>CANTUV010000006.1:15069666-15701500 GCA_947685225.1 Garcia nutans | reverse complement strand
AAACAAGCCCAAAATAAAGAAAATAGTCATATGATTGACAGGCTATAGCGGTGGGTCGTGCTAAGCAATGCACAATAGTCTCCACTCCCCTTGGCCGCCTGTGCACTTCCACTATGTGGATGCTACACTCCTTTAAAAACTACACCAAAAAGTTTCTGTATAAATAGAAAAGCCTACATGGCTCAAGGTACACCAGAAAGCAAGCAACACCCATTTGTAACTTTCTTTGTCTCTTTCTCCCTCTTTTATTTTTATAAAGGAACATGTTCTTTCTCCTTAGTTTTAAACCACCTAGGGATTGCCTTCTTAGTTATCTCAGTGCTAAAATTAACCTAGTATGTAAGGCTACTTAATTTAAACTTGGCTAAATTAATTAAAATTGGACCAACCCTTTGGACTATTTTTTTGTTCAACTATCTTTTCTTTGGATTGGAGATTTCAAGCCCATGAAATTCATCACCAAGCCTATCAACATCAATTTGAAGCTTCCCTAAAGTGCAACTTCATTCTAGAAAGGCACTCTAAAATCCACCTCTGCCAAAGTCAAGAAGAAAGAAGGTAAAGCACCTTTAACTTAAACTTTTTCAATTTTGTAATCAAATAAATCATCAAAACAAACAACAGTAAAGTAATGGAGGAACTGTGAGGTTCTGAATCCCATTCAAAGGGATGCGTAAGCATGCTCTAAGATCTGACCCCAAGTACGAACCAAATGAAACAAACCCAACTGATTTTGTATCACATACTAATACCAGTGCTATAGAGCACTATAGAGTACTTACACCATATTAGATATTACACATGTAATCAGCTTCTTGGAGAAAAGGAAGAAGTTATCACAAGCTATGCGGTACCTATACTAGACAATTTATATGGAATGAGTTTTTATTTCAATGAGAAAATAATCACACTAACGTGAGGTTTGACTTAACTAAGAGTTTTTAAAATATGGACTACACTTGAGAGAAACATAAGAGTAGAGGCTTTAACATTTTAAAACCATGAATAAAAATAAGAGCAATCAAAAAGATCATAAGAAATATGCTTACTTGAATAAAAAATTGATGATAATAGATAAAATTGAAAGACCTGAAATGAGCATGGAAATAGCATGAAAAATGATGGAAAGAGCTTTCCATGAAATAAGCACAAAAATTAAAACATGAATAAAGTGAATAATCAATTAAACATCATGAAAAACTTAGAATAAGAACTTGCTTATCTTTATTAAATATGAGTCATGTCACTTGCACTTGAACTTTTAACTTGTAACTTGTTGTAAGATCCACATTGGGTCCATAACTTGTCTTACATAGTCATACATTTGATCAGGATGCATGCTCGGAACCATGACTGTCTTTCAGGTGGAGCATGAGTACATAACTGTATCCATCAAGTTAATAGTGTACAGTATTATCCAATAGTTCATCCTCCATTAGTAGGGATATTGCTTGTGTACATGACTACTTGAAAATATTGAAAAACCTTACTTGTAAAACATAATTTCTTGAAACATGAAAGTGTAACAGCTTGTATTGAAGACATAATCATTTTGAAACCAGGATTTGGAAGTTAAAAGATGAAAAGAACTTAATCATGAAAGTTAAATGAAAAACATTATTGAAATATCATAAGTGAAATACATTTAAAACATGAAAAGAGAACTTGCTTGTAACATGGCTTAAACTTGAAACTTAATGAACATGAACATTTTTAAATTGATCTTATAGCTTGAAATGTAACTTGTACTTATACAAAGAAACTTGATCATAAAACTTGAAATACAATACAAAAAGTAATGTGAACTTGAAGTAAAAAAAGGAGCACAAACTTGAACTTGAAAAAATGAGCATGAACTTGTAGATAAAGTATGAACATGAACTTAACTTGGCTTGGAGAGAAAACATGGACCTCTACTTTGAAATACATCTTGAAATACAAATAATGTACATTATATATATATATATATATACAAAATTATACAAAACTTTGCATGCAATGTAACACAATTAATTTGGTCTCGTGGCAACACCCTACCTTCAAGCTCAATCTTAGGATCTAGACCTGCTCAGGTCTATCAAAACTCCCCTACACTGCAGTTCTATTACCTGTGCAATACAATCAACTATGCTAGGCCCAAAATGTAACGCCCCTATACTTCATATAAGCACTATACATATATCTGGTATACATACAATGCATATATAAAATATAAGAATGTCACTTTTAGCTTTTTATTTAACAATCTTTATCCTAGGTCAAGCAATATTATATTAAATTAAGAAACATTTATAAGCATCATTATTGTTATCAAAAATAAAAACCTAAATAAAATTATACATGTATGCATCACCTTCTAGTTGGTCTCGAGACACTCTTACCTTTCTCGTGGCATAGCAGCTAGGCATCCAGATCATCCGCATAAATACCTGCGCGATTACACAACCGCGCTAAGCCCGAGAGCTTAGTAGTACAATTAAATAATAAAGTATACATTACAAAATAATCATACCTTATAATTTTAGCATCATGTTTTATTGTTCTCTTACCACGTTTTCCTTTCTCAATGGATTCTTCATATATTGCCACTAATCTCATAAATTAAATACATCATTACATAGCATATTCACAACACAATACTTACCCCTTTCTATTTCATATACACATATATATGTATACATTATTACAACAAAACATCATTCAAACCTTTATAAGAACAATTCTCACAAATTCCACATTCACAAACATGTTACACATCATACAACAATTCCATAACCTCATATCTTAACAAAACTCCTTAAGCCATATTCACTTTCAACATATCAATACACATATTACAAACTCATACTTCATAACATCATTTTATTCACAATTCATTAATCATGAAACACATTTCCATCAAAAGCATTCATAGATTTCATTATTCATTTGTTTCAACGTTGTTTCCATATACCTTATTTATCAATCATGTTACCATTCATGACTCACATTACACAAAAACAAGCATGGGCCCAAGACACACTAATATGCCATTCAATTTTCAGAGTAATGCTTTGGTTTAATCATCACATTTATCATTATCATAGACCCAACTAGGCTTCAAGGATTAGGCTCAACCAAGCTTCAAGGGGAACAAAGCATGCTAAGTATCAACCCAACTTGGCTTCAAGAACCAAACCCAACCTAGCTTCAAGGGTTGTAACATCTCAATTAGGCTTCAAGGATTAGACCCAACCAAGCTTCAAGGGGAGTAAAACATGTTAAACTTCAACCCAACTTGGCTTCAAGGATCAAATCCAACCTAACTTCAAGAGATTGTTACTAATAGGCATGCCACCAACAACAAACTCTGAAAATGGAATAACACATTAGTCACACAATTCATTTATTATTTCATTATCATTTCCATTCTCAATTCTCATCATCATTTAGGCAAACATGCCTTATTTCTTTCAATTGCATCATCATAGCCAATCACAATGGCTTTACATTTCATTTCACAATATAACACTTCAATCTTCAATATTCAAATATACATTTATATCATTAATTAGGCAAACAAGCCTCAATCATAACATTAAGGTAATTCATCCTCAATGATCTCATGATATTCCGTTTGTACCCAACATATCATTCTTCATATGCATCATCAATCTACATATAGCACAATACAATTCATAATATTTACAATACATAAAACATCACATGGTTCATATAATATCAACATTATCATCAAATCATATTGATCAATTCAATTCATCACTCAAGTATACATAATCAATGACATTACACATACTTTTTCATTGATCACTATATCTTTCACATTTCCTATATCATCATTGATATATTCATACATAACAATTTACCTTATTCAAGGACTTAGAATCTTCCATATACATTTGGTTGGATCATTATTGGTTTAAGTGTGTTTAGGTACAAAAGACATTTGAAGATCCAACAATGTAAGAATAACAAATAACAAACACAGTAGCAAACACTCTCAAGGGACACGGCCAAGCTTGTGGCCGTGTCTCTCAATGCAAACATCCAGTAACAAACACACCCAAGGGACACGGCCAAGCTTGTGGCCGTGTCTCTCAACCAAACATTCCAGTAGCAGACACGGGCATAGGACACGGCCGTGTCTCACAGCAAAAGTCAGGCAGTGGCAGACACACTCAAGGGACACGGCCAAGCTTGTGGCCGTGTCTCACCAAAACTCATCCAACACGGTCCAATTTGCCCTAACTTGGCCCTGTCTCTCTAACTTGGCCGTGTCCTTCAATAATTTAAAGACCAAACACTTCAAAATCCATCTAAACCAAACCCCAACTCCACATTTCATCATTTTCCTCACAATTATCCCAAATTATCATCACTTAGATATCAATTCAACACATTCACATAACTCAATCTTTGATTATTATCATCTTATCCATCAACTATACCAAACATATTCTCAATCCAAAAGAAATCAAAGCAAGAAAATCAAGACTTATATATATATATAATCTATAAAATCAACTCAATAGATTAGTACTTACTTGAATATGTTGCCAAATCTTCATCTCCATCTTCAATACTCTTGAAATCCTTAAGAAATTTGATGAAGATCATCACCTCTCTCTACCTCTCTCTCTCTCTCTCTCTCTCTCTCTCGTTCACCAAGAAGAAGAAGAAGCAGAAGTTTCTTTTTCCTTCTTTCGTTCTTATCACATATATATATAATAATAATAATAATAATAATAATAATAACAGCAACAATAATAATAATAATAATAATATTAAATCTCCACCACACACAATCCCTTTTGACTTTCTTCTTCTTTCTTTCTTGACTTTTCCTTTTTACCAACTTATATGCATTATATATATTAACATATAAACAACATATACCTTCAATTCCATTTAAGACAACAACAACAACAACATCAACAATAACAACATTCAAAACTTCTAGGGCATACATGAGGATATTACAATTCTCTCCCCCTTAAATAATTTCGTCCTCGAAATTATCCAGCACAACAACAACCCATTAAAACAAATTACCATTTTAATTTTCAATCGTAATATTGTGTTGTAAATGTTCTATGTAATCAATCGTATTCTTACACTATGATTTCATCATATATCGTAACTTCTACTCTCCCCCTTAAATATAATCATTTTCTCTGAAATTTATAATTCGTCACCGTATAGGTATATATATATCTATACATCTTATTACTTTCTCAGTAAAGTAATCAAGATATCTCATAACATCTCCAATGAATCTTCTCTTTGTACTAGAATCAGTTTATCAGTTTATCTCTTTATAGATATTCTCTTAGCTTTAACCTCAAAAGTCATTAATTAATATCTTAACATTGATTATTCCATTCTTACCATCACTTTCAAACTAACATATACCAAACCTCAATGGATAACAATATCCTTACTTACCAGTTAAACAACATTTCCTTGTTTCTCACCAAGTACAATTGATATAATTCAATTTATTTATGTTCATTCATCAGCCAAAATATTACATCATACACATTACCATCTAAATTTTACACTCCCAGTACCACTGTACGTATTAAATCTCAATATTAACTCGCAACTTTAGCGAAATCCAGATCAATCGATCTATCTATCATAATATACTAACGTTTCAATCTTATTCGATTCCAACCAACCATTAACTTATCAAAATTTATCATTGAATTTCACAATATATATATTTATATATAACCTAAATTCACTAGATCAAACTTATATTCAAATTCCAATCCTTTCAAATTCATATATTCAATCAATAAGAATCATGCTTATATATATATATATACATTTCATTATTTCAATAATCATATCATCATTTCTCATACTTATTCAAATATCATCAATATAGCCAACAACTATCTCTTCATAAACGAACTTTTTCTCAACCAAGTCGGTAGTCCAAGTTCGGTTGCCTAACACATTGGGTCCGCATGGTTCCGTAGGAGGCAGATAGGTTCGTTCCTTATCTTTTCACAATTCATTTCTCATAATCAATTAAGCATTATTCCTCAATTATAATTTATTTCCAACCTTATTGTCACAATCATGGTTTTTCATCACATCAAAATAGTATACACTTATATCATTAACTATATTGAACATCTCATTATACAATCATATCATTTCCAACATTATTGATATATACATATTAATTTACATTATTCATACTCCCATAAATTTTAAGTTCATTCACATAATCACTTTACACTGTAAATGTATTCAGTATAACCTTCAGTCATATTTACAATTTCTTTCCTTTTATTATTTCTTCATTTTACATATTATTACTACACTTATATAATTACTTAGCTATCACATAATTCATAGCTTAACACATTATCACAATTCTTTTCTCTTGCTTTACTTCTCATAACTATAATTAAATGTTTAATATAGAAATTATAAGATATAACTTCACCAATTATATCCTTTAACCATGTTTCTGGAAACATAGTTATCAATCTCACCAAAACTGTACTACAGTTATATCATCTCAGTTCTATATCTGAAGATAATAAAATTAACCAACTAATCACACTAACCAAGTCATATAACCATGTTATTCTAACAATCACGTTTGGGGTTTACAAATCAATATTGTCCCTCTATTATTCAATTCCAACTTTTACAATTATAATGCTAGATTGCACCACAAAAATTATGTATATATTCTCCAAACTTTTATTACACCAAGAATTAACACATTTTAATTCCATCTCAAAACAGTTTGCTTTTGATTATCTGATCATCATTGACCCAACTCATGTTCGATAATATTATCCTTAACATTTTCTACTCCCAACCTTCAATTAGATACAAATCTTACACAAGTATCATTCATTACTCCATTTCCAATCCATCTCTTTTTAAAAATTTCAAGTACATAATTCTTTCCTTACCATTTCTTATTATACATTTATACATAAAACACTTTCACACACAAATACTTTGAGTTCCAACACATCTTATGATAGCCTCATTTAGTTATTGCTATAACAATTTCACTATTCAATATTACCCAGGTCCATTCTCACTTCTAATACCATTAAACATGTAATGGTATAAGATAATAAACATATTATATACACCTTCATAGGTCACATTCATATCGAAAAGTTCATTTCACAAATCCTCTTTATATAAACACATAATTATGGAATTTATTAAATTTCCCTTTTACATATAGTTTATACAAATTTAATATTTATCACTTTCCTTTGACTATTATCATTCTCATTTGTTTATCATAACTTAAGTTATTCATTAACTTCAATAAATATACATATTCTACTTATAATATTATTTCACAAGGAGCTTAATCACATTTCCAATGTAATATCTCTTTCACATTTGTTTATAAATATCTTTAACACATCTTTCATAATCATTTTTATCCTTTCCAATCAAATTACTTAAAAATAACTCATTTCCATTTGCTCAATCTTTTTTTTTCTTTTATCTCAAACCAAATTTTCCTACTATCAATCACATCTCCCAATTCATAATACTTTCATGAGCACTAATATCCATTTCATATATCTCATGTATTAAATACATTAAACTATCAATATTTCATTGATCTCTATCCACATTCCACTAAAACTATAAATTTCCAACTTACTACTCTATTTAAACTTCAATTTATTCATCTCATTCTCTTGATATCAACTTTAAAACATCTTATATATATATACCACTAAATAACATCAAAACATCTATGTTTCACAATTATTAAGCTCATTCCAAAGAAAATCTAAATATCTCATATCTCCACTATTAACATGAGCTATCACAATATTCAAGCATATCACATTTCTAATATAGAAATCACCATGTTTGCATTAAAATAACAATACAAACAACACCAATGTATATTTGTACTTAACCAACGTCATCTCTTTTTCTTTTGAACATAACCTTAACTTTACATATCGACACCTTACATTATCACACTTAATCTATACCAATCAACTCATTCAATAGTTCACTATACTTTTTGCATTTACATAATATATCTTTTCATATTACCCATCCAACAATATTTCCTCTTTCTATAAATCCAACCATCAAGTTTATTTGAAAGAGATTCAAACAATAGAGGAAAGATCACATACTTTAATCTTAATTTGTTTCTAACTCATTTCCCACTTAATTCTTCTAGCCATTTCTTTATATGCCAAATACATACCAATACTCAAACTTTTTACTTATACTTTCCATATCATTTCTTTATATCACACTCATCTCTCAATTATCAACATTTCTAGATTTGCTTTCATATGAAACCTCATTTACACACTATCATTTATCTCATCTCATGTAACTCAAATACATCACAATTCACAATTCACAATTCACTCAATGCCACGTTCGAGACCAACTTAGATGTGAATGCATATGCATGTCTTACCAATTGCATTTCCAAAATCTTCTTTTCAATTCTTATTTAAACTTTTGAAAAATTTTCTTTTTAATTTCACTTAGGCCGAGAATCTCGAACCTAAGCTCTGATACCAAAATAACTGTAACGCCCCTATACTTCATATAAGCACTATACATATATCTGGTATACATACAATGCATATATAAAATATAAGAATGTCACTTTTAGCTTTTTATTTAACAATCTTTATCCTAGGTCAAGCAATATTATATTAAATTAAGAAACATTTATAAGAATCATTATTGTTATCAAAAATAAAAACCTAAATAAAATTATACATGTATGCATCACCTTCTAGTTGGTCTCGAGACACTCTTACCTTTCTCGTGGCATAGCAGCTAGGCATCCAGATCATCCGCATAAATACCTGCGCGATTACACAACCGCGCTAAGCCCGAGAGCTTAGTAGTACAATTAAATAATAAAGTATACATTACAAAATAATCATACCTTATAATTTTAGCATCATGTTTTATTGTTCTCTTACCACGTTTTCCTTTCTCAATGGATTCTTCATATATTGCCACTAATCTCATAAATTAAATACATCATTACATAGCATATTCACAACACAATACTTACCCCTTTCTATTTCATATACACATATATATGTATACATTATTACAACAAAACATCATTCAAACCTTTATAAGAACAATTCTCACAAATTCCACATTCACAAACATGTTACACATCATACAACAATTCCATAACCTCATATCTTAACAAAACTCCTTAAGCCATATTCACTTTCAACATATCAATACACATATTACAAACTCATACTTCATAACATCATTTTATTCACAATTCATTAATCATGAAACACATTTCCATCAAAAGCATTCATAGATTTCATTATTCATTTGTTTCAACGTTGTTTCCATATACCTTATTTATCAATCATGTTACCATTCATGACTCACATTACACAAAAACAAGCATGGGCCCAAGACACACTAATATGCCATTCAATTTTCAGAGTAATGCTTTGGTTTAATCATCACATTTATCATTATCATAGACCCAACTAGGCTTCAAGGATTAGGCTCAACCAAGCTTCAAGGGGAACAAAGCATGCTAAGTATCAACCCAACTTGGCTTCAAGAACCAAACCCAACCTAGCTTCAAGGGTTGTAACATCTCAATTAGGCTTCAAGGATTAGACCCAACCAAGCTTCAAGGGGAGTAAAACATGTTAAACTTCAACCCAACTTGGCTTCAAGGATCAAATCCAACCTAACTTCAAGAGATTGTTACTAATAGGCATGCCACCAACAACAAACTCTGAAAATGGAATAACACATTAGTCACACAATTCATTTATTATTTCATTATCATTTCCATTCTCAATTCTCATCATCATTTAGGCAAACATGCCTTATTTCTTTCAATTGCATCATCATAGCCAATCACAATGGCTTTACATTTCATTTCACAATATAACACTTCAATCTTCAATATTCAAATATACATTTATATCATTAATTAGGCAAACAAGCCTCAATCATAACATTAAGGTAATTCATCCTCAATGATCTCATGATATTCCGTTTGTACCCAACATATCATTCTTCATATGCATCATCAATCTACATATAGCACAATACAATTCATAATATTTACAATACATAAAACATCACATGGTTCATATAATATCAACATTATCATCAAATCATATTGATCAATTCAATTCATCACTCAAGTATACATAATCAATGACATTACACATACTTTTTCATTGATCACTATATCTTTCACATTTCCTATATCATCATTGATATATTCATACATAACAATTTACCTTATTCAAGGACTTAGAATCTTCCATATACATTTGGTTGGATCATTATTGGTTTAAGTGTGTTTAGGTACAAAAGACATTTGAAGATCCAACAATGTAAGAATAACAAATAACAAACACAGTAGCAAACACTCTCAAGGGACACGGCCAAGCTTGTGGCTGTGTCTCTCAATGCAAACATCCAGTAACAAACACACCCAAGGGACACGGCCAAGCTTGTGGCCGTGTCTCTCAACCAAACATTCCAGTAGCAGACACGGGCATAGGACACGGCCGTGTCTCACAGCAAAAGTCAGGCAGTGGCAGACACACTCAAGGGACACGGCCAAGCTTGTGGCCGTGTCTCACCAAAACTCATCCAACACGGTCCAATTTGCCCTAACTTGGCCCTGTCTCTCTAACTTGGCCGTGTCCTTCAATAATTTAAAGACCAAACACTTCAAAATCCATCTAAACCAAACCCCAACTCCACATTTCATCATTTTCCTCACAATTATCCCAAATTATCATCACTTAGATATCAATTCAACACATTCACATAACTCAATCTTTGATTATTATCATCTTATCCATCAACTATACCAAACATATTCTCAATCCAAAAGAAATCAAAGCAAGAAAATCAAGACTTATATATATATATAATCTATAAAATCAACTCAATAGATTAGTACTTACTTGAATATGTTGCCAAATCTTCATCTCCATCTTCAATACTCTTGAAATCCTTAAGAAATTTGATGAAGATCATCACCTCTCTCTACCTCTCTCTCTCTCTCTCTCTCTCTCGTTCACCAAGAAGAAGAAGAAGCAGAAGTTTCTTTTTCCTTCTTTCGTTCTTATCACATATATATAATAATAATAATAATAATAATAATAATAATAATAACAGCAACAATAATAATAATAATAATAATATTAAATCTCCACCACACACAATCCCTTTTGACTTTCTTCTTCTTTCTTTCTTGATTTTTCCTTTTTACCAACTTATATGCATTATATATATTAACATATAAACAACATATACCTTCAATTCCATTTAAGACAACAACAACAACAACATCAACAATAACAACATTCAAAACTTCTAGGGCATACATGAGGATATTACACAAAAGCTTAGTGTGCATACTTTGATAATATTAAATATTTTAAAAATAAAGTTTTTCCTCATGACATAGAAATACATAATGCTTTAATGCAATACAAAACTCATAAAGTTCACATTATATCACGGTCACAAATATTAGGCCCACCAAGTCCCTACACAATATTCAAATTCCATAAATATTGATTTGGCCTATCACGACCCAAAGGTGCAAAACACTAGGGACTAAGTGTCACATATCACTCGAAGGCTTTACATATCACATAACCTAAAGATCTAAAGAAAACAAAATTTTAAAGGAAAATACTTACTTAATTTCTTGATTTCTCTTCAAAATCAACTCAAAACCTTGAAAATTCTTGTGAAATTTGGTGTTTAAAATGATGCCAACCCTCTCCCTTTCTCTCTCAATACTTTGGCCTCCAAATGAAGAAGAAGATGAAGACTTCCTTTTAATTTTCTTCTTCATTTACATCCATATATATTAATTAGTTAATTAGTTAATTAGATATTTAATTATTTTAATATTTTTCTCTTATCTTCCTATCAATATATTTTATTTCTTTTCTTTGACTTTTCTTTTCTTTTTCTTTTCTCTTTTATTTTTATTTATTTTTTTCTTCCAACTCATGTGTATGCATATATATGTATATGTCATGTATATTTGAGTTATAATATTTATATCATTTTTTACATTAAGTATAAGTTATGCATGTATCTTATATCCATAGTATACATCAGGTATGTATAGTATATATATTATGTGTTCAGGGTATACATTATATATATCTAGTGTTTACACTATAGATGCAGTGTATCTATTATGTTTATCTAATGTATCTACTATATATTTTTTGTATATATTCCTCTTCCATCATACTAACTAATGCTCCATATTATTTATTTTAATGAATATTAAAAATGTGGATGATACAGCAATACACTTGAAACATGACATGAATTAAAATATTTTAATACAAGAAACTAATATGATTATTTCTCACCTCTTCCACTCAACCCTTAGTGGTCTGTGATTCGAACACCGATATCCCTTTTTGTCTACATTTATGATCACTCATAGGCTTTAATTAATTATTTCAAAATTTAAGATTGAATCGCTATTATTTCCTCATTTTATTGTTATTGTTATTTTTGTTACTTCTCTTTTTATTTCTCACATCCATTCTTCTCGTTTTTTTTCCTTCCTTAATTTATTAAATTCTTTCAGGTACCATTTTACCTATTAATGATTATTTAATTGGTCATTTGGTCTATCCTTTTTACACTTTTTACACCAAATATATATATATATTTACCACATTAAATGTTATTTTAAGAGTCTAACAGTTCAAATTTTCTGCTTGTATAATTTTAAGTATATTTATTCCCATATTATATTTTTAACTTCATACCTTTTACTGTATATATTGGCTTTCTTTTGTTACTATCATATTAACATTATTTCCTTCATCTATTATTCTTCCAGTTAAACTTGCTATGCTAAATTTTTATGTACGTACAAATATTCCTATGATTTAATGTGTTAATACCATAACTACAATTGGTAAACTTAGACGTATGTATGCTAAAACATAATAATCCAATCAATTTATATTTATGTGTTTTGAAGAAACTCCAGCACTTTATTAAATTTTTATTGAGTATACACATTCTTTCTTTTTATTTAATATACATATATATTTTAAGAAAATCATACACATACTTTATATGAAAGAGTATTATTATTATTATTATTATTATTATTATTATTATTATTATTATTATTATTATTATTATTATTATTATTATTATTATTATTATCCATTGAATATTATAATATGCATGCATATATAGATCATAATTTTTGGTACATATATGTGTACATACTAGGCTATATTAAGGTACTGGCATAGAGTACACAATTTTCAATTTAAATAGTTTGTTTGATTTTCCCATAGACTAATGCTTTGATACAAGTGATTTTCCATTTTAAAATCCTGAAACATGTAGTGGTTGATGCTTTTATTCCTAGTGTACCATCACCTCGCACACAAATTATCATTTCAATTTGTTAACATGCAAGTCGGCCATTTTAGAAGGAAACTTGAAACAATTCTAAGCTTTATTTTTTCATCATTCCTACATTAAAAACAAATTTAAATCTAATATTCAAGATGAGCTCACTCTCCTCTTTTCCTACTTAAGTCATTTGAATTAATTCTTTACTTTAGAAAAATTAATTTCATGTATACAGAGGGTATCCAACATGTATATTTATTTATTTTGCCAACATTTTCTTCCTAATCTTCTACGGGTTACCTTCCTTATCACTTCTAATCATTTAGTTTTTATGAGCTTTTAATAAATTTCAATCCATTCCATGCCCTAAAGTTCTGGTTTCCTAGGTTCCTATTCTCAATTTATGCATACTTTAGATGAGTTCTTTAGAATATTAAGAATACAGCTTCAAGTGAACCATTTTACTACTCTTCTGCTTTGCTCTTAAAACGAATTTTCCGTGATTGGGTTTCCACTTATAGATGGCAACATGTTTCTTATTTAGTTCTCACCAACTAGAATTTATAAAATCCCATTTTATTGTTCCAAATTCTCTCACTAAATTCCGGTTGTTTTCTTGGCTTTCAACATCCAGATTGTTCTTAAAATCTCTTGAACTGACTTTCTCTTTCCTTCAATATTTGACCATAGTTGCTAACCTATGTCTGCCGGTTCAGGTTTATATTACAAAGCAAGAGAAATTTTGTTTCTTTTGTGCTTTCCTTCGATGTTGGCTAACAAAAGAAGAAGGCTTTTCTTTCTTTCTTTCTATTCCTTTGGTTTTAGAATACGCAGCTGGCCAAGGATGTGATGACGTATAGAGCACTTATTTCTTAAAACTGTCTTAAAGCCACCACTTAACATGTGTTAATCTTTTATTTAAAATATTCAGCTTTTCAATTCAGTCTCTTTTTTTTCCTTTGTTTTTTCACAGTTTCACGAGCATAGTTTGCATGGATTTTGAGTAGTTAACATGGCTATGTGTCCTTATGTTACTTCAAGGTTACCATCCCACGCGTATTGCATTTTATTTCTCCTCCCATTTCATGTTGTTTGGCTAATTCAATTTTCTTTTCTTGTCTTTTAATTCTTAATTTCCTCGTCTTAATTCTTTTAAATTCTACATTCGCCCCCTACTCACATTTACCCTTAAATACCCTAGTTGCTCAATTCACTTGATTTCTTCTTCAGATCTTTCACAATTACTTTAATAATTATTTATATTGCTTAATTTGTAATACAACCTTTTTACATTTCCTCTTATTGCTATAATTTTAGTATTTAATATATTTGTTATACCATGGTTTGTAATCTTCTCTAAATTTAAATTAATAGCGTAACTAAATTTTAAGTCCAGTTATTTCTTGGGTCAGTGTGTTACATGATTCAAGTTACGAGTCCATGTTTTACGTTCAAGTTTAAATTAATTCATGCCCTTGTTTTCGTTTTTTTTCAAGTTCTACATATATATTTTTACTCACAAGTTAAAAGGAATTAATTTAATGATTAAGTATTAAATTGAAGGCTAGAAAATGAAGTTAATAAGATTGTAAGAAGGATAAGTGTGGCTGAATGGAATTGAGAAGGGGATAGTTGTGAATTATTGAAACTGTGTAGAAACCCTTAAGAGCATGAATCTGACATAGTGGCTTGAGAAACGTAGGCATGTTAATTAAACTAAAATTTTAACATTGTATTACATATTATTGTTTTTTGTCATGGCCCTAAAATTTCAGGTGAGTTAGAGTTTGTTTGTGAGGGAAATTAACTTACAAGTTCCAACTGTCATAGATGTGTTGTGTTGACAGGGAACTCAGGTCTGACCTTAATATTTGAACAAATTATGAATGCCCAGTTGACCTGAAATTTTGATAGCTGGTACCTATATGTGTCCTTATAATTTTAGAGTTCAACTAAGCTCAAATTTTATCTGGCGGTACCGTCATGTATCTTCAATTGTCCTTTAGAATATCAAGTCAATTGGAGATCATTTAGTATAGTAACCCACCTAAAAATGTGGATTGTTCATAGGTGGTGCTCTCTAAAAAAAAATTGGGTTTTAGTGACGGTCTTGAGCGTCACTAAATACCTATACCAACAGTTTTAAAACAATCACTAATAAAGGTGTCGCAAGGTCAACCAAATTCAATTATTTCCTTTAATCATTATTTCTATTGCTTAATTTGTAATACAACCTGTTTACGTTTCCTCTTATTGCTATAATTTTAGTATTTAATTTATTTGTTATACCATGGTTTGCAATCTTCTCTAAATCTAAAGTAATAGTCAAACTAAATTTTAAGTAGTCTAGTTATGTCTTGGTTCAGGGTGTTACATGATTCAAGTTATGAGTCCATGTTTTATTTTCAAGTTTAAATTAATTGACGCCTAAGTTTTCACTTTTCAAGTTCTACATTTATATTTTTCCTCACAAGTTAAAAGGAATTAATTTAATGATTAAGTATTAAGTTGAAGGCTAGAAATTGAAGTTAACATGATTGAAAAAGAGGATCAATGTGGCTGAATGGAATTGAAAAAAGGCTAGGTGTAACACCCTTATATTCTATATACATATCACATATACATCCCATATATGTAATAAATGTATATAAATTACAAGAATGTCATTGTTCAATTTATTGGAAATTTTTTTATTAATTCTAATAAATAAATATATGTATAAACATTTTAAGAATTAATATAACATTTGTTAATGAAAATCTATAAAAATATTTCATCAAAATTTTATTTATAGTTTGAGTATTTCCAACAAAACAAACATACTCAACCAGCACCAAAAGTCTACACTCCCAAAACATATTCACCCATTCATATATCAAAATAAGTATTTCCATATTCCAAAAATTAATAGTATCATATGTTCATTTAAATGTACAGATGTTGTCTCATAAAAATTAATTTACATTACTTAAACTTGTTTTAAATTTATAACAATTTCATAAAATCTATAATGTATACAAAATATAATATGTTTATTAAAACAAATTAATAGCTACATGATATGTAGTGAAATCTGGTCTTGTGGTAAACTGATAAACTTCTTGAATTATCCAAAGACTCTAGCTCATGTTAGATCAAATATAGTTTTCAGCCTTTATAGTTATCTTTAATCATCCTTTGAAATTTCAATTCCTTCATTTTCACTTACTTTGTACAAATAAACAATACTAAATTAACTTACAATTATATAGACAATACCATATGTGCAATCCTTACATTAGCACTCAAAATTCTTAATTTCAAAAGTATCAATGTAAAAATATATATAATCCATTTAAATAAAATAATTATCTTATACATAAACAATTATATCATTCTAAAAAAATTAACTATCTTTCTCACTCGAAATTTTCTAATTCTTCATCATTACAAAAATCATTTATAAAGTTCTAGTCTTTTTGTATTCGCTCACTGATATAAATTTTCTCTATGACCCAAACAATTATATTATTTTTAAAATTTCAAAAATATTAATTACATTTTTTTATCGAGTACTAATTAATCATAATTACCTCAAATTTTGGATCTCTATTTAATTATTTCCATATATACTTTATCAATTAACTTAAGTTACCACATAATGATGCTACTAAATATACCGTAGGTATATAGTATGCATGCGTATATATATATAATTTTTAATATCTAGCTTCCAGTATTAAACCATTTCTATTTTTCTCCTCTTTATTTTCTTTTTTAATAACATGCTCAATCAATAATACAAAGTCGTATATCACCATTTTCTCTATATTTTTTCATCTTTCAAATTTATTCCTTAATAATTTGTTTTCATTCCATCATTTGAAACCATATATTGGTAGCTACAAGTACTCCCATGATTCACTCAACATGTCTTTACCAATTTCTTCCATTAAAATTTAATAAATATCAACAAACACTCCATAAATTCAATCAATTTCAAGCTTGATCTTCCATAAATAAATCAACAAAATTATATCAATATATACTTACATCAAATTTTATTTAATCACATATTAATATTTCTTACTCAATCTAATTTTTAATTAATTTTAATTTTTATTGTTTTTACAAACTCATGAACTTATATACTTTAATCATTTTATAGATAAATTATCAGTGAACATTACCAAATCCTTTACATTATATAATTCAAATCACATTCTATCCATAATACATATCCACTTTAAATAATATTTCACACCTATGTAAATTCAACCATCACTATTTCCATCTTATTTGTTAACACAACCTATATATATCACACTTCTCATGTATTTAATTAATTCCACTTCATTTATTCTCATTTCCCTCTCAAACACCCACAATTTAATCAATCTGTAAACTTCCATCCATCCATATAGGTACAAATGATTTATATATTTATTTCCTCATATATAACAAAGCATTTGTACATAAACATAAATCCTGTCCAAATAATTCATCAACTAAATACTATAATTACATATTGAGCCACATAGATAATATTTAACTCTCCCAATTACAATTAATTTCAAACCCTAATTTTCATTTGGTTACCCTTCCATTCCTCATTTAACATAATAAACCATTTATACATATTCACATTTTAATTGCTTATATTCATTTATAACTCATAAAATACTCAATATGGATGATTGCTTATGATAAGAAATATTATTTAATTTTGATTTACTCCTAATAAATCTTAGCTTAACCAATACTATAAGCCACTTTAATAAATCCTTTATATACTTCCATAATATACAAAAATTGTTACATAAACTAATTCTTCCATTTATTTTAATATTGAACCTTAGTTCTAATTTATTAAAAACTTCATATATAAATTTTTTATAATTTTCTTCATTCATTGGCTACATAAAATTTAGTGTGTTCCCTAATTTCACCAATTCGCTCAACTTCATACTTTCATGACCACCTCAATTTTTAACTTTTCATCCATCATTAAATCTTCACTAGATATTATAAACTTTTAACTATGTGTATTAGATACATATATGGACTTATATTTGAAATTTTAGATTTTTCTAAGTTGATTTACTATATTTAAAAATTAAGTTCTCCAAAATCACAGATTTTGTTTCCTTAACAGTTTCTTTGATAGTACTTATTTGCCCATTTTTTTCAGGCAACAAACCTTAATACAAATTTATGAAATTTTAACCATATGTCCCAAAAATACATATGATCTTGTATACAAATTTTTAGATTTTTTATGGGTTCTTTTATTTTAGTTTTTAAATGCATTTCCCAACTTCTATAAATTCTAAATTGCTGGGTTAGCTTTAGTAGTGTGCATTCTTCTATTTTTCCTAAAGAGAAAATCATCGTTAAAAATTATGAGATTCCATATATTAAATATTAACACGTAGATAAGCATCCAATTAAACTTTCAAGCTCATTAAACATCTCTAGTTTAGTCTAAAAATTCAAACAAAATCACTTTGTAAAATATAAATAAAATTTTCCTTGAACACAGCCAAGTCATGTGCTTGTGTCCAACACTATTTGTCATGCATATTTCTTATGTGGAGTGACACGGTTGTGTCTCATGGTTGTGTCTTCTTCTGCCTTGTTTGCTCCTATTTTTCAAAGGCACGGCCAAGCTTCATGTTTGTCCTAGCCATGTCATGAGACATGGCTAGTGACATGGCTAAGATGACGAGTGTATCGAGCTCTACTAAAAATTTCAATTTCCTTACTGGAGGATACGGCCAAGCTTGAACCATCCTAATTGTGTTTAATGATTTTCCTTCCAAATTTGACTTCAACAAATGAATTTAAGCTCTATTTGTCACATATTCATTCTCCAACCAAAATTACAAAAACATTCAAAGAACTTAAGAAACATGTTAGAAAAATAATTAAAAAGCAAATAAAATTATTCTAAAAACACATATAAAAATGATCATAACAATTACCCCACACTTAATTTTTTACTTATCCCCAAGTAAAGTTAAGAATAAAATCAAACAAGAAAAGTTTAATCAAGTTCAAGAGTTATAAGGATATATCAAGACTCCCTTCTCCTAAAATCCACAGTTATTATCAAATCAAATAAAATTAACACTCAAATAATTCAATGGTTTTCCTTGCATAACAAGGGTTGTCACTCCTCACTAAATCTCAACTATTTAATCCAGGAAGTGTTTACACTCTTAACATTCAACGAAAGAAAATAAACATAAGCTTGCTTATCAATCAAATCTCCACCACTTAATTCCAATTGATCGTCAATCATAAGGTCTTTATATTTGGTTGTAATGGGGCTTAAGGTATGGTATTTAGATATGTGAGCTATTCATTAAGTTCAAGAGCATTTTAGGAATGAAACAACTACATATGTATGTGACCCAATAATCTTCAAAAGCAATATGGACTCACATTAGCCCTTTGGTTGTTAGAATACCCTTCCCATAAGATTTTAGACTTTGTCGTATTTGCAATAGTCATAGTCAACCTCCTTCCAACACTAGCCATAATAATAATGAAGATATATATATTTATTTATCTCTTTTTTTAATTCATAAGCCAACACTTTATTTAACATAATAACTCAATCACTTAAGCTCTTAAAATTTTCTTATCCTAATGAAAGGGTGAGAGTTAGAATGAAATGGTTTAAGGCTCATGATGTTGCAAAAAAAGAAAGGGAAAATGGAATATGATCAAAATTGGCTAACTAGGGTCGTATATAAGGTAGGCCTTTTAAGCTAAATGAGTACACCTAATTGCCTTAATCATATTGATGCCTAATTAAAATTTTTATGTGGTCTTAAAAAGTATGTCAAAGCAAGTTCTAGTAATTTATCAATCAAGAATGTTCACACAGAGAGTCATAAGCTGGTATCCAACTTAAGAGGCTCAATTTTCTCACAAGTTTAAAGGTAATGCAATGAGTATCCATCGAAATCGACAATAAGCACCAATTTTATCCAATTCTCAATTTCATGGTTTAAAAATTCGAAGGTCACCTATCAACAATCTCATAACAATTTAACATTTTCAAAAATCATTTATTCAATAAAAACATTATATTACCAAAACTCAACAAAAATAAGTCAAAAGTAAAACTTTGCACCCCACACTTAAAGATTCATATTGTTCCTAATGTGAATATGCACAATGTAAAAGGGAAAGAGTAAGGTAAAATCTGTATTCCATTATTCCACAGTATGAGACAAATTGCTACTTCATCCTTACCAACAACAAACATTAATTGTTCCAAAAATAAAATAACGATAAATAGAAGATAACAAAACATAAGGTTTTAATAACTAAAAATAGTAATTAAAACATCCAAAAATAGAAAATAAATAGATGAAACTTTCAATAAGTTAAAGTTAGTAAAGATATTGCAGTGGAGGTTGTGATGATGATGTGGCCGAGGGATGAAGGCTAAGAATCTTCGCTAAGTTGCTATTGATCAGTTCCAATTGATTGAATACCTCGGCATGACTGTGATCAACTTTGTTCCTAGGGCTTCTATCCTATTTATCAATTCATAATTTTCCAAAACTAGGCCATCTTCATCCAAATAGAGTGAATCATAATCAAGTCCCTCATAAACTCTTTGTCATTTTTGTCAGTCCCCCTGTGTGCTTGGTTCACTAGAAGTCATCATATAAGCCCCTTCACTCTTGGTTATCATACACATTTTCTCTATAGTGGCAATATCAAGCAAGTCACTACCTAAAATCCTTCGCATATTGCAACTATTAGGATCAAAGTCTCTATCAAGAGCCATGGCAAGGATGGTTACCAATCCACCAATACAAATTGCACCCTTTTTTTATGAGCCACATTATCAAAAATTTCAGATAACCAATATCCAGTGCTCACAGGTGTAGCATTATTAGCACAATCTAAGAAAAATAGCTCACTAAGTTCAACTACCCTAGGACTTTCCTTTCTAACAAAGAAGCTTCAAGCCATGAATCGGTGCAAGTATCTCAATGTGGGGCTTTTCAATTTAATTGTTTTAGCCAATTTAGCCACATAAGTTTTGCACGATCCTAATGCTCACCATGCAAATTGTTGCTTAAAGTCCTTAGGTACAGTTCTTTCCCCCTCTTGATTAAAACCAAATATGACATTAATCACTAAATATCAATCATATATGATTTCCCATTCAATTTGAATCCTAACCTGCTGTAAAGCTTAGATTCATCTCTTTTTACTTTAATAGAGGATAGAAACTCAATAGTTAGCTCTTTAAATTGTAAAGGTTTAAGGGTGATGATTTTCTCCCAACCTAGGTTCTTCACATAAATAGTGAAATTTTCCCTAATTTGTAAAGCATTGAGAGATTCATCACTCACATGCCTTGAGGGGAAGAATCCCCTAGCTCGAAAGGCCAATCTTCTTGAAGAAGATGAAGAAGATGATGGAGGTTGTTTTCTTTAATGGTGAAACACCATTTTTGTTCTTGGCATTTTGATCTTGTTGGAAATGGAATGAAAGAAGGTTTAATTGTGTTTTGTTAAATAAAAATCAAGAAATTTGATGAAAATTTTGAGTTTTGAGGGATGGGTTATGTCTTGGTCGTGCTAGGATCGATAGGGGAGAGGGAAAAAATGAAGTTGTAGGGTTTGAATGAGAGAGAAGTGGGGAAGAGTATCGGGTTTTAAAAGCTTTAGAATGACTGACATGGCTAAGTTGCACTTGTCTTGGTCATGTCATGGGTTGTTTGGGTTGGACAAGGCCACAAACACAGCCAAGCTGAGTGGTCGTGTCTAGTTATATGAGATTTGGGCTTCAACGGATGGAGGGAACACTACCAAATTATTGTCAAAGGCATGACCAATACATTAGGTTGTGTCTTCTAGTGTGTAAAAATAGTATTTGGGAAATGGCAATGACACCACTAAGATGCTTGACCGTGTTCAGTTCTCTATTTGGAGCTTGTTTTAAGAATGCCTTGACATGGACATTGACACGACCATATTATATGGTTGTGCCTGCTACTGCCAATTTAAAAATTTTGAACAAATTGGTGTTTTGGCCATGTCTAAGGATGTGTCAGCTTCTACCCAAATTGTTAGAACAAAAAAACAAAATTTCAAACCAATGGGTTACCTCCCATCAAGTGTTTCTGTAATGTCATACTAGCTGGACGTGGTTGATTCATGCATCCATAAACACAACACTTTCAATTGTTGTTGCACCCTTCAGCTCCTCCAAGTAGGGTTTCACTCTTTGGCCATTTACCTTGAAAGTTTCATTGGTTTTCAAATTCAACAACTCAGCAACTCCATATGGGAAGTTTTGAACAACTTGGAGCAAACCACTCCAATGACTTCAACTTTCTAGGGAACAACCTCATCCTTGAATTGAATAAAAGGACTTTCATTCCTAGTTCTAAGGTTCTTCTGAGGATCATCTTGTCACGCATTGCCTTTTTTTTTTCTTGTAAATCCTTGAACTCTCTTAGGTTTCATTTCTAAGCTCATCTAGCTTAGAAATTTGCAACATTCTCTGTTCTTTCACTCCATTTAAGTCCATATTCGAAGCCTTGATCGCCCAATAGGCTTTGTGCTCCAATTCTACTAGTAGGTGACATAAATTTCCAAAGACTAGATGATATGGACTCATTACAAAAGGTGTTCTAAAAGTTGTTCGGTAAGCTCAAAGTGCTTTCGGAAGATAGATTGCCCAATCCTTCCTAGTTACACTCACTATTTTCTCTAAAATTCCCTTGATCTGCTTATTGAAGATTTCTGCATGGATGGATGTTTGGGATGGTAGGGAGTTGCCACTTTTTACTAAATACCCATCTTAGTCATTAGTTTTTTGAATCACTTGTTGCAAAAGTGGCTTCCTCCGTCACTAACTATCGCTTTAGGGGTTCCAAACCTGCTTAAGATGTACTCCTTTAAAAATTTCAAAACAACATTAGCATCATTGGTCTGAGTGGGGATAGCCTCTACCCACTTGGACACATAATCAACCACAAGAAGGATATACTAAAAACTGAAGATTTGGGAAATGGGCCCATGAAGTCAATTCCACATACATCAAAAATTTCTACCACAATAAAAACTATTAAGAGGCATTTCATTTCTCTTGCTTATATTTCTTACTCTTTGGCATCTATCACATCTTATACAAAAAATTATAAGTGCCTTGAAAATGGGTTGGCCAATACAAACCACTTTGCAAAATTTTCTCGCTGGTTTTCTTACCTCCAAAATGTCCTCTACAATACATGTTGTGGCAAAATTGCAGCACTTGCAATTGTTCTTCTTCTAGCACACATCTTCTGATTATCTCATCTCTACAGATTCTAAACAAATATTGCTTATCCTAAAAATAATGCTTACAGGAATGTAGAAACCTCTTTTTTGCCTGAAAATTTAAGTCTTTCCTCACAACGCCACAAGCAAGATAGTTAGCAATATCCGCATAACATGTTGCTTGTGTTATGGCAAACAAATGTTCATCAGAAAAGTTTTCACAAGCATTCTCAAGATTAATTTGTGCATCATTACATTCAATATATCTTTCAACTACAAGAGTCAATTTATTCAAACATCATCAAATGAAGTGCCAAAAAAAAAATCATCCATCAACACCTCTATGAACTTATCCAACTATGAGCGGAGATTTTTGCCCCCACTCCTATATGGAATGGTTCTTAGAACTTTGGTACTATTAGGCTAAAGGCCTTAGAGAACATAGGCCTAAACTCGGAGAAAATAAAGTCACTACCTGGACAGGCTGGGAAAAGAAAGGGGTGGATGTCTTGATTTCTAAGGAATTCCCAACCTTGTAATGAGTTCAGAAAGTTGGGCCCGTTTAGGGAAGGTGAGAATGACTTATCACCCCCATAACGCCTAGTTCATTGGAACCGGTCTCCTTTTGATGTTTCAATATTATTAAATTTTTATTATTATGATATTAACCATACTACACACAATTTAAAAGAAATAAACATTCACCACCCTTGTTAAAGTAAAACAATCAAACAGGCACCCATTAATGGATGAAAAAATACCTTTACAAATGTCCAATGTCCAAAAAAGAAGACAAAATAAATAAATAGGACACCCACCATAGGTTAAAATGTGTCCCTTAAAATAATTCCAAAATCCTTAAAAGATAAATTAAATTACATAATGAAAAACTAAGGCACCCACAAAGTGAAAACATGCCTTTTACAACTTTAAAATCCAAAAAAAATTAATCAATAAAGACATTTAACCATATAAATCAAACCATTCAAACATAATAATTTAAAATAAATATCCATTATTGTAACACCCCTATATCCCGTATACGTACCAAGCATGCTTATACGATCGTATAATACGTATACTGAATATAGAACATGCCACTGTTTAAAATACACAACTCATAACTTGAATGTTTAAAGGAAATTCAAAAGACAATATGTATAAAAACATTTATAAATGCACAGCGGAAGTTATTACAAATTTTTTTACAAGTTCAAATACATAAACGTCAAAAATATATACGACATAGAATAGATACATGATTGGCAGCATGACTCTCTGATCTTTAAGCTCTAATCCAACTCTTCAAGTAAAGCTCAACTAGGTCTAGAGGAATCCTCAATCTCAACCCTATCAACTCTACCACCTGCGCGATGAACCACAATCGCGCTGAGCCAAAACTCAGTAGTACAAACCATCATAATAATATGAAATGTCAATATCAATATCATACATTCAATCAATAATAATCATATGTATATATAAAGGTTACATTTCATAATTTCAATAATCATATCATCATCCATTATACTCATTCAACAAAGACACCTATGGGCCCACAAGACACTAATTTGTTATTCAAAGTTCAAAGTTGCTGTTTCGGTCCAATATCACAATAATCAAGCCCGTAGGCAATAAACATATCTCTCTATCCATGGATAGGGTAACAGACCCAGTCTCTTGGACCATCAACTCAACAACTTGAGGAGATCCTCAACCCGGCTAGAATGTTACCTGTAACAGACCCAGTCTCTTGGACCATCAACCCGACTAAATCGAGGAGATCCTCAACCCGGCTAGACTGTTACTTCAATTTACATTTATCATTTCACATTTATAAAGTAACAGACCCAGTCTCTTGGACCATCAACTCAACAACTTGAGGAGATCCTCAACCCGGCTAGACTGTTACTACAATAGGCATGCCTGCCAAAATCAGAACTCTGAAGGTTGAATAACACACTTTACACAAAATCATTTCATTCTCATTTTCGCAATAGGCAACCTTGCCTCAATTGTAATTTATTTCATCATCATAGCCAACAATCATGGCTTCGCATCACATAAATACAATTCATCACATTATCATATCTTTTACATCATTATAAATGTTCACATCATATTCCACATTATACACAACATAACATTATTCATAAGCATCATCAATATCATGAAATGTATGTTAAATTTCAACATCATATGGATGTATGCAATAATGTAGTTTATACTTACCTTAAATGCAACCCACAAAATATTAACACCTCTCTTTCCAACAATCTTTCACTTCTTGAATTAGAGTAATTCACCTTCTTCACAACCTAATCCAAAGGAAGATGAAACCCTTATAAGAACATAAGGCTAAGAACCAACTAGGGCAAACTCTAACCATGACACGCTCACCCACACGGGCGTGTCCCTGACCGTGCCCTAACTCCACAACACAGAAGCTTTTACACGCTCAATGACACGAGCGTGTTACTGGGCGTGTAATACCTTCTGCCTCACAACAATATTGACACGTCCAACATCAAGAACGTGCTCATGGCCGTGTCAATTCCCTAAAAACACAGTGGCTATGACACGCTCAATAACACGGACGTGTTACTGGTCGTGTCAATCCTACTGCCACACAGAAGCTACAACACGCTCAGTGACATGGGCGTGTCACTGGTCGTGCCACTCAACCCAAAATACAGAGTTATCGACACGCCCAAAATCCTGGACGTGCCCTAGGGCGTGTCAGGCCAAAAACCCAGATTCCGGCCAAAACAACAACACAACCAACAAAACTCTTTCTTTCACCAAAAGCCACTTCAACCAAAGTCATCTTAACATACCCAAAAACCATAACAAACTCACAAAAACACCAAAACTACTAAAGCATTTCTCAAATCTCAAATCAAAAATCATCAACACAAACCTAAAACACA
Source organism: Garcia nutans (assembly GCA_947685225.1). Lineage (NCBI taxonomy): Eukaryota > Viridiplantae > Streptophyta > Magnoliopsida > Malpighiales > Euphorbiaceae > Garcia > Garcia nutans. The sequence goes on along the minus strand of CANTUV010000006.1, from coordinate 15,674,871 downwards.
ACCTCAAAACAATCACTTCCAACAACTTACTCTTTCCTCCAATCCATCCCCAAAAACAAGAAATCAGTTACCCAAACACTCTTAAATCCATCTTAAACAACATAATCACATACCAATCACAACTCAACTCAAAAACTCAAAGAAATCAAAGAGTCAAGTGAAGAACTTACCAAAGATGAAGAAATCTCTTAACTTTCCACTTGAACTCTTGAAAGCTTCCTTAGATCTTGAATTAGAGGTTCAAATCTCTTCTTTGCTCTCTTGTTTCTTGTGTTAACCGGCCAAACAAAGCAAAGGAAGGAGAAGGAGAAAGTGATCCACGGCAATGAGAAAGAAAGAAGAAGGAAGAAAGAGAAATCCAAAGTCAAACCCCTCTTTTCCTTAAAACCCTCTCAACCAAGCAATTTAAAATATTAAACTAATCTCTTTCAACCTCTTCCACACACTCGAATCCTTATTAATTAATTAATAACAAATTCAAAAACACAACAAAAATCTTCTTTCACTAACTCAAAACTTTGACTTTCCATGACTTAGGTATATGTTATATATATCCTAATATACATCACATATACACTTCCTTTAAAAACCCCTTTTTCTTCCAATAAAACATATACAATAAATCCAATTATAATAATAATAAAACCCAAAACATCTAGGGTATATTTTGGGATATTACAATTATAAACAAAAAAAAAATCATCCATTCATAAAAGCATGTAACAAATTAAATAATCAAAACTAGGGTTTAAAGTATTAAATATACAAAATTATGATTTACATATTAAATTTGGGTTTAAATCATGGTTTTAGGGTTTAGGAAATAAGACTTGGGTTTGGAAGTTTGGGGCTACTAGATGAGCTTTAGGGTTTTTAGTTTTTAGTATTATGAATAAAGGCTAGGTGTTTAGGACTAGGGTTTTTGGGGATTAAGGTTTCTGAACATTAGGGTTTAGGAAATTGATGAATTGGATATTAGGGTTTAGGAAACTAATGGTTTGGGAATTAGTTTTATTGGTTAGGGTTTTAGGTTTTAGAAATTGGTTTTATAGATTAGGGAATAAGGTTTAGATTCTAAATGTTAGGGTTTTAGGGAATTAGGGGTTCTGAAGCTAGGATTTGGTATTTAGGGTTTAAGGAATTAGGGTTAGTTATTAGGGTTTTATGGTTTTGGTAATATGTAAAACTGATTTGGGATTTTATAAAAACATGATTATTATAAAAGTTTTAAGGCCATTGTCATATTGATTTATAGTAAAGATTTGCACAATACACGTTCTTGTGAATAGCTACTTGATGTTTAATTTGGGTTAATATTGTATGAAGTCAATTAAAACTACTATTGTGACATTAAATTAAATAGTTTGCTGGATATAAACTAATTGTTGGACCCTGAAGCAAAGTTACTTGATATTTATACAAAATACAAGAACTAGCTAGGAACAGTTTGATAGATTAAACAATAATGCATGGGTTACTGTAAATTTAAAACAGATTGAATAAGGGATCTCAAACCTCCATTTGTTGGTTCCACCGATATATCACGTTGATCCAAGCTTTATGTTTGCACCAGTTATAGAATCTCGGTTGAACAAAGTGAAGATAGTATGCTACTACCTTCTGGTTTATTGAGTTTCTGTGTATCTCTGAATTGTTTTGGTAGTGCTACTACTGCCAGCATTTTTTAATCTTTTTCTTATCTCCTTTCTCGAAGCACTTTAATCTTGTATTTATAAGAAAATGATTAGGTTAAACCTTGTGAACAATTCTTAGTTTCCTATTTAAGCACGGTTTTCCTCTGAAGCATATCGAATTAAAAACATTTGCATTCATGGCAAAACATGACCATATCGGACTAAAATAATTTGAATATGACATGGTCAAAGGCTTGTATCGATTTAGCAAGTCTAATTCGATATGGACATCACCCCATATAGAATTAGAATTGATCTAATTCGATGTGGGGGTCCATGTCAAATTAGGATGACTTGGTCCATATCGAATTAGGATCATTCTAATTCAATATGGACCACCATATCAAATTAGGAACATCCTAATTCTATATGGAAATTTGATATGGTCACATTCCATATCGAATTAGGCATGGTCCAATTCGATATGGACCATCCATATCAAATTGGATCAACCTAATTCGATATGGCATGATCCATATTGAACCAATTTTTCTTTTGGACTATTTTAGAGCTTTAAAAATTAAATCAAACTTATTTTAGGCCTTTTAAAATTGGACCAATCTAACCAAAAGCTTAGGCCTTCTTTAATTAGGACCAGACTAGCTTAGGGCCAAAACCAAGGGCCTACAATTTGCCTCCTGCTTGAACAATCTTGAATTTGTTCATAGAGTGAAAAAAAAAACATGACTTTGAGATAATTTTAGATAAGGATAGGTTCTAGAACAGAGGATTGGTTTAGGTTCTGGACATGAGGCATGATTTTAAGTACTTGGACTCAATACTAGATTTGATTTGGTTCTTGGACCTAAGACTGGGTTGAGTTCTAGACCCGATATTGATTTGGGTTCTAGACCCAAGAATGGATTTAAGTTCTAGACCTGAATTGAGTTTTGAACTAAAAAATAATTTAGGCTCTAGACCCGAGTTGGTTTGGGTTTTGAACTCGAATTGAGTTCTAGACTCGAAAATAATTTGGGTTATGGACCCGAGTTAGTTTGGGTTTTGAACCCGGATTGAGTTCTCGACTAAAAAATGATTTGGGTTCTGGACCCGAGTTGGTTTAGGTTTCTGGACCCGAATTGAGTTTTGGACTCAAAAATGACTTGGGTTTTGCACTCAAGTTGGTTTGGGTTCTGGACCAGAGACTGGATTGGGTTATGGACCCGTGAATGATTTGATTTGAGTATTTGGACCCGAGACTGGATTGACTAATTTTGAGTTTTAGACTTGACGTTGGTTTGGATTTTAGACCCAAGACACCTACAAAAAATTAATTTTAGATAGTAAAGCATTTTGCAAAACATTTGGCTATTTTTTACTATATATGGGTACCTATACACTCTTGCCCCCTGCGTGGAAAAAATATTTTATGAGTACAAAAAATATTTTTAGACACGCAAAAAATATAGACCAACAATAAATATCTATCCATATTTCTATAAATTAGAGTGTTGCATATTCATTTAATTCACTCAGAGAATTACATTCAAAACTTTAAGCAAGATTTACATTTGTTCGAGCAAGCATTTTTAATTTCTTTGCTTATTGGAAAAATTTTCAACTTTTAGTATATATAAATGGTGTTAAATCATCATACATCTAGGACAGGACCTCGTATAGATCATGAATTACGTGCTTACCTTAGAAATAGCGGGTAAGACTGGGTTTCGATTTTAGCTGGGATGCACATTCACTAAAGCTCACAAGAAGAAACACCGATATTTTTATTTTTATTTTTATTTTTTTATTGCAATTTTCTTGCTACAAAATATAATTTATATGCACTTTTACTACCATTTTATTTTTATTTTAGCAAAAACAAGCCAATTAATTTTTGAAATAAACTCATGCAGGAAGAATTAATTTTTAAAGACTTAAACATATGTGAAAAAAATAAACAAAGTGACGTGAAAGTAGAAAATTAGCATGTAAACAATGCTAGCAAAAAATATAAAATTTGGTAATCAAAAGTTTGTAATAGATAAATTAATATAGAAAAGGGGTTTTATACAATAATGAAATAAATTAAGCAAAATACTAGTCATGATGCAAGCAAAATAATAAAATTATTGGGGAATTAAAAATAATTTTTATATTGCATTTTACATTTTTAGAATTTTTTATTAGGAGGGCTGATAAACTTACCTGGTTGTACATATCTTTTTTGTCACAGTATGATAGATGTGTGATCCATGGTGGTGGGAACATCCATAAGGCCCGTGTGAGGTATGAGTGAGTACCACCGGCAGTCCAGAGAATGATCTGAGAATGTGGTTTTGAAGAATTTGTGTTGCAGCTACCTGCTAAGGGATACCAAATTGACAGAAGCATGATTCAGGCACTTGCCTAGCAGTGGATGGACACCACCCATACCTTTCACTTACCTATTGGGGAGATTATATAGGCCTAATGGATTTTACGGCAATAACCAGCTTAAAGTGTGACAGGATCCCAGTTCCTTTAACCAATGACATATTGACTGCGTACGAGATTTGCCATTTAATTAGTCTAAGACCCAGATATAAAGGTGCATGCAAGATAAAATATGAATATATCCATCAGTATTGGATGAGGCAGACTCGACCAGTACTTAGTGAATTGGCAAAAAGATACAATCATGGATTTCTTTTATATCTGTTAGCCACGACAATCATATGTAGCGCTGAGGCAGCAATTCACCTGTCGGTCTTATGTACTCTAGTTGATTTTGATCTTGTGCCATTTTATGCTTGGGGAGAAGTGGGCCTTGCTTTTCTCTGCCATAAATTTGATAAAATATGCAAGAACAAAAGGTCATTTACAGGCTTTATGGTCATTGCTAAGGTATGGGTTCTTCTTTTTTATTTATTCAAATGATGTATATGAGCAAGTTTGACCCTTTTTACTATAATAGGGATGGCCATACAAATATAATCTTGTGAAGGTGCCTGTTATTCCTGGTAGAGGAGTGGGATACCCGAGATTGAGCCTTTGGTTGTCAAGTCACAAAGAGGTGACTAGCAGTCATCATTTGCACTCCCATTGCTACCAGTTGAGCTGCGTGACATGGGATCAGGTAAAATGAAAAATTAGTATTATTATTGAATTTTATGAGAAAAATGACTTATCGAGGTTATTATCTTTTAGGTGAACATTGCTTGGTGAAGAGTGAGTGAAAGGGCGAATTGGACCACACACAAATAAACAACACATTACCCATGCAAAACTACCATGGAGCCATTGCTGGGCCAGTTTCTAGTGGATGGTTCATAGGTGAGAGGTTATATAACTGGTTCCTTGGCCCTGATCAGAGGTGGGTACTAGCTAATATTCCAGCATCTTCACTGACTTTCATATCTATGCCAAAGAATTCATGAAGATGTGCTCAAAATGGATTGATATTAATGCATTCTCACTTTGACCAAACTTGTCATATAATGAGTTCATTCGGGACTAGCTTTTGCACTTTGAGGTCTTTCCTAATGGTATTGAAAGTTTAGAGGAACAAAGGGATGCAGAAGAAGAAGGAGAAGAGGATGATGATGAAGACATAGGGGATGAAGGTGATGGGGATGAGGATGACGAGGGTGAAGATGGTGATGGGGATAATGAGGATGAAGAGGAAGAAGAAGAAGATGAAGAAGAATAGGATGAGGAGGATGATCGTACAGGGGATTCTACTATCCATGATGATGCCATGGTTGTCTCCTCTCATGTTGATCAAAGATGCTCCTTTACTAATTTAGGGCTTGCATGTGGCTAGCTTTTATAATTTTTTACAGGCGGTTGAACATCCAGGTGATTTTGGCCATGATGAAATCGGTCCGACTAGTGCAGCTCCACCTCAACCATTTTCCTATGCTGAGCCATTTTTTAGGCCTTAAGGTTTCAACCTAAGTTATCTTGTTTGTAATCCATGTTTTATATTTATATATGTTGAATGTATGCATGAAAATATATTAATGTATGAACCTAACTTTTCCTTTCTGGCTCACAACGAATGCTTGAAGAGCAAAACTATAAACTACAAGAATAATTGGTCGTTAGCCATTGGCATGCTTATCATCTTAAATAAAATTTTAGGACTTCAGATTCTAAGGCTATAGGAATCCTGGTGCGTCTTCATCGAGGAGGACCGATGACCATGACACGCCACCTCCCTTCTTAGGCATTGACTATAATATGACTCATTTTTAGGATAATCAGGACTCAAATACTTCTTTCTAGGGAGGAAATAGGGTAGATGATGCTCCGCCGTCTCCTATAGGTAATGCATTCCTTAGGGATTTATTCAACTACAGACCACCTCCTCCTTTATAGTGATCTGGCTTGTAATCTTCTAAGAAACTTGTATTATACTAGTACATAAAATAATGGAATGTAAATAATAAAATATAATGTTTTGACTTTTCAAACCGTTTTTTTATCTGGATGTTTTTTTAATCAGTTTGACTTTTCCTTATTACATATATATGTACAGATTCATACCATGTCGAATTCATTTAAAATAAATTCAACATGGATTAAATAATTCAGGAATACCAATACCCACACTAATTAGGTTTAAAAAATTTCCCATTTTGTAACAAATTTAGCATGCCTCAAACCTATTTCGACATGAATTAAAATTTAAACCTAATTCGACATGGATTTTTCTTGCCTTAAACAACTTAGACTTCAGATAGTGGCTATATAAATCAATAAACCACTTTCTTTTCTTCGACATTTGAACTAGTAAAGCTCCCAAGGTAATTGCATCCAATACAATCTCAATTTATTAATTAAGCTTCAGTCTCCATCAATTTCAATTGTGACGCCCCCACAATGATCGAGGCCAATTTGAAAAAGGTAAAGAATTTATTTAAAAACATCAAGGCAACATATTAGGAACAAGTACCACGCTCTCAATTCAATGTCTAAAAATCCTTTCAAAATGTCAAGTTGGACCAATCATTTTTACATGCCATAGCTTCGTTTTGGGATGTGAAAACTAGGACTTTCAAGATAAACAACTTTGAAATTTGTCCTATGATTGAAGAGTTTGAAGCTGTTATCGGATATCTAAGCAATCATCTAATGACGTTACCCATATTGACTTCCAAGACTCATCAAAAGATGCAGATGTTGTTTCAACTCTCATGACCTAAAGTTCTGCAATTGACCAGAGGTGAGAAAACCTTGGTCCCTTCATTGATTTTTGCACTTTCCACTTGACTCCTACAAAAGCATGGGAACGCATGTTCTGTCTTTGCTTGCTTGATTAATTCCTGCTTGTTTCTACTAATGGCAACATTGATCCGTATGTACTGGACATTGTGGACCAAATGGAAGTAGGATTTTCACCAGTACCTGTGACCTTGGCTGAGACCCTAGTCAGATTAGATCAATTCAAGATAGAAACTTCAAGGAGATTGGCTGGAAGTACCTTATTGCTTCAGGTAATTTACCTAAACTACCCTTTTGGGTTTTCAATTTAGACTTTTATTTTACTGCTCTAATTTTTGCCTAGCCCGCCCCTTGCAAGTTTTCAAAACCAGTGAGTTGTCCTAATTTTTTCCTAGGATGCCCTTACGGGTTTTCAACTTAGCAGACACTTTTTTTATTGGTTCTAATTTTTGCCTAGACTGTCCTTGCAAGTTTTCAGAACTAGCAAACCTCCTTAATTTTTGGTTAGACTGCCCTTGCTGGTTTTCAACCTAACGGGTTCCTTCTTTTCTTTTCTTTTTTTTACTTTTCTTCTTCATAGATTTGGTTATAGGAGCACCTCTACTTGCTTGACACCCCATCTGTGGAGTTCATTAAATATCTACCATGACATCATTCTGCCAAGAAACTGCTCCATCCTGCTTCCTCATATGTCGACTGGATCCACTCACGATCTGTGATTAACATCTGTTGGTTGGTAGCTTGGTGGGAGATTACCCATGTCACCATTTAGATGTATCTATGTATGTTCATCTTGCTTCTCTCCGTCGAGGTACTTGCTACGATCATTACCGACTTGACTGCCAATATGGAGCCAAGCCTCGAGGTTCCGAGTTCACTCCTGATTTGGACATGCCTCATCTGAATGAAGCTTAGTTGGATGAAGCAAAGTTGGCATGCATGTTATACTTGTCATTTGCCATAGATTTTACACTTGCCAATTCTTTAGAAAAAATGATGTTATCAATAATGCTAATAAAAGATGTTTTCCTTTCTTTTATAATTTGTCATCATGTTTTGCTATTGTGTTATTTATTTTACCTAATGGTCAGATTATTCAAAATATTGCACATAGAATAAGTTTAACATGAACTATACTTATTAAATTGGGGAATAACTAAAAATATAAAGCCAGCATACACAAGATTACTCCTATTACTAACCAGCCCTTTAGTGTTTTTCTAATTGATAATTTTCTCTCATTTAGCCCTAATTGTTGCCTAGCCTACCCTTTCAGGTTTTCAAAACTAGCTGACTGCTCTAACTTTTGTCTAAGCTGCCCTTTTGGGTTTTCAACCTAATGAGCTCCTTTTTCTCTTTTTTTTTCTTCTTTTTTTTATTTCAAACATAAAAATTCTTCAACCTATCAATGTTCACCGGCTCACTAAAGTTGTTCCCATCCATGTTTGACAACTTGACTGCACATTTGATCATTACTTGTTTCACAACATACGACCCTTCCTTCCCAACCAGGTCTGAACTTTCCCCTTGGATTAGAGACATTTGGCTTGCACTGCTTTAATACTAGATCGCCGACATTAAGCTTTTTGATCTTAACCCTTTGTTGTAAGCCCGAGCTATTTTTCTTTGATACAACTGGTGATGATACAATGCCTTTAACTTTTTTTCTTCTAATAAGGCCATATGTGCATATCTACTCGCTACCCATTCTGTCTCAAGCAATTCAGCTTCCAAGACCACCCTCAGTGATTTGATCTCAATTTTAATTGGCAACACTACTTCCATCCCATAAATCAAAGAAAACGGTGTCATTCCCATCAGGGTTCTCACACTTGTCCTGTACCCCCCATAAAGCAAAAGGAAGCATTTTTGATCAATCCCTATATGTCTTGGTCATCTTGGACAGAATCTACTTGATTGTCTTGTTCATTACTTCTACTGCACTATTGGCCTTTGGTATATAAGGGGAGGATCGGTGATGATGATCTGGTACTTTGAGAATAAATCCTTAACTGCTCCTTAAAACTATGCCCCATTGTCTGATATCACACTGTGCGGGACCCTATATATGCAGATGAGATTCTTTTCAATAAATCTAGCCATTTGCCTTGCCCCCAGCTTGTTGAAAGACTCAGTTTCAACGTATTTTGAAAAATAATCTACTGCTACTATAATTAATCGGTAACCATTTGAAGTTGTCAAATGTATCTCCCCAATAATGTCAATTCCCCAAGTTGTGAAAGGCCAGAGAGAAGATATAGAATGCAATTCTTTGGGAGACATATGATTCAAGTTTCCATACATTTAGCATTGCTGGCATTTTCTCACAAAGTCAGTATAGTCTCTTTCCATGTTCAACCAATAGTAATCTTATCGAATTATCTTCTTAACCAGGGCTAATCCATTCATATGGGGTCCACAACTTCCTTCATGCATTTTTGACATGATCTACTCAACCTCAAACTTCCTCAAGCACCATAAATGCTCCCCATCAAGCCATCTTCGATGAAACTCCTCGTGAAAGGTAATGTAATGCAAAGACCATCGCCTTATAGTCATTCTCTCTTCCTCTATTGCATCCTATGGGTATTCCCTACTTTTCAGGAATCATCTTATGTGTCATATCATGCATCATGGTCTGTGTCGATTTTCATGACTGTCTCATAATCATAATAAGGAGTCGGTGAATTGGTTAAAACCAAAGGCTTAAGAAATAACTTAACATGTTCTTCCCATATCGAAGCTAGTGTGGCTAAGGCATCGACTATCTGGTTTTCCTCTCTTGGTAGATGTATAAATCTGTACTCCTTAAAATTCTTCTTCATCATGGTTAAATAATCGTTGTATGGCTTGAGCTTCTCTTCTTTCAATTCCCACTCTCTATTCACTTGGGATACCACTAACAAGGAATTGTCGAAGACTTGTACTTTATCCACCTTCATAATTATCAAGATTTCCAAGCCAAAAATATATGCTTCATACTCTATCATGTTGTTGGTTGCCCTAAATTTCAACTTCATAGCTAAAGTGATGAGCTCTCCTTTTGGTGATTCCAAAATTATTCTCAAGCCAGCCCCTTCCTATTTACTGCTCCATCAAAATACATTTTCCACCCTTGTACTTCTATGGCCTCTAAATGTTTATCGGGAAATTCTAAAATCACTTCTTCATCGTCAGACAATGATTGTTGAGCCAAGAATTCTACTACTGCACTTCTCTTAATGCTTTTCCTGGTTATGTATTAAATCTCAAATTCTTCTAAAATTATCAACCATCTGCCATATTTCCCAATCAACAAGAGTGTTTCCCTTAAATACTTCACTGGATCCATACTGAAAATTGCTTGCACACTATAAGATTGAAACTTACCCTTCACTTTCCAAAATGCCCTTCCTACTTGATTTGGGCAATTACTTTCTACTCAACACCTAACTAAAATGTAAGTGTATGTAATGCATTAGAATTACATTTCTATATATTTTAACTATTATACATCAATTTAGCCTCATTCTCTCAAACTTCCAAATTTTTGTCCTAATTCTCTTTAATTTTAGAAAACCATTTCAACCTAATGCAAATAGCATTTTAAGTTTATTTTCATGATTAAAATTATATTATAACATGTTTTAAATAACAATGTTCTTCCAAAGCTCTAATCTTCTTTAATTTTGGAAATATATTTCAACCACTTCCAAAATATAATTTAAGTTTAAATATATCTTCAAAACCATATTCTAACACATTTTAAACAATTAAATTCAATTTAAACCAATTCTTTACAAAAGTCTAATGGAAACCCTAAGTTTTCCACTACCTCTCTCAAACTTCTACTAATCTAATGATTTCAACCATTTAACCATAAAATTCTTGTTTCTACATCAAATTAACATCATTCATACCTATTTGAACAATTATCCTAGCATCTTTCAAATTTTCATATTTCATATAATCTTAAAATTCTATAAAACTTCTTAAATTTGGAAGAAACTGTACCTTTCACTTACAAGTCCTCCAAAATCACCCCTTGCTTATTTATAAGATTTTATTATTTTAATTATTTATTTATTTATTTTAAAATTTCAAATTTCTTTCTTCTAGCAATAATTAATTTAATTTAATATGTAATGAATATCCAACTTTTCCACCATCTTCCACTGTTAATAAAAAATCATTTTATTATTATTATTATTATTATTATTATTATTATTATTATTATTATTATTATTATTATTACTTTCTAACTCTTTTTGCTATTCACCCTTTGACTTTACCATTTACCGTTTGACTTCATATGTTATATACATTCAACATATATTTTACATATACAATTGACATTTTCTCACTTTCAATACTTTAATCAATATTCTAAATTATTTATTTAAATGAATTTTTTTTATTTTAATGAAAATACGGATGTTACACTAGTTGTGAATTATTGAAACTATGTAGAAACTCTTAAGAGTGTGAATCTGACATGGTGGTTTGAGAAATGTAGACATGTTCAATTAAACTAAAATTTTAACTTTGTAGTAAATATATATGTTTTTGTTATAGCCCTAGAATTTCTAGTGAGTTGGAGTTTGTTTGTGATGGAAATTAATTTACAAGTGCAAACTGTCATAGATGTGTTGTGTTGATAGGGAACTCAGGTCTGACCTTACTATTTGAATAAATTAGGAATGCAAATTGAGCTGAAATTTGATAGCTAGTACTTTTGTATGCCCAATTGAGATATATAGAACTTATTACAAAAATATCTTGCTCCAAACATAAGTTAAGTGCATTAGGAACTTTTGGATCCTATTCATTATTATTGTGCATATCTACTAGACTAAATCAATATTATTGGATTATTTGGATTATTTATTTGATTTCGATTATCCTTATTCTCGTGGGAGAGTTGCCATTTGTTTCCATTGATATTGTGCACTTCAATGCAATGTTATTATTAGTAAACCATTACTATATTGTTGTGGAAAGCCTTCTGAGGCCAATTGGTTGATATCATATTTAAATTGTTGTTAGCCCCAAATTCAAAATAAAAAGGCTTAATACATCTATAGCCATTTGTATTTGGCCATTTTTATCACTTTGTCCCATATATTCGTTAAGTAACCACTTAGCCTTCTAAACTCAAATTTTTCCTTATTCATATGCTCCTTTTGTACTGATGTGACAAAAAGTTTGTGTTTCACACTCTGATAGCTCGTGAATGTAAATAAAAAAGCTGATATGGTTTACAAAATGTCAAAATGTCCATTAATTTATTAAATTATTACTTTTAAATTTCCATTGCTATTTATTCAATTATTTTCTTAATTTCTAAAACCATTTTTATATTATTTATCAAAAATTAATTATATTAAATTTATTTATAATATTTTATTACATTATTTGTTAAATTAATTTAATTATATTTTTTTTATTTAAATGTCTCTAGCCCATATTAGAAATTAATTAAACAATTGAAAACTAAAATAATAATTTTAAATTTATAAATTTTATTTATAAATTATATATAAAATAATATTTTTAAATAAATTTAATTTAAATAAAGAATAAAAAATGGCCAGCCCCCAAAACCATAAAAAACCGTTCTTCTTCTTTTTCTTCCGGTCCAAACCCAAATCCAAATCTACAAAATTTAATATCAATAAAAGTAAATCAAGAATCTTAAAAGTACAAAAATCCAATATCAATAAAAATCAAAATTCAATATCAAAAACTCCCAATTCATAGTAACAAAAAAATTCACAAATTTCAATAACAAAAACCCAATTTAATATCAATAAAAATCATTATTTTTAAACAATAAATTCAATATCAATAAAAATCAAAGAAAATTACTGCAACTCATCACAACATCTAGAAAAATAAAGGGCAAAACAATTGAACCTGAAATTTTATTAATAGAAAGATCAAGAGACTCCAAGCTGAGTCTTAACCCACCGGTTGTTGGATTTCTCTTTCAAAGAAAAATCAAGATAGATCTAAGTTGTTCAAAACTTAACTACACTTAGATATAGAAGGGAAAGAAATTGAACTAGAAATGTTGTTTGATTTCAAAGAAAAACTCTCAAGCTTGTAAAGAGCCAAAAGAAATGTAGCCACCATGTGAAAACTTTGTTTGTTTCTTGGAATTTAACTCCAGAAAAAAAATATGGGTTTTGGTTATGGAAATATGATGGGTGGGAAAGTGTAGGAAAATATCATGCTTCAATTTTATTATTATTGATGATGCTGAGCATGGGTCAAGGAAGATATTGGGTGGGAAAGTGTAGTAATGCCATAATGGGTGAAACCCATATGGGTTCCATTTTTTTTCTTAATTTTATTTTTTATTTCAATTTTTATTATTTAATATAATTTTTATCAATTTCTTTCTAATAAATGATGTGTCATTTTAGTAAGAGCGATTGTAAAATGAACGCCTATAATTATCTATTTATGTACAAAGAAAAGGTGTTTGAATAGCAAAAAAATAAGTATAAGGTGTTATATAGTTAGCAAAGTGACAAAATCAACCAATTACAAGAACTATGAATGTATTAAGCCATATAATAAAATCTCAACTTGATGCTGGCTATAATATTATATGCACATAGAGACTTATGATACAAATAGAGAAGTTACTGACTTTCAATCTATTTGGCGGTTCTAATTATACATGTTTTCCATGCTATTATTTGTACATATTTGATGTGTGATAGTACTAAAATATGCATAGTAATATATTTTCTCCAATGTTTTTGCCATGTGTTATATGTGTTTTGTCACTTTGAATGCACCTTGTGATAATTTGTTGGTTGAAGACCTATATATTTGCTTTATTATTTATTATTTCTTTGTAATTGTGCTTCACTATGCCTTGTTAAGCTTACTTGTACCATTGTTGGAAACCATATATGTACATAGTATTCAAACCTCATTCCAAACTAGTGTCATGGTCATTTATTTAAATATATGATACCTATAAATATCCAAAGTATGCTAAGTTATATAATTGTACCTAAACATGTTAATATAATTGTATATATCCTTTTTTAAGGAATACTCACTTAATTGATGACTCATAAGATCATCGATGGACTTCAAGTTCAAAAGACCTATCTAGATCGGCTCCTTTAGCTCTTCCTATAAATATCCAAGGTATGCTAAGTTACATACACATTGTGGTTCTATATTTGTTATAAATGGGTACAAGTGTACTGACTACAAGAAAAATTAGAAATCATTCGTCACTAATTCATTGCTAAAAATCATTAGTGATGGAATATCGACGACATAGCAATTGTAACTAGTCTAATAGTCTTTAAAAATATTAGCAATAAATTTTTTGGCCGGTGCTAATTACAAATAGCAAAGCATGTAACTAAATCACAAAAGATCCTCATCGTTATTTTCCCTTATCATCTATTAAATGAAGACATTTAGCGAGGGACACATCATCGTTAATTCGTCACAAAAAAACTATTTTTATAAAAATAGATTTTTTAAAATAATTTTTTTACCAAATTATTTTAAAATTTTGGTAAAAACATTTATTTTTAAAGACAATTTATTTTATCAAATAATATTTATAAATTATTTATTCTACCAAATTATTTATTTATTCAAAAAAATTATTTACTAAATAATTTCTAAAAACTATTTATTCTAACAACTTTCTAAAAAGATAAATTATTCAATCAAATAATTTCTCAAAAATTTTTTATTCTAAAAGTTATTTATCTTTCTAAAAAATAATTTTTTCTAACCAAATAATTTGTAAAAAATATATATATTCTAACAACTTAAACAATAAATAATGATAAATTGCATGTTAATAATTTATTATAACAACTTTATTCGTTGTAACGTAATTTAATAAAAAAAAAGTTTTGTCCCAAGATGGCAACCAAGAGGGGGGTGAATTGATTGTTTGAGAAGTGATGCCAAATTCAAAAATTAAACAAACAAGAAATGTAGAAGATGTAGAGGATTAAGTAGAAAGTAGAAGAATGAACACAAGAGATTTATAGTGGTTTGAATTTACCTTGATCCTGCATCCACTTCCTTAACAACTTGGTAAGGTTTCACTAGCTTTGAGTTTTTATAAGCTTAACTCTAACTTGATGTTTTCTCTAGCTCACACCAAACTATACAATGGTTTGAGTATAATCCTCGTAACCCTTAAAAGAGTTTTTTCAGGCTCACTCTTACAACCTAAGTGTTTCCAAGCTCACAATCAAACTTAAAATGGGTGTTTAATGCTCACACCCAACAGTCAATCAATACAAATGGTAATTTTGATGCAAAGTAAGTAAAGATATCAAGGTAGGCTATTACAATCACAATCACTTGTAAAAATGAAGCAACTTATGGTATTTATAGCCTATAAGCCATGAAATAGTCATTTGAAGTGTGGTCCAACATGTTTGATTTTTGTCTTCGACTAATTCTTTAGCCAGAGCAATTTTATGGTTGAACTTCTTATGGTTCGGTCAGAATTCATATATACCGGTCGGAAACATATTGGTCCGGTCGGAATATTTGAAATTCTGCTAAATACTCTTCCAATGATTGGTCCACGTGGCTTCCACTAATTGAGTGGAGGTGCAACGACTTATGACTTGAGTAATATTTAAAGATTCCGGTCGGACTTACATGAGGTCCGATTGGGACATTTGTGGTCCGTTCAGATTTTGAGCATACTTCATGCCGGGAACTTTAATGGATGATTTTAAGAAAATCTGCCTTGAAGGTCTAGTTGAAACATCAGACGATCCGGTCATACTGCTTGTGGTACTTTGAGAAAATGGGAGTACTTCTGACTATGAAACCTTCTGTGTGTTTTGCCTAATTTCACATGCAATGGTCTGGTCAGACTTTATGAGGTACGTTGAGATTTTAGAAGTACTCTCCACCGTGAAACCTTCTGTGTGAATTTGCTCAATTTGTCATTGATGGTTCGGTCGGGCTTCTGCATGGTCCTATCGAACTTTCCAAGGTTTCTTCAAAAAATAACTTCATGCAAAATGTAACTTAATATAAATATTAGTTTAATTCAATTTGATTGCCTAAGATAAAAAATAGAGTAATTGGGCTAACAATCTCCCCCTTTTGACTTTGCAATAAATTGAATTTTAAAGTGTTCAAACTTTGTAAAAATGTTAATTTACTTAATTTACTCCCACTCAATGTGTGCTCATGTACTTTGATTAATTTAAAGTCCATTTTGTTAAAATTCAATAGTTGTTTCAAATTCAATATAAGTTTTTTCCCCCTTTGACAAAGGCAAAAAGATATATCTAAATATAAAGTTAAAACTTAAATGTGTTAGTGTATATGCCCTAGGCCATTGATTTGGACCTTAATGTTATTCATTTTGTTATTAATAAAGAAGTTTTTATTATCATTGTTATGTTTGCATGTTATCTATAATAATGATTATATCCCTGGTTTATTATTGTTATGGAGATAATAATAAATATAACTAGTGTAATATTGATTTGATAATCATAAGATGATTATAGGTATGAAGATACAAATCAATATTATGGATACATGTTAGAGAACAGTGTATTGGATAGACCCACACAGATATCACTTCATGGTTTAATGTCATAAGTGTATCTCATAATAGTTTTCATTTAATCCTTTGACTTGAGATTGTCATAGTTTCCAACATAAGGAATATTATGTTTTGACATGATCAAACGTTATCTGTAACTAGATAATTATAAAGGTTATGCTTGAACATGATATAAATTATGTAGAGGAAAATGAACAATCAAGATGGAATTTGTCCCTCTCTATGAGAGAGATATCTTCTGGGCCCCACGATAAGTGTAACTGAGAAATGCATGGCCATGCTCAAATAAGTTGATATAAGATCAATCTTATTTGTTTATCAGTTAACTTGGAGATCGAGTAATCATAAGTTTGGACAATATAAGTATGACATTTACTATGACTTATGTTCAAACTAGATATCGTGTGACAAAGGGATTAATGCATGTACTATTTCAGGTTTTTCATTTATAATGATTCTCATGATTAATTGGGTAGTCGTAATGTCTTGCTAGAGGCCAATTATGATTTGTGCATTTCAATAGAGATTGAAATACACTACCAATTAATATGAGCCTATCGGGTCACACACATAGAACGTAGGCTGTACTTAAATAATAATAATTATATTTAATTATTGTTGTTAGTATTATTATTATTATTAGATATTAATAATAATATTGTTATAATAATTATTATTAGATAATAATTATTAAAACGTGGGTCCATATGGGATATGGACAGTTAGGGTTTTGATAAAAAAGAAGTCTTTTAAAACGGTTTTAAAAGGACTGGAGGTTTAATGATCTCATTATTCGTTTTGAAAAAGAAAATGTAAGAAGAGAAAAAACCTAAAAAACCCTAGTTTTGTTTTGAAAAGGTTCAGCCACTGCCGTTGGTGAGCTAGCACTCAGACCGGCGTACGTTTGTGTGGATTTCGTTAGAGGGTGTTCGTCTTCAGAAGGCAGCATCTGTTAATCGTTTTGAAGCTACACAAAAAGGTTAGTTTCGAATCTCTTTTATCGAACTGAATGGATCACATGGATCCTGTGAGTAAATCGAAAGAATTTTTTTTGTTTTCCGCTGCGGCAAGGGTTGCAGATTCTTCACGATTTGCTAACAGTGGTATCAGAGCCTCTTGTTGATTCCATTTAATTCGAAATATACCATGTTGATGTGTTGATATGATCTATTGTTTTTCGAATGGCATGATTGGATTCGTTTTATCATTTGATGATGATTCGAATCTGTTATATGAGATATAACATAAATTGTTGTTGATATATGATGTCAAAGATGACCAATTGTATAAGATACAATTCTGTGAAATCAAATTGGGGTTGGTATACGATCTGTTATGGTTTCGAATTAGGGTTAATATGATTAATTCAATTTGTTTATTCATATTGAATGTATACATAGATTTCGATTTTGATTAATATGATTATTGAGTAAATCGTTTCTAAGGTTTCTGGTAATAGTTCTCTGTTAATATGATTAATAGATTACTCAATAATCATATTAATCAAGATATAAATATTTGTTTCTGGTAACCGCCGTATGTTCGCGCCCTATAGTTCGTTACCACGACATTAAGAATGTCAATATATTTGTTTCTATTTAACATGTTAGTGATGAATATGTTATGTTTGTTTGATGTCTTGGCATGGTGCATAGCATGGCCTTATGACCTATGTGATTGGTTTATTTATATCTTAATTTTTTATAAATACGGCCTGCGTGTCATTTATTTTTGTAACTTTATAATTACTAGTTTAGTAGTTAGTTTTTATTATTAATGTAATAATGAAGACTCAAGCTTGGAGAAGAAGATGAAAATTCCATGGAGATGAAGTTGCCTTTCAAGATATGAAGAAATGTACTATTGCAAATGTTGTAATAGATAGGTTTTCTTTTCACCTAGGGTTGCCTATATGATCTTCATTTGGTCTCATGAAGATCATATCTAGTTTGGCCATGCTATGTCACGTTTATTTTTATCAAATATGTATGAGATGCCATGTTTGATAGTTTATGTATGCATATAGGATATGATATATAAATGTCAATTTTAACATGTTTTCAAAAAAAAAATTAAATGGAATGAACCCTCACTATTAATCTAAGTTTTAATGCCATCCATGTCTTAAACACTTATCAAGGCTAAGATCACCTAAATGTAGATTTTGCCAAAGCAATGTACTTTAGGTTATCCTAGCAAGATATGATGAGTAATGGTGCTGCTCATGCGTTTAAAATTGGTTAGACTTAATTAGGCTATCAAAATGGTTTTGGGCCTAAGGCATTAGATGGGGTATAACATGCTATGACATATGATGTCATGATCCCATATTATCTAAGAGTTACATCTGATGTAATTGGTAATGGGTTACCTACCATAATAACTTGATTTTAAGTGTCATGCCAAAGCTGACTTAATATTAAGTAAAATTGGATCTTAGCCCACTAAAATGTCATTGTGATGATTGAGGGTTATATTTTAGTGGAAGTTTAATTACTTATCACCTTTTATTAATTAAAATTTGCATATTTTGTAGATTGAAATGGCTACCAACAATAACTCCACTTTATCACTGTGATCCATCCTTGAGAAGGAAAAACTAAAAGAGAATGGGACTAATTTTGTTGATTGGTTTAGGAACCTGAGAATTGTTCTCAAACAAGAAAAGAAGTCCTATGTGCTTGATGAAGCTGTCCCTGAGCCACCTCCTGCTAATGCTTCTAATGCTGATAAGAACAAGCATAAGAAGCATATGGATGATTCCAATGACATTGGATGTCTTATGCTTGCTACTATGTGTCCAGAACTTTAGAAGGATCTGGAACACTTGGAGGCTTATGAGATGAGTGTCCATCTCAAACAAGCTTTCCAACAGCAAGCTAGGCAGGATAGATTCGACACTGCTGTTGCATTATTTGACTGCAAGATGTCAGAGGGCGAATCGGTTAGCGCTCATGTTTTGAAAATGAAGGGCTACATTGATCACCTTGCCCGACTTGGATATCCCTTGAGTTTAGAACTCTCCACGGATTTGATCCTTCATTCTTTGCCCAGCAGTTTTTCACATTTTGTTATGAACTATAATATGAACAACATGGAAAAGTCCATTCCTGAGCTACATGGTATGCTCAAAACTGCTGAAGGGAATATCAAAAGGCCCACTAAGGCTACCCATGTATTGAATGTCAATAAGGGTAAGCCTATGAAGAAAAAAAGGCAAGGCAAAGGGTAAAGCAACAGTTGCTACAAAGCCTAAGGGACAGCCCAAGCCAAAAGAACGCAAGGCACCTGTTCCTAAGGAAGGAACTTGTCACCATTGCAAGGAGCCTGGGCATTGGAAAAGAAATTGCCCACTTTATTTGGCTGAATTGAAGAAATCGAAGGGTAGTGCGACTACGTCTTCAGGTATATATGTTATAGAAATTAACTTATCTACTTCTACTTCATGGGTATTGGATACTGCATGTGGTTCTCACATTTGTACAAATGTGCAGGAACTCAAAAGGAGTAGATCACTGAAAAGGGGCGAAGTTGACCTACGAGTTGGGAATAAAGCAAGAGTTGCTGCACTAGTGTAGGATCTTATGAACTTCATATGCCTAATGGCTTTTTGTTAAATTTGAACAATTGCTATTATGTTCCTACTCTGAGTAGGAATCTTATTTCAGTTTCAGTTTTGGATGATGAAGGTTTTTCATTTTTAATTAAAAATAAGACCTGTTCTATTTTTGATAAAGATGATTTGCTTTATGGTATTGCAAGATCTTTTAATGGCCTTTATGTCCTTGACTTAGATGATTCTAGGGAGAATCATATTTATAACATAAACTCTAAGAGAATTAAGCCAAATGACCTAAACCCTACATTTTTATGGCATTGTCGTCTTAGCCATATAAATGAGAGACGCATTTCTAAACTCCATCAAGATGGATTATTAGATTCATTTGATTTTGAATCATTTGATAAATGTGAATCTTGTTTACTTGGCAAAATGACAAAGAATCCTTTCACCGGACAAGGTGAAAGGGCTAATGACTTGCTAGGGCTAGTACATACAGATGTATGTGGCCCGTTAAGCATTAGTGCCAGAGGAGGATATAATTACTTTGTTACTTTTACTGATGATTTCAGTAGGTATGGCTATGTCTACCTAATGAAACATAAGCATGAGGCTTTTGAAATGTTCAAAACTTTTCAAAATGAAGTACAAAATCAACTTGGTAAAACTATTAAGGCACTTCGATCTGATCGAGGTGGTGAATTTTTGAGCCAAGAGTTTGACGAACATCTAAGAAATTATGGAATTGTTTCACAATTAACTCCTCCAGGAACTCCACAGTGGAATGGTGTTTCTGAAAGAAGAAATCGAACTTTATTAGATATGGTTCGATCTATGATGAGTCAAGCAGATCTTCCATTATCGTTTTGGGGTTATGCCTTGGAGACAGCTGCTTTTGTTTTAAACCGTGTACCATCTAAAGCGGTTGAAAAGACACCATATGAGATATGGACTGGCAAAACACCTAGTTTGTCTTTTCTTAAGATTTGGGGTTGTGAGGCTTATGTGAAAAGACCAGTTTCAGATAAGTTAGCTCCAAAATCTGCTAAATGTATCTTTATGGGATATCCTAAGGAAACTAAAGGATATTATTTCTATATTCCATCTGAGAACAAAGTATTTGTTGCTCGAAATGGAACCTTCTTGGAAAAGGAATTCATTTCTAAAAGAACTAGTGGGAGCACAGTTCAATTAGATGAATTTATAGAACCACAAGAAGATATTGAACCGCCTGTAGAAACAGTTTCAGAACCACAAGTCATTGTGGAAACTGAAAATGTTACACAAGTTTTGCGCAGATCTAATAGACCACGTCATCAGCCTGAGAGATATGGATTTCTCATGACTGAAAGTCGTGAAGTTTTGCTCATAGATCAAGATGAGCCAACTACCTATCTTGAAGCTGTGTCAGGTCCAGATTCAGAGAAATGGCTTGGAGCCATGAACTCTGAGATGCAGTCCATGTTTGACAACCAAGTTTGGGCCTTAATTGATCCTCCCGAAGGTATTAAGACTATTGGTTGCAAATGGGTTTTCAAGAAGAAAATTGACATTAATGGAAATGTGCAAACCTATAAAGCAAGGTTGGTTGCTAAAGGTTTCAAACAAACACATGGTATAGACTATGATGAAACTTTTTCTCCAGTTGCTATGATTAAATCTATTAGGATTCTCCTTGCCATTGCTGCATACTATGATTATGTGATATGGCAAATGGATGTCAAAACCACTTTCTTTAATGGAAATTTACTCGAGGATGTGTACATGACACAACCTGAGGGTTTTGTAAATCCTGAGAATTCTGGGAAGGTTTGCAAGCTTCAAAGGTCCATTTATGGATTGAAGCAAGCATCTCGAAGCTGGAATCTTTGTTTTGATGAAACAGTTAAGAACTTTGGTTTCATTCAAAATGAAGATGAACCATGTGTTTACAAGATGGTTAGTGGGAGTGCTATCGTGTTCTTAGTCCTATATGTAGATGACATATTGATCATTGGAAATGATGTCCCCACTTTACAAAAGGTTAAAGATTGGTTAGGGAATTCTTTTTCAATGAAGGACTTGGGAGAGGCTGCATATATCCTTGGTATAAGGATCTATAGAGATAGATCTAGAAGGATAATTGGCTTAAGTCAAAGTACATACATTGACAAAGTGTTGAAGAGGTTCAGTATGCAAGATTCCAAGAAAGGATTCTTGCCTATGTCACATGGTATTCATCTTGGCAAGAATCAATGTCCTAAGACATCTGAGGAGCGAGATAGAATGAATAAGATCCCTTATGCTTCTGCTATTGGATCTATTATGTATGCCATGCTATGTACTAGACCTGATGTCTCATATTCTTTAAGCACAACAAGTAGATATCAAGCTGATCCTGGTGAGGGTCACTAGACAGCTGTTAAGAACATTCTTAAGTATCTAAGAAGAACTAAGAATGTTTTCTTAGTTTATGGAGGTTTGGAAGATGAACTAGTTGTAAATGGTTACACAGATGCTAGTTTCCAAACTGATATAGATGATTACAAATCGCAGTCAGGTTTTGTATTCACATTGAATGGTGGAGCCATTACTTGGAAAAGTTCCAAGCAAAGCACAGTAGCAGATTCTACAACAGAAGCTGAGTATATAGCAGCATCAGATGCTGCTAAGGAAGCAGTTTGGCTGAAGAAATTCATCATTGAGCTTGGAGTGGTGCCTAGCATTGCTAATCCTATGGCTATCTATTGTGACAACAATGGTGCCATAGCGCAAGCAAAAGAGCCAAGGTCCCATCAAAAATCTAAGCACATACTCAGGCGATTTCACCTCATTCGAGACATCATTGATAGAGGTGATATCAAGATATGCAAAGTTGACACAAATGACAACATAGCAGATCCATTGACAAAGCCTCTCTCGCGGGTCAAGCATGATCAGCACACTAGGTCTATGGGCATGAGATATTTGTTAGACTAGGCCTAGTGCAAGTGGGAGACTGTTAGTGTATATGCCCTAGGCCATTGATTTGGACCTTAATGTTATTCATTTTGTTATTAATAAAGAAGTTTTTATTATCATTTGTTATGTTTGCATGTTATATATAATAATGATTATATCCCTGGTTTATTATTGTTATGGAGATAATAATAAATATAACTAGTGTAATATTGATTTGATAATCATAAGATGATTATAGGTATGAAGATACAAATCAATATTATGGATACATGTTAGAGAACAGTGTATTGGATAGACCCACACAGATATCACTTCATGGTTTAATGTCATAAGTGTATCTCATAATAGTTTTCATTTAATCCTTTGACTTGAGATTGTCATAGTTTCCAACATAAGGAATATTATGTTTTGACATGATCAAACGTTATCTGTAACTAGATAATTATAAAGGTTATGCTTGAACATGATATAAATTATGTAGAGGAAAATGAACAATCAAGATGGAATTTGTCCCTCTCTATGAGAGAGATATCTTCTGGGCCCCTCGATAAGTGTAACTGAGAAATGCATGGCCATGCTCAAATAAGTTGATATAAGATCAATCTTATTTGTTTATCAGTTAACTTGGAGATCGAGTAATCATAAGTTTGGACAATATAAGTATGACATTTACTATGACTTATGTTCAAACTAGATATCGTGTGACAAAGGGATTAATGCATGTACTATTTCAGGTTTTTCATTTATAATGATTCTCATGATTAATTGGGTAGTCGTAATGTCTTGCTAGAGGCCAATTATGATTTATGCATTTCAATAGAGATTGAAATACACTACCAATTAATATGAGCCTATCGGGTCACACACATAGAACGTAGGCTGTACTTAAATAATAATAATTATATTTAATTATTGTTGTTAGTATTATTATTATTATTAGATATTAATAATAATATTGTTATAATAATTATTATTAGATAATAATTATTAAAACGTGGGTCCATATGGGATATGGACAGTTAGGGTTTTGATAAAAAAGAAGTCTTTTAAAACGGTTTTAAAAGGACTGGAGGTTTAATGATCTCATTATTCGTTTTGAAAAAGAAAACGTAAGAAGAGAAAAAACCTAAAAAACCCTAGTTTTGTTTTGAAAAGGTTCAGCCACTGCCGTTGGTGAGCTAGCACTCAGACCGGCGTACGTTTGTGTGGATTTCGTTAGAGGGTGTTCGTCTTCAGAAGGCAGCATCTGTTAATCATTTTGAAGCTACACAAAAAGGTTAGTTTCGAATCTCTTTTATCGAACTGAATGGATCACATGGATCCTGTGAGTAAATCGAAAGAATTTTTTTTGTTTTCCGCTGCGGCAAGGGTTGCAGATTCTTCACGATTTGCTAACAAAATGCAACCAGCTTTCATTAATTTACATTTAGTTCAAGAAAGAAGGAACAAACATAAGAACAACATAATAAAGGCAACATGTAAGCAAACAAACAAGAACAATTAAGAAATTAAGTTCTAAACATCATTATCACTTTCTTCATCCTCTCCTAGCTTCTTCTTCATCTCCCTCTTCTCATTCATCCCCTTCCTCTTCTTTATGTTCCCTTTGCTCTTTATCTCTTGGTTGAGAGGCAGCAGCTTCTTCTTCTTCTTCTTGAGGGTAGGAGCCATGAATGGAGGGTGACAAGCTTGGTTCATCCTCAAAGCACTTTGGCAAGCCTAAGGCTTCTTGAATGGTTTGAATGTCAAGATGGAGATGAGAGATATCATTGGTAATTTTATCTGTCCTTGAGCTTTGTGAACTCATTTGTCCATTAATATCTTGAAGGATTTAGAGGATAGAGGATTGAGGTCTTGGAGTGGCAGGTCTTGGAAATTCCATTTGAAAAGTCTCTTCACTTTCCTCTATAATCCTTAGTCTCTTTCTTTATTGAGCCCTAGCACCTAGCGCTCTTAAAAGATAAACATAGTTCCCATTATCATCCCTAAAATATTTGGCATGTTTTAGGTATGTTATGTTTATGAATTTTTTGGTGGGATCCAAGGGATTGGTGTTGCGCTCAAATTAAGTTCTACTATAAGCGTCACTCACAAGTATACGAGGTAGCTGTAACAAAGGTGATCGCCCCAAGGTCGTCTCACAAGGAAGCTAGATAAGCTAATTGATTATCAGGTTGCAAATAACAAATTATAATAAATTTAAATTGCTAACAACTAATGAAAATAGATCGAGTGGAGTTTAAAACAATAAAAGTAAACTGAGCTGAAATATTGATTCACTTAATAGAAAGGTCTAGGGTTTGACTTCTCTACTAACTTATATGTATGAACGGTTATTCCTCTCTACCAATTAAATTCAAAGATTAAATCTCAAGCAACTTAATTAATCGAATCAAGGAAATAAGCTCTCGCATTCAAACATCTTTCAAATAATCTTGTTAAAATTGAAATAATCTTTTTCTTAGGTTATATTTCTAATTCACCTAAGTCCCTAATTGAATTGTTCCAGCATTAGACTTCATCTCTCAATCCTTCATCTAATACCTTAAACACATAATTGGTGGCCAATCAATCATATATTAACATTAATCTATTCAATTAAGGCTAAAGAAATAAATTCAGTTAAGAGCAATAACCAATTCATTCAATCATAGTAGATCCATACAAACCCTAGACTAGATCAAATTAGTTCATAATGATGTTATCAAACATATTCATCTCCTTTAAATTCGAAGAAATCAGTTTAGACATAATAGAATTCATGAATACAATTCCAATGAAATTTAAGAGATAAAGTTTGAGAACAAAACCAAATTACAAACTCCCTTTAGCTCCTGAAGAATCTCTTGTTCAGAACCTTGTTAGAAGAATGTTACAATGGCTAAAACAAATTTAATCTAGACTGTTTGAATCAAAGTGTAATCAATAATCTCCAAGAAAATAAAATTAGAAACCTAAAGCTAATCTCTGACGGCTGATCAAGATCTCCCTCTATTCTAACCCTAATCATATTATTTATACGAAACCTCGCTTAAAACTCCGCTCCTTTAGTCCATGGAGTGACACGGCCAAGCTCCTGGCCGTGTCATGTGACACGGCCAGTGGCTTGGCTGTGTCTACTGAATGTGTCCGCTTCTGTGTAATTTTCATCTCTTCTTCCTTGGAGTTAAGTGTGACACGGCCAAGCTTGGGTGAGCTTGGCCTTGTTTGGTGTGTTTGGAGGGACATGGCCAGTGGCTTGGCCGTGTCCCCTGAGTGTGTCACCTTCTATTCTTTGCTCTCTTTCCTTTTGGTCTTCTTCCTTGGCTTAGTATGGGACACAGCCAAGTCTCCTGGCCGTGTCATGTGACACGGCCAGTGGCTTGGCCGTGTCAAGTGAATGTGTCAACTACTACCTCTGAATTTTTGCTTCCTCTCTTGGTTCTTGGTTTTGCCCTTAAGGTAAGACATGCTTCATGCTACTCTTTCTTCTAATGAAATGCCTTGCATATTAACCTAAGGCAAACACTTAAACAAACCTTAAACAAGAATCAAATAAACGTTAACCAACAACACATAAACAATACACTAAAAACTAGAACAAAAATGACATAAACACTGAAATAAACTAAAACTACCAAAATTGATGAACACACTAAATAAACATATTAAAACTACCAAAATACCTAAAGAAAACAATAATTATCATAATAAATAAGACACAATTCTATGACAAAAACTAATAAAACAACTACCCCACACTTAAAACTTTGCTTGTCCTCAAGAAAATTCACATTGCATAAATTAAAAACTCAAACAACCTTAACTATAATTCTAGTATATAAGATGAAATCCTTTAAAACTCAGCCATAAATAATTGCAATTTACTTCAATCAAGATTTTCTTAACTCATTCATTAATCCAGATATACAAATCTTATCTCTCATCTAAGTGTTTCACTCGATTTCAAAGGTTAATTCACTCAAACCACTCATGACTGCATACTGCCATAAACTTGCTTAATTATCCAATCTCTCTCACTGATTTTCTCAAGAAATAATCCGAAGGTCTTTTATTTGGATGTAATGGGGCTAAGGTGAAGGTGTGAGAAAAGGCATTTAAGCTGGAGCATCAAGAAATGGAGTATCTAAATAAGACAATACTCTTGCTCAGAAACTCATAACTCCTCAAATGACATTCAACAACTCTTGATAATCTCACATACTTGCATACTTAAAGAAAAGTACATGAGTCGACATTTCTCTAATGCTAGAAAATATATGAATTCTGTATATATATATATATATATCTTCTCTTTTATTTTCCTTTTTTTTACTCTTTTTTTTCTTTTTTAATATATATATACAAAATATAAAATTGTATGAAACATCTAGCTTACAATGTAGAGAAAAGAATAACCGACTCTTAGTCAATACAATGTGCAAAGTATGCATTTCAGCCCCAAATCTTACTAAAGCAATACTTTTTTTTGTTTTTTTTATTTTTAATTACTTACCCCACACTTATTAATTAAACCACCCTATTGTCATATCATAAGAAACTCCATTCCTTAATGCAGGTATGATGATAATAAGAAAGTGTTGAGTTGTAAATTGTGTTGATCAATCAAGAAAAAGTCAAAGGCTCAACTTGACTCACTAAGGAATTCATAATTAAGGGAGGTCTTTTTAAGCTAAAAGGGATAATCCTAATTTTCCTTCATCATTTTAAAGCTTGAGATTAAATCATAATGTGAGTTCAATTAGTATGCAAAAGCAAGCTCTAGAGATGCAAATTCATGAAGGTGCACACTTAAGAAAAGAAAATCAATTCACAATAATATTCAATCTATGAGGCTCAAAACTCACCAAGGTGGGTTCTCAAAGATTTATATGTCATGAATTGCAAAATGTGAAAATTGATCCTGAATGAATTCAAATGCTAATTTCTATGATGATACTAAAGTCTCAAATATAATGCTAGAATCACAGAAAAGTCAATAAGTTTTCAACAATTATGCCATGCACAACGCACAATATAAACACAAAATGACAAACAAAACAAGAAACAAAACAAGAATTAAAGAAAAGCTTAAAGATTACCCCACACTTATAAATGACATTGCCCTCAATGGAAACAAGGATAATAAAGATAAAGAGTGGAGGTACAACTTGTTTTCCATCGATCCCTTGTAAGGCAAACTCTACCTTTTCATCACAAACAGCAAATGTTCAAAAACAAAATACAATATATAAAATAAAATATCCAAAATATAAAATGTTAACAATAAAAACAAAAACAAAAAATAACAACACAAATATGCTATAAATAAACACAAGAAAGTAAGGAATTGTCTCGAAAGATCTACGGTGAAGGAGGATGTGATGATGAAGCAGCCGAGGGATGAAGACTCAGAATCTTGGCAAGGTTGCTATTGATTTGGTCTAACTGTTGCAAGACTGCAGCATGGTTACGATCTACCTTGCCCTCCAGTGCCTCTATCCTATTAAGTATCTCCTGATTATCTGGGCCCGGAGCATCTTCTTCCAAATCAAGAGAATCCGAGTCAGACTCCTCCTGGACTCGTGTTCTCTTTTGTTCCCCCCCCCCCCCCCCGGAACTTCTGGCTCAGCTGAAGCCATCATATAAGCCCCTCCCCTATGCACCACCATGTGCATCTTCTCAAGTGTAGCCAAATCTAATGAATCATTACCCGTAATTCTAGTCTTACGACAGGTACTCGGGTCAAAATCATCAAGAAGGGCTGTTACCAATGTGGTAACCAATCCTCCAATACAAATAGCCCCCTTCTTTTTGTTTGCCACACTATCAAAAACATTGGCCAACCAATAGCCAAAACTAATAGGTATTGCATTACACGCGCAATCCAAGAAAAAGAGCTCACTAAGTTCCACTACACCCGGGCTTTCCTTCCTAGCAAAGAACCCACATGACATAAAACAATGCAAATACCTCAAAGCGGGATTGCTCAATTTAGTTGCTTTGGCCGATTTGACCACATAAGTTCCCGAGCCTAATGCTCCCCAAGCAAATTGTTGTTTAAAATCCTTAGATACCGACCTTTCACCATGTTGATGGAAACCAAATATCACATTCAATTGCTCAATACTAACCACAAATGATTTCCCAAACAATTTAAAATTCAACTTAGAGCAAATTTTTTGTTCATCTCTTTCAACCTTAAGAGATGTTAAAAATTCCAAAGTGAGCTCTTGAAATTGCAAAGGTCTATAGGAGACTAGGTTCTCCCACCCAAGATTTTGAACATAATGATAAAAATTATCCCTAATTTGAAGAGCATTAAGGGATTCATCACTGACATACCTCGTCGGGAAGAAACCCCGAGCCAAAAGATTCGCTCTCTTTAAAGATGAAGACGAAGAAGATGAAGATGCAGCTGTAGTTGGAGGTTGCTTCCTCTTATGGTGGGACACCATCTTCTTTCTCGGCATATTGATAGATCTGAAAAAATTTGAAACTTAAACCGATTAAATTGATTTTTTATGAGAGAAGAAGAAGATTGAGCGGATTAATTTCAGTTTTGGTGAAGGAAATTGAGAATTAATGGAAGTTTAGAAGCTTTGAAGGATCAACAATGGCGGTTTTGGGAGAGAGGAGTCAAGAGAACGAGAGGAAGCAAAAAGAAATTTAGGGATTGGAATGAACGAAAAGTGCAAAAAATGCATTTTTAAAGTGTAAAATTCGAGGGACACGGCCAAGCTTGGGTGAGCTTGGCCGTGTCTGATGTGCTTGGAGGGACACGGCCAGTGACTTGGCCGTGTCCCATGGGTGTGTTCGACTCTGTGAAAAAGTTGCAAAAAACAAAGAAAAGGAATTTTTTTTGGTGAAGCTTGGCCGTGTCACATGGGACACGTTGTTGGCCGTGTCAGGGTCTGTGGGAATTGGTGACTTTTGTGGTTGGCTTGACACGGCCAGTGGCTTGGCCGTGTCACCTACTGCCATTTTGACTTTTCTCTTATATATATATATATCACCAAATCTTAAAGAAATTGCAACCTCTTCTTCGATCAACCCTGAAACACATTAGAAAAATAAAAACCGATCAAAGCACCCATTCCATTTATTTAAACCAAACATAAAATCAAAATTGCTGAATATAAAATTACAACTATGAAAAGAAATGCAAACCGATGGATTGCCTCCCATTTAGCACTTCTTTAATGTCATATAGCTGGACATTACTGCAAGACTTAAGGATCGTAGATCAAAGTGCTATCAATGATCCTTACTTCTTGGAACCCTTCATTATATGGTTTAACTCTTTGTCCATTTACTTTAAAAGTCTCATTTGTTCGAGAGTTAAGAAATTCTATGGCACCAGAAGGATATACCTGAGTTATCTCGAAAGGACCACTCCATCGAGACTTGATTTTTCCTGGAAACAGACGGAGACGAGAATTAAAAAGTAAAAGTTTCATACCTGGACTCAATGTCTTTCGCACTATAATTCTGTCATGAAGTGCTTTAGTGCGATCCTTATAAATCCTCGAACTCTCATATGCCTCATTCCTCGGCTCATCTAACTCTGAAATTTGCAGAAAACGCTCTCTCTTTGCCTTGTCTAAGTCTAAATTCAGAGTCTTGATTGCCCAATACGCTTTGTGCTCCAGTTTCACTAGTAAATGACATGCCTTACCAAAAACCAATCTGTATGGACTCATACCCAAAGGAGTCTTGAAAGCAGTCCGATATGCCCACAATGCATTATGCAATCTACTCGCCCAATCCTTTCTTGATAAGTTGACTGTTTTCTCCAAAATTCCTTTTATTTACTTGTTGGATGTTTCAACTTGTCCAGAAGTCTGTGGATGGTATGGGGTCACCACCTTATGCTTCACACCATATTTGTGCATTAATTTCTCAAAACGTTTGTTGCAAAAATGACTTCCCCATCACTGACTATCACTCTTGGTGTGCCAAATCTGCTAAGAATATTTTCCTTCACAAATTTAACAACCACATTAGCATCATTAGTATGGGTGGGGATTGCCTCCACCCATTTTGAAACATAATCAACAGCAACTAAAATATATTCATAACCAAAAGACTTGGGAAAAGGACCCATAAAGTCTATTCCCCACACATCAAACAGTTCAACAACAATATATGATTGAAGGGGCATTTCATTCCTCCTCCCAATGTTACTCACTCTTTGACAGCGGTCACAATGCTTGCAATACTCTTGAGCATCTTTGAATAGCGTAGGCCAGTAAAAACCACTTTGAAGCACCTTTTCTGCAGTCTTCCTCCCTCCAAAATGACCACCACAGTGAAGGTCATGACAAAATTTAAGAACACTCAGTTGTTCTTTCTCAGATACACACCTGCGAACTATCTCATCCTTGCATATCCGGAATAGGTAAGGTTCATCCCAACAATAAAATTTACTCACATGCAAAAACCTTTTCTTTTCCTGAAATGACATGTTAGAACGCAAAATACCACAGGCAAGATAGTTAGCAATATCTGCAAACCAAGGTGCATTAATTACCACAAACAGCTGCTCATCAGGAAATGCTTTTAAATTTTTATGAATGCTATCAGATGCAAGATTTTCACTAAAGAAGGGTAATCTAGATAAATGATCAGCTACAACATTTTCACTCCCCTTAGTATCTTTGATTTGGAAATCAAATTCTTGCAATAATAACACCCATCTAATTAAGCGCGGTTTAGCATGTTGTTTTGTCAAAAGATATTTTAGAGCTGCATGATCAGAATGCACAATAATTTTCGACCCAATTAAATATGCTCTAAACTTATCTAAAGCAAAAACAACAGCTAACATTTCCTTCTCAGTTGTTGTGTAATTCATTTGCGCACTATTCAGGGTCAAGCTAGCATAATATATCACTCTCAAGAAATTCTCAACCCTTTACCCAAGAACAGCTCCTACTACATGATTAGAGGCATCACACATAATTTCAAAAGGCAAAGACCAAACAAGAGCTACTATTACCGGTGCACTAGTCATTTTTTCCTTAAGGGAATTAAAGGCTTGCATGCATTGTGCAGTAAACTCAAATGGAACATCTTTTCCCAACAAATGGCACAATGGTTGGCTTATTTTGGAAAAATCCTTAATAAACCTCCGGTAAAAACCTGCATGCCCTAGAAAACTTCTTATTCCCTTAACAGAGGTAGGAGGGGGTAACTTAGCAATTAACTCTACTTTAGCCTTATCCATCTCAATCCCTTTACTTGACACCACATGACCTAAGACAATGCCCTGAGTAACCATGAAATGACTCTTTTCCCAACTCAAAGTAAGGTTACATTCAATGCATCTCTCAAGCATAAGAACAAGTTTATTGAGGCAATTATCAAAAGAACTACCAAAAACAGAAAAGTCATCCATAAATACCTCAATAAAATCATCTATCATGTCTGTGAAGACAGACATCATGCATCTCTGAAAAGTTGCAGGTGCATTGCACAAGCCAAATGGCATACGCCGAAATGCATAAGTCCCGAAAGGGCAAGTAAAGGTAGTCTTGGATTGATCCTCTGGTGATATCGGCACCTGATAGTAACCTGAAAGTCCATCCAAAAAACAATAATGTGAGTGTCCAGAAAGTTTATCCAACATCTGATCAATAAAAGGAAGAGGGAAATGGTCTTTCTTTGTTGCATTGTTCAACTTCCTATAATCGATACACATTCTCCACCCAGTAGTAGTCCTAGTAGGAACCAATTCATTATTTTCATTTTTCACCACAGTGATTCCAGATTTCTTAGGCACTACATGTACTGGGCTCACCCACTCACTATTAGCTATTGGATAAATCACCCCTTCATCAAGCAATTTGAGCACTTCTTTCTTAACCACTTCACTCATATTTGGGTTAAGTGTTTTATTAGTTTTTGTCATAGATTTGTATCTTATTTGTTATGATAATTATTGTTTTCTTTAGGTATTTTGGTAGTTTCAATCAGTTTATTTAGTGTTTTTGACAGTAGCTGACACATGCAGAGGACACGGCCAAGCCACTGGCCGTGTCCCATACCAAGCTAAAGAGGAAGACCAAGACATAGAAGGTGACACAAGCAAGGGACACGGCCAAGCTTATGGCCGTGTCCCTCCAAAAAAGCTCAAACACAGCCAAGTTGTGTTAGCTTGGCCGTGTCTCACTCAAGTCCAAAGCAAAAGAAAGATGAAAATCAAGCAGTAGAAGACACCTTCAGGGGACACGGCCAAGCTTGTGGTCGTGTCCCTCCAAAGACCTCAGACACGGCCAAGTTCCTTTGATCCTGGCCGTGTCACTCATGGATTAAAGAGAACGCCGATTTTTGAAGCGGAGGTTTTGATATAAATATTAAAGTTAGGGTTTTGAGAGCGGGTGTGGAGAGTTTGAGTTTTGTTTTAGCCATCAAAGAACATTAGGGTTTTCATATCTTGTTTTCTTTAATCTTTTGATTACACTTTGATTAAACTAGCTTAGATTAGATTTGTTCTTGCCATTGATACATTCTTCGAGAACAAGAGATTCTTCAAGAGCTAAGAAGTTTGTAATTTGGTTTTGTTCTCGAACTTTATCTCTTTAATTTCATTGGAATTGTATTCATGAATATTATTATGTCTAAATTGATTTCTTTAAACTTTAATGAGATGAGTATGTTTGATAGCATTATGAACTAATTTGATCTAGTCTAGGGTTTGTATGGATCTGGTATGATTGTATGAATTGGTTATTACTCTTAACTTAATTATTTCTTTAGCCTTGATTGAATGGATTATTGTTAATATATAATTGATTGGCCACCAATTATGTGTTTTACGTATTAGATGATGGATTGAGAAATGAAGTCTAATGCTGGAACAATTCAATTAGGGACTTAGGTGAATTAGAGATATAACATAGGAAAAGATTATTTCAATTGTAACAAGATTATTTGAGAAAGGTTTGAATGCGAGAGCTTATTTCCTTGATTCGATTAATTAAGTTGCTTGAGATTTAATCTTTGAAATTAAATTAGTTAAGAGGAATAACCATTCATACATATAAGTAGTAGAGAAGTGCAAACCCTAGACCATTCTATTAAGTGAATCAATACATCAGTCCAGTTTACTTTTATTTGTTTTAAACTTCAATCGATCTTCTTCATTAGTTGTTAGTGATTTAAATTTATTCATTACTTGTTATCTATAATCTGATAATCAATTAGCTATTCTAGCTTCCTTGAGAGACGACCTTGGGGCGATCACCTTTGCTACAGCTACCTCGTATACTTGCGAGTGACGCTTTGTGGTAGAGTTAATTATAGCGCAATAAGTTTTTGGCGCCGCTGCCGGGGAAGCTAATTGGCGAAATTGTTTATTAGCATAGATATTTTAGATTATTTTTCATTGTTTACTTTTGATTTTGTTTGTCTTTTGTTTTTAATAATTCTTTTGTTCTAGAAATTCTGTTTATGCAAGGTAGGAGATCACTTGGAGGAGAACTATACCCAGTCATTCCAGAAATTCAGAGAGTGAAAAGGAGCAGGGAAGAGTTTGAACTGTACACCGGATTTGATACTACAGAGGAGGACACTTCTAATTTTGAGTCGAAATCTGCACAATCTACCAACATGGGAGAAGAAAGACAAAGGACTATGAGAGATTTTGCTAACCTGTCATTGGAACTTCCACCTCTTGCATAAGATTGACGGATGCAGCAAGAAACTATGAATTAAAGAACATCCATTACAACATGCATCCATCATTCTATGGAGTTCCAAGTGAAGACCCTTTGAACTTTATTCGAGATTTCTATTCTACCCTCAACACTTTTCCTTTGGGAGGACTAACAGAAGATCAGTTGAGGATGAGGTGTTTTCCATATACATTGAAGGATAGGGCAAAGAGCTGGCTTATGATGTTGCCCGAAAATTCTTTGACAACTTGGGAGCAAGTTTATAACAAATTTATTGGCAAGTTTTACTCACATCAAAAGACAGCTGAATTAAGAGGGAAGATTGCTACATTCTCTCAATTTGAAGGAGAGCCGTTTCATGAGGCTTGGGACAGATTTAAAATGTTATTGATCCAGTGTCAACATCATCACTACCCACTTCAACTTCTGAATCAGTTTTTCTATGATGGGTTAACCCAGCAATTTCAAAATACAGTTGATAATGCAGCTGGGGGAGCCATGGGAGGAAAGACAGCAGCTGAAACTTATGATATCTTTGAGATGTTGGGAGCTAATTCTCAACAGAAAAGTGTAAGGGGAAGAAGTAAAGGGGTGAATCAATTGGAAGCCAATAGTGAGATGGTCAATCAGATAGCTGAATTGACAAGGCAAGTGCAGATGCTGAATATGAAAAACAACACTTCTTCAACCACTCAAGAAATTTGTGGAATTTGTGGAACTTTCGGGCATTGAGCAAATATTTGCCCCTCCGCATATGAGACTTATGGGAATGAAGCTGAGCAAGTCAATGCTATGGGGGGATTTCAACCAAGGGCCCGAAATGATCCTTATTCGAATACTTATAATCCTGGTTGGCGGAATCATCCAAATTTTTCCTGGGCAACAAATAATTTTCAACAACCTTTCCATTTGCTCTAGAGACAGAACCAACAACAGGACCAATCCTCAAATCAAGGGCAGTCTAAGATAGAGAGTTTGGAGGAAAGTTTACAAGCTTTCATCCAAGTCAGTGCTAAAAATCAAGAGATGACCAACAAGAGGCTGGATTCATTAGAAGCATCTTTTAAGAAAGTGGAGACTCAAGTGGGACAACTTGCACAACAGATGCAGATTCAACAAAAGGGGAAGTTCCCAAGTCAACCTGAGCAGGCACAATCAGTGAGTGTTCTTAGAAGTGGCAAGGTAATTAACAATAATGTTGAAAATAATTCTGTGAATGCAGGTGACCAAGAGAACAAGAAGGAAGGAGAACCAGAGAACAAAGGTGCTGGAGAAAGATCAACGGAGAAATCCTCTTCAACAGATTTACATAAGGCAAGTAATCCATACCGGCCACCTATACCATTCCCCAGCAGGTTGAAGGATGATAAAAAGATAAGCAATTTTCTAACATCTTCAACATGCTGTCTAAGGTAAGTATTAACTTACCTTTACTTGAAGCAATAAAGAACATGCCGGCTTATGCCAAATTCTTCAAAGAGCTAATCACCAAGAAAAAGAGGTATGAGCTGAATGAAAAGGTGATAGTTTCAGAGGTAGCTAGTGCTGTTCTGCAGCATAAACTACCTCCTGAGCTAAAGGATCCTGGTAGCTTTATAATTCAAATTACTGTGGGGAATGGAAAGGGGACTGATGGCATGTGTGATCTAGGAGCCAGTGTAAATTTAATGCCTTATTCTGTGTATCAAGAATTAGAACTAGGGGAACTTAAACCAACCAAAATGGTGTTGCAATTAGCTGATAGATCCCTTAGATTCCCGAAAGGGGTTATAGAAGATGTGTTAGTTAAGGTTGGAGGGTTGATAGTACCTGTGGATTTTATAGTTCTTGACATGGAAGGAAGTAACCCTACACCATCAGCACACACTATTTTGCTGGGTAGGCCTTTTATGGCTACTACCAACACCTTAATAGATGTTAAAAATGGTAAATTGTCAATGACTGTCTTAGGACAAACTGTCGAATTTTCTATTTTTAACACCTCTCCTATTCCTACAACTGCTTTATATGAGGATTGTTCTTTAATTGATTGTATTGACGCAGTTGTTTCAAATGTTTTCTTGCAGACAGGTTCCTCAGATAAATTGGAGCTGACACTGACCTTAGAAGAGGGGGATAAACTAGTGAGGGAGACTCAAAGGTGCCTTAACCCAAAGGCATGTGAGAGCTCGAGGATTTACAAGGATCGCACTAAAGCACTTTATGACAGAATTATAGTGCGAAAGACATTGAGTCCAGGTATGAAAGTTTTACTTTTTAATTCTCGACTTCGTCTGTTTCCATGTAAACTCAAGTCTCGATGGAGTGGTCCTTTCGAGATAACTTAGGTAGGTCCTTCTGGTGCCATTGAATTGCTTAACTCTCGAACCAATAAGACTTTTAAAGTAAATGGACAGAGAATTAAACCATATAAAGAAGGATATCAAGAAGTAAGGATCATTGATAGCACTTTGATCCATGATCCCTAACTCTTGCATGATGTCCAGCTATATGACATTAAAGAAGCGCTAAATGGGAGGCAACCCATCGGTTTGCATTTCTTTTTCATAGTTATAATTTTAAATTTAGCAATTTTGATTTTATGTTTATTTAAATAAATGGATTGGGTGCTTTGATCGGTTTTTATTTTTCTAATGTGTTTCAGGGTTGATCGAAGAAGAGGTTTGCAAATTCTTTAACATTTGGTGATATATAAAAAAATAATAAATGAAATATATATAAAAAAAGAGAGTCAAAACACAGAAGGTGACACGGCCAAGGAGCTTGGCCGTGTCCTTGGCCGTGTCACATGGGACACGGCCAAGCTTCACCAAAAAGTTTTTGTCTTTATTTTTGCAAAATTTTTGTTTTTTCACAGTACGGCCAAGCTTCACCAAAATTTTCTTTGTTTTTATTTTTGCTTCTCTTCTCATAGTAAGTGACACACCCATGGGACACGGCCAAGTCACTGGCCGTGTCCCTCAAAACACACTAGACACGGCCGTGTCTACCCAAACTTGGCCTTGTCTCTTCACTTTTACTCTTTAAAAACACGATTTTTGCACTGTTTGCTCATTCCAATCCCTAAATCTGTTTTGATTTCTCTCTCTCTCTCGACTTCTCTCTCTCACAAATATCCATTGATTGTGTTTCAAATCTCCAAAACCTCCATTAAATCTCAATTTTCTTCACCAAAACTTAAATTAATTTGTTAAAACTTCTTCTTCACTCACAAAAGATCGATTTAATCAAGTTTTAGTGTCGAATTTTTCAAAATTTTCAAGATGCCAAGAACAAAGATTGTTTCCCACCGCAAGAAGAAGAGACCTACAACTGAAGGTGCATCTTCATCTTCATCGATCTCATCTTTGAAGAGAGCAAATCTTTTGGCTCGGGGTTTCTTCCCGACGAGGTATGTCAATGATGAGTCCCTTGATGCTCTTAATATTAGAAATAATTTTTATCATTATGTTCAAATCCTGGGGTGGGAGAACCTAGTCTCCTTGCGACCTTTGCAATTTCAAGAGCTTACTTTGGAGTTCTTAATTTCTCTTAATGTTGAAAGAGATGCGCAGAAAATTTGCTCTAGGTTGAGTTTTAAGTTGTTTGGAAAATCAATTGTGATTAGTATTGAACAATTAAATGGTATATTTGGTTTCCATCAACATGGTGAAAGGTCGGTACCTAAGGAATTTAAACAACAATTTGCTTGGGGAGCATTGGGCTCGGGGACTTATGTGGCCAAATCGGCCAAAGCAACTAAATTGAGCAATCCCGTTTTGAGGTATTTGCATCATTTTATGTCTTGCGGATTCTTTGCTAGGAAGGAGAGCCCGGGTGTGGTGGAACTGAGTGAACTATTTTTCTTGGATTGTGTAGTTAATGCAGTGCCTATTAGTTTTGGCTATTGGTTAGCCGATGTTTTTGATAGTGTGGCAAACAAGAAGAAGGGGGCTATCTGTATTGGAGGATTGGTTACCATATTAGCCATAGCCCTCTTTGATGATTTTGACCCGAGTACCTGTCGCATGACTACAATTACGGGTAATGACTCATTGGATTTGGCTACACTAGAGAAGATGCATATGGTGGTACATAGGAGAGGGGCTTATATGATGGCTTCAGCTGAGCCAGAAATACCGGGGGACAGACAGAAGAGAACTCGAGTTCAAGAGGAGTCCGATTCGGATTCTCTTGGTTTAGATGAAAAAGCTCCGATCTCGGATAATCAAGAAATACGTAATAGGATTGAGGCACTGGAGGGCAAGGTAGACTGTAACCATACTGCGGTCTTGCAGCAGTTGGAACAGATTAATAGCAACCTTGCAAAGATTTTGAGTCTTCATCCCTCGGCTGCATCATCTTCACATCCTCCTTCACCGTAGATTTTGAGTTCCTTGCTTTATTGTGTTTAGTGTATTTTTGTTATTATTTTTTGTTTTTGATGTTAACATTTTATAGTTTGGATATTTTATTTTATATATTGTATTTTGTTTTTGAACATTTGTGTTTGTGATGAAAAGTTAGGGTTTTGCCTCACTAGAGACCGATGGAAAACAGGTTGAACCTTAACACTTTTTCTTTATTATTCTTATTTTCCATTGAGGACATTGTAAATTCTAAAGTGTGGGGTAATCTTTTAGCTTTTCTTTAATTTTTGTTTTGTTTGTCTTGGTGTGTTTTATTGTGTGTTGTGCATGGCATGATTGTTGAAAACTTATTGACTTTTCTGTGATTCTAGCATTATAGTTGAGACTTTAGTATCAACACAGAAATTAGCATTTGAATTCATTCAGGATCAATTTTCACATTCTGCAATTCATGACATATTAATCTTTGAGAACCCACCTGTGTGAGTTTTGAGCTTCATAGATTGAATTTTATTGTCAATTGATTTTCTTTTCTTAAGTGTGCACCTTCATGATTTTGCATCTCTAGAGCTTGCTTTTGCATACTAATTGAACTCACATTATGATTTCATCTCAAGTTTTAAAATGATGAAGGCAAATTAGGTTAGCCATTTAGCTTAAAAAGACCTCCCTTAATATTGAATTCCTTAGTGAGCCAAGTTGAGCCTTTGACCTTTTATTGTTTGATCAACATAATTCTCTACTCAACACTTTCTTATTATCATCATACCTACATTAAGGAATGGAGTTTCTTATGATATGACAATAGGGTGGTTTAATTCAAAAGTGTGGGGTAAGCAAATAAAAAAAAACAACAAAAATGGTATTGCTATTTGGGGTGAAAGGCATACTATGCACATTGTATTTGACTAAGAGTCGATTATTCTTTTCTTTTACATTTTAAGCTAGATGTTCTATGCAAGTTTATATTTTGTATATATATATTAAAAAAATGATGATAAAAATAAAAGAAAAAGAAAAAGAGAAAATGAATATATATATATATATATGTATATACAAAATTCATATATTTTCTAGCATTAGAGGAATGTCGACTCATGTACTTTTCTTTTAGTGTGCAAGTATGTAAGATTATCAAGGGTTGGTGAATATGCCATTTGAGGGAGTTGTGAGTTTCTTAGCAAGAGTATTATCTAATTTAGATACTCCATATCTTGATGCTCCAGCTTAAATGTTTTTTCTCACACCTTCACCTTAGCCCCATTACATCCAAATGAAAGACCTTCGGATTATTTCTTGAGAAAATTAGTGAGAGAGATTGGATAATTAAGCAAGTTTATGGTAGTATGCAGTCATGAGTGGTTTGAGTGAATTAACCTTTGAAATCGAGTGAAACACCTAGATGAGAGATAAGATTTGTATGTCTGGATTAATGAATGAGTTAAGAAAATCTTGATTGAAGGAAATTGTAA
Source organism: Garcia nutans (assembly GCA_947685225.1). Lineage (NCBI taxonomy): Eukaryota > Viridiplantae > Streptophyta > Magnoliopsida > Malpighiales > Euphorbiaceae > Garcia > Garcia nutans. The sequence goes on along the minus strand of CANTUV010000006.1, from coordinate 15,634,481 downwards.
TTATTTATGGCTGAGTCTTAAAGGATTTCATAGTATATACTGGAATTATAGTTAAGGTTGTTTGAGTTTTTAATTTATGCCATGTGAATTTGCTTGAGGACAAGCAAAGTTTTAAGTGTGGGGTAGTTGTTTTATTAGTTTTTGTCATAGATTTGTAATCTTATTTGTTATGATAATTATTGTTTTCTTTAGGTATTTTGGTAGTTTCAATCAGTTTATTTAGTGTTTTTATTAATTTTGGTAGTTTTAATTTATTTCAATGTTTTTGTTATTTTTGTCCTAGTTTTAAGTGTGGTGTCATGTTTTGTTGGTTAATATTTATTTACTTCTTGTTAAAGTTTGTTTCAAGTTTTGTTTTAGGTTAAAAAGCTAAGGAACCAAGAAGAAGAAAAAAATTTGACAGTAGCTGACACATGCAGAGGACACGGCTAAGCCACTGGCCGTGTCCCATACCAAGCTAAAGAGGAAGACCAAGACACAGAAGGTGACATAAGCAAGGGACACGGCCAAGCTTGTGGCCATGTCCCTCAAAAAAGCTCAAACACGGCCAAGTTGTGTTAGCTTGGCCGTGTCTCACTCAAGTCCAAAGCAAAAGAAAGATGAAAATCAAGCAGTAGAAGACACCTTCAGGGGACACGGCCAAGCTTGTGGCCGTGTCCCTCCAAAGACCTCAGACACGGCCAAGTTCCTTTGAGCCTGGCCATGTCACTCATGGATTAAAGAGAACGCCGATTTTTGAAGCGGAGGTTTTGATATAAATATTAAAGTTAGGGTTTTGAGAGCGGGTGTGGAGAGTTTGAGTTTTGTTTTAGCCATCAAAGAACATTAGGGTTTTCATATCTTGTTTTCTTTAATCTTTTGATTACACTTTGATTAAACTAGCTTAGATTAGATTTGTTCTTGCCATTGATACATTCTTCGAGAACAAGAGATTCTTCAAGAGCTAAGAAGTTTGTAATTTGGTTTTGTTCTCGAACTTTATCTCTTTAATTTCATTGGAATTGTATTCATGAATATTATTATGTCTAAATTGATTTCTTTAAACTTTAATGAGATGAATATGTTTGATAGCATTATGAACTAATTTGATCTAGTCTAGGGTTTGTATGGATCTGGTATGATTGTATGAATTGGTTATTACTCTTAACTTAATTATTTCTTTAGCCTTGATTGAATGGATTATTGTTAATATATAATTGATTGGCCACCAATTATGTGTTTTAAGTATTAGATGATGGATTGAGAAATGAAGTCTAATGCTGGAACAATTCAATTAGGGACTTAGGTGAATTAGAGATATAACATAGGAAAAGATTATTTCAATTGTAACAAGATTATTTGAGAAAGGTTTGAATGCGAGAGCTTATTTCCTTGATTCGATTAATTAAGTTGCTTGAGATTTAATCTTTGAAATTAAATTAGTTAAGAGGAATAACCATTCATACATATAAGTAGTAGAGAAGTGCAAACCCTAGACCATTCTATTAAGTGAATCAATACATCAGTCCAGTTTACTTTTATTTGTTTTAAACTTCAATCGATCTTCTTCATTAGTTGTTAGTGATTTAAATTTATTCATTACTTGTTATCTATAATCTAATAATCAATTTGCTATTCTAGCTTCCTTGAGAGACGACCTTGGGGCAATCACCTTTGCTACAGCTATCTCGTATACTTGCGAGTGACGCTTTGTGGTAGAGTTAATTATAGCGCAACATTAAGGCGCCTTTGGGTCTCCCTCACATGTTTAGCTCCCTTTTCTAAGGTGATTCTATGCATGCACATTGAAGGGCTAATACCTTTGATGTCACTCAATCCCCATCCTATTGCTCTTTTCAATCTTTTAAGCTCACTTACCAACTTCATCTCCTCCCCTTCACTAAGTTCACTAGATATTATCACAGGTAAGGTGTTGTGATCTCCTAAAAACACATATTTCAGATTTTTAGGTAACTCTTTCAGCTCTAACTCAAGTGAAGGATTCTTCTCTTCCTTCTGGATGGAGGGAAGTTCAAATACTGGGTCCTCCTTAAGTTCCTCTATTTCAGCGCTCTCTAATGTCTCAAGGCAACTGGCTATTTCTGAATCACAAATATCCAAACCACCATCTAAGGTCAGTACCAGCTCCAATTTATCCGAGGAACCTGTCTGAAAGAAAACATCTAAAACAACTACATCAATACAATCAATTAAAGAGCAATCCTCATATAATGCAGTTGTAGGAATGGGAGAAGTGTTAAAAATAGAAAATTCGACCGCTTGTCCCAAGACAGTCATTGTCAATTTACCATTTTTAACATCTATCAAAGTGTTGGTAGTCGCCATAAAAGGCCTACCCAGAAGAATAGTGTGTGCGGATGGTGTAGAGTTGCTTCCTTCCATGTCAAGAACTATAAAATCCACAGGCACTATCAACCCACCAACCTTAACTAACACATCTTCTATAACCCCTTTCGGGAATCTAAGAGATCTATCAAATAATTGCAACACCATTTTTGTAGGTTTAAGTTCCCCTAGTTCTAATTCAAGATATACAGAATAAGGCATCAAATTTACACTAGCTCCTAAATCACACATGCCATCAGTTCCCTTCCCATTACCCATAGTAATTTGAATTATGAAACTACCAGGATCCTTTAGCTTCGGAGGTAGTTTATGCTGCAAAACAGCACTAGCTACCTCTGACACTATCACCTTTTCATTGGGCTAATACCTTTTTTTCTTTTTGTTCGGTTCCTTGAAGAATTTGGCATAAGCTGGCATGTTCTTTATTGCTTCAAGTAAGGGTAAGTTAATACTTACCTTGGACAGTATGTTGAAGATGTCCGAAAATTGCTTATCTTGTTTATCATTCTTCAACCTGCTGGGGAATGGTATAGGTGGCCGGTAAGGATTACTTACCTTGTGTAAATCTGCTGAAGGGGATTTCTCCATTGATCTTTCTACAGCACCTTCATTCTCTGGTTCTCCTTCCTTTTTGTTCTTTTGATCACCTGCATTCACAGAATTATTTTCAACATTATTGTTTATTACCTTGCCACTTCTAAGCACGGTCACTGATTGTGCATGCTCAGGTTGACTTGGAAATTTTCCTTTTTGTTGAATCTGCATCTGTTGTGCAAGTTGTCCCACTTGAGTCTCCACTTTCTTAAAAGATGCTTCTAATGAATCCAGCCTTTTGTTAGTCATCTCTTGATTCTTAGCACTGACTTGGATAAAGGCCTGTAAACTATCCTCCAAACTCTCTCTCTTAGGCTACACTTGATTTGAAGATTGACCCTGAGGTTGGTTTTTTCTCTGGAGCAAATGGAAAGGTTGTTGAGAGTTATTTGTTGCCCAGGAAAAATTTGGATGATTCCGCCATCCAAGATTGTAAGTATTGGAGTAAGGATCATTCCGGGCCCTTGGTTGATATCCCCCTATAGCATTGACTTGCTCAGCTTCAGTTCCATAAGTCTCATATGCAGAGGGGCATATATTTGCTCCATGCCCGAAAGTCCCACAAATTTCACACACTTCTTGAGTGGATGAAGAGGTATTGTTCTTCATGTTCAACATCTGCACTTGCCTTGTCAATTCAGCTATCTGATTGACCATCTCACTATTGGCTTCCAGTTGATTCACCCCTTTACTTCTTCCTCTTACACTTTTCTGTTAAGAATTAGCTCCCAACATCTCAAAAATTTCATAAGTTTCATCAGCTGTCTTTTCTCCCATAGCTCCCCCAGCTGCATTATCAACAGTGTTCTGAAATTGCTGGGTTAGACCATCATAGAAAAACTGATTCAGAAGTTGAAGTGGGTAGTGATGATGTGGACACTGGATCAATGTTGCACTCAAATTAACTCTACCACAAAGCGTCACTCGCAAGTATACGAGGTAGCTGTAGCAAAGGTGATCGCCCCAAGGTCGTCTCACAAGGAAGCTAAAGTAGCTAATTGATTATCAGATTATAAATAACAAGTAATGAATAAATTTAAATTACTATCAATTAAAGAAAACATATTAATCGAAGGTTAAAACAAAAAAAAAAGTAAACTGGACTGATGTATTGATTCACTTAATAGAATGGTCTAGGGTTTGCACTTCTCTGCTACTTATATGTATGAACGGTTATTCCTCTTAACTAATTTAATTTCAAAGATTAAATCTCAAGCAACTTAATTAATCAAATTAAGGAAATAAGCTCTCGCATTCAAACCTCTCTCAAATAATCTTGTTACAATTGAAATAATCTTTTCCTAGGTTATATCTCTAATTCACCTAAGTCCCTAATTGAATTGTTCCAGCATTAAACTTCATCTCTCGATCCATCATCTAATACCTTAAACATATAATTGGTGGCCAATCAATTATATATTAACAATAATTCATTCAATCAAGGCTAAAGAAATTATTAGTTAAGAGTAATAACCAATTCATACAATCATAGCATATCCATACAAACCCTAGACTAGATCAAATTAGTTCATAATGCTATTAAACATACTCATCTCATTAAAATTCAAAGAAATCATTTTAGACATGATAATATCCATAAATACAATTCCAATGAAATTAAAGAGATAAAGTTCGAGAACAAAACCAAATTACAAACTTCTTAGCTCTTGAAGGATCTCTTGTTCAGAACTTGCTCGAAGAATGCATCAATGGCAAGAACAAATCTAATCTAAGCTAGTTTTAATCAAAATGTAATCAAAATATCAAAGAAAACAAGTATAAACCCTAACTTCTTCTCTTTGACGGCTAAAAACAAACTCAAACTCTCCAACAACCCTCTTTCAAAACCCTAACTTTAATATTTATACGAAACCTCCGCTTTAAAAAATCCGCGTTGCCTTTGGTCCATGAGAGACACTGCCAAGTTGGATGAGACACGGCCGTGTTGGAGGTGCATTGGAGGGACACGGCCACAAGCTTGGCCATGTCCCTTGCTTGTGTCTTCTACTGCTTGATTTTCTTCTTTCTTTTTCTTTGGACTTGAGTGAGACAAGGCCAAGCTTAAGCAACTTGGACGTGTTGGAGCTTTTTTGGAGGGACACGGCCACAAGCTTGGCCATGTCCCTTGAGTGTGTCCACCTCTGTGTCTTGGTCTTCCTCTTTAGCTTGGTATGGGACACGGCCACAAGCTTGGCCGTGTCCTCTGCATGTGTCAGCCACTGTCCAATTTTTCCTTCTTCTTAGTTCCTTGGCTTTTTAACCTAAAACAAAAGTTGAAATAAACTTTCAACAAGAAGTAAATAAATATTAACCACAAAACATAAACACCACATTAAAAACTATGAAAAAAATGACAAAAACACTGAAATACATTAAAACTACCAAAATTAATGAAAACACTAAATAAACCGATTGAGACTACCAAAATACCTAAATAAAACAATAATTATCATAATAAATAAGACATAAATCTATAACAAAAACTAATAAAACAACTACCCCACACTTAAAATTGTGCTTGTCCTCAAGCAAATTCACATGGCATAAATTAAAAACTCAAACAACCTTAACTATAATTCCAGTATATAAGATGAAATCCTTTAAGACTCAGCCATAAATATTTGCACTTACTTTAATCAAGGATTTTTCTTAACTCATTCATTAATCCAAACATACAAATCTTATCTCTCATCTAAGTGTTTCACTCGATTTCAAAGGTTAATTTACTCAAACCACTCATGACTGCATACTACCATAAACTTGCTTAATTATCCAATCTCCCTCACTCATTTTCTCAAGAAATAATCCAAAGGTCTTTTATTTGGATGTAATGAGGCTAAGGTGAAGGTGTGATAAAAGACATTTAAGCTGGAGCATCAAGAAATGGAGTATCTAAATTAGACAATACTCTTGCTAAGAAACTCACAACTCCCTCAAATGGCATAATCACCAACCTTCAGATGGCATAATCACCAACCTTTGATACTTTCACATACTTGCATATTTGAAGAAAAATACAAGATTCAACATTCCTCTAATGCTAGAAATTATATGAATTCTGTATATATATATCTTTTTTTTATTTTCTCTTTTTCTTTTTCTTTTATTTCTATCATCATTTTTTTAATATATATATACAAAATATAAACATGCATGAAACATCTAGCTTAAAAGGTAGAGGGAAAGAATAATCAACTCTTAATCAAATACAATGTGCAAAGTATGCATTTCAACCCCAAATAGCAATACCATTTTTTTTCTCTTACCCCACACTTTGAAATAAACCACCCTATTGTCATATCATAAAACTCCATTCCTTAATGCAGGTATGATGATAATAAGAGAAAGTTGAGTTGTGAATTGTGTTGATCAATCAAGAAAAGGTCAAAGGCTCAACTTGGCTCACTAAGGAATTCAATATTAAGGGAGGTCTTTTTAAGCTAAAGGGCTAGCCTAATTTGCCTTCATCATTTTAAAACTTGAGATAAAATCATAATGTGAGTTCAATTAGTATGCAAAAGCAAGCTCTAGAGATGCAAAATCATGAAGGTGCATACTTAAGAAAAGAAAATCAATTGACACTAATATTCAATCTATGAGGCTCAAAACTCATAAAAAGATTTATATGTCAAGAATTGCAGAATGTGAAAATTGATCCTGAATGAATTCAAATGCTAATCTCTATGATGATACTAAAGTCTCAACTATAATGCTAGAATCACATAAAAGATTAATAAGTTCTCAACAATTATACCATGCACAACACACAATAAAACACACCAAGACAAACAAAACAAAAATTAAAGAAAAGCTAAAAGATTACCCCACACTTTAGAATTTACATTGTCCTCAATGGAAAACAAGAATAAGAAAGAAAAAGAGTTAAGGTGCAACCTGATTTCCAACGTACCCTGGTGAGGCAAAATCTTAACTTTTCATCACAAACACAAATGTTCAAAAACAAAAGTACAATATATAAAAATAAAATATCCAAAATATAAAATGTTAACATTAAAAACAATAACAAAAAATAATAACAAAAATACACTAAAGACAATAAAGCAAGGAACTCAAAATCTACGGTGAAGGCGAATGTGAAGATGATGCAGCCGAGGGATGAAGACTCAAAATCTTTGCAAGGTTGCTATTAATCTGTTCCAACTGCTGCAAGACTGCAGCATGGCTACGGTCTACCTTGCATTCCAATGCCTCAATCCTATTAATTATCTCCTGATTACCCGAGACCGGAGCATCTTCATCTAAACCAAGAGAATCCGAATCGGACTCCTCTTGGACTCGAGGTCTCTTCTGACTGTCCCCCGATGCTTCTTGCTCAGCTGAAGCCATCATATAAGCCCCTCTCCTATGCACCACCATATGCATCTTCTCTAGTGTAGCCAAATCCAAGGAATCATTACCCGTAATTCTATTCATGCGACAGGTACTCGGGTCAAAATCATTAAAAAGGGCTAAGCCCAATGAGGTAACCAATCCTCCAATACAGATAGCCCCCTTCTTCTTGTTTGCCACACTATCAAAAACGTCGGCTAACCAATAGCCGGAACTAATAGGCACTGCATTAACCACACAATCTAAGAAAAACAGTTCACTCAGTTCCACTACTCCCGGGCTTTCCTTCCTAGCAAAGAATCCGCAAGGCATAAAACGATGCAAATACCTCAAAGCGAGATTTCTCAATTTAGTTGCTTTGGCCGATTTGGCCACATAAGTCGCCGAGTCTAATGCTCCCCAAGCAAATTGCTATTTAAATTCCTTAGGTACCGACCTTTCGCCATGTTGATGGAAACCGAATATATCATTTAATTGTTCAATACTAAGCACAATTGATTTTCCAAACAACTTAAAACTCAACCTAGAGCAAATTTTCTGCGCATCTCTTTCAACATTAAGAGAAATTAAGAACTCCAAAGTAAGCTCTTGAAATTGCAAAGGTCGCAAGGAGACTAGATTTTCCCACCCAAGGATTTGAACATAATGATAAAAATTATTCTTAATATTAAGAGCATCAAGGGACTCATCATTGACATACCTCGTCGGGAAGAAATCCCGAGCCAAAAGATTTGCTCTCCTCAAAGATGAAACCGATGAAATGAAGAAGCCCCTTAGTTGTAGGTCTCTTCTTCTTGCGGTGTGAAACTATCTTTGTTCTTGGCATCTTGAAAAATCTGAAAAATTTGACACAAACTGATTAAATTGATTTTTTGTAAGAGAGGAAGAAGTTTTAACAAATTAACTTAAGCTTTGGTGAAGAAAATTGAAATCTAATGGAGGTTTTGGAGCTTTGAAACACAATCAATGGAGTTTTGGTGAGAGAGAAAATGAGAGAGCGAGAGAGAGAACAGAAAGAAAATTAGGGATTGAATGGACAAACTGTGCAAAAATCGTGTTTTTAAAGTGGAAAAGAGGAGAGACACGGCCAAGTTGGGGTGAACACAACCGTGTCTTGTGTGTTTTGAGGGACACGGCCAGTGACTTGGCCGTGTCCCATGGGTGTGTTTGTCTCTGTGAAGAAAAGTTACAAAAAATAAAACAAAGAAACTTTGGTGAAGCTTGGCCGTGTCCCATGTGACACGGCCAAGGGACACGGCCAAGCTCCTTGGCCGTGTCATCCACTGTGAAAACTGTGCAAAAATGTTTTTTTTTTTAGGCTTGGCCGTGTCCCATGTGACACGGCCAAGCCTTCTGCCAATTTGAACATTTTTTTTTAATTTTTATTCTATATCACCAAATCTCAAAGAAATTGCAAACTCTTCTTCGATCAACCCTGAAACACATTAGAAAAATAAAAACCGATCAGAGCACCCATTCCATTTATTTAAACCAAACATAAAATCAAAATTGCTAAATTTAAAATTACAACTATGAAAAAGAAATGCAAACCGATGGGTTGCCTCCCATTTAGCGCTTCTTTAATGTCATATAGCTGGACATCACTGCAAGACTAGGGATCGTGGATCAAATTGCTGTCAATGATCCTCACTTCTTGGAATCCTTCTTTATATGGTTTAACTCTCTGTCCATTTACTTTAAAAGTCTTATTTGTTCGAGAGTTAAGCAATTCAATGGCACCAGAAGGACATACCTTAGTTATCTCAAAAGGACCACTCCATCGAGATTTGATTTTACCTGGAAACAGACGGAGTCAAGAATTAAAAAATAAAACTTTCATACCTGGACTCAATGTCTGTCGCACAATAAATCTGTCATGAAGTGCTTTAGTGCGATCCTTATAGTTCCTAGAGCTCTCAAATGCCTTTGGGTTAAGGCACCTTTGGGTCTCCCTCACTGGCTTAGCCCCCTCGTCTAAGGTCAGTGTCAGCTCCAATTTATCGAAGGAACCTGTCTGCAAGAAAACATCTGAAACAACTGTGTCAACATAATTAATTAAAGAACAATCCTCATATAAAGCAGTTGTAGGAATGGGAGAAGTGTAACACCCCTATACTCTGTATACATACATAGCATGCTAATACGATCGTAATATACGTATACTGAATATAGAAATGCCACGGTTTACAAGACACACAAATCATTCCTTTTAATATAATACGAACAAATTTGAAACATTTAAAAGAAATTATAAAACATAAAAGATAAAGTGTTTGTTTAAAACGCAACAGAAAATATAACAAATATTTACAAATACATATACATCAAAACTCAAGTTTTATAAAATATATACATAGTTGGCAGTATGTCTTTGATCTTTAAGCTCCACTATCGACACCTCAAAATCTAGACTCTACTCGGCCTAGAGGAACTCTCCGGTTCTTCCCTGTCACCTGCGCGAAGAATCACACTCGCGCTAAGCCAATGGCTTAGTGGTATAAACTACAATACTATGATGCTGCAATGCCATGCTAATGTCATACAATCCAGTTTCAATAACAATTTAAAAGAATACTATATTTCAAACCTTACATTCTTCAATAACTTATCACACTATTTATGAAGTAATATTCACAATTAAACAAACACAAGCATGGGCCCAAAATGAATCTAATATGTTATTCAAGGTTCAGAGTTACTGCTTTGGTCCATATCACAATCATCAAGCCCGTAGGTGATATATATATATATCTCTATCCATGGATAGTGTAACAGACCCAGTCTCTTGGACCATCAACCCAGCGAAACCCGAGGAGATCCTCAACCCGGCAAGACTATTAATGTTTTTGAGGTTTACGACCCGGTCTTTTCACCCCAAAAACATCATATTTCACATATTTCACATTTCTCAACTAGAATCGGGTTACGACCCGGTCTTTTCACCTATCCAGTGTTTCATAGGCATGCCACCAAACCCAGAACTCAGAAAATTGAATAACATATTAGGCACACAATCATTTCATTTATCTCTTTATCAATTTCTGTCTCAATTCATTTCTCATTTCATATATCACAATCAACTAGGCAACCATGCCTTAATTACCTCATTTGTATCATCATAGCCAACAACCATGGCCTCATATCTCATATTATCTCAAATCACATTTAGACAATTCATTATATCATCATATCTTTTACATTTCACATTTCATATTCCATATATGCAAACATGCTTCAATCATCTCATTATGTCTCAATTTGTCATTGATGTATACATAGCAATTTACATTATTAATAGATTTAGAATCTTCAACATACATTCCACATAATTCCCATTGTGCAGAACATAGCATTATTAATATGCATCAACAATGTAATAGATTACTTAACACATTTATATCCAAATGTGTTAAGGTCCAAGACATATAAATATATGCAATCAAATATGGTTTGTACTTACCTCAAAGACAATTCACACCAATCTATACTCTTACTCTTCCAAGAATTCTTAACACTTAGGTTAGGGCAACTCAACTCTTCACAACCTAATCCAAAAGGAAGAATATACATAAGATAATAAGACTAAGAACCAACTAGGGCAACTGTGCCCTAAACTCACATCATAGAAGCATTGACACGCTCAGAACCACGGGCGTGTCACTGAACGTGTAATACATTATGCCTCACAGAAACATTGACACGTCCAACAACACGAGCGTGCTCATGGCCGTGTCAATTCTCCAACATCACAGTAGCTATGACACGCTCAGTGACATGGGCGTGTCACTGCTCGTGTAAATGCTACTACACACAGAAGCTGTGACACGCTCAGTGACATGGGCGTGTCACTGCTCGTGTCACCCATCCAAAAACACAGAACCATCGACACGCCTAAAAACCTGGCCATGTTCATGGGCGTGTCAGGCCAAAAATGCAGATTCTGGCCACAACAACACTACACCCAACAATTCACTTCCTTCCACCCTTTTCCACTTCAACACAACTCAATTAAACACCCCCAAAAACCATAACAAACATACAAAAATACCAAAACAACTCAACACATATATCAAACACAAATCATAATCATCACCACAAACCCCAAAACACAACCACAATACTATCACTTCTAACAAACTTACTCTTTCCTTCAATCCAACCCCAAAAATCCAAAATCACTTGAACCAAACACTCTTAAACACACCACAATCAAACAAATACATATCAACCACAATCTCAACTCACAAACTCAAAGAAATCAAAGAATCAAGTGGAAAACTTACCAAGGATGAAGAAACTCTTAGATTTCCAACTTGATTACTTGAAAGCTTCCTTCAATCATGAGTATGGAAGATCAAACCTCTCTCTCTTGCTCTCTTGCTATGGAGGATAGGCCAAAACAAAGAAAAGGAAAGAAAAGGAAAGTGACCCACGAAGAAGAAAGAAAGAAAGAAGAAAGCAAAGAAAACCAAGTCAACCTTCAACCACTCACTTCCTCAAAACCCTCTCCTCCAAGCATTAAACAATAAAATATTCAAAATATCTTCTTCCACTCATACCACTAACTCAATTTCCAATTAATTAATTTCCTTATAATTAATTAATTAATGACAATTAGTTCTTTCTTTGACTTTCATTTATTTGACTTGTATATGTTGTATATATATCCCAATATATACAACATATACACTCTACTCAAAAACCTCTTCTCTTTCCAATTAAACACATATACACTTAATTCAATTACAACAATTATTATACCAAACTTCTAGGGCATACTTTGGGATATTACAAGAAGTGTTAAAAATAGAAAATTCAACTGTTTGTCCTAAGACAGTCATTGTCAATTTACTATTTTTTAACATCTATCAAGGTGTTGCTAGTCGCCATAAAAGGCCTACCCAGCAAAATAGTGTGTGCTGATGGTGTAGGGTTACTTCCTTCCATGTCAAGAACTATAAAATCCACAGGTACTATCAACCCTCCAACCTTAACTAACACATCTTCTACAACCCCTTTTGGGAATCTAAGAGATCTATCAGCTAATTACAACACCATTTTGGTTGGTTTTAGTTCCCCTAGTTCTAATTCTTGATACACAGAATAAGGCATCAAATTTACACTGGCTTCTAGATCACACATGCCATCAGTCCCCTTTCCATTTCCCACAGTAATTTGAATTATAAAGATACCAGGATCCTTTAGCTCGGGAGGTAGTTTATGCTGCAGAACAGCACTAGCTACCTCTGAAACTATCACCTTTTTATTCGGCTCATACCTCTTTTTCTTGGTGATCAGCTCTTTGAAGAATTTGGCATAAGCCGGCATGTTTTTTATTGCTTCAAGTAAAGGTAAGTTAATACTTACCTTGGACAGCATGTTGAAGATGTTAGAAAATTGCTTATCTTTTTTATCATCCTTCAACCTGCTGGGGAATGGTATAGGTGGCCGGTATGGATTGCTTGCCTTATGTAAATCTGTTGAAGAGGATTTCTCCGTTGAACTTTTTCCAGCACCTTTGTTCTCTGGTTCTCCTTCCTTGGTCACCTGCATTCACAGAATTATTTTCAACATTATTGTTAATTATCTTACCACTTCTAAGAACAGTCACTGATTGTGCCTGCTCAGGTTGACTTGGGAATTTCCCCTTTTGTTGAATCTGCATATGTTGTGCAAGTTGTCCCACTTGAGTCTCCACTTTCTTAAAAGATGCTTCTAATGAATCCAGCCTCTTGTTGGTCATCTTTTGATTTTTAGCACTGACTTGGATGAAAGCTTGTAAACTTTCCTCCAAACTCTCTATCTTAGACTGCCCTTGATTTGAGGATTGGCCCTGCTGTTGGTTCTGTCTCTGAAGCAAATGGAAAGGCTGCTGAGAATTATTTATTGCCCAGGAAAAATTAGGATGATTCCACCAACCAGGATTGTAAGTATTCGAATAAGGATCATTCCTGGCCCTTGGTTGAAATCCTCCTATAGCATTTACTTGCTCAGCTTCATTCCCATAAGTCTCATATGCGGAGGGGCAAATATTTGCTCCATGCCCGAAAGTTCCACAAATTCCACACACTTCTTGAGTGGATGAAGAAGTGTTCTTCATATTTAGTAACTGCACTTGCCTTGTCAATTCAGCTATTTGATTGACCATCTCACTATTGGCTTCCAATTGATTTACCCCTTTACTTCTTCCTCTTACACTTTTCTGTTGAGAATTAGCCCCCAAACATCTCAAAGATCTCATAAATTTCATCAGCTATCTTTTCTCCCATAGCTCCCCCAGTTGCGTTATCCACAGTGTTCTGAAATTGCTGGGTGAAACCATCATAGAAGAACTTATTCAGAAGTTGAAGTGGGTAGTGATGATGTGGACACTGGATCAATAGCATCTTAAATCTGTCCCAAGCCTCATGAAATGGCTCTCCTTCAAATTGAGAGAATGTAGCTATCTTCCCTCTCAATTCAGCTGTCTTCTGATGTGAGTAAAACTTGCCCATAAATTTATTATAAACTTGTTCCTAAGTTGTCAAAGAATTTTTGGGCGACATCATAAGCCAACTCTTTGCCCTATCCTTCAATGTATACGGGAAACATCTCATCCTCAATTGATCTTCTGTTAGTCCTCCCAATGGAAAAGTGTTGAGGGTAGAATAAAAATCCCGAATAAAGTTCAAAGGATCTTCATTTGGAACTCCATAGAATGATGGCAGCATGTTGTAATGAATGTTCTTCAACTCATATTTTCTTGCTGCATCTATCAATCTTATGCAAGAAGTGGAAGTTCCAATGACAGGTCTAGCAAAATCTCTCATAGTCCTTTGTCTTTCTTCTGCCATTTTAACATATTGTGCAGATTCCGACTCAAAATCAGAAGTGTCTTCCTCGGTATCAAATCCGGTATAAAGTTCAAACTCTTCTCTGCTCCTTTTCACTCTCTGAATTTCTGGAATGACTGGGTATAGCACTCCTCCAAGTGATCTCCTGCCTTGCATAAACAAAATTTCTAGAACAAAGGAATTATTAAAAGTAAAAAAACAAATAAAATAAAATGAAAACAGTGAAAAATAATCTAGAGTATCTATTACTAATAAGCAATTACGCCAATTAGCTTCCCCGGCAGCGGCGCCAAAAACTTGTTGCACTCGAATTAACTCTACCACAAAGCGTTACTCGCAAGTATACGAGGTAGCTGTAGCAAAGGTGATTGCCCCAAGGTCATCTCACAAGGAAGCTAAAGTAGCTAATTGGTTATCAAATTATAAATAACAAGTAATGAATAAATTTAAATTACTATCAATTAAAGAAAACAGATTAATCGAAGTTTAAAACAAATAAAAGTAAACTGGACTGATGTATTGATTCACTTAATAGAATGGTCTAGGGTTTGCACTTCTCTGCTACTTATATGTATGAACGGTTATTCCTCTTAACTAATTTAATTTCAAAGATTAAATCTCAAGCAACTTAATTAATCGAATTAAGGAAATAAGCTCTCGCATTCAAACCTCTCTCAAATAATCTTGTTACAATTGAAATAATCTTTTCCTAGGTTATATCTCTAATTCACCTAAGTCTCTAATTGAATTGTTCCAGCATTAAACTTCATCTCTCGATCCATCATCTAATACCTTAAACACATAATTGGTGGCCAATCAATTATATATTAACAATAATTCATTAAAATAAGGTTAAAGAAATTATTAGTTAAGAGTAATAACCAATTCATACAATTATAGCAGATCCATACAAACCCTAGACTAGATCAAATTAGTTCATAATGCTATCAAACATACTCATCTCATTAAAATTCAAAGAAATCAATTTAGACATGATAATATCCATAAATACAATTCCAATGAAATTAAAGAGATAAAGTTCGAGAACAAAACCAAATTACAAACTTCTTAGCTCTTGAAGAATCTCTTGTTCAGAACTTGCTCAAAGAATGCATCAATGGCAAGAACAAATCTAATCTAAGCTAGTTTTAATCAAAGTGTAATCAAAATATCAAAGAAAACAAGTATAAACCCTAACTTCTTCTCTTTGACGGCTAAAAAGAAACTCAAACTCTCCAACAACCCTCTCTCAAAACCCTAACTTTAATATTTATACGAAACCTCCGCTTTAAAAAATCCGCGTTGCCTTTGGTCCATGAGAGACACGGCCAAGTTGGATGAGACACGGCCGTGTTGGAGGTGCATTGGAGGGACACGGCCACAAGCTTGGCCATGTCCCTTGCTTGTGTCTTCTACTGCTTGATTTTCTTCTTTCTTTTTCTTTGGACTTGAGTGAGACACGGCCAAGCTTAAGCAACTTGGCCGTGTTGGAGCTTTTTTGGAGGGACACGGCCACAAGCTTGGCCATGTCCCTTGAGTGTGTCCACCTCTGTGTCTTGGTCTTCCTCTTTAGCTTGGTATGGGACACGGCCACAAGCTTGGCCGTGTCCTCTGCATGTGTCAGCCACTGTCCAATTTTTCCTTCTTCTTAGTTCCTTGGCTTTTTAACCTAAAACAAAACTTGAAACAAACTTTCAACAAGAAGTAAATAAATATTAACCACAAAACATAAACACCACACTAAAAACTATGACAAAAATGACAAAAACACTGAAATACATTAAAACTACCAAAATACATTAAAACAACCAAAATTAATGAAAACACTAAATAAACCGATTGAAACTACCAAAATACCTAAATAAAACAATAATTATCATAATAAATAAGACACAAATCTATAACAAAAACTAATAAAACAATCAATAACATCTTAAACCTGTCCCAAGCCTCATGAAATGGCTCTCCTTCAAATTGAGAGAATGTAGCTATCTTCCCTCTCAATTCAGCTGTCTTCTGATGTGAGTAAAAATTGCCCATAAAATTGTTATAAACTTGCTCCCAAGTTGTCAAAGAATTTTCATGCAACATCATAAGCCAGCTCTTTGCCCGATCCTTCAATGTATACGGAAAGCATCTCATCCTCAACTGGTCCTTTGTTAGTCCTCCCAATGGAAAAGTGTTGAGGGTGGAATAGAAATCCCGAATAAAGTTCAAAGGATCTTCATTTGGAACTCCATAGAATGATGGCAGCATGTTGTAATGAATGTTCTTCAACTCATAATTTCTTGCTGCATCCATCAATCTTATACAAGATGTGGAAGTTCCAATGACAGGTCTAGCAAAGTCCCTCATAGTTCTTTGCCTCTCTTCTCCCATATTGGTAGATTGTGCAGTATCCAACTCAAAATCAGAAGTGTCCTCCTCTGTATCAAATCTGGTGTACAGTTCAAACTCTTCTCTGCTCCTTTTCACTCTCTGAATTTCTGGAATGGCTGGGTATAGCTCTCCTCCAAGTGATCTCCTGCCTTGCATAAACAAAATTTCTAGAAAAAAGAAATATTAAAAGAAAAAGACAAATAAAATAAAAAGTAAGCAATGAAAAATAATTAAAAATATCTATGCTAATAAACAATTTTGCCAATTAGCATCCCCGGCAACGGCGCCAAAAACTTGTTGAGCTCAAATTAAGTTCTACTATAAGCGTCACTCGCAAGTATACGAGGTAGCTGTAGCAAAGGTGATCACCCCAAAGTCGTCTCACAAGGAAGCTAGATAAGCTAATTGATTATCAGGTTGCAAATAACAAATTATAATAAATTTAAATTGCTAACAACTAATGAAAACAGATCGAGTGGAGTTTAAAACAATAAAAGTAAACTGAGCTAAAATATTGATTCACTTAATAGAAAGGTCTAGGGTTTGACTTCTTTACTAACTTATATGTATGAACGGTTATTCCTCTCAACCAATTAAATTTCAAAGATTAAATCTCAAGCAACTTAATTAATCGAATCAAAGAAATAAGCTCTCGCATTCAAACCTCTTTCAAATAATCTTGTTAAAATTGAAATAATCTTTTTCTTAGGTTATATTTCTAATTCACCTAAGTCCCTAATTGAATTGTTCCAGCATTAGACTTCATCTCTCAATCCTTCATCTAATACCTTAAACACATAATTGGTGGCCAATCAATCATATATTAACATTAATCCATTCAATTAAGGCTAAAGAAATAAATTCAATTAAGAGCAATAACCAATTCATACAATCATAGTAGATCCATACAAACCCTAGACTAGATCAAATTAGTTCATAATGATGTTATCAAACATATTCATCTCCTTTAAATTCAAAGAAATCAGTTTAGACATAATAGAATTCATGAATACAATTCCAATGAAATTTAAGAGATAAAGTTTGAGAATAAAACCAAATTACAAACTCCCTTTAGCTCCTGAAGAATCTCTTGTTCAGAACCTTGCTAGAAGAATGTTACAATAGGTAAAACAAATTTAATCTAGACTGTTTGAATCAAAGTGTAATCAATAATCTCCAAGAAAATAAAATTAGAAACCTAAAGCTAATCTCTGACGGCTGATCAAGATCTCCCTCTATTCTAACCCTAATCGTATTATTTATTCGAAACCTCGCTTAAAACTCCGCTCCTTTAGTCCATGGAGTGACACAGCCAAGCTCCTGGCCGTGTCACATGGCTTGGCCGTGTCTACTGAATGTGTCCGCTTCTGTGTGATTTTCATCTCTTCTTCTTTGGAGTTAAGTGTGACACGGCCAAGCTTAGGTGAGCTTGGCCGTGTTTGGTGTGTTTGGAGGGACACGGTCAGTGGCTTGGCCGTGTCCCCTGAGTGTGTCACCTTCTGTTCTTTGCTCTCTTTCCTTTTGGTCTTCTTCCTTGGCTTAGTATGGGACACGGCCAAGTCTCCTGGCCGTGTCATGTGACACGGCCAGTGGCTTGGCCGTGTCAAGTGAATGTGTCAGCTACTGCCTCTGAATTTTTCTTCCTCTCTTGGTTCTTGGTTTTGCCCTTAAGGTAAGACATGCTTCATGCTACTCTTTCTTCCAATGAAATGCCTTGCATATTAACCTAAGGCAAACACTTAAACAAACCTTAAACAAGAATCAAATAAACGTTAACCAACAACACATAAACAACACACTAAAAACTAGAACAAAAATGACATAAACACTGAAATAAACTAAAACTACCAAAATTGATGAACACACTAAATAAACATATTAAAACTACCAAAATACCTAAAGAAAACAATAATTATCATAATAAATAAGACACAATTCTATGACAAAAACTAATAAAACAATTGGAGAGGGTTGCTTTATTTTTTTGTGTACATGCACCAACATATTTGGCAATTTGGGTCACTTGTGAAGAGAGAAAAATAAGTCCGAATTTTGTTTTCCTAAGGTGGAGGAAAGTGTCAATGAGAAATTTTTCGATTTGGATTGGTTGAACTCTAAGCATGCAATAAAGAAAGAGTAGATCCTTTTGGGTTACTTTCTCATTGCTCTCACCCCTAAAACTAATAGTACATGTGATAATCCTATGCAACATCCAATAAGGGTGGGTCCTAAGGTGTTTAGCATTGGATAGTTTGTGGAGAGTGGTTTCTATAAAGATTTTGATCCAAAATTCTTTTTGTCTCTCTGAAGTGAGAATGTTGTTGGAGATATGAGAAATCCCTTTTAATTGGAAACCCCAAATGGAAGAAAAATCTTCTAATGTGAGGTCATATTCTTGACTAAAAATTCTAAAGGAAATCCCATCATAGCCAAGTGAATTAGTGTTCTTCTTACTTACTACCAAAGAGGTGAGAAATTATTTTGTCAAGATTTCCCAACCAAGATCATCATGTTATAGGAAAATAAATTTTTCTCCACATAAAGTTCTAAGACATCCCCTAATGTCATTCTCAATTCATAGGGTCTCTAGAGTGAGGGTAGAGAAGAGACGGTTAGCTTCTACAGTTTTATCTTTGATAATTTCATACCTTAGCCTTTCTTCATTGTCTCTAAAACTTATCTTGTGGCTTCTTCTAGGAGGTTCTTCCTTTTTAGAAGGGGCAGCAATTCTCTTCCCTTTCTCAACCCTTGAAGCCTTCTTCTTATGATCTTTAGGAGCCATCAAGTTTGATTAAGAAAAATAGAAGAAGTGTAGAGTATGCTTTGAGTGATCTTGAGTATTTTGAGTGTTTAGGTGTTTAGAGTTTGATAAAAAGATGTAAATACTGCTATGAGAGAGTATTTATAATAGCCATTTATAGTTGTTGGAGATAAGATTTACACATTTTGATTGAGTTCCAAAGGCTAGATATTTTTGAGACAAAAGGTACGATCAGACTTTAAAGAGTCCGGTTGTGACATTTTAATTTTTGCAAAAATGCGATCAAACTTTATTAAGTCCTAATGGAATTTTGGTTTTAGTCACAAAGGTCAAAAAAGTTTGAAAAATTCTAGTCGTACCTTGGAAAATATGATCATACTTTTATGAAATATTTTGAAATCAAGAATTTTCAAAAAGTGTTGTCGTACATAGAGTTGGTCCTCTTGGGAAACCTTCAAAAATGAAAAAATTTTGAGAAAACAAGTGCTTTTCATTTAAGATACAAAGGTTTGATCAAAAATAGATATTGAAAAGAAATGTTTCATGAAATGAAATAAGCTTTCATGCAATTCCAAGCCTAAGATATGGTGCCTCTATCCATCATTACCAAATGTTGTTTTATGAAGTTCAGTCTATCTTCATTCAAGGGTTTTGTGAATATGTCAGCAAGTTAGTTTTGTGTATCAATGAATTCTAAGATAACATTTTGATTTTGGACATTGTCTCTTAAGAAATGGTGCCTAATATCTATATGTTTTGATCTAGAATGTTGAATTCGGTTTTTGGATAGATTTATGGCACTAGTGTTATCACACTTAATAGAAATTTGATCAAATATTTTTCCATAATCAAACAATTATTGTTTCATCCAAAGGACTTGAGTACAACAAAAACAAGCAGTAACATATTCGGCTTCCGCGGTAGACAAAGTGATCGACACTTGTTTCTTGCTAAACCAAGAAACTAAACATTCACCAAGAAAATGACATGCTCCAGTTGTACTTTTTCTATCCAAAAGACTACTAGCATAATCCGCATTCGAAAAACCTAAAATGTCAAATGATGTGTTTCTAGGATACCAAATTCCTAAATGTAATGTGCCATTTAAGTATTTCAAAATTCTTTTAGTGGCATTTAAATGTGATTCTATAGGGTATGACTGAAATCTAGCACACAAACATACAATATACATTATATCAAATCTAGAAGTGGTTAAGTAAAGTAGAGATCAGATAATACATCTATATTTCTTCTCATCTACTACCTTATCACTTTTCTTTGTCACGTTTCAATGATGTGTTCATGGGAGTCTTGCTAGTCTTGCAATGATCCATTTCATACTTCTTTAGGAGTTCCTTTGTGTACTTGGATTGGTTGATGAAGATCCCATCCTTGCATTGCTTGATTTGTAGTCCAAGGAAGAATTTGAGTTCACCCATCATGCTCATTTCAAATTCTCTAATCATACAAGAAACAAATTCCTTGCATAAAGATTCATTAGTAGCACAAAATATAATGTCATCAACATAAATTTGTACAATTAAAATGTTATTCTTATTGTTCTTAACAAAAATAATTATATCAACTTTCCCTTTTGAAAATCCATTTTCAAGCAAATATGTACTAAGTCTATCATACCAAGCTCTTGTAGCTTGTTTCAATCCATATAGTGCCTTGGTGAGTCTAAAAACATGATTTGAAAGTTTATAGTCCTCAAAATCAGGAGGTTGTTCAACATAAACTTCCTCATGAACAAATTCATTTAGGAATGCACTCTTAACATCCATTTGAAAAAGTTTAAAATTCATGTGACAAGCAAATGCAAGTAGTATCTTAATAGCTTCTAATCTAGCAACGGGGGAAAATGTCTCATCATAGTCAGTGTCTTCCTCTTTGTTATACCCTTTGGCTACCAATCTAGCTTTATTTCTAGTAATGAGACCATTTTCATCAAGTTTATTCCTATAAATCCATTTGCATCCTATAATTGGATGATCTTTAGATCTAGAAACAAGTTTCCATACATTGTTCCTTTCAAATTGGTTAAGTTCATCTTGCATTGTAATCACCCAACATTCATCACTAAGAGCTTCCGTAATAGTCTTTGGCTCAATTTGAGAAACAAATGCAAAATTAACATCTAATTGTTTAATTTTGGATCTAGTAGTTACTCCCTTTGATGTTTCACCAATGATGAGTTCTTTTGGATGATCCTTCTTGTATTGTCATTCCTTGAGTAGCTCTTGAGTCCCTTCTTCAAGTTCATCATGATTATTTTTTGGAACATCAATTGTTTCTTATTATTCAAAAGTACCTACAAAATCATTAAGTGTACTACCTTTCATTTGATCAAGTTTAGAGGATTCATCAAAGACAACATGCATTGATTCTTCAACAACTAGAGTTTTCTTATTAAATACCCTATATGTTTTGCTAGATGATGAATATCCTAAAAATATGCCTTCATCCGATTGGGATGAAAATTTTCCAAGATTGTCTTTGGTATTCATTATGAAGCATTTGCATCCAAATACTCTAAGATATGAAATTTTGGGCATTCTTCCATTCCATAGCTCATAAGAAGTTTTATTTATCAAAGGCCTTTTGTAGACTCGGTTTGAAATATAGCAAGTGATATTAATGGCTTCGCCCAAAAATAAGATAGTAACTCATATTCATTGAGTTTTGTTCTAGCCATTTCAACCAAAGTTCTATTTTTCCTTTCAACAATACCATTTTGTTATGGTGTTCTAGGAGCCAAGGAATTATGCGATATTCCAAATTCATTACAAAAATTTTCAAAGTTTTCATTTTCAAATTCTTTGCCATGATCACTTCTAATAGATGTGATCACATAGCTTTTTTTCATTTTGAACTCTTTTTGCAAATATTTTGAAATGATTAAAAGCTTCATTCTTTTGAGCTAAAAAATTAACCCATATAAATCTAGAGTAATCATCAACAAGAATAAATGCATAAACTTGCCACCTAGGCTAGCAACTCTATTTGGTCCCAATAAATCTAAGTGAATGAGTTCTAAGGGTCTAGAAGTGCTTACAACATTTTTAGACTTAAATGAACTTTTATGTTGCTTACCAAGTTGGCAAGGTCATATGTTCTATCTTTGTCAAATTTAATTTTAGGGAGACCATCAACTATTTCTTCATTAGTGATGCATCTTAAATGATCTATACTAGCATGTCCTAGCCTTCTATGCCATAAACAAGCATCATTATTAATGAAAATCAAACATTCAAATGCATTATTGGAATGTATGTCAATTTTATATGTGTTGCTAATTCTAGCTCCTTTGAATGTAATTTCACTATTTGAATTAGTAACCTTGCATCCTTTGGAATCAAAATTCACATCATATCCTTTATCACAATTGAATAACACTAAGCAAGTCATGCTTCAATCCATCAACAAGCCATTCAATCAAATTCTTACTAAGTATACAATGGAACTGATACCAATGATTTTACCTTTAGCCCTGTTTCCATTAGTAACACTACCTCCAAGCTTGTAAACAAGACTTGTAAAGAGGTTTACATTCCCCGTCATATGCCTTGAGCATCCACTATCCACAAGTCATGTGCTTTTATTGATAGTAGATTTTAGACATACCTATAAAATAATAATGTTCATCTTTTCTTAGGTACCCAAATGAAGTTGGGTCTTTGGAGGTTAGTAATAGAAGGATCTTCTAACTTGAGATGAGCCTTCCTAATGTAGCAAAATATACTTTTGTGTCCAAATTTCATACAATATGTGCATTGATATATAGTTCTATACCTATGCAATTTTTTATTGACATTCAATGGACTATGCATACAATTTGCAAGTGTGAGATTGTTTTTGTACATTTTTATGCTTGTGTGCATGTCTAGTATACAAGAATGCATGATTTTCTCTTGGAATTTTACTCCTAGGGCTTTGTGGACCTAATGTAACCCTTTTAGGATTTTTAGGTTTGGTTTGCACATTGGTGATCTTTACAACTTCAACACTAGAAATTTGAGTTGTAAAAGCTTTTACAAATGTTGGTGCATTGGATGTAGTATTGGATGATTCTTTGAATCCTATACCATGCATCAAGGAATGTGATCTTTGGTTTTGTATTGGACTCTCACAACCTAAGTGTTTTCAAGCTCACACTTAAATTTAAGATAGTGTTTAATGCTCACACCTAACACTCAATCAATACAAATGGTAATTTTGATGCAAAGTAAGTAAAGATATCAAGGTAGGCTATTACAATCACAATCACTTGTAAAAATGAAGTAACTTATGGTATTTATAGCCTACAAGCCATGAAATAGCAATTTGAGGTGTGGTCCAACATGTTTGATTCTTGTCTTTCACTAATTTCTTTAGCTAGAGCAATTTTATGGTCGAACTTCTTATGGTCCGATCTAAATTCAATTATATCGGTCAGGAAACTTATTGGTTCGGTCGAAATATTTGAAATTCTACTAAATGTTTTTCCAACGGTTGGTCGACGTGGTTTTCACTAATTGAGTGGAGGTACAATGGCTTTTGACTTGAGTAATATTTAAAGATCTCGGTCAGACTTGTATGAGTTCAGGTCGGGACATTTATGGTCCGTTTAGATTTTGAGCGTACTTTAGGTCGAAAACTTCACTGGATGCTTTTAAGAAAATCTGCCTTGAAGGTCTAGTTGAAACATCTGCTTGTGGTACTCTGAGAAAATGGGAGTACTTCTGACCATGAAACCTTTTGTGTGTTTTGCCTAATTTCACATGCAATAGTTCGGTATAACTTTATGAGGTACGGTGAGATTTTGGGAGTACTCTCCATCATGAAACGTTCTGTGTGAATTTGTTCAATTTGTCATTGATGGTCCGGTCAGGCTTCTGCATGGTTCGATTGAACTTTTCATAGTTTCTTCAAAAAAATAACTTCCTGCAAAATATAACTTAATACAAATATTAGTTTAATTCAATTTGATTGCCTTAGATAAAAAAAATAGAGTAATTTGGCTAACAAAAAGTAATTGCTAAATTTTTCCAAAAAATAAATTAATTAATTAAAAAAATAAACAACTTACCTTGAACGGACAACCAACAATGATTTTTGGCGATGATGAGACCACCGGTAGCAAAAATGAACTCAACCGAAGTTGAAGAGGAAGAAAGAAAGGAGAGGAGAAAGAGAGAAGAAAATAGAGAAAAAAAATGAAAGGATAAAGACAGAAGCAAATGGAGAAAAAAAAAAAGAATGAAGAAAGAAAGAAGAATGGAGGAAGAGAGAATGAAGGAAGAAGAAAGGATGGAGAATGAAAAAAGAAAGAATGGAGAAAAGGAAGTGACAGTGTGCATTTAAAATTAGGGGTAACCATAGATTTAGCGATGGAATCTATCGGTCACTAATTTTAGGAATAATTTGGTGGATTTTTAATTTTTATTTGGCCGATTTTTAATTTATATAGTGATAGAAGAAATTTTCTACTAATGGTTTTTCTATTTCAAAATGAAATAATTTTATTTGTTGATGATGATCTGTGATCGTCATTAATTAGCGACGGCTACAAAGAGTTGCTAAGATTTCTAGTATTGACTTTTAGCGATTGATATCTTAATTAGGTCATCAAACTATTAGTGGCAACAATTGGTGCCAGATTTAACTATAGTTTTACTACATATTTTGCTATGGATTTCTTTGATCTATCGCTATCCTTGGCTCTAATTATTGGTACTAGATTTAGCTATGGATTTAGCTACATATTTTTTATCTATAAATCTATCGCTAATCTGTAGCAAATCCATTGAAAATAGTTATTCATTGCAAATCCATTGCTATTTAGCAATAGATTTTTATATGTCGCTAATTGATATTTTTTTCTTATAGTGACTCGAGAGCTTTTGTAGTAATGTGAAGATTTTGAGGTATATTATAGTCAGATGTGCTTTAGGAGTAGATATTACTTATAAAATATCAAATAACTACCATATCTAAAATATAAACTAGTAAATAGTATGTAATATATATGCATAATATGGGTGTAGATAACTTAAGAGTTAATAAATGATATTTATATAAAAGGAATATTAAATATTTATAAATGTAATCAAAGTGTAAGGAATAACTTGATCCTGTATAAGAAATAAAAGATATGAATAATCATTGATAATAAGTTGTAATCTGGGTTGTGTGCATTATTAGTGGCGTAAGTCGACTCGCCACCTAGGACCATTACACCTTCGGGAACAGGGTGTGACAAATTTATTTCTTTTTGTTTTATATAGATAAAAATTTAAGGGAAAAGGAGAAAGATCTATGGATAAATCTTTTTAAGGAAATGGGGTATGATGAGAAACCAAATGCAAGCATTCTTAAGAAATGAAGGAAGTGCACAATTTAAAGTTTATCAAGAAATCCTAGTTCCATTAGCAATCCTAATATAACATGGAATTCCAATCCAACAAGGAAACCTAGTTCCATAAGAAGTCTCAAAGATGTGTTAAAAGCTAAAATGAAAGATCCAAGTCCAACAAAGAATCCTAGTGTGACAAGAAAACCTAATGTCACAAAAAAAAAACTTAATGTCATAAGGAATCCTTATGCAACAAGGTTTATGAGGACCAAGAACAAAATCCTTTTTCCAAGAATGGAGTTTGATTGAAGACTTTTCCAAAATGAACAAATAAATATAATTTGACCAATCCCTAACTCAATTGAAGAAATTTTGACCCATAATTCAAGTCCAAGTTCAAGTTAGACAAAGAATACGTGAAGAGAAAGTGGGCCTAGAAATGATCAATTGTTTGTTAATAAAGGTCCCATGACAAGAGTTAGGGCTAGAAGACTCAAAGAGGCCTTAAATTGTTTAATGTAAGAGAGTTGGGTTTCAAATCTAAATTTAGGCTCAAATAAAATCATTAATGTAACTCAAATAGATCCATTACCTAATTAAGCACGGTGAGTCAAACCATCCTTAGGGTTAAAGGAGTCACCCCAATATTTATCCTTTATTAATTAGGAGTGCTCTTTTCCTTATACTAATTGTACTTTCGTCCTAATTAAATAGGAATTCTTATTCTATTTAGGATCATTTTCTATTTAGAAATTTATGCTTATAAAAGGGAATGCCACCCCTATATATATATATATATATATCAAATTGTGGCCAAATGCATCAATGAAGAATAATATTAATTCTGTAAGTTTTAGTTCTCTTGGTGTTTTAACTGAGTTATTTGAATTTATCAAGCTTTGTGTGTGGCATTCATCATCTTGACTTATTAGTCATTCTTCCAACATGGATTGTGGTGTCTTCTTTAAAAAACTTAGATTTCAATCTCTTAATAGATTAGGTCTAAGTTAAATCCACCTTTATAAACTTGGTTAGATTTTATTAGAAATATAACTTCGTTATGTACTTACGTTCTTCAAGCAATTATTTGAGATTCACATAAAAAATAGTCCATTACATGAGTATAAACTACATGCATGGTTGGCCCTATGGTAAGAGAAATTACAAAAAAAAAAAAAAAGAAAGAAACACAAACCCTAAGCCTCTAAGATTAAGCTAGCCACCACTGTTAATGTACAATATTATATTTATTTTAATTTATTTTTGAGTTAATTTTTAACTATATTTGTTAATATTTTATTTACTTTTTAATTAAAATTTTAGTTTTAGTAATTTTGCTTTAATAGTGGCTAAATTAATTAAATTTTGTAATTTTAGGTTTTATTGTGACAATAAAAGGAAGCTTGGACTATTTTGAAAATATAATATGAAATGGATATGGAATAATTAAGAAATTCTTCCAGAACTAGAATTCTCTATAGATTTAGTTCTTAATCAAGAGATAGAATTTCTTCCATTTAGAAGTGGATTTTTCCCTATAAAAGGAAAGAAGATTTGAAGATCGTGGGATGAGAAGGGAGTCTAAAGAGCAAGAGTCCAAGGAGAAGAGCAAGAAGGAAGGAAATTGAGAAAAGAATATTATAAAAGTTTGAAGCCATAAACACCAAGATTCTTAATTCAAGTTCCAAGTTTGATTTTCTTATGTTTTTTAATTTGATTTAATATCTTGGGTTTTCGAACATGAGTACTATGAAATAAATTCCTTTTAGGGTTATCTTTGATATAGCTTGAATTTTTGTTTCTTTAATTATATCCATTAAGTTTTCTTTACTTTTGCAAGTGTTTATAATTGTACTTAATGCTTTTAATTAACTAGCCACTAATTGATTGATTGATTTTTTTATGATTAGTACGGAAGGAAAATCTTGAGAATTGAATTTAAATGATAAACAACGCAAGAATATAGTTTGAACGGAAGTAATATAACTTGACATGTGGAAAGTTGCTAAGATTAATCGCAGATTTATTTTACAATCTTTAATTTCTATTATAAAAGGTTAATAGAGATTAATGAATAGATTTAGCATAGCTTGGGAGAGCATATTAAATAATTGAAGATCATTCTTTCTTTGCATAAGTAATTAAATTGATTTCTAATAGATTTAATTAAAGGAGGTAGATTCAAGTGAACTCAAAAGATATCCTAGCTTCAAATTTATTAGTCTTAACCTCTTGATTTTCCATCTCTTTTTTCAATCCTAGTCATTTATTTTTAATTTCATTTAACTATCAATTTAATTGGTGGTTATCTAAATAATAGTAAATTAATAAAATTTTAGTACTTAGATTTCAATCCTCGTGTGAATAATACTCACTCACTCTTTATTACTTGAATAGATTTTGTATACTTGCGAATTCCACACATATCAACCACCTCCCACCTCTCTTCCACTAGCCGATTCTCCCCAGCTAGTACCAAAGGGATTTTCAATTAGCCTTTATTCAAGAGTTGGTTTTTGATTTTCAAGTTAAAGAGTGGATATCAATAGCGAAACTAGAATTCACTTGAAGAGGGTCAAAATTTTGAAACCAAAAAGATTTCATTCAATGTATAAGTTTATTGCAAATAAATTCAAAATAAAATTAAACAAAAATAATTCTTTTAATATTGCATATATATATTTAATAAACATACATATGCACACACGCACAGAGTCCATCTTTGTTGGATACTCTTAGAGGCAATCTTATATTTGAATTATTGTACGTAGTTCGTTACAACCTAACATGAAAGAAAGATAAAGAAGAACAAGGTATAAGAACATGCTAGGTTAAGAACAAGGTAGGTATAATATCTATTCTTTTATGTTCTTCTCTCATTTTGAATTTTATACCATATGGGATGAACTTGACTTTCAATTAAAATTTTAATTTTCATTATGTCATATTTGATACATGATTTAAACCCAGCACACTAAGTGCCAAAAAGGCTAATTCGATCCTAAGAAAGTTTAATAATGTTTGAATAGGAAATGAAGTACGATCGAGAATGGGAATAGAATGCAATTGTTTTTTTTTAAATATTCAAAATCTTTTTTCATTTATATATTTTTATATTATATTTTTTCTATTGAAATAGATAAGCTTTTTCATATAATTTTTAAGATTATTATTTTTTTTAGCATTACAATATGGGAAAAGGGCAATTGAATCTAGATTTGTCTAGAGAATGCACGCTTACCATTAGGATATGTATTGAAATACATTTAAGATTATTATTATTTTTATTTAAAAAATACACTTAAGATTAATATTTTTAAAATCAGTTTCGGATGTCGAATAAAATTGGTAAATAACTCATAATTTAACCGGTTCAACCGGATTAACTTAAATTTAATAATATTATAAATTTTTTATTTATAAATATTAATAAAAAATTTAAAATATATAAAATTTTTAAAATAAAAATAATAAAAATATTCTTTATCAATTTAAAAATATCATATATTAAATTTAATACCATAAAAAATAAATTTTAATTTTTTCTCTTATTGTTATTAACAAAATTTAAAATTTAGAAAATGATTTGGTTCCATTTGAACCAATTAGGTCCGGTTCAATTAGTTCTGCCCAATCTTCTTATAAATTTAATTTTCTACTATTCAGTTAATTAAACTTGTCCGATCGATTAGTTTGACCGGCCGGTCCAGTCCGGTTTTAAACATTGCTTGAGATAGGATCCTTTTAGATTTGAACATCCATTTTCATTTTCATTCTCCTATTTCCAAATGGTGAATCTAAGTATACCTCGGTAGAGTTGATTTAATTGGAGAGGTCTAATGAAATCACTGAAAATCTGAAATATTGATAGCATTCTGTACTAAGCTGTAATTTATTTTTCTTTCACGATTTTACAATGTCATCGCATTCATTATCTGACAGCCTCTGCACATTAGCCATTGGAAAAGAACAAAAAGTCATGAAATCTTAATTTATATACATTATACATATAGAGAGACAGAGAGAAAAAGAGGTAATATCTCCGGTTGTCCTCTTGAACATAATCCTACTAAATATGCACAAAAATGATAGATATACACAGAAAAAGTTATGAGAACATGATCTTAATTATCTTTCCTCTTCAATCTCATTAATCCCTTCTTGAAATGAACAGAAAGGAGAAGAAGAAGAAAAAGAAGAAATAGCAGAGGAAAAAGAAGCACTAGTAGTAGAATAATCACAAGAAGAAGAATAAGAAGCACCTGCAATTTCAACAAGCAAATCAATAAAAGCACCTAATATAAATCCATGATTTTTCTTTCCATTGACCTTCAAATACCATCCTAATAGCTCTTCTAAACATTCCCAATCTTTAAGTCCATGAGATTCCACCATCTCCTCCATTGACCTTCTAAAATCAACATATGGATTTTCTGATTCTAATGCTAATACTACACTTTCTTTAAATGGAAAACCACCAGGCTTTGCTTCTTCTAGTATAGAATTTGTATCACCAGGCTGAAAAAACAACCTTTCTGATCTGACTCCTCTAACAACCATTTCTATTGATTCTCCATCAAATCCCTCTGACTCGGTTGAGAAACTTGCAGTTTCTGATGAACCTATAAACCAAGATTCAGGAGTTTCAACCCCATCAGCTGGATCAAAAAACACTGAATTTAAACTCTTGAACATGTTGTCATCTCCAGTACTACCTCTGAAAGAAAGAGTCTTGGGGTGCTTGCAAGAAGGCCATTTTGTTTCTTTATTTTTTTTGAAGATTGAAGGGATTTTCATTTTCTTTTTGGTCATATGGGTAGTAGCTCTGGTGTAAAAGTTTAAATGGTGGGTTGATGAAGATGGAGTTAATGTGAAGAGGGGGAGTTTGCACAAGTGATATTTAAAGAAGAGGTGAGAAAGAGTGGGGAAAAGATGGAAAGAAAATGGGACTGGTAGGCCCATTCATGTGTGTATTAAATTTGTGGGTTTGCAGAATTCAATGTGTTATTTAATATCTCCCAACAGCAAATCTTTTTTTTTTAAATATATATAATTTGGTTTAAAGGACAAACAAAACCAGGGAATAATTCAGTATAAAAATCCTTTGTCAACATTAATTTTATATTCCAGAGTTTTTCTTTAATTTATTTATGTTCATGCATGATATGTTGATATCATTTTCCGGTATTTTGTTTAATTTACACGGTGATGACATACTAGTAAATGATTTCTATATTTTTTTTTTCAGTATTGAAATATATTGTCATACATGCAGTTGCCACAAAAATTTCTACTCCAATATGTAATTTCAATATAATTTTTATTTTCTACCAAGTTAGCACCCATTGGAGTCAATTTACAGTTCTCCTCTTTTATGAGTCACAGATGAAATTAATATTAACGAGTGCTAATTTATCCTAATTTACAGTGCTCCTCTTTTAATAATAATACATTCAAAATATTTGCCCAAAAGTAATACATTCAAAATATATGTTATTAAATTTTATTTCAAAATCAAATTTAAAAAGTATATTAAGACACATGTAGTTGGGTTAAAAATTTTGTTTTTTTAAAAAATTAAAATTAAAACTAAGTATTAGACGCGTGGACGAATTGTGAGAGTCAATAAAAGATAAGAAAATGTATATATGGAAATCTCCACATTAATGCTGCGATTTGGCGCCAAAGCACATGCACCAATTTAAGCACAAGGACTACATGCACCAATTTAAGCACAAGGACTACATGAAATCCAGCGGTGGATTTTGCATTAATCTCTTCTAAAAAATTTAATTAGTTAAAAGAAAAATTTACTTATATCTTTTTAATACTAATACAAATAACTTATACTGGCTGTGATAAAAAAATAGTTAAATTTCATATAAAATAGATGAAATTTAATTCATTATATTACAGTTGTAGAAGAAAAAGGTGCAGATTTGGTATTAAAATAGCCAATAATCCAGAATTATTGAATTTTATATGTTTTTAACAAGTGGATTTATTATGGCAAGATTATCTTAAGATTGGATATTAAGAAATAATTGATTTATTAACGATAAAATAAGATTATTTTACAAGCAATTAGATATTAGGATTTCAATCTCATCAATATTAAATTTTGATTTTTTTATTAATTATAACTGGGGAGAGAGACTCTTAAAAATCAAACTCGACATCTAAACGAGAGCAACATATTTTTTTTTACCACCAACCTACAACTTGATGATTATACAAGTATAAATTTGACATAAATGAAACAACATAAATATATTGGATTGTGGCTTCACCATTGAATGCCTACGTTTGTTAGCTAGGCACTCCCTCGTGCAGATCTCCCAGTGGGCATATTTTTGTGATTCCTAATTTGCTTATGTTGTTAATGTTTATCTATAGAATGCATTTTCGTTCCTTTTAGGCTTTATAGCTGTCATTTTTTTTACTGCTTTTCTCTTTCCTATAATTTGATATTCTGGGATTTTTTTTTACATGTTTTGGCATATTAGCAGAATGATTATGGTTTTTGGCTCATTGGATATTTTTTGAATAGTTTTCATCCTATAAATATGTTTTTCTCCATTAAGATTATATTAATAAAAAATTATTCCTATTATAAAAAAACACCATAAATATATTTCATAAATAATTTACTAAAATCTAATTATTATAACTCAAAAAAAAATGTTCTTATCAACGTAGGTGCCTTGCAACAAGATTGGATGATGGATTCTGCAACTCCATTATGTGCATATTCTAAAAATTTGTTAAGTGGTTATTAGAAACTTGGCTTATTGTGTTGATAGTATTAGTTTTTCATAATTAAGACTTGTTATTTATCAACTTCTTCATCTCCATTTTTTTTTTCTTCAAAACATATAAATATATTATTTGTATGGATTGAATAACAAGTTTGTATCTCAAAATTCATCTCGATCGAAGCATCGAGTTGATGAATTGAATCATTTCGAATTTTTAAATTAATTTTTTTTTTGCATTAAGATCCCAAGTATACCGAAATATCTTATTTTAAGTGTGGTTCAAAAGTTTTTGATTCTAGATAAACTCAATTTATTATTTAGAAAAGAGTAGGCAGAGAAAATTATGGATCCTTGGATGAGTGGAACAAAGAGCATCAGTTTAGTGAACCTACGGTCTCTAATATCCTTAAATTGATAACTTTGTATAAATTTTTCTGATGTGAAAAATTCTAAATTAATGGTCTTTTTTTTAAGAAAATAATAGTTGGAGCATGCTGCATGCTGCACTAAAATATCAAATTTCATAGTTGTCATTCAAGTCAACTAATGCTGCGTTCAAACTTCAAACAGATAAATAAAATAAAATAAAATAAAATCATTTACCCGGTGACGTTAATAAGCCAACGTATTGTTCGGAACCTCTAAATAGATTTCCAGCATTAACTTAGCTGCGCCGATCGATTTGCTCATAATGGTCATGTTGACAAGACACTGCAAGGCCTAATTTCAATCGAAAAATTGCCATGTCAAGTTACATTTGAATAGCTGTCCAAAATGGGCTTTTGCTTTTTTATTTTATTTATTTAGAGATTCGGTGGATTAGGGTTTTAAAATGTAGATTAGAAGAAGAAAATCGAAGGAGATGGGTTTTCATAAGATCAAATCATCAAACCAAAATTTTCATAAAAAATGAAAAACTTTCATCAAAATTAGTCAAAATCAATTGAAATATTTTTATAAGATCCCTCCAAAAAAAAAAACTATTAAATACTAAAACCAAGCTGCATAATTTTCAAGATGCAACCAAAATTAGAAAATATATATATAAAAAAAAAAAAGAAAGAGCAAGTACCCAGATAAAAAAATGAAACAAATCAAAATCTACTTGATAAACCCCAATTGAAACTCTTTTACCAAAAATCCAATTACCCCTTTTTTAAACACCAGCTGCAACTGTAAAAAATAATCTCTTCGTTCACAGCTTTAATCCACCTTTCGTCTTTACTAGCTTCTTCAAAACTTAATGGTTCAACATCTGCAAGAAAACACACTAAGTTTGTATCATCAAGCCTTTCAATTTCACCATAAATATCAGCACTCTATTATCTCCTCGGACCATCACTTGAACTCAATGAAGGTGAAGTTGATGATGACGATGCTTGGGATGATGGACATCCCAAGCGTATTTCTTTTGAGTTAAAAAAAATGCCATTTGATTGCTGATAAATTTCCATGCCAGGAAAAGTACTCCAATTGAAACTCCTTTATCAAAAGTCCAATTACCATTTTTTTTAAACACCAGCAGCAACTGAATGAAAAATACTGAGAAATTTTCACATACTCCTCGAGTGCAGATTTCAAATGATTACAAGTCAGACAAGTGCAAATCTTTCTTTATTTAATTTTGCTTTTCAATTTACTTACAAATATTAAATATCTTTCTTTCGATTTCATCTTCACTTAGCTTTTTTTCCACCATTTGAATTTAACTGTGAAAATACTAAATTGTTTGAGAGAGAGAGAGCCCCGCGGTGGTGTGGGGAGAGGGAGGAAGGGAGGGATCGGAAGTTGCTAATTTAGTTAAGAATAAATCTATAGCTCTTTCATTAACATAATTTGATATAGCAATTTTTTTAGCTGAAATCAAGCTCCACAAAATGTCAATTAGGAACAAATCAATTGGAGCAACTATAATATTATTAATAACTAAAGTTCAAAAACGAAGATAACTAAAAAAAATTCAAACACTAAAATAG
This sequence comes from Garcia nutans, assembly GCA_947685225.1. Classification (NCBI taxonomy): domain Eukaryota; kingdom Viridiplantae; phylum Streptophyta; class Magnoliopsida; order Malpighiales; family Euphorbiaceae; genus Garcia; species Garcia nutans. The sequence goes on along the minus strand of CANTUV010000006.1, from coordinate 15,600,147 downwards.
TAAAAAATGAAAAAGTTCATACATCAATTATATATATTTTTTCCTTTAGTGGTACTAATTTAATATTATTTAGTATTTATTTTTAAAATTAATAATTAAAGTACACATATCCATAATAGTACATTGGTATTTTTAATTTGGCATAAAAATTAAACTTTTAGAGTAAAAAAATCACTTAATCAGTATACATGTGTGTGTTATGTTTTTGTGTATGTGGCTATCATCTTATTCCAACAAACTTTAATCATATTTAAGGAGTATCAAAATTATTTTTTAGAGCAGTAACATGTAATTAATTTAATTGTTTAGGATGAAAGTTAATTGGGAAAATTGTAATTGTGGTAAAATTTTTAATCATGGGTAAATCTTACTTGAGGTTTTACATTAAAATTGAAGCCATGTATTTATAGTAAAGGGCTTACATGTATTTATACTAGATTTTATTTTTCAATTGTTACCATATTATTCACATTAAAATTAAAGTTTTAATTTATACTTTTTTTTTCAGAATATTTGTCACATTGTGGGCAATCCAGTTTTAGGTGTTTGGGCATATGCACAGGGTAGTGGAAGCACATCGTGTGGATACTAATAATAATAATAATAATAAATCACTGGAGTTAGCCCAATGGCCACCTGATGTTATTCTCTATGGAGCGGTCAGGGGGTTCGATCCTCCAAAAATGATTTCTGAGGATCGAGCTTTTTAAAATAATAATAATAATAATAATAATAATAATAATAATAATAATAATAATAAAAGTAGCATAAATATTGAATGACATTATATATTAATATTAAAAAGATTGTAATTTTTTTTAGAAAAAATTGTCATGCTTATTAATAATAATATTTTTTATTCTATTCTATTTTATCTTTATTTCTTTTTTAAAAGATGTATTTAATGTTGAAATAAAAAATTTAACAGTATATTTATTATTTATCAAAGACATAAAATTTAAAATATTATTTTGTTTATAGTATTTTTAAATTTATATAAAAAAAAATGGTGATAATTTTGTTGAGAGACGGGTAGTGTAATATAAGAAATAAAAGTCTCAAAACTCATGTGACTTATTTATGAAATAACGGTTGAATCACGAACACTTGTCTTGCCAATTAATTTAAAGACCCTATAGGTGACTGCTTATTTATTCGGTACAAAATTATTATTATTATTTTTAAGTATTACAATAAGAAAAAAGAATCCAAATTGAATATGTTATCAAAATATATATTTATTATTAAATTATTAAATTATGATTCGATATATATTAGATGTCACACTTTATTGCCCATTGATTAATTAGTTATCATATTATTTTTATTTTCTCCATAAAATCATCTTTAATATATATATATATATGTCTATCAATTTTATTAAATTTTAAATATCAAATTCATGAAACAAATATATAATTCATTATTTCTATTTTTTATAAATCTAAAATTATTTACTTTTAATTTATACTTTGTTAACATTTCAACCCTTTAACTCTTTAGATATAAAACTAAAAATTATTAATATACTTTGATATTTGATATATATATATATATATATATATTGTTATAACGTTTTATCACTTTGACAACACAAGTTTCTGAATTTTTGAAATTTTAATACATTGCATTGTAAATTCACTATACTCTAAATTGTTTTAATTGCTACATTTGTGGACAATTTTTATTATTTAATTTACTTAAATTTAAGCAAAAAAATTTATTTTCACTGTTCATTTTAAAAAAAAATAATTTAGAGTATTTATTGCAATACCACTATTTAATATGTGCAAGTTTTAATTCAATGATATTAAAATTATTTTTAAAATTATAAACTTGTAAAATTTTAAAGAAAAAATTAAATTGATAAATAAAAAAATAAGATTGGACTCCTAATAAAAATTTTAATTATTATAATAACAACTAACAACAGCAATAATATTTTATACATCACTCTACGTCGCTACCTTATAATTTTCTTTTTTATTTTTGGATTAAATATCAAATTGCCCTCGAATAATAGAGGTTTCTAACAAGTTGCCTACCGTTTTAAGAATATATTATCATAAAATGATTGAAATTTTCATAATTAATAATTTAATATTTTAAATTTATTAATTTAGTCTTGAATTTTTTGAATGACCAGCACTTTAATCTTTATCATTTTATTCATAATTTTATGAATGCCTACTGTTTTAACTCTGGAAAGTATAGTATTTTAAAAAATTAAAAATATCATATTCCTTCTATTTCAAAAAAAAAAAAAAGAAAAAAAGTTGTAATACTTGTCCTTTTCATAATGTTCCGAAAAGATAGTCTAATTTTAATAAGAATATTAATTTTTTATTCCATTTTGCATGTTTGATTATATCTTTAAGCTGCATTAAATGATTTACTTAATTTTTTTTTTATAATCACAGCAATTCTTGAATTCACTGTTTGAGAATTAATTATATTTATATTAATTCGATTTACTAAAAATAAAGTGTTTATAATAAATAGTAAAGTCATTTATAATTATTAAATTTACGATCTATTATATAAGAAATAAGAGCGTCGAACAACTTATATCAATCACTTTGTTGGTTAAAAAAATATATTTAATAGTATATTTAGTATATTATTAAAAAAATTAATTATTAAAAATTTATTTTACAAATATATATTATGTGGATTATATTTTACTGAAAAATGTTATATTATCGTGTTTGGATGATGCAATAAAATACTAAAAATATTGATTGAAAAAATATTAACTTATTTAGTTACAATTCAATTTTATAAGAAAATTTTAAGTAATATCTAAACTACCCTTATAACATCTATTTTTTATTTTATCATATCTTAAATTAAGAGTATAATTATCTTTTCACATGTAGACCACTCAATTTACTTTTTCAATTAAATATTTTTTTTATTCTTCCTAAATAAAATATTTTACCAACTAGTTAGTAAAGTTTAGCAGACCCAATATTTTATTTTATATAAATCATTTACAAATAAACATAGTATTATTAATCAAACATGATTATTTAGTCAACTTTTTTAGAATTTTTAAACAATCAAACGCACTATAAGTGTATTATCAAAATATGAAAGGGAAAATTATTATTTTATTTAAAAATATGATAATTATTTTTGAAATGAAGAGAATAAATTTCTAGTCTTTAAATTATTATATTAGAAAATATTTTAATCTTTGAAGAATCTATACAACTTTCACTTTTTTTTTTCTTTTCTATGCACACCTCATCAAGCTCAAATATATCATATATCTTTGCATCAATCTCTTCTCAATTACATAAAAATGATGGGTGCAATTTACAGTTACTTCACTAATTTTCAAAATTAATCTGAATAATATTTTGACATAAAAATAAATGAAAATTTTTAGTACAAATTTATTTTTTTAAAAAAAAGGTTTAAAATTTTTAAGATGAAGCTCTTATACATATATATATATATATATATTATAAAACACTAAACCCTTCAAATTCTAATAAGGCAAAATACATTTTTTTTTGCCCTTGTACTATAATACTTTTTTTATTGAGTCTTTATATTTTAATTGTGACCTATTAAGCCTTTGTACATTATTATTTTATGCTAAATTGACCATCTTTTAACAAATTTTTTTGATGCCGCTATACTAAAGGGCTTAATAAAAAAATAATGTAGTATAATGGCCAAAATGATACTTTTTTATTTTTTTTATATATGAAAAATTAAGATAACATGAGAAAAATTAATTTTAAAATCTAATAAATATATTAAATAATAAATAATTTACTGAATAAAAATTATAATTTAAATAAAAATAAAAATAAAAATAATTAAATAACTATCAATTACCATAATAATATTTTAGAATTAATTGATTAATAATAAATTAATTAAAAAATAAATAAAAGAAAATAACGAAAAATATGTATATGCGTGTATATATCTTAATGAGCATGTTGCATTTTAATTGAAATGATTATGCACATCTATGGAGTGCAGCAACTAAGTACATACTTGTTTGACCATAAATAGTATTGCTATATATTATTGGATCAGGATCTAGTAAAATTTTCAGTAATTAAAGGAAAGAAGGGAAATTGTTATTAGCACATAACAAGAGTACTAGGAAACTGGTATTGTGTTCTGCTAAGAAAAAGTAAAGATATTTATTTTTTATTTTAAATTTGTTTTGATTTAAAAAAAAATTAAAATTTTAATTTATAAAGATAATCATTAATTACATTTGTTATTAAGTTTTAGAGTTGGATTTAAGTACGAAAAATATAGCAATTCTTTTTATTATTACTAACTTTATTCTTTCATTATCTCTATTACTTATTTTTAGTTTTAGTTTTATTTACTATTTATCAATTAATTCTAAAATATTATTATGATAGTTGATAGTTATTTAATCATTTATTATTTTATTTTTATTTTTATTTAGAATATAATTTTTATTTAGTAAATTATTTATTATTTAATTTATTTATTAGACTTTAAAATTAATTTTTCTCGCGTTATTTTAATTTTTCATATATATATATATATAAAGTATTATTTTGGCCCTTGTATTATATTATTTTTTCTATTAAGCCCTCTAGTACGACGTCATAAAAAAAATCTATTAAAAAATAACTCACTTAGCATAAAATAATAATGTATATGGACTTAATAGATCACAATTAAAATATAAAAACTCAATAAAAAAAAAGTACTAAAGTACAATGATCACATAATGCATTTTGACTTCTAATAATATTACAGTAAACCAAATATCGTATTTCTCCTACACATTGCCATTCAATTCCCGAGCACTGCGCAGCATATGGGCATCCTTGTTGGCATCCTTATTGCCATTCTAATAAAATGTACACTTACCAGTTTAGCACTATCGCTATTGTTAGGACTTCTGCCACCACATATGTGTGTGTAGGTTTGAGCAATGAAAATGCATTAATATTTCCTAAGAAGAGGTAATTGTGCCCTGTTGCTGCCAACCATACTTAAAACGTTGCCGGTGGGACTGGGTTTTGTTTTGAACTTTTTTGATTCAATTTATCATTGAAAAAGACGATATTTAAAAAATATATATATTAAAATGATGTTTTATTGCATATAAGAGAGAATTAGTTAAATTTATTATAAATAAAGTTGTTTTATCCGCATTTTGCAATAAAAACAAATTGCGACAAGCCGCAATTGACCCTTCATTCTTATTTTAAACATTCTAAGTTTAATGAATTGAGAAAATAGAATTGGATTAACGATTTTTTTATTATATAATTATTGAAATCATTTCTATTTAAAAATTATTTTTTAAATATAAATTTTAGTCAGATATAAATTTATAAAAAAATAAATTAAAAAGAAAATTAGTCAAATGAGCTAGAATTGACCAACAATATCTCCACACAAAAAATCGACCAACAATATCTCCATACATCAATAATTAAAATAATTCTAAAACAAAAACAAAGCAACAATGGACAGATGATCAACATCAGTTTCTTCATAGCAACATAATTTTAAATGTCCAAAAGTGTAAAATTTACATAGAATTTTACGTAATCTAATTTAATCTTTACTATGCATTTGATATTAACTTTGGCATCATGCAATTGTCAGCAAATGACGGTTAAAATAGAAAAATCAAGTTGACTCCAAGAACAGGATATCATTGTTGGAGGGGCATTTGGTACCTTGTTGTTGCATGAATGTCAATTGTCAAGCATAGAGCATAAGAGATGTTTGGATATGTTTCGAGTTGGTATCTATTATCTTTGTATGTGGGTAATGGGACCCTCTTGTCATCTTAACCTAACCTCCTGTTATTGATAACAACTCCGGGAAAATACTATTTTATTATCCTAGTATTGTCTTTGTTTGTAATATATAATTCACTCCCATCATAATTAAGGTGGCCATTGAATCAAATTTCATACTCGAACACCAAATCGAAATTATAATAGAATCAAATCGTAATCAGAATGATTATTTATTTATTTTTTGTTTGGTTTACTTTGAAATCGGAATCGAAATCAAAATATTTTTTATTTTTTATTATTTAAGAAATTTAGAGATATTATAATCAGAAAAAAAATAAAAATAGATTTATTATATTTTATTTTAAAAATTCAAAAAATAATAATTTTTTATTTTATTAAGAAAAAATTATTTATTTAAAAATTCAAAGATATTATAATTAGAAAAAATGATAAAAAATATTAAATTGATTATATGTTATTTTAAAAGAAAAAATTAAATTTATTTTATTAATTTTATTCTAAAAATAAAATTTGTATTTTTTAATTTTTTTATTCTAGTAAGAAATCAAATTTGATTAATAGGGGACTAGTAGAGAATCAATCATTCCCTTTCTTGGGGGTAATGTGACTCTTATTGCTCTATCTATTTTATCCAACCATACAACATCAATGAGAATAACTGATTTTTATTCTCATTCCCACTCTTAACTCTTAATGTGTAAAACTAATATTGTACCAAAAAAAGAAGAAGCTAAAGTTATATAAAATGAGTGAAATGTTGTTTAAAATAATTCATTCCTCACTCTAAAGTCTATTAAATACATAAAAATTAAATGTTTTTGTTTAATAGTAAAGTGCATATGCATCTAATGTTATCACGAACCAATTTTTATATAACTTATTATAATTATGTATTTTTTAAAACATGAAAACAATTTTTATTAATGCAAGCTATTATCAACCAACAAAAAAAATAATTGGGGAGGACTGGCATTCCACATTATAGAGTCTAGTATAGGCTTTAGCCATACTATAAGCCACTTGATTCGCAAATGTCCTTGTATGAACTATTATTAATTGTTAATTTATTATTTAATAACTACATAATCTTTAATTAGCGTACAAAAATAAAAAAAATCTAAATTATCAAACTAAATTTCTTTCACATCAGTAAGAGTATGTTAGTGTTACTCTTGTTGGCACAGGAAAACCCAACTATCTTGGGAGATTTTCTTGATATAATTTAATGAGGGAATATTCTCATAGACTTGACACTATATTTCAACTCAAAACCTTAAGATATTAAGTTTGTGAGTCTTTTGAACTTATATATCTCTTATTAATACCATCCATTTTCAATGTGATATTCCTTTCACACTTGATATATTTCAATAATCTCCCCCCTTAAGTGTTTGCTCCCAAATTTGGGCCTAGGCACCCCTTTAAACGTAATTCTTTTATAGACTTGAACTTGAGTATATGCAATGCCAGAACTAGAAACTCACCGAAGGGGAGGGGGGCGCAAAGTGCCGATCGATGTCTGCTCAACCAGCCTCTCCCTTCCTCTCCTTTGTCTTTAAACCCTCACACGCGCAGGAACACTGCCATGAGCCACCCCCTCCCCATTGTCTGCAAACTCACCGACATCAAAAAAACAAGTGCCCCCTCGTACTGGATGCCAGCGAGAGGGGGTCGTTTATCCCCCCATGACTTCCTATAGGTCCATTCCTGAGTATATGGTGTTATCTGCAACCCTTTATACTTCTACCAGTTTGGAGCCCATCGAGAATAACCTTTAATCTTTCACGTGGAGGGATATAGACAAACATAAAATACAACTACCATCTCCATACTCGTCCCTACCTGGACCTAAGTATATGATATCACCTAAAATCTTTTATACTTTCAGTAGTCTAGAGCCCACTGGAAGTAACCTTTGCTTTTCCATATGGAAGGATACAAACAATCATAAGATATGACCACTGTTTCCATACTCATCCCTGTTGAACCATTAACTCTGATACTACATGCTGGTGCTAAGAAGCTTGATTATCTTGGGAGATCTCCTTAATAGACCTTAGTGAGGAATATACTTGTGGACTTTATAACAGATTCCAACCCAAAACCTTAAAGCATTGCGTTTATGAGTCTTTTTCACTTATATATCCCTTATTAATCCCATCCATTTCCAATGTAGGATTCCTTTCATACTTGATATATTTCAACAATTCTTATTTAAATATTTTGTTTCTTAAACACATTATATTTACACACCAGCATCCCATAACTGTTGCAATTCTTATATCAATGGGTGGAGATAGATATATAAGGTTTGCTTTGGATTACAAGGCTTGAGTCTAACCATAATTAGAAACTGATGTAGAACATAAGGCAGAATAGATGATCCTAACATTCATATAGTGGTTTGAAAAAAAGCTTCATATTTGTAGTTTGGTAATTTTACCCTAAAGTCAAAGTTAGAATTTGGGCGTGTAACACCCCTATACCCCGTATACGTACACAGCATGCTAATACGATCATAATATACGTATACTGAATATAGAAATGCCACAGTTTACAAAACACACAAACCATCGCTTTAATTAATATAAACAATTTTAAAACATTTAAGGAAAATTTATAAAACACAATAGACCAAAATGTTTATACAAAATGCAGCGGAAAATATAACAAATATTTACAAATACATATACATCAAAACTCAAGTTTTACAAAATAGAAAATATATATACATGTGTTGGCAGTATGTCTTTGATCTTTAAGCTCCACTATCCACACCTCAAAAATCTATACTCTACTCGGCCTAGAAGAACTCTCCGGTTCTTCCCTGTCACCTGCGCGATGAATCACAATCGCGCTAAGCCAACGGCTTAGTGGTACAAACTATAATAATATTATGTTTTGATGCAATGCTAATGTCACACAATCAATTCCATACACCATTCAAAAGAAATGTTATACTTCAATATCTTACTTTGCTTAATGTCATATCAAACATTCATTCTCAACAAGATACTTATGCATTATCATCAATCTCATTATTCATTGGTTTCACCATTTAAGAATCACATTGAAAACAAAGACAAGCATGGGCCCAAAGACACTAATATGCCATTCAACTTTCAGAGTTAATGTTTTGGTTTAATTATCACATTTATCATTATCATTATCCCAACTAGGCTTCAAGGATTTAGGTTCAACCAAGCTTCAAGGGGAACAAAGCATGCTAAGCATCAACCCAACCTGGCTTCAAGAACCAAACCCAACCTAGCTTCAAGGGTTGTAACATCTCAATTAGGCTTCAAGGACTAGACCCAACCAAGCTTCAAGGGGAGTTAAGCATGCTAAACTTCAACCCAACTTGGCTTCAAGGATCAAGCCCAACCTAACTTCAAGAGATTGTTACTATAGGCATGCTACCAACAACAAAACTCTGAAAATGGAATAACACATTAGCCACACAATTTATTAACTATTTCATTATCAATTTCATTCTCATTTACTCATCATCACTTAGGCAACCATGCCTCAATCATCTCATTAGCATCATTATCATTTTAGCCAACAACCATGGCTCCATATCTCATCAAGAGAGTATATATATATATATCATCAATTGCATTGCATATCATCTAGGCAAACATGCCTCAATTATGTCATTTACATCATTATAACTAACCACATTGGTTTCACATCTCATTATATCTCGATTTACATTAATCAATTCACATTATACCAATCATAACATTTATCACATGAAGTAACAATGTAATCAATTACTTAACATATGTACAATCAAACATGTTAAGTATCAAAATCATATAAATGCATGCAACTATGTAGCTTGTACTTACCTTAAGAACACTCACACTACTCTATACTCTTCCTCTTCCCACACTTCTTCAAATTGATGCGGTTAAGTATTTGGCTTGAGGATTTGAATTATCAAATTGCCCTCTCTTATTGATCTACTAAGGCACTGGTTGAGATGCAAACCTAGAGGCCATTGTTGGAGAATGACACATAACCTCTTATGAGCTCTACTGTTAGCTTTCACTATGTTTCAAGAATACATCAATTTTTTATATCTGTTATACGTGAGCTTTTATCTGATTTAATAATTGTTATCTTATAGTTATGGATAGAGCAGAGAAAGGGTTGTATTTTGTAGGTTGGAATGAAGGAAAGATTTACTTTCCAACTACATACAAATATTCAACCAGCCATTTAAAAGGCATTTATTTTTTTTATTATCGGGTCCAAAAGAGGAGATCTTGCAGAGAGATTGATAGAGAGGATTGAAAATTTTGCGTTAGGTTTGCTTTTTTCATTCTATTTGCATCTGACAGATTAAAGATAGATGTGGAGACGATACATGGTAGAAGTGCGTGAAGACTTTTTTTATGGTTATAATGACAACATGTGCAAGTGATTCTGGTGAAGGAGTCGCTGACTCTGGGTGACGATGGATGATCAAGATTCCGATAAGGGAGTCTAGGTGTTTTGATGAATAGTAAAAGATGTATTTATATATTTATTATTGTTTCAAATATATATTTTAAACTCAATTTTAATTTTTTTCTAATGTGCATATAGGTCTCATTAATAGAAAATAAATATGTTATTTTTTCACCATTATAAAGGGGCTTAAATAGTTGATTTTAGTAAATTTATGCATAACTGAGCCCAAATGTTTTTAGGAGCCAATGTGTACCTTATGTAAACTTAAAGGAGTATATTTGTGCATTCTCCCTATTATGAAATATAAGACAAAACTAAAATCTTAATTAAAAATATATTTGATTGTTTTATACAAATATAGTGAATGTTATGTGCTTGTTGTGTGTATAAAAATGTGCATTCATAATATATGATGTTTAACTTATTTTTTCTTGAAATAGGAAATAATGGAAATAATACCAATATTGATTCAACAAAATGGCAAAGGTGATGATAATATGAATTATATAGTTTTTGAAATAAATGGAATTATAATCCCAATAGCATGCAACTATGTGGAACTCTTGCAACTAGTTTCAATTCAATTGAAAATAAAATCAAATAATTCAAAAATACAAATACAGTACTAGATTATAAACGACTACCCAACAATAAACATACAAGATGATATAAGTTTTTTTTTTCTATATCCATTTCAAGATGAAGGAAGCATAGATAATTGAGAATTGAATAAAAGTAACATGAAAATTATTGCATGTTATGTCATTCTTGCTCTGCTTTGCAGGGTTGACAAATGGATCTATTATGTCTTGGTTCCCCACAATGACTGCACTTAGGCCGTAATTGCTCTTCACCTACATAAGGAATCTTTCTTTTTCTCTGTTGACCAATTGTTGTACAGACATCTGAAGAATTAAGACTAAAATTTGTGATATGATATGATAATCTCCAATATGTTATAAAAGGGATTGGATTAATAATGCCTTTGTGTGATTCATACCAATATTCTCTTCATATGCATGGCATAAATCATACACATCATAGCTGGTTTCCCGTACAATAACCAATGCATGCTCACAAAGTAGTTGATCTAATTGGAACTTCCAATAAGTTCATGTTCTTGCATCATATCAACTACCTAATTATGTTTTCCATATATCACATTGTGAATATGATAAACATTTCAAATAATTTGTAGATTATTATGCCTAAGACATGTATATAATAATTATTAATACAGTAATAATTAAAACTTACACTCATGTTGTGTGATCTATGCATCCTTTTCTACATTTTTTTCTCAACGTTTATTGCCATCTTTTTTATTCACTATTTTGCTTTTGTGCGACGCTTGTAGAACCATCTTTGACACAACATTCAAAGCTCATTAACAAAAGGGGTGATTGGAAGCTCCTTGACCTTCTCCAGAGCAACATTAATTGATTTAGATATATTGGTTGTCATAATGTTATATCTCCTTCCAGTCATATATGTACTCGCCCACCTTTCTAAACCCCACTTGTTCTAAATACAAATTGACCATCAGAAATTCAATGCATAATGAATTGAAAAGTACCTCAAAATAATTTATTTTCTATTCCTTGTATGTTTGAAAGTATTACTTGTCCAACTTATTTGTTTTTCTCTTTAATTTGGCTTTGAGGTTTTTTAAAAGGTGATTAATGTACTGATCAAGGAATGCATTCAGGAAAAATGTAAACAATGCATTACTAATGATGCGATGCCTATTAGAAATAATGACAATTTTGGCTCTTTCTCTGAATGTTTCCTTCAACCTGAATAGAAACAATATCTGTGAGTCATCGTTCTCAGAGTCTACAATTGCAAATGCCAAAGGAAAAAACTGTCGTTTGGCATCATGACAAACGGCTATAAGAAGTACCCTATGATATTTTCCCTTCAAGTGAGTGTCATATATACTAATCACAGGTCTAATAAACTCAAAACCCTTAACTGAAGCATCAAAAGCAAGGAATAGATATTGAAATCTATTTTCATCAACACGCTTGAGATTTATAATTGTACTTGGATTGTTATCTTACAATATATGTAAATATGAATGTAGAATATTGAAAGATTGTTATGGAGTACACAGATGAATATTCTTGTAAACATACTCTCGTCCACTCCAAACAACACTATAATTGACTTCAACATCAAATTCTCTATGCATATTATCTATGATGTACATCGGTCTAAGTACCTTTCCTGGATTTAACAATCTCTTCTTTTACACATTCGTCGACTATCAAATTAGTGGCTTGCTTAATGTCTTTTCTTATTGAAATCAGGTGAGCAATTATGGTTGTTTATATATTTAGTCACCATCCAGAAATCACTTTCTGCCAGCCTCTACTCTCCATGGGCATTTTTTTATCAATGAATCAGAAAACAATGAATAATGTATTTGACGTGAAAACCTTGAATTGAAATTTTCCCTCATATTGCTACTACAGAGAAGTTAGTTATTAAATCTTTCTTCGATTTAAAAACTTTGTACTCTTCAATAGTTTCATATATAAAACTTTCCCTATACAATTCACTAGGAATTCTCGAACCAAAAAAATTTGTAACACTGTCATCATCAACAAAAGTTTGCATTTGAGATATTGCGGAAACTTGCGTTTTAGTATGAGGAGCATTATATGATTCAACAGATCGTGCAACTTGTAACACACCTTTTTTTAATAATTGTTTATCTTGTGTGTGCTCATGATCTTCATCATTGTCCTCATGTGAATTCCTTAACCCCAAATCATATTCAAATGATTCGTAGTTCATTTCACTCAAACATAAAAAGATTTGTATTTCCCTGTAGATGTTCTGGCATCGAAGGAGGTTCATTTTGAGATCATGTTCATGTTCAGGTTCAGGTTCAAGTAGAGGTTCAGGTTTGGGAATAGAATCTAGTCCCATAATGTGCTTTTCCCTTGGTATGTTAGGCTCTGCAGGATCATCACTCCCATGTCCAGATTTGCCAAACTTATAACCTTCCTCATAAATAGTCACAATCAAGGGATGTTTTACTCTATCTGCACCAGAAATGAAAAGGAATATTCTTTACTGATTCATCATCAACAACATCGTTGATTGGTGTTATTCGCAATCTAGATATAAAATTTAATATGATACTTGCTTCATTTTCAATATTCAACTTTCTTGCCACCATTTTCTTCAGCCCAATGTCATAAGTGTCTTTATTCAATATCATGAATTGACTAACCCCACTAACGTATTCACATGTTATGCAATCTAATTCCCCACCATATAATAAGCTAATAAGTACTTCCATATATGCAAACATATTCATTTAAACCATACATATTGGCACTTGTATGGATATTATATATAACCCATAACATGTAAACATGGCCGATTAATTTTAAGACACGATAGTGTATAATGTATATGAGTACCATAATATTAAACATTACCGTTTAATTTTAATCACGGTAGTTTATAATTCATACGACTATCATAATAATTAGACAAAGCTATGTGAATTAGTAAACGACAGTATTTATATCACATGTATATCATACAAATTAAATAACATTATTTATATATGAATTCCATAACGAATATAAATGGCAATGTCATTTCAAGACACAATCGTGTTATTACCATCCACAATGCATCACATCAACTAAACAGAAAGTAAATTGCATTCACTAACCAACCATTATTTCTGCAAAAATAATTTGTCCAAACCCTAAATGCATCTGCATTCAACAATATAAACTGCAAAGGAAAAATCTTGAACTTACTTTTTCAGACAAAAAATTATTATATTATTTCGAAGGAGCGAAAAAATGCAGTTGATTTCGACAACTTATATCCAAGAGTAATACAACTTAACATTATGGATTCTCTTTTTCCACTCGGCGCTTTTTAAGATTACATCTTCCGATAAATATAAAGCCATAAAATTATTTTAGATCACTTTTGTCTAATTTAGTTTTAGTCTACCCCTGCCTCTTCTACCTATATCTATTTTATTTTTCTAACTAGCGCATCACTAGATTTTCATTTTATATTACCAAACCACTTCAATCTGTGCTCTTTTATTTTATCCTCGATAGGCTCTACCATAATCTTTTCTCGAATGCACTCATTATGAATTCTATCTAATATTAGTGTGTTCACGCATCTATCTTATTATTCTCATTTTTGTATCATATATCTTACTCATATATTATCCATTTACTGTTTAATATTCACTATCATACATCATAGCAGACTGTATTATAGTACGGTAAAACTTTTATTTCAATTTAATTAGTATCTTTCAATTATATAAAATTTCTATGGCACTTTCTACTTCATCCAACCTGCTTAAATCCTATGATTAACATCTTCTTTGCAGCTCCATCCTTTTGAATAATAGAGTTGAGATACTTAAAATGAGTGCTAATTTAACAAAAATATATGTTTGATTGATATTGTATCTGACATAAATGCAAGAGTGCAAATGGTAAAAGCATATCTTTGAGAGAATAATTTCATAGGAATTTTCTTTTTTTTTTTGGTGTGTGTTAAGAGCAGAATTGTTCAAATAAATCTAATTAAGAAGAATATAATCTATAATTGATTAAAGATATGCTCAATGATATTTATATGATAAATTTCTAATAAATTAATTTTTAAAAATGTAATTAGATATAACGAAATTGTAAATATTAAAATCATACCAATTGGTTATAATTTAAGGATTAAAACGTAATTCTCTTTCATCCTGAACAAAATTTAGAGACTAGGGAATAGTCATTATCACGGTTAGGTTAACCAAAACCGTCGGTTCTGGTCCATGATTTTTATAAATTTTAACCTTAATCTTAACCGATAAGCCGATTTGATTAAGGTTCAAAATTTTAAAAATCGGTTCGGTTTCGATTTTGATTTCGATTTAAACCGCTGATTCCAATCGATTTTTTAAAAAAAATATATATTTAAAAGAAAAATACTATTATTGATGATAATATTTTTTTATGAGATTAAACATCACTTATAAATTTAATAATATTATTTAAGTTAAATCAAATAAAATAATTTATAAATATTTAATATTATAATTAAAGTATAAATAAAAAATTAAAAAATATTTAAACATAATTACTAAAAATTAATTAACTACATAAATTATAATTATAAATATTTAATATTACATTTAAAATATTTAATAAATACAAATAACTAAAATATTCAAAAAACATTAAAAAAATTAAACTTAATTAAAAAATTACATAATACTAAAAATTAAATTTGACGATTTAAAACTAAAATTGTCGGTTCAGTTCCAGTTCAAATATTTTAAAACCAAAAGCAAAACCTTAAAAGGATGTTATGATTTCAATTTTGAAATTTTAATTACGATTTAAATATTTTAAAACCAAAAGCAAAACCTTAAAAGGATGTTATGATTTCAATTTTGAAATTTTAATTACGATTTACGGTTCGGTTCATTGAATCAAACTAAAATTGCCGGTCCGATTTCAAGATTCAACGAAAACTTGGCCATGTCTACTATGAAACAAAAGAACGTTGGCCCAAACTGAAGAGGGGATTTTCGAACAGAAACAAAATACAAGTATTTATTGATTTTTGGATTATTTAATCATTTATACATTCTGAGTTTTGAAACAAAACTTTAAATTGCATATTACAAGCTATAAACAGCTAACATCTTTTCATAAATGGCAGGTACCATTCAGAAAATCAGGATCTCAGTTAAACCCGACCTTCAACCATATTTACGATGCGAAGTAACAGCAGCAATTAATAAGCCCACAGTTCAACTCCAAACATAGACGATTGTTTAAGCCAACAGTCTTCGGTTAAAAGTAATCTTCATCTTTACCATCATCCTCATCATCAGTTTCCTCGAAATATAAATCATCCTTGCCATCATTGTCGAGCATATCCGCCTTGTAAGACTCGGGATCCATGTCTTCAACACAATGGCGCATGCTCCAATCAGGAGGAAAGGTTTTCTGCAAGGCTTCAGTAAGCTCTCCACCTGTTCTTTCAATCTGACGTAAACATTTGGACCAGTGAACTGCTGTACCCATATCCACAATCAACCCAGATTCTATCATTTCTTTACAGACAGAAAGAATGCCAGAGTAAATATATGCTTCGGCAACCTTAGCCCTAGAAAGCAACGAAGTCATCAAGCAATGATACACAGCTTTATCTGGCTTTAATCCTGCCAATTTCATCTCTTCAAAGCACCTCAAAGCCTTTTCTGGAAGAGATGCACGTGCCCATCCATGTATCAGTGTAGTGTAGGTTTTAACATTTAGCTTCACTCCAGAAGTTTCCATTTCTTCCATTGTTCTTGTTGCTCTCTGTAAAATGGCATCATATGTTAACCAAAGATAAATTGCACCACAGATACAAGTATATACATATATCCATGAAGTTTACAGCTAAATCAGATTTGTCTGTGTCAACCAGAAAGAGAATCTGGTTGGATTGAACTAGAAGGCTTCCAAAAAGTTATAGGTGCTTTCACTAGAAAGCACATGTACGAAGGAACAGTGGTAATCATATAATGAAAATCAGACCGTACCAAGATCCTTTAGTGACAGGGTAATGATGCAAATTGGCATTACAAAATCATTACCTCTTATTTAAGTCTAGACCAGCTCATGGAGCAGTTGGATTGAAGCATGTAAGAATAGATTTGAATTCTTCTTTTTTTCTTCTTAAAAGATAATGCTCTCTAGAAAATGTTAAACTTCAAGTACAACACCTAGTGAACTCTAATGATAAGAGAGTGGTGGATCAACATACCAGCATATCTCCAGCCTGCAACAAGCATTTATAAATGATGTATAAGAATGAATATCAGGTTGAACTCCCTCTTGTTTCATCTGTTGCATAAGGTCAGCAGCCTCCCAAACATCACCTCTTCAAGCCCATCTACAAAATAAAAATAACAGTCAAGAAATGGGAAAAGATGAAGGAATTTGTTGGCAATACAAATTATAATCACTTTATAGACTTTATTTTCAATTTCAAGATAAATGAAACAATAATCAGACAACTTATTGGAAAATTAGTTTTTCAGCCAGGATGTGAGAAAGCACAAAGGTATTGTTCAATTATGCTCAGAATGCATACCCATCAGTTAATATGTTGTAAACAAAAGTGTTCCTTGGAATCTGTTGAGCATTCATTTCTTTTGTTACAGCTAAAGCACTTTGCATCCTGCCTGACTTGCAGCATGCCTTCAATAATGCCTCGTAAGTATATACAACAAGCTCTAGTCCTTCATTTCTTAGTTTGGTGAATTACTCAAAAGCTTTTCCAGTGTCACCTAATGCTGCATAGCCATGCATGATGGTTGTGTATGTGTGCTCATTTGGACTAATTCCTGCCAGTGCCATCTCATCCAATATTTCAACAGCTTTCTCCATTTGCAATATGTTATATCTGACAGTAGGTTACCATCAAATACGGAAAAATAAAACCAAATTTTAAATTAAATAAAATGAGAAAAGTTACATGATTAAAAAAATGACCTACAACTCTGTTTTCAAAGCCTGTTGAGTTTTTCATAATTATAATACTAAAAGATTCTAGAAGACATATACCATACTAGCAGGTCACCTTTTAGGACCTTTGACAAGCATTGAAGGAAACAACATAAGAGGAATGTATACTACAGCATATTATATTATTAATGAACTTAATGTTGTCACTATTTAAAAGTGGAGAAAATAATAACACAAGGCGGTCTTTCAACACTTGTTGTAAATAAGGATGTTACTTCAGTTGCCCATTAAACCCAGCTGCATTGACAAATATGCCCTTCAAATTTTAGCCATATAAAGTTTGGTTATAGCAAAATATATTATGATCAATCATAATATAGGTCCACACTTCAAATAAGTATCCATGCCATCTGTTAACATCTAGGTTCCCCAAACTTTTTATATCATGCATAACTTACCTGACGCTTCTCCACCAGGCCAAGAATCAAAGCATTGAAACTGTGCACTGTTGGAATACATCCACTCCACCTCATCAGATCAAAAACATCAAGGACTTTTCTCATCTCTCCAGCTCTTGCAAATCAATGTATAATGGGCATAAATGTACGTGAAGTAGGCCTGTGATTTTCCTTCTGCATTTCCTTAACCATACATATAGCACGGTCCATATTTCCCAGTCCACAGAATTCTTTGATAATGTTATTGTACAGTACTACATCAGGCTTCAACCCATCTTTGCAACATCTTCAAAAATTGCAATTGCATTGGCCCAATCTTTAAGCTTCAAGAATCCATTGATCAACATGGAGTATGTCTTCATATTGTGTATTATACCAGCTGATTCCATTATTTTGCTAACTTCAAGGGTTTAGAGAGTTTACGAACCTAAAAAAGGATAACATCTGATATTTCAATTCAATGTATAAATCATCAAATATAAGAGGAATCGCATCAAAGGCCAAAGCATAAACATGAGGCAATCATAAATTCACAAAAAGAAATACCCATTGACAAAAATTTTAAAGGAATAGAACAAATCAAGCAAGCCAAAAAGGAATAAGAAAAGCTTAAACAGCAGAATCCCACAAGATTTATGGTGAAGCTCTCTATATACTTAATTAGTAATGAACTTCTACTCTCCATCAGTGTTCTAATGGACTGCTACTTTTATGTCTTTTTGCATTTCAAATAGGCCAGAGATGAATCTGTAGCAATTGACTGCAAACTTTAACTTCATCCAGATCTCATGAACATTCTCTCTCTCTCTGTACATGCATATATGCATACATACTTTTGATGTGGGTTTCTCTCTGTGGAAACGACAGTACAATCTGAACAGGATGAGTGCCTTAATCATGCCATGAATGAGTTGCATCACCTTTTTTTTGGTACATCAGGGAGCTAATTGCACCCCTTTAACTCAGCCATACAAGAAAACAAACTGGCTATAGACTTATCAGCGGCCAGGATATCTGAATATATTAATCAATTCTCACACTTGTGAATAAATCAGTAAAATGGAAAAGAAAAAAACAAAGTGCTGGAGACAGATCCTGCCATTATTTAAAAACGTTAATAACTTGATAACCATTTAAACTTTGAACATAAAAATGAAAATTTCAACAGGGAAAAGCCATTGCTAGGACCCACCAGCTTCACGTGATTGAGAAAGAAAAAAAAAAAGAGCGATAATTTATTGAGCAGAGCCATGTAATCATACTAATTCAGCGCTGGCATGAGTTCCATGCATAGCTACAATTGCTATCAACTACAAAGTTTGTGATAATTTGATAACATTCAAAGAATTAGATGAAAGCCAAACTCACACCAAGTTTTGAATCCATGGGATATCTGCCCTTTGAAGTACATAAATAACATAAAAGATCAACTCAAAAAAACAATTGAAAGTATTATCAATATACAATATATTCATGTCAAAAGGCCAAAGGATAATACCCTTACTTTAGTGTATAGATTGATGAGACATCCATAGCTAACTGAGGGTGCAAATCCACATTCCTGCAGCATATATAGCAATTAGCCCAACAACAACAACAACAACAACAACTAAGCCTTAGTCCCAAAAGGCCAAAGGATAATACCCTTACTTTAGTGTATAGATTGATGAGACATCCATAGCTAACTGAGGGTGCAAATCCACATTCCTGCAGCATATATAGCAATTAGCCCAACAACAACAACAACAACAACAACTAAGCCTTAGTCCCAAACAAGTTGGGGTCGGCTGTATGGATCCTCAACAAAATAAGCTCAAAAGACACCAAAAAAGATACTCCAGCCTTAAGCCCCTTTCAAGATACGGATTTTACGTCTCCATTCAAGTCTGTCATTAATCAAATCCGTATCAAGATCTAAGGCACGTAAGTCTCTTGCTAGCAATTAGCCCAACAGCAAGAAATAATATAATTCATCATGTTAATAATATTGCACAATTTTTTTTTACACATGAATACAAAAAACACACATTACCAGGAAAAAAAAATGATTCACTGGCAATGTGAAGTGAGAACCCAAGGTCACTCAACAACAAACAACTTTGGTTGCAGGAATCCTCACAAGTGAGACGCAAGTAATGTATATTAGTATTCTATAATAAAGATGAGAACCAAAATAAGCCTTCTATAGTTGCAAAATTTTTTCAGTTTAACAAGACTAATTACTTTCATCTATTAAGAAAGATGATCATATTTATAGTACTTGCTTCTTAGAAGACCAAAACAAACAATAACAGAGAAAAAAAAAGGCAATGGGATAAAACTCAGAGCTCCTAAGGACATGGTTAAGAAAATTATACATTCAACAACATGAAAGACTTGGTTCAGACCATCTGCTGGATCTTCACTCACCGTTCACGCACATTGCCCATACAACAACAAAAAGGATAACAGCATCTAAAGTTAAAAAGCCATATCTTTTTTTACAATTAAATCAAATTTCTTTTTTTTTTTAAATAATTAAGTCCTAATACTATAAAATTCCTCATTGTTAGTCATGTCTATTAGCCAATGCCAATATATCTTTTTTTTTCATCTTAAAACCTTTTTGACCATTATACTTTGCCAAAAAAATTCTATAAAAGGTAAAAAAAATACATAAAAAACATTGGAAATTTAAATCAACTAACAATCATAACTATCTCATAAAATTTTCTTAATTTAACAAGTCAAAATATTTTAACAGACTGTTTTTAATATCTTTGAATCTCAAATTCTTTACTCAAGTTTTAAGTGGAAAACTTAACATTGGACGAGTAGCCAGTCAATTGTTGTATCATGATGTAAGAGGTCGAAAACAAACTCTAGCAGCATTTTCGACTTACCAATAAGAAAATAAGGAATTGGAAGACTTGAACTGTTAATGCTACTTAAACTTTTCAAGTTAAATTGACCACATCTTAAATAACCCAACGAAATATAATCTAAAATTTATCATACCATGAAATATTTTTAAGAAAACAAATAAGGAGCTAAATCCATTGCATGTTAAAATAACCTAATTTCAAATTCATGTAAAAATTACACTGATAGGTGATTGAAAAAAAAAATATTGTTAAAATATTTTGATTTGTTTGACAAAATTTTATATGAATGTAGCGATTGTCCTTATTGATTTAGTGTTCTTATCTTTTCTACGTAATTAGTGTGGATTTTTTGGGGTAAATTGAAGAAAGAAAGGTGAAAAAAAAGAAAAAAACAAAAGGTGTTTTGTTAAAATTTTCAATGAAGTGAGAAAGTGTTATTCAACCAATGGGACAAGTGATGAGTGATTTTAAGAGTATCAAGACTTTATTTTAAAATTTAAAAAAAAATTGACTTAATTGTAAAAAGTTGAAGAGTTTTTATGACCTCAGATATTGTTATCACAAAATAACACAAGGGAAAGAATATTGAGACACAGAGATAACATCAACAGTCAACAATTGGCAAAAAACAAACAGGAAGAATTTCCAGCTGATCACAGGTTGGCTCTAATCAGCGCCAGGTCTTCTTTCTAGGTCAAGTGGAAGGAGGATGTAGGAATTTAGACCCCAGACTTAGTACTATGAGGCAGGAATGGCAACCCCTGTGCAAATAAACGTCTAGGAGAAGCTAGACTCCAATTGAAGAAGTTGAACAAATACACTTGATCTTGCCAATGATACAGAAATTTTCGCCAAAATGATTGTCCAAATAATAACATTTAAAGGTAATCATTTTAACTTTTTTTTGTATCCTTATTGTGTTTCTCATATCTGACGTAGCCTTTTAGGCTTTGTTTGGGTGACTGGCAACGTGGTATATAATATATGATATTGTATAATATAGTATAATATGATATTGGAAATAATGTTTATCATGTTTGGAAAGATAACATTGTATAATATCATTAAGTAAAAATATTTTTATTTAATTTAATGATATCTTAAAGAGTTTAATATGTTATGAAAATGAAAAAATATTTATTAGCATATATTTGATATTTAAAAATTTTAATTTGAATATTTTTAAAAGATAAAATTATAAAACCATGGAAAACCAGCAAATTGGTAGTTTGAAAATCTATGGTTTTCAAACCATAAGATTATCATGGAAAACCATACCATGAAGGGTGGAAGTCAAAACAAACAACTAAATCATACCATACCATATAAAAAACATGAAAAACCATGAAACAAGCAAGGCCTTAAAGTAAAAAAGAACAGTTGGAGAGGTGGTAGCAAAGCTAAAATCAAAATGCATATTCAATGCTTAGAGCACACCAAAATAGCACTTATATAAACCAGTTAGCAGAAGATAAAACTTTACAAGACCACTTTTTTACCTTGAGCCTTTCAAATACAGTGAGACATTTCTCTTCATTGCTAATCATTGTATAACCATCCATCATAGTATGATATATGTCAATACGAGCATCTATACCTTCCTCTTCCATATCCCTCGCCAAAGCTTCAGCTTTATCCATATTAACTGTCTGCTGCAATTGAAGAGGAAGAAATGAAGTTATTAGGTATGCACTTCATCATAACAGATATTGAGTTTGCAGATCACAAGTTGTGCAGATTAGAGCTAAATAATATTTATATACAACCAATTTTTGCAAGCACATACTCCAAGAATCTGTTAACCTATGTGCCAAAGGCCTTTACATAGTTCTGCCTCCTAAGCAAAGTTCACTGGAAAGATATTATATGGAGCTATGCTTAGCTTTCAGTGTTTTACTTAAAGAGGGCATTCTAACAACTTCACAACCCCCACAACTGCAATCGGCAATGTCACACTGTAACACTTTAACATTGCACCAAATTTTAGCCTCTAATTGAACACTATTGAACACATTTCTTTTTCGGATGTCCATATAAAATAGTCTACCTTCCATTTTAAGTTAAATTCATTACTGTATTTCCAAATATACTTGCTACTGATAATGTTATTCTAGAATAATTAATGCCACTAGAGGCAATTATAAGGGTAGTAAAAGAAATACAATTCCTAATAATTTTGTCACAACAAAAATGGACAATTATTTATGGACAAAGGGAGTAATTTAAAATTTAATTATTCTTGTTAGTTGATGCAGCAATGGAAAATCATAAAAAAGTGATTTTTCATTATTTCATCCACTCAATTTCCAAGACACACAGTTGTAAAATGAGAAAACAGAAACCAAATACCCAAAAAAAAAAAAGAAATGATACTGAACACCACCTTAATTGCCTGTGACAACATTGTACATGAACTATAAAATAGTATTTTAATTTGTAAACTTGAATTTGAGTTCTAAAAACTAACCAGTAAGCATAAATTATGTTCCCATAAATGATCGCATTCATATTTGGATGCATCTCTTTGGCCTCCTTAAACCATTAATCTGCAGCTCTTCAACAAAAATGAAATGGTATTAGCCCGGAGAGGAACTCACAAATACAAGCAATAGCCAATCTCATACTTGAACAAAAGCAATGAAGAGATTAGTGAGGAATTCTGATCATTGAACAAAAACAAATAAAATAGGTATGCCCAGGCACAGAAATGCAGTAAAATAACAAACACAACAGCCATGTTGCTTCAGCCTAGATGACAGCATTCAGTTTAATGCAAAGTGATTCCCCTCCCCTCATGTTCAAATCATGAAGCAGTACCATGAAAGCACTATTTGCATATCAAACAACAAAAGACAGAAGTCTGATTTTTGTCACTGAGGTTGGAGATTTTCTTTTCTGGGCTTTAGGTTGTTTGTAGAATATTTGAGTAGCAAAATTGGATGAAACCTTGCCAGAAGAGCAAGTTGCACAACTCTCTGTGCTCATGACCATAATTTGTCAATGAGTTTCTGCGAAGAAATATGTGAATTCTTTCTTTCAATCCCCCCAATTTTGAATGAAGCAATTTTCATAATTTCAAGTGCTCTCATAGCCTGTCTGGATAGATTTATAATTAACCCTTTGAAAGTAAGAAATGAAGAAACACAGCAAAGCTTGGGTTGTAAATGTCAAAGAAACCTACTAAATATTTATTTCACAGAAAATCTTCTCTCGGAAGAACACTTTTTGCATTTTCCCTTGTTTGACATGCATAAGAAACCACAAACTCAAAAAATAGTGAGGACAAAACTACAAAAGAACCCCTTAAAACATACCTAATACTCCACCAAACACATCAATCTCTGGCAACCACCACAACTTTACATTCAATATTTATTCAACTACAAATGTAAAATATGAAATATAACCATGTTTCATGGGCTAATGATTAAATTCTAGTTGAGCTATTAATCTTAATATTTCATAACTTTGCACCGTTATTATCAAAATGAACAAATAATATACACATTGGTACTCACCTAGCAATCAAATACAACAACAACTAAGGCTTAGTCCCAAACAAGTTGGGGTCGGCTGTATGGATCCTCAACAAAATAAGCTCAAAAGACACCAAAAAAGATACTTCAGCCTTAGGCCCCTTCCAAGACTAGCAATCAAATGAACTACATAAATGCAGGGAATGTTATGCATCACTTGTTTCTTTTATTAAATTGCAATATATTGATTCCCTTCTATCTTTTCTTTTGTGTATTAATGTATTCATTTTTATTGCATGTTCTCAAATCCATTTTTATTGCATGTTCTGCAAAACAAATTATACCAAAATCAAGCAGTTCTACTCACAGAATCAATCACTAGTAACTTTGTTCTCTGTCTTTCCTCATGGATATTCACTTACTATGCTTTCTTCCTTTGTTCAATTTCAAATGGGTATTTTGAAAGCTATATTGAAAATCAAAAGCCTTCATTGAAATCCAATGTCAATCAAATTCAAGGGAAAAAAAATATTAAGGACCGGTTTGTCCAATAATATTTTGAAAGCTATATTGCCGCTCAAGGTCAAGACTTTGTTCGGTCTACGTTTCTCCAAAAGGTAAATACTATCAATCTTTTTGCAAAAATATGGCTAATACGCCCGTATCTTCTGATTGGTGTGTGATGAAATATACATTCCTTACCGTGCAAAGATTGTAATAATAGTAAACAGATCATCTACAAAATGAGCATGCAACATGATCAATACTCAAGCTATGCATATGGGGAATATATACTGCATCAGTGTGTTGCATGTTAAAAGCACGGTATTGAGACTCATTCCCAATTATTTCTTTGTGAGGTGGAGTGCGCAATTTGGAATCACCTCCTTAGCATCTTTAAGAAGGGTTGGATATGTCCAAAGTCTCTACAGACTTTTATTGGATTAAAATTGATAGATTTTAGCATCAAGACGTATGCCAAAGTTCTTTTTGATAGTTGTTTTCTTTTTCTTTTCTTTTTTGGGGAACCTTTGAATAGAAAGAAATGTGGTTATATTAAAAAAAAAATCTCATGGGAAAAGTGGTGTTTTTTTGCTTCTATGTGAGCATGTGCTTTTGAAGCTTTTTAGAGGGGTTCTTTGAGAATCACCCAACTTGATTAAAGGGAATTTTTCTATTTTTTTTTTTTTATCTTGGTTTTATGTTATTTTAATATTGTTTGTAACTTGGACAATCAAAATGATCTTATGGCCCTAAATATCTCCGAAAATGTAACCCATAAGCATTCCGAGTGGAAAAACAGAATTAATATAGCCAATTTCAATTAATTTAAGATTAAGACTTAGTTGAATTGAGGTAAGTTATGTTCTTGCTTGCAGTATTTTGTTGAGTTCTTTGGAGGTTTCCTTGTCCTCCACAATGTACACCCATTGTTTTCTTCTCATAAATTGCTTTCTGATCTAAAAAGTAAACATCAAAAGGGCTTACTTCAAATATTCCTATTATCATACTATCAAACAAACTAAATTGAAAAACTAACAACAGTAATTAAACTGCAATTTGAGCACAAGAATATGTTAGCAGTCTGTTGGTTACGTAACCAAATGGAGGAGGTTAGAATGGTAAAGTGAGACAAAAAGGCATGGTGAGCTGTGACAAGTGAAGAAAGTGGAAGTGAAGGAACAAGATAAGTGACTCAACAACAACAACAACAACAAAGCCTTAATCCCAAGTCAATTGGGGTCGGCTATATGGATTCTTCTTCTCCACTCAATACGATTTAAAGTTATCTCTTTAGATAGATGTAACATCATAAGATCATTTTGGACCACCTTTGACCAAGTCAGTTTAGGCCTACCTCTGTCTCTCTTTAGTTATAATATCTACTCTAACTTGTTCGGTTTTTCTAACTGGCGCATCGCTAGGTCTTCATTTCACATGGCCAAACAACCTCAATCTATGCTCTCTTATCTTATCCTCAATAGGTGCTACCCCCACTTTTCCTCTAATGCACTCATTGCGGATTCTATCCATCCTAGTATGACCACACATCCATCTTATCATTCTCATTTCCGCAATATGCATTTTACTCATGTGTTGTCCTTTCACTGCCGAACACTCACTACCATACATCATAGCAGGCCGTATTACAGTGCGGTAAAATTTTCCTTTTAATTTAATTGGCATCTTTCGATCACATAGAGCTCTTGTAGCACCCCTCCACTTCATCCAACCAGCTTTAATCCTATGATTTACATCTTCACAACCTCCATCTTCTTGAAGAATTGAGCCAAGGTATCTAAAATAAGTACTATGAGGCACTGTTATTCCGTCTAAAATAATTTTGCCTCTTTCTCTATTCTCGCTATTAAATCTGCAATGCATATACTCGGTCTTAGTCCTACTTAGCTTAAAACCCTTAGATTCCAAAGTGCTTCTCCATAACTCCAACTTTTGATTTACCCCTGCTCGAGTCTCATCTATTAATACAATATCATCTACAAACATCATACACCAAGGGATGTCATCCTGTATATGTTTTGTTAGCTCATCCATGACCATGGCGAAAAGATAAGGGCTCAAAGCTGAACCTTGGTGTAATCCAATAGAAACAAAAAAATCCTTAGTATCCCCTCCCACGGTGCGGACACTAGTGGTAGCTCCCTCATACATATCCTTCAAGACTTGGATATATCGTATAGATATTCCCCTACGCTCTAGGACCCACCATAAAACTTCTCTAGGGACTCTATCATACGCCTTTTCCAAGTCAATAAAAACCATATGTAAGTCCTTCTTCATCTCTCTATACTTTTCCATCAAATCTCTTATAAGAAAAATAGCTTCCATAGTTGATCGACCAGGCATAAAGCCAAACTGATTTGAGGAGATACAAGTATCTAACAGCAAACGGTATTCCACAACTCTTTCCCACAATTTCATAGTGTGACTCATAAGCTTTATACCTCTATAATTTGAGCAATTCTGAATATCTCCTTTATTATTAAAAATAGGTATCAAATTACTTTGTTTCCATTTATTAGGCATTTTCTTTGAACTTAAGATCTTATTGAACAAAGATGTCAACCATGTAACTCCTGTATCTCCCAAACATTTCCAAACCTCAATAGGTATCTCATCTGGTCCACAGGCTTTACCAACTTTCATCATCTTCAAAGCTTTTTTAACTTCCGAAAATCTAATCTGTCTAGTGTATTTCACATTTTTCTCCGGCCTAACGTCTAAACCCTCAATGTTATCACTATGGTTACCATTAAGAAGTTCCTCAAAATAGCTTCTTCATCGTTCCTTAATATTCTCTTCTTGAACCAGAACCTTATTCTCTTTATTTTTAATGCACTTAACTTGGTTTAAATCACGACATTTCTTTTTCTTATCTTAGCCAATTTATAGATAGCTTTTTCTCCTTCCTTTGTTCCAAGTTTCTCATACAAACTTTCTAAAGATTGAGCTCTTGCTTGACCAACTGCCTTTTTAACATCTTTTTTTGCTTGTTTGTACTGCTCAAAAGCATCATTGTTATTACACTTGGGCAAACTCTTATACCATTCCCTTTTATTTCTTACCGCTTTTGCACTTCCTCATTCCACCACCAAGACTCATTCGAGGGATGTCCACACCCTTTAGATTCTCCAAGAATCTTTCTAGCTACTCTTCTAATAGTTGTAGACGTGCATATCCACATATCATTTGATGACATACTCACATCTTCCTCCCACACTCCAGCTTTGACCAACTCATCCTTAAACAATAATTGTTTTTCATCTTTTAAAGTCCACCACCTAATCTTAGGACTATTGTTCCTCCTTGGCCTACTAGTCAACCTCTTAAACTTGATATCCAAAACTATTAACCTATGTTGAGTGGTCAAAGCCTCACCTGGAATAACCTTACAATCCTTGCATCGAGTTCGATTGGCTTTTCTTGTGAGTATAAAGTCAATTTGACTTCTATTTTGCCCACTTTTAAAGGTCACTAGGTGTGATTCCCTTTTTATAAAATATGTATTTGCCATAATCAAACCATAGGCTAAAACAAAATCAAGGATACTCTTACCTTCTTCATTTCTAATTCCAAAACCATACCCTCCATGTACCTCCTCAAAACCTACTCTGTCTTTTCCTACATGTCCTTTTAAGTCTCCTCCTATAAAAATATTTTCATTATTTGGAATCCCTCGCATAAAGAGATGAGTGTTTCAAAAAGAATATGAAGCAATGAAACAAAATAAAACATAATTTTGCACCACGGAAAGAATTGATATATTTGCTTTTGCTAATACTGCATAAACAATCCTGACAAAGGATTACATTAATATGCTTATTTTAGTAACATGACCCAGTTGAAAAAACTAAATTGAAATATTTCAGCAATTTCCGAGTTAAAGAAAAAGAACTTTGATTTCAAAATAAGCAAATTCTGACCAAGATATCATATAAGGTGATTTAGGCATATAGAATCTCAAATTACTAACATTTAAAGAGAATTCACAATGCAGAGACACATCAAAACCATGCTGAAAGAAACAAGTAAAATACCAAACTGCACTCCAGCAAATTAATAAAATATTATCCAAAAGAAAATTCAATAAACAAATACATAAACAAAAGTACGTAATTACGTTACTTACTCGGCATTTACCACTTTGGCAAATCCCCCCATAACTATGCTATAAGCGACCAAACTCATTTCAATGCCCTCCTCTTTCATTTTCCTAACACAAGACAATGCTTCTTCCATGTCTCTACCAACTGCATAAGCGTGAATAAGGCTGCATGAAATAAATTAACTAAGGGAGACACACACACACACACACACACACACACACACACAGAGAGATGATCTGAGTCTAAAACTGACAGGAGCAAATATCCTAACAATGAAATCAAAATATTACTAGAAAAGGGCTTCCAAATACATTGCCAAATCAGAAATTTGATCAACAAGAAAAAACACAGATTGGTTTTTTGAAGGATCATTGCCCAAAACATAATCTAAAAGCAAAAAAACTGACATATTAAATGCATACACAACTTGGACACTAGGAGGCAGCTCACTAGCTGAAGAAACTCAGTAATAGATTAATTAGCAATTAAATCAGACAGAAGCCAACGTCTTATTGTAGGGTGGATAGTGGAAGCCTAGTTTCATTAGGTAGAAAATTACCTGGTGTAAGCATGTAATGTTGGCTCAATTCCCCTTGCTCTCATGCTCTCAAAAGTTTGGCGAGCCCGTTAAATATCCCCTCGCCTTGCATAATAGCTTACCATCAACCCATACTCTCTTCTGGAAGGCTATTAAATAATTGAAGCGCTCTAATAAATTGATTGAGAAACGCTTTTTATAACTTTCAAAAACTAAAATGCAGCATATGGTCATCTGATTTTTCCCAAAGCAAATAACCAGAACAATACATTTTATGGCATCCACATGACTCGTTTATTTAAACATTGGTAGATAATTGGGATTTGTAGTTAAAGCAATAGACAGGAATACCATCATAAATCATGAGGCAAAACTGAATTTAAATGGAGGCATTTATGATTAGTAATTATTATTAGCAACAAATCGAGAAAACTGTTTCTCCTACATGTAAGTTCTACAAGAACATTAATTTGAGTATTCTCATCATTTCACCAAGGATATTGTCAGCACCCTCCAAGTTCCATACTTTCTCTCAAAAAACACATTAAAAAAATACAAAATACAAAATTTTCAAACTTCCTTTCACTCTATGGCCATCATATAATCTAACGTTTTCTCTATACAATTACAACTAGAACTTTAAAAAGAGAAGAAAAATAGAAGACTATGAAATAAGAATGTCGAAAAACACTTACTTTCTTAATCCTCTAAAAAGCACTAACAACAGCCTGCTATTTCTCTGGCTGCGTGTCCAAAACTCTTCGGAAGGCCTTTCTGGTCCCTTCTCTTTCCTCATGCCATTGGGACTTATAATCTTCCCCGTCCTCCCCTCCAACCCACCGCTTCCTTTCCTCTGCTTTAGCTTTCAATCTTCCCCGGTCGTCCAATTTCACAGTCAGAATCCTTCCATGGAACTCCATCCCATCAAACCCCACAGCTTTCATGGCAGACTTTTCTGCTGTTGGACCATCATATATAATAAACCCAAACCCAGCATTTCTTTCCGTTTCATTGCGGCCTTTGATCAACACTGCGTTTTTTATGGGGCCAAATTGGCGAACGAACTCGGACATTTCATGCTTCTTTATCCAGTTGGGAAGATTTCCAACAAATACTTTCCCTCTTGGCAAAATTCAGTTTTGTGGGATTCATTTTCTTGGATTTTAGCTTCTGGTATGGGAGGAGGAGTATGAAGAGGAATATCACGACAACGTGGAGGAGGAGGTGGCGGTGGAGGTGGGGAGAGCTTGCTAGATAGAAGGAGTTTGGCAGACAGAATCTGATGGTTGGGGATGACCCTGGTGTCTACATGAGTTTGGAACGGGTTCTTCTTGGGGATTCTAGGAGTTGGGGTAGGAGTGATGATAGGAGGAATAGGGGGTGTAGACCTGAGGGATTTGGGACGGCGGAGATAAGAAGAGCCAGTAGGCTCTGGCGGCGGCGGCGGTGGTGGTGGTGGTGGCGGTTTGAGAGAGGAAGAGACTGAGGTGGAGTGGTACTGTCTAGTTGAGGACGAGATAGGGATGTGCAGAGTTGCGAACACCGAGAAAAAATCCATTATCCGTTACAAGCTTCCATGGCGAAAAGGATAAGGAGCACCATGGTCGATTTAAGGTACATTCTACCGTATTTATTATGCACTTGGCTATTTACCGTTAGATGTAAGTCTCTAAAACCTGGGACGTTTGCGGTCATTAAGCCAGAAGTACAATGATGAAAATGAAAGAGAGCGTATGGCCTAGCTTATAATCCACGCAAAGCAATTTATAAATTTTAAATTTAAATTAACGCATGTATTTAAATATTTTTATAAGCTTAAAAATCTAATTTAAAAGTCAAAAAGAAAAAATTAAATTTGGGACTAATCTTATTATATATATATATATAAAAGGAGAATAATATTGCACAAAATTAAGTCAAGTTATAATAATAAATTGACATTTGAATTAATTTAAGATAAAAATTGAATTAATTTAAGATAAATTTTATATTGCATAAAATTAAGCCAATTGTTATGATAATCAATTGCCATTTGAATTAATTTAAGATAAAATTTGAATTAATTTAAGATAAATCTTATAGATATATATAATCTTAAGAGGGATAATTTTAAGTTGATTAAGCAAAAATTAATTAAAACTTAAAAAAATTAAAATAGAAAATTTTAAAAGAATTTAACTAAAAATAAATCTTATAATTATAGTTAACACCACCCCTTGACAATTTTATTAACAATTACTAAGGAATATCACACAATGTGTATATACTTTTACGTTTAAATTTTATATAATTAATAAAGTTAATGTCTATAAAAATTTTAGCAAAGTTTCACCTACAACTAACACACTGCCAATATTTTCTTCAAACGAAACACAGTCTGGAATTAAAAAAACACTTCCAATATTTTATTTATTCAACATCAACTCCAATTTCATTATCTCGTCACTCATCATCCATAATTAATTCATTTATCTTACTTCCATCAATATATTTATATGTTAATAAAATTTATCTTACTTTCATTATAGTACTATGTAAAGTTATAATTATTAAACCAAAATCATAAAGTTTCATACACGACTACAAATTATATAAGTACTCTAATTACTAATATTTATACAACTATTATTTAAAATTTTAACTATTACTATGTGAACTAAACAAAAATAGTATACAAAAATTTTTACTTAACACCTTATGTGATGCAGTTGATCTTGAAGTTCTAGTATCTCACTCTGCTAGATCTACTTTACCCATCTGATATGCATGTCAGAAGTAATTCTAACATGCTAAGCAATTGTTTAGTGATACTTGCATATTTATAATTTGCCAAAATTATAACATAAAGAAAATATTTATAATAACAATTGAAAGTAAAATCATCACTTTAATCATAAAATAAATTAGTAAACAATTTAATCCCTTGAATTCAAATTACTTATCTAGTTCATAATAAGCTCCACAATTTAAATTAAATTTAAAAGATAATATACACTTTGTAATTAGTTGTTAAAATAATATTAACTAAGATAATAGAATATTCACTTTATAGCTAGTGATTAAAAATATGATAAACAAAAAGAAAAGAGGAGAGTCGGTTTTGGCATGGAAAAGAAGAAGAAAAAGATTTTTATTTATCTGTGTATATATTTTATTAAGGTTTTGATCATATAAGATGTGTTTACTGTAACTTTGGTGCACCCACTTTCTTAATTTATCTCTAAATTCGACTTTTAATTATCTAAATTATAAAAATAATTTGTTTAATTAATTTGAAACTCTATTATCCATAATTCACATCTCAATCTCAATTAAAATCCAATTCCAGGGTCAAAAGGGCATTTCTTTAAAATTTTATCACTTAAGGATTCTTTTGCAGAAACACTAATTAAGTCCATATCCGAATTAAATTTTTAACTTTTTAAGACTTAACTAACCATATTTCTCATCCATTACAAATACCTGAATCACTATCTATATTATATACAGCTCTATATCGGTATGATTTAAAAAGTCTGTGCTTAAAAATTTTAGATATTACAACTCTCTCCCTCTTGAGAAATTTCGTTCTCGAAATTTACCTATTCATGGTGTTTGAAATATCTAAGGATACTCTTGTCTCATTTTTTCTTCATTTCTCATGTGGCTTTCTCAGTTGAGCGGTTTCTTCATAATACTTTTACTAGAGGAATTCGTTTATTCCGCAATTCCTTGATTTCTTAAGCTAAAATAGCCACTGGTTCTTCTTTATAACTTAGATCTAGCTGCATTTCAATAGATTTTGCCTGTATTAAATGTGAGTGGTCCGATTTGTATATTCTAAGCATTGACACATGGAATACATTATGTACCTTGGCTAATTCTGGAGGTAAAGCTAATCTATAGGCACTAGATATATACATTTAAGTATCTCGTATGGTCCAATAAACTTAGGACTTAGTTTCTCTTTCTTAGAAAAGCGGAGAATTATCTTCCATTGCGATACTTTCAAAAATATTGTATCCCCTACATTGTATTTAATGTCCCTTCTTTTCAAATCTGCATAGGACTTTTATCTATCTACTACAGTGTTCAGCCGATCCTTTATGAGCTTCACTTTATCTTCTATTTTTTTGGTGATATCAGGCTCTATAAACTTACTCTCACTCATTTTTGTCCAACAGAGTGGAGTTCTATATTTTTTCCATATAGTGCTTCATATGGTGTCATACCAATAATTGTCT
Organism: Garcia nutans; assembly: GCA_947685225.1. Lineage (NCBI taxonomy): Eukaryota > Viridiplantae > Streptophyta > Magnoliopsida > Malpighiales > Euphorbiaceae > Garcia > Garcia nutans. The sequence goes on along the minus strand of CANTUV010000006.1, from coordinate 15,566,190 downwards.
GGTAGCTGTTATTATAAGTAAATTCTACTAACGGTAAATGTCTATCTCAACTACCTTCAAATTCAATAATACAACTTCTAAGCATATCTTCAAGTATCTGTATTACCCTTTCCATTTGGCCATCAATTTGTGGATGGAATGGAGTGCTGAAATGGAGTTAAGTACCCAATGCTTTCTGGAAACTCTCCCAAAATTTTTGAAGTAAAGCGTGGGTCTCTATCTGATACGATAGACACTGGCACTCCATGAAATTTGATTATTTCATTTATATATAATTCTATAAGTCTTTCTAATGAATAGTCAGTTCTTATTGGAAGAAAATGGATTGACTTAGTTAATCTATCAATAATAGCCCAAATTGCATCATGCTTCTTCTAAGTATTTGGAAGACTAGTCATAAAATCTATAGTAACTCTATCTCATTTCTATTATGGTATTTTGATGGGTTATAGAAGACTTAATGGTACTTGATGTTCTTCTTTTATCTGCTGGCATATTAAGTATTTGGTTGCATACTCAGTAATGTCTCTTTTCAGTTACACCACCAATAGAAAGGCTTCAAATCCTGATACATTTTATTGCTTCCTGGATGTAGAATATATTTGGTATTTGTGAGCTTCTCTAAGCATGTTCTCCTTTAACTCCTTCACATCAGGAACATACAGTCGACTCTTATAATACAAACCACCATTTTCTAGAATAGCATTATATGATTTTTCATCTTTGTGCACTTGTTCCATCACTTCTAGCAGCTTTTGGTTCCTTTGCTGATCCTCTATAACTTTCTGCTTAAGGGTTGGCTCAATTCTTAGTTCTGTCAATTTAACATATTATATTATTTTTGGTTATATAACATAGGTATTATGTTTAATTTTTAACATAATAATTAATTACCTGCCAAAGTCTTTCGACTTAGAGCATCAGCCACCACATTAGCCTTTCTAGCATGGTAATCAATGATACAATCATAATCTTTGATTAATTCCATCCATCCTCTTTACCTTAAGCTAAGCTCTTTTTGGGTAGACAGATATTTTAAGCTTTTATAAGTTAAGCTCTTTCCGGTAGGCAGATATTTTAAGATTTTATAATCAATATAAATATAATATTTTTCACCGTACAAGTAGTGCCGCCAAATTTTTAGAGCAAATATAATGGTTACAAGCTCTAAATCATGTGTGGGATAATTCAACTCATGTGGTTGTAACTGCCTAGAAGCATAGGCAATCATTTTTCCTTCCTACATCAATATACAACCAAGTCTCTGATGAGAAGCATCACTATAGATCACATAATCTTTACCTGGAGTTGGTTGTGTCAAAATATGCACTTTTGTTAATATAACCTTTAATTGTTTGAAGCTAGTTTGACAATGATCATCCCACTTGAATTTGGTTTTCTTTCTAAGCAATTTAGTCAGAGAAAATGCTATCTTAGAGAACTCCTGCACAAATCTTCTATAGTAACTAGCTAAGCGAAGGAAACTTCAAACTTCTGTTATATTCTTTAGTGGTTGCCAATTCAGAATAGTTTTAATTTTACTTTGATCCACACGAATACCATCAGTTGATACCACGTGCCCTAGGAATGTCACCTCTTTTAACTAGAAGTCACATTTTGATAGCTTAGCATATAATTGATTCTCTCAGTGTTTGTAACATAATCTTCAAATGTTTATCATGCTCCCAGTGTCTTAATTTATTTCTAAATCTGATTTTTAATTATGTAAAATTATAAAAATATTTTCTTTAATTAATTTAAAGCTCTATTATCCATATTTTATATACCAATCTCAATTAAAATCCAATTCCATGGTCAAAAGGGCATTTCTTTAAAGTTTTATCGCTTAAGGATTCTTTTGCAGAAACACTAATTAAGTCTATGTTCAAATTAAATTTTTAAATTTTTAAGACTTAACTAACCCTATTCCTCATCTATTACAAATACTCGAGTCACTCTTTATATTATACACCGTCCCATATTAGTATGATTCAAAAAGTCAATGCTTAAAAATTTTAGACATTACATATAGGTTTACAATTTTATGAGGGATAATTTTACATTTAATAAGAAAATTTAATTATTTTTTATCTAATAATAATATAAATTTAAAAATTAAAGATTTTAAATTAGAAAAATTCAAAAGAATTTAATTAAAGACAAATCTCATAGATAAAGATTTAAAATGTTGAGGAATAATTTTAAGTTGAATAAGAAAAAATTGATTATTTTTTATATAATCATAATTTAAATTTAAAGATTTAAAAGAATTTAAATTAGAAGTTTAAAATCTTATGAGGGATAATTTTACATTGAATAAGAAAAAATGATTATTTTTTATTTAATCATAATTTAAATTTGAAAATTTAAAAGAATTTAAATTTTAAAAAATTTAAAAGAATATATATATAAAGAGAAGAGTATTGCATAAAATTACCGAAACAAGAACATTAATTGAATATGAAGCTGAGCTGAAGATGGATTTGGGAGTTGAAGTTGTGAAAAATCTGAATTAGCATCATTGGTGAGTTTGAAATTAAAAGAGTCCATTGAGCAAAACTACAAGTGAAGAGTAAGAGTTGTAGTTATGGAGAAGATTATTTTAAGCGGAAAATATCTCCAAATAATTTATTAGAGATTATGGCTTTTATTTTTTTTTTAGTTTTTTAAAACTAAATTAGTTTTATTTTTAGGTGTCGCTCTAGAAAGTCTCAGAAAAATCTGATTCTGGAGAGAGAAATTGTAATATCCCAAAATTTTAGAAATATTAATTGTTGAAAATTAATTAAATGATTTAAAAGTGTATATATATTTGATTAAGTGAAAAGAATGGAAAAAAGGAAGTGTGTATATGTTGTATATATGAAGATATATATAATATATACAAGTCAACATTTAAACATGGTCAAATGACATTTTAATTAATAAGATATTAATATTAATGGATAGTGGAAGCTGATTTTTGAGATTTATTATTATTATAATAAAATATTGCTTGGTGGAGATTAAAAGAGGGGATTGTGTGGTTTTAAAGAGAATTTTGAGATTAGTGGAGTTGTTGACCATTACTATTCTCATCTTCTTCTTCTTTCTTCTCCTTTGAGACTGACCATCACCAACATCAAAAGGGAAAGAGATTTTGCTTCTTGCTAACTCAAGAAATTGAAGGATTTCAAGTGTTCAAGTTGGAGTTTTAATGATTTTTTTCATATTTGGTAGGTTTCCAACTTGTTTCTTTAATTTCCTTTAGAAGTTTGTGTATATGTAAATTGGATGTTTGGTATAGTATGTTTTTAATAGTTGATTTTGGTATGTTTGAAGTTATTTTGTCTAGTTAGCTATGAATTTGGGGTTGGATTGAAGAAAAAGGTTAAGGTTTGGTGAAAAAATAAGAGTTGTGGATTGTGTAAGTTTTGAGTTGTAAAATATGGTTATGATTGTGTATTGTTCATTATGTTTGAGTTATTTTGATGTTTACATAAGTATTATGAGGTTTTTTGGTGGAATTGGTTGAGTTTGTATGGAGTTGAAAAGTTTAATGAAAGATGATTTTTGGATGAGGAATTTTTGTGTCGATATCAGGTTTTTGGCCTGACATGCCCAGTGGCATGGCCATGTCTTTGGGCGAGTCGATGGTTCTATTTTCAGTGTAGGTGACATAAGCAGTGACACGCCCATGTCACTGAGCATGTCATAGCCACTATGTTGGAGGAGAATTGACACGTGAAGTGATACGCCCATGTCACTGAGCGTGTCATAGCTACTGTGTTGTTGTAGTATTTACACATGCAGTGACACGCCCATGTTACTGAGCGTGTCAAAGCTTCTGTGTTGTGGGATTAGGGCATGATCATGGATAAGCCCGTCTTGTTGAGCGTGTCATGTGTAGAGTTTGCCCTAGATAGTTTCTTTCCTTATTTTTCTTTATGTATCACTTAGTGATTATTTATAATCACATTTGGTTTAGGCTTTGAAGAGACTTGAGTTACCCCAATCCAAGTGTTAAGGGATATCTTGGAAGAGGAATTTGGAAGTGGTGTTTGTTGCTTTAAGAGGTAAGTACAAACTTTGAATAATTGTCTACATTTACCTGACATTGGGACTTAACATATTTGGTTGGAAAATGTGTTAAGTTCCCTACTACATGATTGGTACATAAATAATATGCTATGATTTGCATAATATAAACTATGTGAAATATATGATGATGACTCATAATGTATGGATAATGCAATTTATTATGTATACACTAATGATGGTATGTAAAGCCATTGGTGATGGCTATATTGATATAAATGAGATATTTGAGGTATTATGTCTAATGTGATCATGATAAAATGAGAAAAGATTCAATAATGAAATGAGAAATAAAAATAAATTGTGTGCCTAGTATGTTTTCAGAGTTATGGATTTGGCGGTATGCCTATGAATTGCATACGGGCTAGACGTTGGGCGTCAATGTGAAAATATTTTTGAGGTGAAATGACCGGGTCGTAAGCCTCAAAAACAAATTCTTAGGTTGGGTGAAATGACCGGGTCGTAAACTCAGACCTAATTGGATTAATCCATGGATATATTGCCTATGGGGCTAGACACAAGGTGTCATTATAGACCAAAGCAGTAACTTTGAAAATTGAATAGCATATTAGTTTCCTTTTGGGCCCATGCTTGTCTTTGCTTTAATGTGAATTATGAATTGTGGAACAATTGAATAATTTATTGAGATATAATGATATAATGCTATGAGATATACTATCCTTATGAATTGTAGAATAATTGAGCAATATAATGAGTTATAATGTTATGAGATATGATATCCTTATGTATTATGCATTGGCATTGCATTTGAACTATATTGTTAGCAAAGTTTGTACCACTAAGCTTCTGGCTTAGCGCGATTGTGGTTCATCGCGCAGGTGACAGGGTAGATCCGGTTGAGCCGGAGAGTTCAGCTAGACCAAGTTGAGTCTAGGCTTGAGATTATAAGAGCAGTGTTGATTTGGACATCAAGATCATAGACAAACTGCCAGCATGTATATATTTCATATTTTTGTACATATTGATTTTGATGTATTTAAATATGTATATTCCGCAAACTATCAAAAATGTTTTAGATTAATCTTTGGTAATGAAGTAATATATATATGTTTTAATAAGTAATGTATCATCTATTATTTTTATGATATCAATTGAATGTTTTAAGATTATGCAGATTTTATAAATGAGGATTTGATTGCTTAAAATTGTTGTGACATTCTTGTATTCTCTATATGTATATTACATATGTTGGGTATATGTATTGTACGTATATTGGATATAAGGGTGTTACATTTGTTTTGGTATCAGAGCCTAGGTTTGAGGTTCTCAACCTAGCTGGGTTGTAAGAAAAAGAAAATTTTGATTTTAAAATATGGTTTTTAAATAAGATACATGCATTGACACTGGTAGTTTTTGATCTCTGATGTAGCAATTTTTGCTATATAGATAGTTATACCGTCTCAGACACGTTAGTCTGCTGAGGGTAGTGCGGAGAGTGTAGCTTCTGTTGAGGGTAGAGATGGAGCTAGAGTTGAGATAGCTAGAGGGGCACTTGCTCTTGTGCCAGATAGACTAGCAGTTGATGATATTCCACCGGCCTGGGTACGACATATGGTAGAGTTATTGAGGCAGGCTCCAGTTCAGCAGCCGCCGCCACTGCAGCCGCAGTCGCAAGTATCAATGAGGTAATATGATAAATTGAGGAAATTTGGAGCTGAAGACTTTGTGGGTACTACAGACCCTGCTGTAGCTGATCAGTAGCTTGGTAGAGTTCAGAGAGTGTTCATCCAGTTGCAGGCTACTTCAGAAGAAAAGTTTAATTATACTATATCTTTTTTGCAGAGGGATGCATATGACTAGTGGAAGATGGTTTCACATGCCTTGGATGATCACCAACCTTGACCTATGATGATTTTATGTGAGAGTTTGAGCAGAAATATACTCCAAGGGAGTATAAAGATGCGAAGAAAATAGAGTTTTTGAGTTTGAAGCAGGATACCAGGACTGTGTTGGAATATGAGATCGAGTTTACTAGGTTGAGTCATTATACTGGAGGGATTATTTATGATGAGATTGACTGGTGTAGGAGGTTTGAAGAGGGGTTGAGACCCTCTATCATGTGTATTATCGCAGGCTCCCGATATCAAGATTTTTCCTAGTTGGTTGCAGTAGCTAGGAGTATTGAGAGGGCACAGGGTATTGCAGTTGTTGCTAGAGATGAGGAGACTAGAGTTAGGAGACCCCAGAGTGAGGCAGGGTCTTCATCTATGAAGAGAGGTCGAGGAGGATATTTTTTGAGATTCAGTAGGAACTAGAGGCAGTCTGGTAGGTCAGTACTATAGCAGAGGTAGAGATCGATGGGTTTGCTCCACCTACTTGTGTTCATTATGGTAGAGCACACGGAGGTGTCTATTGGTAGAGAGGTGCTTTGGGAGTGTGTTTTAGATGTGGGTCACCAGATCATTTTATCAGAGATTGCCCAGAGTCACCAGAGGATAAACAGACAGATGCTGCAGCTTCTCAACCTAGTGTTAGAGGTGGTCGTGGTGGCAGAGGTGCTAGCAGAGGAGGTCGAACATAGTTTGGTTAGAGAGGAGGTTCTACCGTAGGTAGTAGACTGGATGAGGCAAGACCATCACAGCAGATTTATGTGATGCAGAGATAGCCAGATTCTTCAGCTATCATTGCTGGTATATTTTCTTTATTCGGTAATTCAGTTCTTGCTTTGATTGATCTTGTATTGACACATTCATACATTAGTGCATCTATCTTGCCTCTAACTGAATTACATTCTGAGTCCTTAGGATTTGATGTCTTAGTGATAAATCCTTTAGGGCATAGTATTATCATTAGCAAGGTGCATCATAATAGTTCGGTTGTGGTTTAGGATAAGAAGTTCCTTGGTGATTTGATTGAGATGCCTTTCAAGGAGTATGATTTAATTTTAGGCATGGATTGGTTATCTAAGCATGGGGTTGTTGTAGATTATCAGAAGAAAATGTGTAACCCTGAGAACCTATGATGGTAGGAGTGTGATGGTAACTAGTGAGCAGAGACATCTTTGATCCATGTTTGTTTCAGCTGTTTCAGCTAGGAGGATGATTAAGAAAGGATGTGAAGCTTATCTTGCTCATGTTGTAGATACTAGGGTAGTGGGTTCCCAGCCAGATAATATACCCACAGTTGCTGAGTTTCCTGATATTTTTTCTGAGGAGTTGCCAGGGATACCCCTTGAGAGAGATTGAGTTTGGTATCGATTTGTTGCCTGGTACCACTCCCATCTCTATTACTCCTTATCATATGGCACCTGCTGAGTTGAGAGAGTTGAAGGTGCAGTTGCAGGAATTATTGGATAAAGGGTTCGTTCACCCTAGTGTGTCTAAGTGGGGAGCACCCATTTTGTTTGTGAAGAAGAAGGATGGTACCTTAAGATTGTGCATTGATTATAGACAGTTGAATAAAGTGACCATCAAGAACAAGTATCCATTGCCTAGGATAGATGATCTCTTTGATTAGTTGAAAGGAGCAGCAGTTTTCTCTAAGATTGATCTGAGATCAGGGTACTATCAGTTGAGAGTTAGAGATGAAGATGTACCTAAGGCAACTTTTCATACAAGGTATGGGAATTATGAGTTCTCGGTGATGCCTTTTGGGTTGACGAATGCACCAGCAACATTTATGGATTTGATGAACAGGGTATTCAGACCCTATCTAGATCAATTTATGGTGGTTTTTATTAATGTTATTTTGGTGTATTCACGTAATGAGGAGGATCATGATAAGCATTTGCGGATTGTATTACAGACTTTGAGAGAGAAGCAGTTGTATGCTAAGCTGTCTAAATATGAGTTTTGGCTTGATAAAGTGACTTTTCTTGGTCATGTGGTTTCAACACAAGATATTAGAGTTGATCCGAGTAAAGTTGAGGCTATTTTGAATTGGAGTCCACCGAAGACTGTGACAGAGGTTAGAAGTTTTCTGGGTTTGGCAGGCTATTATTGCTGGTTTGTGAAAGGTTTTCTATGATAGCTACTCCACTTACCAGATTACTTCAAAAGGGAGTTAGATTCGTGTGGACAGATCGGTGTCAGATGAGCTTTGAGCAGCTGAAGGAGATGTTAACTTAGGCTCCTGTCCTTATCCTGCCTGTGGAAGGTAAACCTTATGTGATTTACAGTGATGCTTCACATAGTGATTTAGGTTATATTCTGATGTAGGAGGGTAGAGTCATTGCTTATACTTCTCGACAGTTGAAGCCGCATGAGCTAAATTACCCGATTCATAATTTGGAGTTAGCAGTTATAGTTTTTGCTTTGAAGATTTGGTGACATTACTTGTATGGGGAGAAGTTTTTCATTTATACGGATCATAAGAATTTGAAATACCTGGGTGTTCAGAGAGAGCTAAATCTTCGGCAGAGATGATGGTTAGAATTGATTAAATACTATGATTGTTTAATTGACTATCATCCTGGTAAAACAAATGTTGTTGCTGATGCCTTGAGTCGGAAGTCTTTAGCAGGTTTGACTGCTTATTCGCTCTTGTTGCTTGTTGAGTTGAGAGCATTGCATGCCATATTTGAATCTTGTGATGATGGTGCATTGATGGCTCAGTTACAATTGAGGTCGGTGTTAGTGGATCAGATTAGGGAGGCTCAGTTGGCAGATGAGAAAATCCAGAAAGCTGTTTTGAATTGCCAAAATGGGAAGAGTCGAGACTTTCATGTGAGAAGTGATGGCAATTTGTGGTTCAGAAGTAGATTGTGTGTTCCTGATGATGTAAGACTAAAAAAAGGTAATTTTGGAGGAAGCACATCAGTTAGTTTATGCTATGCACCCTAGGAGTACCAAGATGTATCAGGATTTGAAACAATATTATTGGTGGTCAGGTATGAAGAGGGACATAGCAGAGTTTGTATCCAGATGTCTCACTTGTCAGAGATTGAAGGCTAAACACCAAGTTCCATCGGGATTACTTTAGCCATTATCAGTGCCAGAGTGAAAATGGGAGCGAGTGACGATGGATTTTGTGACTGATTTGCCCTTGACTCAGAAGAAGCATGATGTAATCTGGGTAATTGTTGATCGGACGACAAAGACAACTCATTTTCTTCTAGTTCGGATGGATTTTTCCCTTGAGAAGTTGGCTGAGCTGTATATCAGTGAGATAGTGAGATTGCACAGAGTCCTAGTTTCTTTGGTATCAGATCGAGATCCTTGGTTTACTTCGAGATTTTAAAATAGTTTGTAGGATGCTTTGGGTTTTCGGTTAAATTTTAGCACTGCTTTCCATCCTTAGACAAATTGGCAGTCAGAGAGAGTGATACAGATTTTAGAGGACATGTTAAGAAGTTGTATCATTGATTTTTCTGAGAGCTGGGATAGATTTTTACCATTGATTGAGTTTGCTTATAACAACAGTCATCAGTCCAGTATTAGAATGGCACCTTATGAGGCATTGTATGGTAGAAGATGCATGGCGCCTTTATGTTGGGATGAGGTTGGAGAAGGTAAGTTGATGGGTCTTGATTTGATTAAGGAAACAGAAGAGAAAGTGAAGATAATTCGGGATCGTTTGAAAGCAGCTTCAGACCTATAGAAATTATATTCAGATTTAAAGAGAAGAGACATAGAGTTCAGTGTGGGAGATAAATTATTTTTTAAAGTGTCTTCTTGGAAGAAAATTTTGAGATTTGGACGCAAAGGGAAGTTGAGTCCTCGTTTCATAGGACCTTATGAGGTACTCGAGAGAGTTGGGCCAATTGCCTATCTTCTAGCTTTACAGCCTGAATTGGATCGAATTCACAATGTCTTCCATGTCTCTATGCTTCGAAGGTACAGATCAGACCCATCTCACGTTCTGTCAGTAAAGTCAATTGAGGTGAGTTCAGATCTGACTTATGAGGAAGAACCAATTGCTATTTTGGCATGTGAAGTAAAGGAGTTGAGAAATAAGAAAGTGCCACTTGTGAAAGTTCTTTGAAAGAATCATGCTACTGAAGAGGCAACATGGGAGAGTGAGCAGTTGATGCGGAATCAGTATCCTCAGTTGTTTCAGACTTGAGAGCAGGTAATTTTGAGGACGAAATTTATTTGTAGAGGGGGAGAATTGTAATATTTTAAAATTTTGAAAATATTAATCATTAAAAATTAATTAAATGATTTAAAAGTGTATATATATTTGATTAAGTGAAAAGAATGAAAAAAGGGAAGTGTGTATATGTTGTATATATGAAAATATATACAATATATACAAGTCAACATTTAAACATGGTCAAATGACATTTTAATTAATAAGATATTAATATTAATGGATAGTGGAAGAGAATTTTTGAGATTTATTTTTATTATAATAAAATATTGCTTTGTGGAGATTAAAAGATGGGATTGTGTGGTTTTAAAGAGAATTTTGAGATTAGTGGAGCTGTTGACCATTACTATTCTCATCATCTTCTTCTTCCTTCTCCTTTAAGGCCGACCATCACCAACATGAAAAGGTGTAGACTCTTAATTTTTAACCCAATCCGGTCCAATATGTTTTATTTAGTCTAAAATGATTTTGTTGTCTAATTGGTCCAAAATAATTTTTATTAAATAATTTTTACTTTAATATCTAATTTTTATTAATAAAAAATAGAAATAAACAATAAAAGTCAAAAAATAAAAATCGGAGTCGGAAAAATCATCGCGCGGGCCCGTGGGCATTTCGCACGCAGAATTTTTCTGCCTACGAAATGGCTACGGGCCTGTTCCGCTCGCGCTGTCGTAACCAACTGTTGCAGAATTTTTTCGCTAGCCCATTTTTTCTTGCGGCAATTTTTTTCGGCAGCGCAATTTTTCCGACGCAAATTTTTCGAAACTTAATTCAATTAGATTTTGGTTTCTTTTTTTATTATTATTACTTACCTTAACTAATTAGGAATAAACCACATCAAACCACTATAAATAAGGACCAAAGGCAATTAAAAAAGAGGAGGCCGAGAGGGACAAGAAAAAAGAAAATCCAAATTCATAAAGGAAAAGCTTGAATTCAATTGATTTTAAAGTAGCAGAAACACGATTTAAGGGATTAAAAAAAGGGCAAAAAGGCTGGTCTTTTGAGCTTGTTCATCCAAGAAGCAATTTTGGTGCAACTTACAAAAGAAGGTATGAAATTCTAATTTCTTTATTTTTTTACACAGTAGCTAAAACTAGGAATTTGCTTTTTTTTCAAAATCTAAAATCTTAGAGTTTTAAATTAGTTTTTCTAAAGTTAAAAGCTTTATTTCGTTGGTTTATCTTCCAAAAGGCTTAAAATTGTTATTTTTACTTCTTAAAAATCTTAAAACTCTAATTGAACATATTTTTCAACAAAACTAAGATTTAAATTCTATTTCTTTTAAAATTTTAAAGTAGGTTCTATTTCATTCAAAAAGCCTTAAAAAACATCTTTTCTACTTATAAAAACTTTAATTTTTTTTGTTTAAATTCATAAAACTTCATGAAATTATCAAATTGATTTCCAAATTCCTAAAAATTAATTCACCACTTGTGACCCTAAATTCTAAAAATACTAAACCCAAATTCAACTTTCAAAATTCAAAATAATGAACCCTAATCTTTTTAAAACTTTAAACCCTAATTTTTATGAACCCTAATCCTTTTAAAACATTAAAAACCATAAAACCATAAATAGATTAAATTTACACAGTAGCTTAGAAACCCAATAACCGAAAATCATAAATCAAAGTATTTTGAAGTGTCTAAAACCCTAGTTTCATGATTTCACCATTCAAACCTTAATTTGTTTAATCAAAGTGTCTTACCAACCTTTTAAAAATATAAAATCTTTAATATATTTTAATCCCATAAAAGTCACAGTAGCTTAAATTCATGAAATTTTCAAAACCTTAACACATGAGATAAAGAACCCTAAATGGAAATAGTAGCTATAATTTGGACTTTTTATTTGCTTATTCAATTCTATATTTGATTATGCTTTGATTTATTTTATATGCTTTAATTTATTTAATTTCAATATTTGATTTATTTAATTTATCATGGATGGATATTTATTTTCTATTTTGATTAATAGCTTTGATGAATGATTTATTTATTATGAATGGTTATTTACTTTTATCAATTTATTTAGACTTCCAAATGTTGTAAGAGGTATGTTTCCATTTGGTGGGTACCTCATTAGTTAAATATCATGTAATTTAATTTGCCTTTCTATTTTAGAACTAATGTAAAGTGCATGTTTCTACCTTTTGGTGGGTGTCCTATTTAGGTGTGTGATGTAAGGACACGTTTCCATCTTCGGATGGGTGTCAATTTAGTTGTTTTGTTTGGACATTGCTTTGATTTTAATATAATGATGCTTTCTTTTTGTGTGTAATATGGATAATATTTTTATATTTAAGAATTTTATAATATTAAGACCTGTAAAGGAGGCCGGTTCTAATGAACCGGGCGTTGTGGGGGTGCTGGGCCATTTCTCACCTTTCCCACACGTACCCAACTTTCCGAACCCATTAAGGGTTGGGGATTCCTTAGGAATCGAGTCATCCACCCCTTTCTTTTTTCCCGGCCCGTCTAGGTGGCGACTCCATTTTCTCCGGACTTAGGTCCGTGTTCTCTAAGGCCCTAGCCTAAACAGTGCCGAAGTCGCAAGAACCATTCCACCGGGAGTAGGGGCGAAAATCCCCGCTCACAGTGGTGACTCCACTGGGAATAAGAGAAGTTGATTCTGTTGGTCTTTATATTATTCTATTCTTTCTTATAATGATATTATCCATTGCATCATATTAGATTGTATTATGTGCGTGAGTTAGGACGCTCGTATTACCCATGTTGTGTTATGTAAGGGATACCATACTTTCACTCAAGGTATGGAGATCGAGCATGGCATAACCACTCATAGCCTCGTACCATTTGGTATATACTTGCTATGGGAACCTAAGCCTTTTAACCCAAAGACTAAAGCTCATGTAATTGGCCTAGTTACTTTCCTTAGGTTTTACCCCAAATGCATGTTGTTTGACTATGGTTGGTTTATCTTAGTCTAAATCATGGCTTATTTGGTTTGTTCTTTTTCTAATATGACCTTAGTGTATTGTAAGCTCAAAATAAATTTTTCTTTAAAATCCAAAAGACCAAAACTATTTTCAAAATTTTTCAAGATGGTCTTTGGACATAAGACTTTTCTAAAAACAAATCAAAAATTCTTTGGCCCATGGCCCAAATACTAAGCCCAAAATCCATTTTTCTAAAATCTTTTACAATGGGCTTAGAAACAAAACTATTTTCACCCAACATTTTCTTACAGAGAGCTTAAAAATTATTTGGGTCAATTAGGAAATACCAAAAATTAATTGTGGGCCTAGTTTACACTAAGAATAAATTAACCATGGGCTTGTTTTTGGCATGAACCATTAGTTACCTTTTTCAAGTGAGAAATTTATCTATAATAAACCTCTTAATTTAGTTTTAATCCAATATAGCATAAAGGCTACTTTAGTTGGTTGAATGGATTAAAACCTAATTAATGGGAATTATCATGGATTGATTTCCATTTTTGAAAATATAACTATTGGTTGAAACGTCCGAGAGAATTATTCAAAAGCAAGATACCCCATGTTGGTATTTTGTTAACCATATACCTAGGAAAAGAGGCTCGCCATTCGTGTGTGGATGTTATAAGGTTGGAAGGAACATCCTAATTATCCTTGTTTGTTGTTTACATACATACATACATTTGCATCTCATATCATTGATCCTTTCTGGCTCATAGACCTGAGGAACAACAATTCAAGAGCATACAACGATATCACCTACAACACTGATTTTTGATTCAAGTGCTTCATTGGAAGGATGGATGCAAACTAGCTAAGGGATATAATCGATGAAGTTGTCAAAGCTAGGATGGGAGCTACAAGATCAATTGGTTGAAATTATGAAGACCCAGTTGATTCAAATTCTAGAGATCATCAACAATGCTAATGAGACATCTCCCATTGACATAAGAAAGAAGGAAAAGGCAGCATTAACAAGGAACATGTCTACTGATAGAGAACGAATGAAAAATGAGAGATCAATCCCTATTCTACAAGACCAACCGAACCATGTGCTATCTAAGTGGAGCAATAAGAGAGGCTATCACCCTAGTGGGAAAAGTCAAAGGGAAAGAGGAGGTGTTGAGAAAGATGCAACAACTAAGCCAACAAAGAAGCGTAAATTTTCAGATTTAAGGGAGCCTTTGTCAAAGATGTTAGAAAATCTGATGAAAATAGATTTGCTACAACCATTGGCACCTCGGCCTCTACATAAGCCTCTACCGCCAAATTTTGAAGTCAAGGTCTTCTGTCAATTCCATCAAATGCAAGGGCATGAGACAGATAAATGTGTTCACTTAAGGCACAAAATCCAAGATTTGATTGACAGTGGAAAGCTGCCTGAGCCTGATAAGCCCAATACTAAGAATAAGCCTCTGCTTAAAATTGGAAGGGCGCCACTGCTTTCAACCCTCATGAAGAGTTTTATCTTGTCATCTCATCATGATATGGATAGAGAAGTTGCTAAAGATGATGTACTACTAAACAAGTTTGGATTAACTATGGATGATGAAGCCATGATCCTTAATGATGGAAAAAATCCTTGCCCTTGATATGTCTAAATGAATGGAGTATCTTTGACTCCAACTCAATAAACTTTCCTTAGCTTGAATGTTGCTTTTCAATTTTACTTTCTTTAATTAGAACTATCATGTTTTTCAAATTTAAAGTTGCTTGAATAAATTACTTTCATCAAAATTTTTGTTGGTCTTTGTTCATTTTGGTGCTCAACCAATGAGGAATTTGGCTTGATAATTCATGAATTAATATATTTATGCATCATGACTCGAATGACTTTACTAGGTGAGGAAATTGCTCTATAGCATTGAGTTGTGTATGCTTACTTAGAGAGGGCTCCTGCATAATTACCTTTGTCTAGGTCCTAGTTAGTCTTAGAACATGCTTTGACAAACTTTCGAGGCGAAATTGAACTTTGCTTATTTAAGAGAGAAATTATCTAGGTATTGTTTAGTTAGCCAACAACTAGTATCCACCCAATTAAATATCAATCCCTAGTTGTCTCTTTGAGCCTTCATAAAATTTTAGCTTTCTTTTCATTGGCTTACAAACTTCAATAACCTACCTTGAGTTGTTGTGATACTTTTGACAAGTCTTATGATCACTAAGATAAAGAGGCAAGAAGATCAAAGAAAGCAATGATTAGGCAAGATTAAGAGGATAGTTGAAGTTCTCAAGACTATAAAGATAGTTGAAGTTCTCAAAACCATAAGGGTAATTGATGTTTTTAAGACCATAAGGGTAGTTGAAGTTTTTCTAATATCTCCAATATATCAAGACAACATCAGAGTAACAAATGATTTATCCCTGTTAAAGAAGATTTATGTTAATCCACTCAGCCATTATTAGAAGCCCAAGTTAGTACAAACAAGACAACTCTGTTTGAGCTAGAACCAAAAAGGAAAGAAAAAAAGGAAAAGAAAGAAAAAAGAAAGAAAAGAAAAGAAAATAAAGAAGAAAAGAAAAGAAAGAGAAAAAAAGATAAAAAGGCGGTTCAAAAAGTCAATTGAGTTCTCTTTTACCTAAAGCAGCAAAAGGCTTCCATTTGGTTCATAAGGAAATTGTTACTTGAATTGGTCCAACCCAACCAAAGATTCAATCAAAATCAAAGGAAAAGGGAGAAAGACTATTCAGTTCTTGAAAATTTTGTACTTAACAGTCCTACAAGGAAGAAGGACAAAATGATAAAGTGCTCTAAGAAAGGGAAGAGTAAGAAAAATAAAAGGAAAGAAAAGGGAGAAGAAGAAAAGAAGCGAATTTGGGTATTAAACTTTTTGCAAGGGCAAAGACTGTCCTAATCAAGATCCAGATTAATGCCAAGAAGATAGAAGGAATTTGGAGTCTAGCAAGATTGCCTCCAAGCTGCCTAAACTTCAAACAAGAAATTTATAGTGTGAAGGTTTGTCCCTTGTGTCACATCGGCTCCTATCTCAAAATGGCCTTTATTTAAACCCGTGTCCCTTATAGACTCCATTTCAAGCTTATTAAAGACCTGTTGATCTCTCTTGGTAGGTAGAGTCTATTAGTGGAGATAGTTTGAATAAGCATGCATATGAGATAGACAATATTTAAACTCAAATAAGACCTTTGGCCAAGTAATGTGTATGTGCCTATCTAAAGTGCAACAATTCTTGCTTAAATAGAAATGATTCCCGAGTTTAGTACGGTAACTAGGGTTGTCATATTATAGATATGTTAATTTGAAAAAATCAAGTCCTGAGGTACATTGACATTAATTTGGCAAAGCCAACATTTGATTTCAAAATCAAAATTCAAAAAAAAATCAAAAATCAAAAATAATAATAATAATAATAATAATAATAATAATAATAATAATAATAATATTTTGTCATACAAAGCCTTCAAGCTAAGGGGAGTATATTGAACTATCGAACCTCCAAAGGACACATTGGGCAAAGAAAATGATTATTGGCAAGGTCATGAAGAAGCTATCAGTCGACATGCTATGGATGTATCCCTGACTCTGCTGCTTGGGGTCTCCATCACTCGTGTTTTCATCATCTTGAAGATAAAAGCCACAAATGCAAAGGTTTCAATCATTCCAATGCAAGACTTGAACGAGCATCAAAAAGGAACTAATGAGAACACTTATGTTGATCACCTCGGTCTGTGAGTCGATGGAACAACTGTAAGTATTATTCATGCATATCATGCATACATGAGCATATCACATCGTACTTTCTTGTCTTGTATTGTCTATCCTTTATCAAAGTGAACAGCAAACACTCTGTGAAGTGAAGAATCAAAAGAAGATGTCAAATCAGGGGGGCATGGAAAGCCCATTGCTTGAGAAAGCTTTAATAATTTTGCAAAGAGAAGAAATGTGTGCTTGTGCGAAGAACTAGACAAGAAAAATATTAATCAAAGCTTGCATGGAAAAAATCTTTGGTTTGAGCCTACACAGGGGGCAAAGTTTCTCCCTTTCAATTTTTTGAGTTTATATACTAAATATTTTTAAACTCACTTACAAATATTTTGCCACACAGGGGGGCAAGGAGAGAATATAAGGTCCAATTAAAAATAGCTAAATCTTTGCAAAAAGGAAGAACAAAAGAAAGAAACATTAGAACTCTCAAAAGAATGAAGATGCAAAAGACAAAAGACCAATCCAGCTAAGAGAGCTGAAGCCAGGGTAAAGACCCGACCTCCAATGAATAAAGACCCATATTTCAAGGGTAAAGACCCAATCTCAAAGGATGAAGATCCATTTTCAAGGGTGAAGACCCGATGTCAAAAGATGAAGATTCATTTTCAAGGATGAAGACCCGATCTCAAAGGATGAAGATCCATTTTTAGGGTGAAAAATCACAATGCATAAAATAGCGGGAGTAGTCGGATTTCTCAAATGATAAAAGGTTAGTCAAATTCAATCTCGGGTCCAAGTACCCAAATCAAATCAATTTAGGATCGAGTATCCAAAGCCAAGTTAGGATCGAGTATCCAAATCCAGTTAGGATCGAGTATCCCAATCCAGTTTATGATCGAGTATCCAAAGCCAATTTAGGATCGAGTATCCCAATCAAGTTTAGGATCGAGTATCCAAATCAAGTTAGGATCAAGTATCCCAATCCAATTTAGGATCGAGTATCCAAATCCGAGATCGAGTATCCAAATCCAGTTAGGATCGAGTATCCCAATCAAGTTTAGGATAGAGTATCCGAATCCAAGTTAGAATCGAGTATCCAAATCAAGTTAGGATCGAGTATCCCAATCCAAGTTAGGATCGAGTATCCAAATCCAATTTAGGATCGAGTATCCAAATCTAGTTTAGGATCGAGTATCCCAATCCAGTTTAGGATAAAGTATCCAAAGCCAGTTTAGGATCGAGTATCCAATTCCAGTTAGGATCGAGTGTCCGAATCTAGTTAAAATCGAGTATCCCAATCCAATTTAGGATTGAGTATCCAAATCCAGTTTAGGATCGAGTATCCCAATCCAGTTTAGGATCGAGTATCCAAAGCCAGTTTAGGATCGAGTATCCAAATCCAGTTAGGATTGAGTGTCCGAATTCAGTTAGGATTGAGTATCCCAATCCAATTTAGGATCGAGTATCCAAATCCAGTTAGGATCGAGTATCCCAATCCAGTTTAGGATCGAGTATCCAAAGCCAATTTAGGATCGAGTATCCAAATTCGATTTAGGATCGAGTATCCAAATCCAGTTTAGGATCGAGTATCCAAATCCAGTTAGGATCGAGTATCCAAATCAAATTTAGGATCGAGTATCCAAATCCAGTTTAGGATCGAGTATCCAAATCCGATTTCAGATCGAGTATCCAAATCCAGTTAGGATCGAGTATCCAAATCAAGTTAGGATCGAGTATCCCAATCCAATTTAGTGTTGAGTATCCAAATCCAATTTAGGATCGAGTATCCAAATTCAGTTAGGATCGAATATCCGAATCCAGTTTAGGATTGAGTACCCAAATCCAAATAGGATCGAGTATCCAAGTCTAGTTTAGGATCGAGTATCCAAATCTCTCGGGTCCAGAACCCAAAACCTCAAAAATTAAGTCTTATTTCTTTTTCACTCTCTTTCACTAAGGTTTCAGATCATTCAAGCAGGGGGCAAACTGTAGACCCTTAATTTTTGACCCAATCCTGTCCAATATGTTTTATTTAGTCTAAAATGATTTTTGTTGTTTAATTAGTCTAAAATAATTTTTATTAAATAATTTTTGCTTTAGTATCTAATTTTTATTAATAAAAAATAGAAATAAATAAATAAAAGTCAAAAAATAAAAATAAAAATAAAAATCAGAGTCAAAAAAATCGGCGACGAAAAAATCGTCGCGCGGGCCTGTGGGCATTTCGTACGCAGAATTTTTCTGCCTGCGAAATGGCTACCGACCCGTTCCGCGTGCGCTGCTGCAGAATTTTTTCGCCAGCACATTTTTTTCTGCGGTAATTTTTTTCGGCAGTGCAATTTTTCCTTTTTGAAATATGGTTATGATTGTGTATTGTTGATTGTGTTTGAGTTATTTTGATGTTTACATAAGTATTATGTGGTATTTTGGTGGAATTTGTTGAGTTTATGTGGAGTTTAAAAGGTTAATAAAAGATGATTTTTGGATGAGACATTTTTGTGTCGATATCAGGTTTTTGGCCTGACACGCCCGGTGGCACGGCCATGTCTTTGGTCGTGTCGATGGTTCTATTTTCAGTGTAGGTGATATGAGCAGTGACACGCCCATGTCACTGAGCGTGTCATAGCTATTGTGTTGGAGGAGAATTGACACGTGAAGTGACACCCCCATGTCACTGAGCGTGTCATAGCTACTGTGTTGTTGTAGTATTTACACGTGCAGTGACACACCCATATTATTGGGCATGTCAAAGCTTCTGTGTTGTGGGTTTAGGGCACAATCATGGACACGCCTGTGTTGTTGAGCGTGTCATATGTAGAATTTGCCCTAGATAGTTTCTTTTCTTATTTTTCTTTGTGTATCACTTAGTGATTATTTATAATCACATTTGGTTTAGGCTTTGAAGAGACTTGAGTTACCCCAATCCTAGTGTTGAGGGATATCTTAGAAGAGGAATTTGGAAGTGGTGTTTGTTTCTTTTAGAGGTAAGTACAAACTTTGAATAATTGTCTGCATTTACCTGACATTGAGAGTTAACATATTTGGTTGGAAAATGTGTTAAGTTTCCTACTACATGATTGGAACATGAATAATATGCTATGATTTGCATAATGTGAACTATGTGAAATATATGATGATGACTCATAATGTATGGATAATGCAATTTGTTATGTATACACTAATGATGGTATGTAAAGCCATTGGTGATGGCTATATTGATATAAATGAGATATTTGAGACGTTGTGCCTAATGTGATCATGAGAAAATGAGAAAGGATTCGATAATGAAATGAGAAATAAAAATAAACTGTGTGCCTAGTATGTTATTCAACTTTCAGAGTTCTGGGTTTGGCGGCATGCCTATAAATTGCCTACGAATTGCCTACGGGCTAGACGCTGGACGTCAATGTGAAAATATTTTTGAGGTGAAATGACTGGGTCATAGGCCTCAAAAATAAATCCTTAGGCTGGGTGAAATGTCTAGTTTGTAAACTCAGACCTAATTGGATTAATCCATAGATATATTGCCTATGGGGCTAGACACAAGGTGTCATTATAGACCAAAGCAGTAACTCTAGAAATTGAATAACATATGAGTTTTCTTTTGGACCCATGCTTGTCTTTGCTTTAATGTGAATTATGAATTGTGGAACAATTGAATAATTTATTAAGATATAATGATATAATCCTATGAGATATACTATCCTTATGAATTGTGGAACAATTGAGCAATATAATGAGTTATAATATTATGAGATATGATATCCTTATGTATTATGCATTGACATTGCATTTAAACTATATTGTTAGCAAAGTTTGTACCACTAAGCTTCTGGCTTAGTGCGATTGTGGTTCATCGCGCAGGTGACAGGGTAGATCAAGTTGAGCCGGAGAGTTCAGCTAGACAAAGTCGAGTCTAGGCTTGAGATTGTGAGAGCAGTGTTGATTTGGACTTCAAGATCAGAGATAAACTGTCAGCATATATATATTTCATATTTTTATACATATTGATTTTGATATGCTTAAATATGTATATTCCGTAAACTATTAAAAATGTTTTGGATTAATCTTTGGTAATGAAGTATAAAATATATGTTTTAATAAGTAATTTATCATCTATTATTTATATGATATCAATTGAATGTTTTAAGATTATACAGATTTTATAAATGAGGATTTGATTGCTTAAAATTATTGTGATATTCTTGTATTCTCTATATGTATATTACATATATTGGATATATGTAGTGTACGTATATTGGGTATAAGGGTGTTACAAAAATTAACATGTAAACTTTGATCAGTTTGTGCTTGGAGACAAATAGAGGAATCAATTTCGTTTAACTATGCTTGAATTAATAATAATTGAACAAAGTTTGATAATACATAATTCTATATTAAGCATGTAGTGATTAAGGGAATATAAAACATATGAATCATATACTGATTCATTAAAAATAATTTGTTAGTTTATATATGATATTTTCTTATATGAATAGTAAGTTATAAAACAATAAGTTACCATTGATATAATTAAGCTTATTAATGGTTAGAGTATAAGATAATAATAATAATAATAATAATAATAATTATAATTATAATAATAATAATAATAATAATAATAATAATATTATTATTATTATACAGAAATGACAATAATATTATAAATTTATTGCTCAATAAAGTTTTACTCTGAATATTCTTATCATTTAATATTATGAACTTATTATTATCATATAAGAGTATGTAATAACAACTATGTTTCATGTTTTAATAACGCAAACAAGCAAAAAAAAAAGTAAGAGATCATATTTACCTGACTTAAATTAATAATAATAATAATAATAATAATAATAATAATAATAATAATAATAATAATAATATTTGGATTAAAAAGTAAATATCGATGAAACCAATGAAATAGTAAAAGAAAATAAATGATTTTAGATTTATTAAACTTTGACCAGTTTGTGCTTGGAACAAATAGAGGAATCAATCGTTTAACTATGGTTGAATTAATAATAATTGAACAACAAATCGATTAATACATAATTCTATATTAAGCATGTAGTTATTAAACTTTATTAAACTAGATTTATTAAACTTTGACCAGTTTATACAAATCGATTGCTTCAGAAGGAGCTTTGTTTATTATTGCACCTCCGGCTGCTGCATCTATTGTGCCCTTGATACTTGGATGACGGCCATTATAAAAAGTTGAATCAAAAGCCATTCAGGGACGCCATGGTAAGGACATTTTCTTTGTAAATTTTTTAAACGTTCCCAAGCTTCAAATAAACTTTCACCATCTTGTTGAACAAAGCTTGTGATATCATTTCTCAATTTAGCAGTTTTTGCAGGTGGAAAATATTTTGCAAGAAAGGCAGTGGCTAATTGATCCCATGTAGTGAATGTACCAGGTGCTTTAGATGTGAGCCAATCCTTTGCTTGATCCCTTAAAGAAACTGGAAAAAAAGTCATAAACGAATAGCATCATCAGATACACCATTAATTTTAAAAGTATCACATATTTCTAAAAAATTAGAGATGTGAGCATATGCATCCTCATGTGGAAATCCATGAAAAACTGATTGTTGAATCAGATTGATAAGCACTAGTTTCAGATCAAAAGTATTGGCTTGCACAGGTGGTTTAACGATGCTAGATCTTAGCTGAGCAGATGGCATAACATATTGCTTAAGTGTCATATTTTGTGGATCTCCCATGGTTGATTCTTCATCAGTTGTATCTGTAGGATTATTTGCTGAAATTTCTTCCACTTTTTGCTTCTCTTTTCTTTCCTTTTTATTTTTCCTAAAAAGCCGTTCAATTTCTGAATTATATGGTTCAAGCGTTGAGTTAGGATTTCTTCGCATATAAACCAAAAATTAAGAATTTAATGCATAAAAGTAAAATATCCAAACCACCACTAGTCCTAATATTATCAATATTAGAATGATTGCCTCCCCGGCAACAGCACCAAAAACTTGTTGCGGACTCGGCCTCACTATCTACAAGTACACAGATCATTAACAAGTAATATAATGATGAGTAGAGTATCGTTCCCACGAGCAAGTAATATAATGCAAAATCTCTTCAAAACAGAGCCAAAATCAATGCCACGGTCATGGCTTTTGAGCCCCATGGTCGTGGCTTTCAATATGCTTCTGCCCTTGCAATTTCTGTCATTGAAAAATTTAGACAGCTTCAAATCAAATCCCATGGCCATGGCTTTTTGACAGCCATGGCCCTGGGATTCAAAACGAATCTGGACCTCTTGATTTCTCGTCTCTAATTCCATTTTCAAGTTCAAAATCATGTATCATGATTTATAAGACCATGTAAATTCATTTTCTTCCATTTTGAGCTTCTTTTGACATCCTTTTTTTTCTTCTTTCATTTTCTATGATTTTTAGCCAAAATAAGCTATTTCTTCATACTTGTAACTTTATACTTGAAATGATGAATATTCTAGCATTCACAATAAAAATTGATCAAATTCAATTGATAATAATAAAAAATATAACTAGAATAATCATAAAATTATATGCAAAATATGGTCTTATCAATGAGAATACCAAAATTTATAAGGAAAGAACCAAGACATGGCATGATACGTATATCAAATTTAAGCAATTCCAAGAAGGACAACAAGTTTTGTTATACAATTCAAGGTTAAAACTCTTTCCTAGAAAGCTTAAGTCTAGTTGGTCGAGACCTTTTAAAGTTGTGAAGGTTTATCCTTACATTGCAGTGAATATACAAAACCAAAGAGGGGAAATATTTTAAGTAAATGGCCAATGATTAAAACCTTATTTCATTGGTGATTAAATAGATGTCAAGAACGCCTATCATTGTAGCACATCAACATTCAAATAAGAGAATATCGAGCTATCGACTATAAACTAAGTGCTTATTGGGAGGCAACCTTTCATTTTATTCTTTTTAATTTATTTTCTTTTCCAATTTTTGTTTTGTTATTATTAAAATTTTATTTTGTATGTGATTTAAAGTATAAAACCATAAAAAAAGGTATAAAGACACCACAACCGTGGTGAATCATACCCATGGTCATGGGAATCAATTTGAAGCTGTTAAAATGGAAACGGGGGAAAAATTTTAAAGTTCCAGTAAAGAAATGAATCCCACGACCATGGCCTACTAAGGCCACTACTATGGGTTTGATGTTGAGACTGCTAAAATGAAAACACAAAGAAAAATAAGAGAGGTAGAGGCAAAACTAATCTCATAACCATGGCATTCCAAGGCCCACGGCAGTGGGATTGCAAATGAAGCTACCAAAGATGGGGAGCATGAGGAAACCAAAGTGGCAGAAGCAAACTGAAAGCCACAACCATGGCCTTCCAATGACCACGACAGTCACAAACCATGCAAAACTACCTTTGTGGCCATGACCGTGGCCATCTAAACCTATATAAACATCTTATTTTCTCTCCCCTTCTCACTTTTTAAAGCCCTGGCTGCCCAATTTTGAAACCCATGCTCTAAACCTCTAAACCAATGACCTAAACTCCATTTTCATCCAATAGTTTTTCTAGTTTTTCATCAATTTCAACAAATATATTTTTAAAATGGTTAGAAGTAAGACTCTTGCAAAAAAATCAAAGGGTGGCGATGGATCAAAGGTGGCGATGGATCAAAGGGTGGCAGATCTAAAAGGAGGCGCCAGGATGAATCATACACCTCTTCATCAACACCTTCTCCACCTTCATCTCCACAACCTCAAGGACCATGTATGTCTGCAAAAATTTGTTTTTGTGATGTGGGTCAGCGAAAAAGGTACCAAGATTTAAGTTCTTGAAAAATTATTCCTTCTTGATTTATTGATGGGAATGTTATTAGGAAATTGAGGTGAATGATGTGTTGCTTAAAATGTTTATGCGATGGATAATGTTTGTTAGCATGTGTTTACCCAACCTATGCTGAATTAACTCTTGAGTTTTTGAGTAGTTTTCAATTTATCCCACCAGATAACCATGCTGCCCATAATGAAAAGGTAGAATTTAGGTTAGCTAATCAAAATTATAATTGGTTAATTATTGAATTTGGGCAAGCTTTAGGATTAGTTGAATTACAATGAACTTTTGGAAGAACTGAGGGGTTTGATGAAAATGAAACATGAACTCGACTAGGGGGCATGAGAAGGTTTAATAGTAAAATATCTAAAGCCTCTAATTTTACAAACCCATTTTTTTTTGTATATTCATGTTGTTTTAGCAAACACAATTTTTGGGAGAGGGGAGAGCCAAGGCACCGTTAATTCTAAAGACTTGCATTTCTTTTATTGTGCCCTGAAAGAAAAAGTCTTAAATGTTGGTTATTGGTTTGCTAAGAGGTACGAAGAAGTAGTTAGACAAAGTGGTAAGATTGTCATTGGGGAGATGATTACAAAAATTGTTGCATATCTCAATATAGGATTTGATCACCTTGCCCCTGTCCCGGGTAAACTTACCATAGATATGAGTACCATTTTAGCCATGAGACTAACAATGAGAAGAGGGAATTAGTATGAGATTTTAGGACCACTAGATGCTAATTTTAACATTGACGAGGTAGAATTATTTGTAGAGAGAGGTAATTTTGACGAACCTGAAGATCAACCACAATCTCAACCTTCTGAGGCTAGTCCATCCGCTCCACCTCCACCTTATGATGTCGATCCAACTACTCCACCACCAAGCACATTTGAATATATATAGCTAATAGACTTGATTCTTTTAAAACAGAGATGAAGCGCAGGAATGCAGTCTGGAAGCAATTCTTTGATAACATGGAGCATCGAATTAGAGGAGTTGAGCATGAGGTGCGAACTACTTTAGCTCAGATGATGGGCCTTAGTGAGCAGTTCAAGACCTTCTTTGCTCAATTCGGACTGTATTATCCATCTCCATAGCATCCACAACAACCCCCTCCGCCTAGTGATGATCCTAATGTTGGAGACCACTGAGGACAATGGTGATTCAAGTTTGGGGAAGTTTTTCCTCGAAATTCTTGATTTTATGCAAACTTGTTGTACTTTTTAATTTTTGGTATTTTGGTTTAATTTGTTTTATTATGTTTGTTTTAAGAATATTTATGGTTTTGTTTTATGTTGTTTTGATTTTTGTTATTTTCTTTGGTTTAATTTATGGAATATTTAATGTTTTGGAAGTGGAAAATTATTAAGTTTGGTTTAATAAATATGAATGTTCT
The DNA here is from genome assembly GCA_947685225.1 of Garcia nutans. Lineage (NCBI taxonomy): Eukaryota > Viridiplantae > Streptophyta > Magnoliopsida > Malpighiales > Euphorbiaceae > Garcia > Garcia nutans. The sequence continues at coordinate 15,540,223 of CANTUV010000006.1, read as the reverse complement.
TTATAAATATATTATTTCCTTATATGTTTTTTTATATCTTAAAATTTTTCAATTAAAATTTTGAAATTTTAAGGTTAAGATTTGGTAGAATAATAACACCTTATAGATTTTTAACCAAATGAGCACTTCAAATTAATCAAAAGTGTTTAATTATTGAATTTTAGATTAAGTTTATATTCTTTTATATTATTATTTGCCTAGGCCTAGAACATATTTAAAAGAACTTTTGAGGCGAAATTGAATCTGGCTAAGTAAAAGGGAAAAATGATTTAAGCATTGTTTGTGGAACCAAATTCATATGCCCACTAATTTTTAACATTACCCCTAGTTGTCCCTTTTTGAGGCTCAAATAAATCTTAGCTTAAGTTTTCTTTGATTTAATAAACCAAATAAACTACCATTTTCAAGTTTGATTGTATTTTGAAAATTTTCTCAAAATTAAATTGTTCAAATATGAGGATAAAGTATAGAAAAATTTCTCCTTCAAAATCTATTAGAGACTCCTAAGTTTAAAGTTTGAGGAAGTTACTTATATATGTATGTTTATTTACTTTAAATATATATATATATATATATATAGAAATCCCATAGAGGAGAGAAAGAAGTCAAGAAAGGAGCAAAAATATCCAAAGATTCTCTACAAAGCTACATGGTAAGAGAAATTTCTGAAAGATATTCAACCTATTTCATTTAAGCCTTATATTAGCCTTTATCTGTAATGACCCCACTACATGCATATCAAAGACCTTTTGATTTTTCTTGATTTAGTGTAGTCTATTAGTGGAGAAAGCTCAATTAAGCATGCATATGAGACTCGGGTAAGTTTGCATTAAAAAGAATATTTGCTTATCTAAAGTTTAATGATTGATTACAATTAATTAAATTCTTGAGTAAAGGAGGTAAGAATGAAGAAGGTAAAATTATGAAGCTAAATTGAGACTTAAATTTTGAAGTTTTATTTGTTTAAATTTTTGCATATAAACTCAACATATAAACAAATCTATAGTACTAAACTCAATTGCTTGAGGACAAACAATGATTTAAGTTTGGGAGAGTTTGATAGAGTGAAATTATGATCAATATTTTATGTAATTCTAACCATGATTTTACTTATTTTATAATTGAATTTAATGAATTTTGGTGATTTGAGTTAGAATTATAGTGTTTTAGATTGGAAAGACAAGATTAAAGGTTGTTAATAATTAGTGGTGCAAATTTGAAGAAAAGTAAGCAAAATTGATGGAAAAGTCAAGTGCCAGGGCCACGACCATGGGAATGAAATTGAGTCTTCCACTTTAAAAATTAAAGAAAACAAAAGTTCTAGAAACAAGATGGATGCCACGACCATGGCATTGCAAGGCCACGCCCATGGTATGCATTTCTCCACTGCCTGAGCTAAGAAAAAGAAGAAAAGTCAAAGTTTGTAGACTCAATTTAAATGCCATGACCATGGCATGTAAAAGGCCATGATTGTGACCCATAAAGCCGTAATTTACAGCTGGAAAACAGCTCAAAATAGTCTAAACCAACCCAGGCCACGACCGTGACATCCATATGCCATGATCGTGGGGTAGAAATCAATGACTTTTAGCCGGAAAGTTTGAACTTTGAAGATCTAAATAACTGTAACTTGATAGATTCATGCATTTGACAGCTTGCCACCACCAAGAAGCTTCCAAGCACTCTATATAAACACCTCCCATTCAAGGATTCAAAAAATAAAAAAATTGATCTGTGAGTTTATATATGAGTTTTTGATTGAGTTTTAGATTGAAGTTAATGTGAATTCTATAAACAAAAGAGGGTTTTATATACAAGTGAGAGTGTAGTAAGGTTAATTCTTTGTTCCTAAAACTTGTATCAATTAAGTTCTAGTCTCTATTTTGAGAAAAGAGTGAATTAGGGTTTCAAGGAAGAGATTCAAGGAGTCCTAAAGGAGTCTTCTTCAAATCAAGAACTAGAGTTTGCTCTTTCTTGTTATTTATGTTATCAATTTATAATTATTGTGTTTTTATTTTAAACATGAGTCACTAAACTCTTTTTAGGGTTAGTCCCTTATATTGAATTTATTATAGAACACTTATTTCTTATTTGATTTAATTTAAGTTTATCTTTAATTATTTTGTTATCTTTGATCTTAATGCTTTGATTATCCGGCCAATAATTAATTAAATTGAGATGTTGTGTGATGGAGCGAGAGTGGAAGCACAACAATTGTCCATGAAGATAACAATCTTGAGGGAGTTTTTTACTTAGAGATAAGGTTAAACATTTAAGAGGTTGATTTAAGATTCTCACAAAAACCTAATGAATTGATTTAATTACTTGTGATCACAAGAGTAGATATAAGGATTAAATTGATAGTAGCTTTAATACTTAAGAGAGACTTGAGCTTAATTAAGGAGAATTCAACCATTAATCAAAAGGGAAACTGAATTAAAATTAACATGTGCATACAAGGCCTAACAATTTCCACTTAATAGAATATTAAAATAATAAAATATAAGTGTCAAGTAACTTCTGAAACGTGTAAACTAAAGAAATAAGTGTATTGTTGATGATGATAGCATTAGTCATGATAGTAGAATCTAGATTATGATGATATGAATTAAAAATAAATATATATATATATATATATGTATATATAATACTTTATCACCTTAAACTTATAGGCAGAAGAAAAAAAAAAGAACTAGACAAATGGAAAATTTTAAAACAAGAAAGTGACAAAAGCAAAAAATGAATATGTTAATGAATGACACATATCATCTTACTTTAGCTTTCTAAATTGTAGAAGTATAAAAAAGAGAAGCCTATGCTTCTATATTCCTGAGAACCCGATGGTTAAATATATAAATACATATAAAAGTTTGAAATTAAATAGATTAATTGATAGTCTAAGAATTGGTGAGTCAAGAATAACAGAAGAAGGTATGAATTGTTACTTTAAAAGTCGATTCTTTTGTGTTAAAAATATAATTATAATTGGTGAAATTAGGAAATTTAAATAAATTATTCTATAGTCATTCTTTACTTAGAACTTGATTATAACTAGTAAATTTATTAAACATAATTGGATTTTAGAAGAAAAGAAATAATATATATTATATGTTAGAAATAAAATAGAGAGTATTATAAAGGACTAATGATTATTAAAGAATAAAGGAAATGGATTGGGTTTAGCTTAGTCCATATATATATTTTGGAGTTTAAATGTGCAATTAATTTTTTAAACCGGCTATATAGGAATTATATATACATTTTTTTAATTAATTATTGAATTAAAAATTTAGAACTTAGTGTTATCTATTTATATATGTAGTATAACTAAATAATTAAATAGGAGCTTAGTTATAGATCTAAATTGACCACTAAGGCAGTGAAAAAAATGTAAAATAAATTAGCCCATAAGAAATAAGTTGGGCCACTTTAATTATTATACAAGCCCAAATGAAATATAACACTTGCAGTATAATTTGGTAAATAGAGTTTAAGTGAAGTTATTAATTGAGCTTAAAACTTGATTCGGAATTGATGAAAGTAGAATTCCAATGCTAAAGTAAGTTAGCGCAAATATTAGAAATTGGAAGGAAATATGGTAACTGACGTTTGATTTCTTAAAGTGGGTAGCGTTATGCTTCTAATGAATTATTTAAACTTATAATGTGGTTAGGAGTTGAGTAGTGTGGGATTGCCCAATCCAAGAGGTGAAGAGCATTTTTGTAAAATGAAGAAAGAGAGAGAACTTGGCTTGGAAGTTGCCATAAGTCAAGGTTAGTACATACTTTGGCACATATGTTAATTGATTGTATTGTTAAAGCATAAACCTTAGTGGTAGAAATGGTACTCGTTCAGCTCATGGTTTCCTCTTACGGGAGGAGGTCACGGGTTCGAATGAGGGAGGCAACCTCATTTGAGGCCAAATAAACAAATTCCTGCTCGAGAGCCGTGAGGTGAACGGGTACTATGGCGGCCTGCTGGGTTGAGGGCTGGGACTATGGTCCACCTACAGGAGAAAAGGCCCAATAGACCAGCTGTCGTAAGATTGTGCTAGTGGGGTCGTTACAGTTAAAAAGGCACATTTTTAACTGTAACGACCCCACCTGCACGGTCTTACGACAGCTGGTTTATTGGGCCTTTTCTCCCGTAGGTGGACCGTAGTCCCAGCCCTCAACCTGGCAGGCCACCATAGTATTGGACTGCCTTTGCGGGCCCTCCAGTAGGATTTTTTTATTTGGCTCCCAAAGGAGTTGTCTCCCTGGATCGAACACCTGACCTCCCACTTAAGAGAGCCAACGAGCATAATCCAGTACCATTTCTACCACATTAGGCATTGTTTAAAGTAACAATGCTTAATATGATTTAAATGTAGTGTGATAAGCCATTTAAGAATGGCTAAAAAAATAATATTGATATGTATAAAATGTGAAAAGTGCTAATATTGTACTAAAATGAGAAAGTCATCCACATTTGATTTAAATGTGATGATGATGTGATTTATGAGTCAAAAAAAATATGAAAAAGAATGAGAAATGTGAATTATGAGAAAAATATGTTTGCATGCCACATTAAATAAAGTCTAGCTCTAGATTATTATTGTTGGATTTTTACATCTTCGAGTAAGACAGACCGGTGTCATAGATATTATTACACCTTTAGGTGAGACATGCTGGTGTCATATATATCATTACGCCTTCGGGTGAGACATGCTTATTCACAGATGAATGAGATAGCCCATGAAAATATTTTTAAAACTAGACCAATATATAAAAATTTTTGGGCCCAATGTATGGATAATTGAAATGTTAAATGTTGCTTAACTTTGAAGCATAGTGAATTTTATAGCATTGCATATAAAATGTCATTTATTTTGTACCAAAGTATATACCATTAAGCAAGTAGCTTAGCGCGATTTGTTTATCACACAGATGACAGGTTAGAGACAGTTAGTTATGTTAGATCTGTCCGAGTCTAGGTGTTTGGATTGTACTAGAAGTTTAATACTATGCCACCAGACCAATGCCACTTGTATTGTATGAAATATTTGTTTCTATCAAATCTATCATGTATGTATGCATTATGAATTTATATAACAATGTTGTAAACTTTAAGAGGTGGTTTGGTATTATAAACATATGTAATATTTTTATATGTAAAGTTGTATGATTTTTAAATGTGGGATGACTTTGAAAATGTGTTGGAGTTTTGGTTGATTTTGTTATTGGGAGTGTAAATTTATACAGGTTGAGTATGTTTGTTTTTGGGATTACTCAAATTATAGACAAAACTCGTAAAATTTTCTAAAAAAAATTTAATGAATAAATGTTATAGTACTATTTAAATTACTTATATCTATTTATTTAGTTAATGTACTACCTTTTAAATGAATGAATTATTTTATTTGAATTAATAAAGAATTTTCTAATGGCCTTAATAGTGACATTTTTGTATTTTGTATATGTATTTTACATATATATGTTATATGTATTATACATATATAGAGTATAAGGGTGTTATAAATATGGCAGTCAAAGCCACCAATAAGGTAATTTTATAGAAAATGGTTGGCATGAATAATTGTCTTTTGATTCATGGGTGATATGGAACCTCTATTTGCACTCCTACGATGGCAACTACCTACTCTTTGATTTACGATGTTGAGAGGTCTCGTTGGAGCCTTGATCCAGCCTGCTAGGAAATTAGGAGCCGAAATGCTCATTTGGGTTAAGTCTCATATCACACCACCACGTACGGTCTCCAATCGATTCGGTAAGCATGAGTTTAAAATTATCTTTTATTTTGAAAAGATTTGTTTTCTTTTATTTTTTAAAAGAAACTCACCTTTTATTTTAAAAATGAATGATGGCTTTTATTTTGAAAATATTTGTTTCCTTTTATATTTTAAAAGAAACTCACCTTTTATTTTAAAAATGAATGATGGCTTTTATTTTAAAAAGAAAAAATTAGAGAGTGACCACCTTAGTTTATTTTATTTGGAAAAATTAAGGAAAACTCATTTAATTGACTCTATTAAATTAAATTGATTTTTTTTCAAAAAGAGCACTAGTCTGAAACCAGTCACAATGGGTCCCGAACTAAGTTTTCATACTAATTTGAGAAAAAAATTATTTTTTTATTTGTCTTTGATTAATTTTAACCTTTTGGATCGAAGAAAAATGTGATTTTTATGGGTTTATGCCAAAATTAATTGTGAATGTCCTTATTGCAATGCATAAGCATACAATAGTATGGTATCCATAAAATGCGGTACAAAAAATATTACAATTCCACCAATATAATAACTTCATGGGAGCTTCAACTCTAGCCCTTATGGGTTCTAGGTTGAGCATAATTCCACAATTAATTAATTTAAAGAAAAAGATAAATACATAACAACATAATGGTGACTATTGCAAAACTCACCAAATTTGCAATGGAGCTCAAAATATCATGAAAAAAGAGAAAGAGGAATAATATTGGTAATAAGGAAAATAATAATTAATAATGAAAGGAAAATCAAAATAAAAGGACCAATTGGTTGTTTAGGTGAGGGCTCGCTACTCGAAGTAATATTTCGAATATGCCTACTTATCCCGTTTGAATAGGAATCAGAGCCGTAAATAGTTTATGCATTTGGTTTTAATGGGCTTTAATTAACCAATTTTTAGTTAATAATTACTGAATTAAAACTGAGATAGAAAAGAGCATAATACCTTGGGTAGGCACTTTTTTCTTGATAAAAGGTTAGAGGGTCTTGCCACTTAGTAACTCCACTTGCATGGAAAAATTAAATGAGATTAATTAATGGTGGTGCAAAGAATTAATAGTAATAAAAGAATACTGAGTATATTAGTTAATTTTTATCATGAGCTCAATTCAATAGTTTTGGGTCCCAAAACAAGAGGAGAGGACTTCTATTTATAGAAGTCGGAAGGGTCATTTGAGTTGTGCATGGCACGGATAGTTTGTACACTCACCTGGTTGTGCCTGTGCGGTGTGGCCTCTTCACGTGCAGACAAGTTATGCCTACTACGCCATATGATGGACAATCAATTGCAAAATACTTGAATGAATTTCAGGATATGGTAAATTAGTTGAGCATAATAAAGATAACCTTAGATGATGAATTGTAGGCATTACTACACTTGAGTTCTTTGCCAGACGGTTGGGAGACCTTGGTAATGTCTCTTACTAACTCTGCTCCAAGAAGTATTTAGTCTTTATCCTTGGTAAAAGAGAGTTTGTATAATAAGGAGACTAGAAGAAAGGATATGTGCATCGATACTTTATAGGCTCTTTTCACAACCCCATAGAGCAGGGATAAAAGTAAAAACATAAGTCCTAAGTGGCATAATAGTTATGTCAAAAGTGAAAGGGAAATTCAGTTGTTATCACAATGATCATATTAAATGATATTGTAGGGCTTTAAAAAAGAAAAAGAATGATGAGAAAAATTAGAAGAAGGCGGATGATCAGAATACCATTGCAATTGTATTTGATGATAATGAAGAGATGGTTATATTTTGCTTTGTTGAGGATTATAGTAGTGTTACTGATTCTATATGGAGTGCATTATTAATTCAGCAACATCTTACCATGCTACCCTTAGGAGAGATGTCTTTATTGTGTACAAAGTAGATAATTTTGGCAGAGTAAAGATGGGTAACAAAAGCTATGCATATATAATTGGTATTAGTGATGTCTATGTACAAATAAATGTTGGTTACACGTTGACTTTGAAGAATGTGCGATAAGTGCCAAATTTATGCTTGAATTTAATATGTGCTCACATTCTGGATCTAGATGGTTATTATAATATATTTGGTGATAAAAAGTAGAAGCTCACCAAAGGTTCAATCTTGGTTGCTAGAGGTAGGTTATGCTATACACTCTATAAGACTCAAGTGAAAACAATCAAAGGTACTCTGAATGCAATCGAAGATGATGCTTCGCTAGACTTGTGGCATAGGAGGCTGACTTATATGAGTGAAAGGGTTTTAAATTTCATCTAAGAAGTTTCTTATTCTCTTTTGCAAAGGTATGAGTCTAAACCCTTCTCATGGTTATTTGTATGGCAAGTGACATAAAGTCTCTTTTAGTAGTTCCTCTGAAAGGAAAATTAATTTTCTTGAATCAGTTTACTCTGATGTATGTTATCCTATTGATGTGGAAACAATAGGAGGTAGTAGATATTTTTTTACTTTTATTGATGATGTTTCATGAAAGGATTGGGTGTTTTTTCTAAAAATTAAAGATCAGGTTCTTTAGCATTAAGCAATTCCATGCAATGGTGGAGAGAGGGAAGGGAATATCCTTAAAGTGTATTCATAGTGACAATAGAGGTGAATACACTTCAAAGGAGTTTGAGAATTACTATATAAAGCATGAAATTAGACATGAAAAGATTATTCCCAGTACTCCACAACATAATAGTGTCACTGAAAGGACAAACAAAACCATTTTAGAGAAGGTTAAATGCATACTGCTAAACTCCCTAAGCCATTTTGGGGTGAAGCTCTACACTACCTGCTACTTGATGAATCACTCTCCATCAGCTCATTTGGATTTTAATATACCAGAGAGAGTATGGTCTGGAAAAGATGTTACTTACTCTCACTTGATGGTATTTGGATGCATGACTTTTGTGCATGTGCATAAGGAGCAGAGATAGAAACTTGGTAATAGGTTTATTCAATGCATTTTTCTAGGTTATGGAGATGCAAAATTTGGATACAAGTTATAGGATCCAATGAAGAAGAAAGTCATTAGATCTAGAGATGGAATCTCCCATGAACACAAGATCTTTGTTAGACTTTGTGACATTAGAGAAGACTATAAGTAGTGAAGAAATTCCTCTTCCTATACTAATTTCTCCTTCAATTAGAAATGCCACATATGAGGGAGAGTTCCTCGATGAACATAAGATTGATGATATGCCAACACTAGTTGATGTTAATGATGATGTTGAGTAGGGGGAGCAACCTCTTCCTCCTTAGATTACAGAAGAACCTCATGTTAGAAGGTCAACTAGAGCACATCACCCATTATGGGTGTAGACATTTAATTTTTGCCTTAAATAAATTTATTTTGAATTTAAAAAGCCTGAATTAAATTTGGTCAAATTTAAAAAGCCCAAATTCAAACCAGTCCAATTAAAAGTGCAAATTGAAGTTCGATCATGATTTTAAAAGTTAGAGTTACCAAATTGGCCCAAAAGCTCATGACGATTGGCCATGGGCTGGCTAGTTTGCATTGAGTTTTTGGCCAATTACCCGATCATTAAACTAACCTAATCCTACTTAGAATTTGTGTTTATTCAAATAAGCAAAAGGTTTTATGATAAGATAAGGATTTATAAATGGGGAAAACTTTAATTAAAAAAACCTAATTAGCATTATAAATACAAAGCAATTAACTGAGGATGGAGGGGTTAGCAATGAGTGTCCAACACAGGAAAGCAATTTAGGAACTAACATACAACAACTATAAAATAAGAGCAAAATAAAACCAAAGCTACTTGAAGGGGGAACCCTAGATTAATCTTCATAGAAGGATTGTGCTATTCAAAAAGGCTTTGCTTAGTGTTATTTTTTTGTGGAACCTACAAAGAAGGTATGATCTTCATCAACCAAATATATTATTTAACTTAATAGAGTGTCAGCCTCATTTAGTTATGCAAATTCAATGTGTTTTTAACTTATTATTGTTTTAATTTTGTTTACATTGTGATCCAAAACCAAAATTTTGTAAACCAAAACTTTAATTGCATGTTATAACCCTAATTTTGTTAATGAAACCCTAAATTATGATTTAAAACCCGTATCTACAAATTGCGATCATGGCAGCGGGACCGCCGTAAGCATTGCACCCTATATTTTATTAACAAGTTAATATTAAGATATGTTTGTAGATTACAATTTTTATGATTAATCTCAATTCCTTTTAATTAAGCCATAACTTTATGATTCTTTGTATGATGATTATTTATATATTTGCGGATTGCAATTATTATTATTTGGATTTCAAAGTTGTAAGAGACATGTTTTCACTCTCTGGGTGCCTTATTTAATTTGCTTCTTCTATTTAATTTATACTTGGGGATTAATGTAAGTGACACATTTCTACTCTTTAGTGGATGTCCTGTCTTGTATTATGGATATTGGGACATTATAAGGGTATATTTTCATTCTTGTATGGGTTCCCATTTAGTTTGCTTGTTTGATTTATGGTATGATTATTTTCACATTATTTACCTTCAATTGTTTGTAACATGAATAATATCATAATAATTTAAAATTTTAATAATATTTAGACCTAGAAAGGAGGTCGGTTCCAATGGACCGAGCATTATAGGGGTGCTGGGTCACTTCTCACATTCCCCATACATAATAAACTTTCTAAATCCAGTAGGGGTTGTAGATTCTTTAGAAATTGAGTCATCCACTCCTTTTATCTTTTTCCCGGCCCATCTGGGTGGCGACTCCTATTCTTCGAGTTTAGGCTCATATTCTCTAAGGCCCAGAGCCTAACAATGCTAAGAACCATTCCATTGGGAGTGGGGCAAAAATCTCCACTTATAAGGGATATGCAAAAATGCTTCACCTAACCAAAACTGCTTGATCCGAAGTGATTTCAGTGGGTTCGGCCAGTTAGATGCAAGGGATTGGGTGAAGGAATGTTAGGGTTTTTAAATTTCTTTAGTTTCGAGTGGTCGATCAGGTGAGGCATATATATTTCGCTCAAACCAGAACTCAATCAACTATGTAATATCCATATCTTTTATATACATTTAAACAATTAATATGGAGAGATAATTAGGTAGGTTGGAAGATGTGTGCATAATATATACCTAAGATTTACATGGTATATACACTAGATAGACATACTAAATACTCTAGACACATAACATATACACTATATATGCATAACATATATACAAAGCGTAGAATATATATACATAACATGTACCTAATAGATACTCATTCACATAAAAACAAAGTTAGGTTAAAACAAAAAAATAATAAATTAAACGAAGATTGAAATTATTTATGGATGGGAAATAAGAAATATCTGATTAATTAATTAATTAGTAAATTAATTAATAATTAAAATATAAATAAAGGGGGGATAAAGTTGGAAATCCTATTAGAATTAACAACTTCTTCCTCCTTATCCATGGAGGCCAAATTCTAGAGTGAAAATGGGAGATTTTCTTCTTCAAATATATCCAATTTCACTAGAAATTTAAATGTTTCAAGTTGGTTTTAAAGATTAATCAAGGTTTAAGTAAGTATTCTTCACTTTAAGCTTAGATTTCTTAATTTCTAGATTATGTGATGATTTGGATTAGTGATAGAAATGGTTTTAATTGTTAAATGGTTAGTTATGAAGTTATTATGATGGGTATATGATGATTTAATGGTTGGATGATGGAAGTGAACTTGTTTTGGTGAAGTTTGAAATATGGAAGTACTGAAAGTTATAGGTTTGTGTTGGGATTTAGTTAAAATTGGTATAATTAAGGGTTAATTTAAGCATGAATATGCTTTTTAATTGAAAGACTAAATTTGTAGTTGGTTTAGGAAGGGTTGGATCAAGTTGGCTTAAGAACTGAAGTTTATGGTTACTTGGAATTGGAGCTTGGAAAGAGAAATTGGATTGATTTTGGAATCAATTGAGGTTTGTACATACTTTGGTAACATTTATTTAAAGTGTTTTTATTTTGGCATAAACTACTTTGAATCTTTTTAAAAGTTGTTGCTTTTATTTTTAATGAGATTAATTACGAATTTTATGCATTATTAACAAGTATGTGATTGAGCATTTGTTTGAACATAAAAACTATTATTATATGAGGAGTTGTAGTATTTTATAAAGTACATTGGAAATGTGGGAATAAGGCATAATTTGATTATGATGATCAAAATCATGTTCAAAGTGGATGAGACTATAGAAATTGATGATTCGAGATGCAAATGAGGAAATGTTTTGTAATGTTGTTGTGTTTGTTTACCCTGTACAATTACTTGTTCCTGAATATTGAATTTGGTACTGTATATTTGCATGCCAACGATATGACATGACATTTTATATGCCTTTGGGTGAGATACAATGGTGTCACCTTTATTATTATGCTTTCAGGCGAGACACACTAGTGTCAGACACTTCGGTGTCGAGGAGACGACCTTCGGGTAAGAGTGATACACTAATATCACATGATACTTAATCTCGGGTGTCAGACCTTTGGGTCATGATAGGCCAAATCAATTTTTCTAGAACCTAAATATTGTGTAGGTATTTGTTAGGCTTAATGTGTGCTAATGTGATGTGTTTATATGATTTATGAGACTATAAATCGGCATTTGAGCAATGCATTATCATTTTAAGATGAATGCATTTTATATAAATAACGGTATATATGTTTTAAATATTTTATATTATCAAAATATGTACCACTAAGCTTTTAGATTGGTGTGATTAAATTGTATCGCGCAGGTGATAGGGTAGAGAAAGGAAGCCCTGGCAAGTTTGAGCATGTAACACCCGTAGTCTCATTAGAAATAATTAAATAAGGTGTATGGGGGGTAATTAGAGTGTTGGGAGAGATATAAGTATAGTATATATCTAATGTATATACAAGATATACATAAAATATACATTGGATGCCTAATGTATATACAATATATATCTAACATATACCTAGCATTACACTTTCATAAAAAGACAAAAAATAGTAAAAAGTCAAAATGTTGAAAGTTAAAAACTAAATATAATAAATAATAAAATAAATAAATGTAATATAATTAAATTAATATATTTATGGATAAGAAGAAGGAAAAATATTGAATATATGCAATTATATAAATTAATGAGGGCAAAATTGGAAATCAAATTATATAAAATAAATCATCTTATTCTTCTTCACCATAAGTGGTCAAATTTATTGAGCTTGAAAGGGAGGATTTTTCTTCTTCCAAATGCTTGAAATTTCACAAAGAATTCAAAGGAATCAAGATAGTTTGAGAAACTCTCAAAGAATCAAAATTTTAAGGTTGGTTAGTTGAAATGATTGGTTTTTGTTATAGTTTGGATGAAGTAGTAAGTGAATTAGGATTTTTGGTGTAATTTGGATAGTAAGTATATAATTGATGTTTAATTTATTAAAATGGCTTGGAATATGATACTAATGGAATATTTTTACTTATAATTTGGTTTAGGGTTGAGTAAGGTGAATTTTCCAAATCAAAGTAAGGAAGGCCATTGAAGGAAGTAAAGGTTAGGGAGTGAGTTTGTGCTTGGGATTTGGCATTTAAAAGGCTTGCAACTACTTTGCTAACATTTGTTTTAAAAGTTCATGTTTAGCATTTATTAATTGTTGCTTGGATTGTGATTACTCACATAATATATGCAATGTTGCGTAGTTATGTGATGAGTATTGCATTGGACATTAGACCATTATAAAATGGTGGCTAAAAATGATTTGGTTGTGGTATGTTAATAATATGTTGTTGTGTGATGTGTAACATGTATATGTATGTGAGATGTGATAAATTATGAAAATGAGTCATAATGAGGTTGTGATTAAGGGTGGTGCTTAAAGTGAATGAGAAATGTTGAAAAAGGTTGTGGCATTCAGAAATGGTGAAAAATATTAAATGAAATATAAATGAAGAATGATATTGAAAATATGGAAAATATATATGATTATTCAAAAGAAAATGGAAATGGATAATGTATGTGTGTTGTATGTTCGCCTAATATAATATCTTGTTCCAGAGAATTGTGTTTGCTATTGTTAGTTTGGCATGTCATTGGTGTGTGATGATATTGTATGTGCCTTTGTAGCTAGACACGCTGATGTCATTGTTATTACCATATCTTTGGACTAGACATGCTAGTGTCAATAGGGGACACGTATTCGGATGATATAATATGACACTTAGATTTCTAGTATCACGATAGGCTGAATCAATATCTCTAGAACTTGAATATTGTATAGGAAGCCTTGGGCCCAATGTATGTGATTGTGGAACTTTGATGAGATTTGTGAACAATGTGTTCATTGAAGCATAATGCATTATTTTAAAATTATTTTATTATCAAAGCATGTACTGCTAAGCCAGTAGCTTAGAGCAATTTGATTGCATCACGTAGGTGACAAGGTAGAGGCAAAGAGCCTTACTAGACCTAACTAGGTCTAGGTGTTTAGATTAGCACTTGATGTTTGATATTTTTCCACAAGACCAGTGCCTACTCGTATATCATGTAAATATGTATTTTTGTTTAAAGCTCATTATGTTTATAAGCCTTATACTAATATGTAAAGTGTTGTAAAATTAATGTATGGTTAAATATTGTAAAATATTAGCAATACATTGTATATATGGTTATGAGATTTTGAATAATTGTGGAGGAAAAGTTGGAGTTTGAGTGTGTATATTTTTAGGAGTGAATTTTATTGCAGGCAGTGGTTTTGTGATTTTTGGGAAACGTTTAAATTACAAATAAAACTTCGATCAATTTTTTTTAGAGATTTTCTTTTAAATTTGTATTTTGTCATTTAATTATTGATGTATATATTTATTTAACTACTAAATTTATCTTTTAAGGAATAACTTATTTTATTAAAATTTAAAGAGAATTTTCTACTGTTAACTATGGTGGCATTCTTGTATTCTATATATATATATATTTTACATATACATGGTGAATCTATTATACGTATATATGATATAAGTGTGTTACAGAGCAGATATAAGATTGAGGCTATTATTAAAGTGTGAGTCACTTGCCACATGTTCCATATTGCCAGTGCTACTCTGTATTGCATGGATATATGTCTATTTATATATGTTCTAATGTTTTTGGACATGTACATTATAAATCCTTTTCTAAATATGTTTAAATTACAAAGTTTGTAATGCTTTGTAAATATACATATAAAGTTATACATTATTGATGTTTGCTAAATATTTACATATGTATTGGAGAAATGGTGGATTTGTATAAATGGAATTTTTGGGAGTGTATTTTATGCAGGTTGAGTTATTTTGATTTTGGGAATTATTGAAATTATAGATAAAACTCTGGCGAAATTTTTTCAAATATTTTTAATCAAATCGAATTAAGTTAAATTTTGAATTGAATTATTTAATGACTGTTTATAGTAATTATATACCTATAATACTTATATTTTTATAATACTTTATTTGTTTATATTAAATGAACATGCATCTACAGTAAACTAAAGTAGCGCTCTTGTATTCTATATATTTAATATAAGGTATAAGGGTGTTATATTTATTTTGGTATCAGAGTCTGATTTGTGATTCTCGACCTAGATGAGTTTTAAAGAAAATGTTTGAATTGTGATTTGAATTATGATATATGCATATACATTGGTACCTATATTGGTCTCTAATGTGACAATATTTATATGTTGTGACAGAGATAGCTTGAGATGGCATCTGGGATACATAGATCGGAGGAGGAAAGTACAGGGAGTAATGCTCCAAGTGAAGGAAGAGTTGGGGACAATTTGAGAGCTAGTGTAGAGGGTGCTATAGAGGCTTCATTGCCAGCTAGACCAGTAGCATGGGATCCTCCTTTAGTGTGGATGTAGCAAATGATAGAGTATTTCCATCATGTTCCAACATCTCAATAGAGTAGAAAGTACGATAAACTTTGGAAATATAGAGCCATAAATTTTGTTGGTACTATTGATCCAGCTAAAGCGGAACAGTGGTTGCATAGTGTGGAATGATTCTTTGTACAGTGGGAGGCTATTCCAAAAGAGAAGTTTGACTATGAAATTTCTTTGTTGCAGGCCAATGCTTATGATTGGTGAAAGACTGATCCACATGATTTGGATAGACCGCCATAGATGCCATATGAAGATTTCCTAGCAGAGTTTGAAGAGAGATACATACCTAGAGATTACAAGAAAGAGGAGAAGAGGGAGTTTCTAAATCTGAAATAGAGGTTGAGATTAGTGACAGAATATGAAAAAGAATTCTTGCAGTTGAGTAAATAAGCTGGTGGGATTGTTTCAAATGAGAGGGACAGATGCATGAGATTTGAAGAAGAGTTAAAGCCTGCTATCAGATGTCAAGTACTAAAAGTTTAGTATGAGGTCTTCTTTATACTGGTATCAGTAGCTGAAAGTGTGCAGAAGGCTCAAGAGGTTACAACTACTGCAGTTGTGGAAAAGAGTAAGGGTAGGAGACCTCAGTTTAAGTCGAAGTCATCATCCCATAAGAGAGAGCGAGGGAATCCTCCATAGATATTTGGAAAAAGCTAGGGGAGGACTAGTAGATCATTTTAGTCAAGGAAAAGGCCTATATCATCCGTTGCTATTTCCCCAACCCTTATTCTTAGAGATCTGATCCACCCACTTGCACTCAATGTGGTAGGGCACATGGGGTATATGTTGGAGGACTGGTTTAGGAGGTTGTTTCCAGTATGGATCTAGAGATTATTATGCGAGGAATTGTATAGAGCTAGTAGAGGCCAGACAAATAAAGATTATTGATCCAAACCTAGTGGTAAAGGTGGCAAAGGTGGTAGAGGTGGCCGAGCAGGGTCTAGTCTGAGTGGGGATTTTGTATTGGTGGGCAAACCAGAGGAGGCCAAAATTGTAACACCCATGATTTTAAATACAATAGAATAATAAATATGAAGGATAATTAGATTGTTGGGAGAGGTATATGTATAGTATATACCTAATATATACACAAGATATATATAAGATGTACATTGGATATAAATGGTGTATAAATGGCATATACCTAACATATACTTACTATAAACATTGGTTATATATTATATACCTAAAATATACATGACACATACATATACATAAAGATTTACATAACATATACATAAAGTATATATGACATATACATATACATATTTATGGATAGAAGTTAATAAATAAATAAATAAATAAAAGAAAAGTCAAAGAAAGAAACGAATTATATGAATGGAAATTAAAGTGAAAAATAATTAAATAACTAATTAAATAATATATATCGATGGGAAGGAAGTAGAAAAATAACAAAGTCTTCATCTTCATCTTCTTCCCAAGCTAGGCTGATTTCTTCATGAAAGAGAGAGAGAGAAAAAGACTTTCTTTTGATTACTCAAAATTTCACTAAAAATCATAGAAAATCAAGTTGGTTTTAAAGAGAAATCAAGGAATAAAGTAAGTATTCTCTCTCATAAGCTTGTTCCTTGACTATGTATGATTTGGGTAGAGAGAAAAATGGATGTTAATTGTTAATATAGATGGATATAAAGCTAGTATGATAAATAAAAGATAATTTGGTAGTTAATTAGTTGAGATGAGCATAATTGGTGAATGTTAGGGTTTATGGAAGGTTAAGTGAAATTAGAGTTTTTAAAAAAGGTTTCAATAATTGTTATAGATTGTTTTGATGTTGTTTTAATGTATATGTAAAGATTTTAAGGTTGGTTGATGAAAATGATGGGGTTTTGATGAAGTTTGAAAGAAGTGATGGAGAAATTAAGGTTTTTTTTTTTTGTAGAATTTGGGTAGAAATGGAATATTTGATATTTGATTGAATAAAATGGGTAGGAATATGATGTTAATGATATATTTTTACTTATAATTTGGTTTAGGATTAAGTAAGGAGGAATTGCCAATTGAAAGAGAGGAAGGGCATTTGAAGAAGTTAGGGTTTGAAGTGATAGTTGGCCTAGGATTTGGAATTTTAAAGGTTAATATATATTTTGATTACATATATATGTTGAAAATTCATGATAGGGATATTTCATTTTGACATCCTTTAAAGAATATTGATATTCTTTAAAGTGTCATTGTTCAGTTTCTTTGTGAATTATTATTTTAAAACTTAAAGAATGTTGTTTTATGGAAATAAGAGAAATGTGATAAAAATATGGGCATGAGTCACATTGAGAATGTGACTCATGATTGTGCATTGTGATTGTCAAGTGTCAGATGAAATGTGTTGATCCCCTTGGAATATGTGGATACTTGTGTAAAGGTGCCAATATATAATGAGGACACAAAAAGCAAAGAGATATTATGTTTGTTAACCCTATACAATTACTTATCCAGAAAGTTGATATTGGTAATGCATATGTTGATAGACCTGACCAAAGCTAGGTCTTGACCTGAGTAGAGCTAGGTTCTGAGATTAAGATTGAAAATGGACCTGAGTATAGCTGGGTCATTAAACTGATGCTGTAATAACTGGACTTAGTAATTTTATATGGGTTGTTGGGCCCAATGCGTGTGTGAATGTGTTGTGTTTGTATGGATTATGAGATAATACTGGTTTGAATAAATAATGCATATTACATTATGAGAAATAGCATTTAGACATAAATGTATAATGTTATCAAAAGATATATCCTTAATCTATATGCTAAATGCAGTTGATTGTATTACACAGGTGATAGAAGTGCAAAGCTAGGAGGTGTTGATAGATTCGAATAGGTCTTAGTTTTGGGACTGACCTTAAAGGTAAGATTTTGCTACGAGACCAAACCAATGTGTTGCATTTCATGTATAAGTCTTTTTGAAGGCATTATAGTTTTTGTACAATATAGTAATCAAGTGATAATATGTTTGAAACAAAGGATGTTTTTTATAAGTATATAATGTACATTATCTATATTTGTTAAGTACTTAATTATGTAAGGAGAAATGGAGTTGATGGATGAATTATAATTTAGGAGTATCGTTTTATGCAGGTTGAGTGTTTTACAATTTGGGATTTTATGAAATTATAGATAAAACTCTGATGAATTTTTTTTAGAGAATTTCTATTATAAACTTATAATTATTTTTAATATTGAAATAAGGGGTTAATACTAATTATTAGAGTGGTATTCTTATATGCTATATATATTACATATATGGGGTATATATATTATACGCATATATAGAGTATAAGGGTGTTTACAAGAACTCCATAGAGTGTTTATGTGATGTAGTGGAAGAAGAATATCTCAGAGGTGGTTGTTGGTAAATTTTCTTTATTTGGCACAATTGTATATGTATTGACTGATCCTGGATCGACTCATTCATATATCAGTGCATTTGTTATGCTTGTTGATGATGTGTATTATGAGCCTTTAGAATATGATGTACTAATCATTAATCCTTTGGGACATAGTGTAGTTGTTAGTAGGGTGTATCGAGATTGTCTGGTATTGGTGTATGATGAGGAGTTCTTAGGTGACTTGATTTAGATGTTGTTTTGAGATTATGATCTTATTTTGAAGATGGATTTGTTTTCTAGGCATCAAGCTATTGTAGGTTGTCAACGGAAGCATGTTACTCTAAAAACACAAGATGGGGAGGATGTAATGGTTTCAAGTGAGCAAAGACACCTCTTATCTAATTTTGTTTCAACAATTTTGGCTAGAAGGATGATTTGGAAGGGGTGTGAAGCTTACTTGGCTCATGTAGTAGATACTAAGACTGAGAGGCGTAATATTGATAGTATTCCTATAGTTTATGAGTTTCCTGATGTGTTTTCAAATGAATTGCCAGGACTATCTCCTAAGAGAGAAGTAGAGTTTGGTATTGATGTGATACCGGGCACTACACCTATTTCTATTACTGCTTATCAAATGGTGTAACACCCTTATATTCTATATACGTATAATACATACATTTCATTTATGTAAAATATGCATATAGGATACAAGAAGGTCACCATCCTTGTCATTTGAAAATTTTACCACAATTATAAGAAAATACTTAAAACATAAAATATAAACTTTATTAGATAAATAAATATGAACATAAGTAATTTATATATCAAAAATATAGATTTTAGAGTAAAATCTTTGAAAAAAATTCGCTATATTTTTTTTTTGTATTTTGGACATTCCCAAATTCAAACAACACAACCTGCACAAAATTCTCACTTTCAAATTATATATATAATATCCTTCATTTATCCAAATATATCCAATTTTATTCACACCGCCCACATTTTAAAAGCCTCATGATCATTTATATATATAATGTGTTTAGACATTATGCGTATATTAAGTTTTAATACTGCTACAATGTATATAAATTATACAAACAATATGAGATTCAACATAAAAACATATTCACATGCTATGCAGTGGCACCAATCTAGTGGCGAACCAACATGACTCTAACCTGATACTTGTGTGATGAACAAAACGCGCTAAGCTTTTTGCCTAGTTATACTTATTTTGATAATGAAAGAAAATTTAAAGAACAATGCAAAATGCTTTTACTTTGAAATTTTTAACATGACATGAAGACACTATAAGCGGGGATTTTCGCCCACACTCCCATGTGGAATGGTTCTTGTGACTTTGGCACTGTTAGGCTCAGGGCCTTAGATAACACAGACCTAAACCCGAAAAAAATAGAGTAGCCACCTGGATGGGCTGAAAAAATAGAAAGGGGTGGATGACTCGACTTCTAAGGAATTGAAAAGTTAGGTAAGTATGGGGAAGGTGAGAATGACCCAGCACCCCCATAATGCCTGGTTCATTTGAACTGACCTCCTTTTCAGGTTCAAATATTATAAAATTCTTAATTATTATGATATAATCCATACTACATGCGATAATTAAAATAAAAGCATCATTATATTAATAATCAAAGCAATGTCCAAATAAAACAAATAAATGGACACCCATCCGAGGATGAAAATATGTCCTTACATAGGCTAATATCTAAAACTAAATAGAACACCCACCAAAAGATGGAAATGTGTCCTTTACAATAATCCTAAAATATGAAATAATTTAAATTACATAAGGTTTAACTAATGAGGTACCCACAATAACTAATGAGGTACCCACAAAGTGAAAACATACCTCTTACATTATTAATAACAAAATAAATCAATAATAATAATAAATAAAATATTCATCCATTCATTCGTCATAAATTAAATAAATCAACTATCAAAATTCAAGTAAATAATTCATAAAAACATATAACAAATCATATAATCAAATATAAAACTAAATAAAGCACTGAATATATAAATTTAGGATTTACATCATAAATTAAGGTTTCTAAGATAAAAGTAGGGTTTTGCAACTTTAATAACTAAATTAGAGTTTTTTAAGATAATAGATTAGGATTTTAGGGTTTAAGAAAACAAGATTAGGATTTTTAGGATTTTAGAAAACAAGATTGGAGTTTTATATTTAGGAAAACGGGTTTTTAGTGTTTTGGGACTAAAAACTGGTTTTGGATTTTAATTTTGAAAAATTGATTATACGGTTTGGTATTTAAAGGCTATTTTAAAGTTTTATTATTAGAAATTGATTATTAAATTTTTTAGGGTTTTAAAAACTTATTTTTGTTACTGTTACATTTAAAGATTTAAAGAAAATTGTTTTAAAACTTAAGAGGACTTGAGAATTGATTTTTAGGCTACTAGAATTTTAAAACTGGTTTTAACAATTCATTTTGTAAATCAGTTAAACAGTTTAATGTAGTTTGATGAATGAACAACACAGAAAAAAAATTAAACAACGAAATAATCAAAGCAATCAATGAAACAAAAACAAAAATTAAACAATGAAATGAAATAATTGAATTATTGTAATCTTAAAAATAATTAGATGAAAGATTACAAATCTCCATTATAGGTTCCACCAATATTTTATGTCTATCAAACTTTATAAAATCTTGGTTGAAACAAGTTAAAGACAGCTGCGTTCTGCCTTCTGGTTGGTGGTTTCAAGCTTCTGTTCTTTTGTTTACTCAAGTTGCTAGATTCTATTCATTTAATTCTTTGATGATTGCTAAGGACTGCTAATAATGATTGTTGCCAATCCTTGATGAGTCTATTTGACCTATATTTATATGGAACGATTACGTTAACTCGTAAACCTATCTTCATTTCCTAATCAGACATGGTTTCCTGAAACATATTGAACAACTTAATGAACCAAGCCCATATCAAACTAAAAGCCTCTGAATTTGAGGCTGAATTGACCATATCAAACTAAAAATTGCCTAAGTCGACATCGACTAGTGCCCATGTCAAATTGGGCATGCCCCAGTTCTATATGGGCAAGTCCATATCGAACTGGCGCTTTATCAATTTGATATGGGTGTCCTTATCGAACTGGGACTTTCCCAGTTTTATATGGGTGTCCATATCAAATTGGGAATGCTCCATATTGAACTGGGGTGTGACTAGTTTGATATGGACACACCCATATTAAACTGGGCATGTCCCAGTTTGATATGGACCATCCATATCGAACTGGGGAGCCTCAGTTTGACATGGATGCCCATTCTTGAACTAAAAAGGTTTCAGACTATTTTTTAGGTTTAAAAAACCTATTTTGGACTGTTTCAAGGTTTTAAAAGCTGAATCGAACTACTTTAGGCCTTATAAAAATTGGACTAATCAAAATAAAAACTTATAACATGTTTAAGCCATTAAGAATGGACCGATAAGCACTTAGGCCATTGTTAATTAGGACCAAGCTAGCTTAGGGTTAAAATCAAGGGTCTACAATTTGCCCCTTGCTTGAATGATCTTGAATTTTTTAAAGGAGTGAAAAGCAACTGGAGTTTGAGCTGATTATTGACTCAAGGTTGGATTGGGTTCTGGATCCAGGATGAGTTCTGGACTCAAAAATAATTTTAGATTCTGGACCCGGCATTGGATTAGGGTTCTCGATCCAAAACTAGATTTTTGGGATCTCGACCCGAGGAGGTTTGGGTTCTGGACCCGAGGTGAGTTCTGAACTCAAAAAATAATTTTAGGTTCTGGACTCGAGGTGAGTTCTAAACTCAAAAATGATTTTGGGTTCTGGACCCAGATTGGTTTGGGTTCTAGACCCAAGATGAGTTCTAGACTCAAAAATGAATTTAGGTTTTGGACCCAGATTGATTTGGATTCTGGACCTGAGGTGAGTTTTGGTCTTAAAAATGATTTGGATTCTGGATACAGATTGATTTGGGCTCTGGACTAGAGGTGAGTTTTGGACTCAAGAATGATTTTGGGTTATGAACCTGGATTGGTTTGGGTTCTAGACCCGAGGTGAGTTCTGGACTAAAAAATAATTTTGAATTCTGGACCCGGATTGGTTTAGGTTCTAGACCTGAGGTACCTGCAAAAAATTCAACTATTTTTTAGTTTATCTGGGTACCTATACACTCTTGCCACTACGTGAAAAAAATATTTTATGAGTATAAAATTATTTTTTAGACACACAAAGAAAATATCGACCCATAATAAATATTTATCACTATGTGCTCATATGTTGTGTTCTCAAGGAAAATGAATTATTGAAAAAGCAAATGGCAGAGTGAATTATTGATAGAAATGAAAAGCATGAATAAAAGACAAGAGACATGACTTTGTCTTTGGTTTAGTCACGTGAATATGTTTTCAACTTTTAACTTTTTTTTGTTAAATAGTAAAAAAAAAAGTGACATTTATTCATCCAAATGCATTTTTGTCTATAAATAGATGCACGCATGTGCTCATTTCATTCACAACTTTGCCAAATCTCAAAGCTTCAAGTTGTTCGTGTTGCTTTCAAAAAATAATTTTCAATTTTTTTTTAATTTTCAAGTTTTTCAAAGAAATATTAAGGAAATGGAAGTGCCTCAACATGCATCTAGAACTGGACCACGTATGGATCCTGAAATGCGAGCTTATTTCAGAGATAGTAGATTGGATCGGATTCCAATTTTAACGGGGATGCACCTCCATAGAAGTTCAATAAAAAAATAAAGGTATTTATTAAAATTTTTATTTTTTTATGATTTTATGCATTTTTATGCATTTTTATGTATTTTTATATATTTTTATTTACTGCCAATTTATTATTTACAGTAGAAAAATAAGATAAGTTAGCTAATTCAAAAATAATAGACCTATGCATGAGGAATATAATTTTTAAACATTGGGTAAAAGAAAAAATAATATAATTATTGCATGAAAAAAATGCAAAAATAGAAAATTATTTAGAAAAAATATGTATGCTAACAAGAATAAAAACAAATGAAGCAAAATATTTAGTCTTGATGTGAAAAAATACAAAAAAAATAAGAAAAAATAAATGGAGTGAGATAATAAAATTATTGGAATGCTGAAAATAATTTTTATGTGTTTTTTGTTATTTTCATAGTTTTTATTATTTTTATTATTATTATTATTTTGAGAGAATAATTATTAGGGATGATATGCGTACCTGACTAGACTTACCTTTATTATGGCAATTTGATAGCTGTGTGATTTACGGCGGTGGGAATATCCATAAAGCCCATGAATGGTATGACTGAGTACCGCCTCCAGTTTGGCGGATGATCAATAATGTGGCTTTGAAGACTTTGTGTTGCAACTGCCTGCTGAAGGGTATCAAATTGACAAAAGCATAATATAGGCGCTTGCTGAGCGGTGGATGGACACCACTCACACTTTTCATTTGCATGTTGGGGAAATGACCATCAGCCCCGTGGATTTTACTGCAATAACAGGCTTGAGATATGAAGGGATCCCTATCCCTTTAGCCAATAGTATACTGACTGAGGATGAAATTCGTAGATTAATTGGTCTGCGTCCTAGGTATAGGGGAGCGTGCAAAATAAAATATGAATACATCCAAGATTATTGGATGAGGTGGACCCGACCAGTGCATGGCAGATGGGTGGAGAGATATACCCGTGGGTTTTTGCTATATCTGCTAGCTATAATAATTTTATGCAGCACAGAGGCAGCAATTCACCTGTCTGTTTTGCGTGCTTTGGCATATTTTGATCTTGTCCCTTTTTATGGTTGGGAGAGAAGCTGGCCTTGCTTATCTTTGCCATGGTTTTGATAAAATTAGCAGGAACAAGAGTACCACCTTTGTCCAATATCCATAAACCCGTGAATGGTATGATCGAGTACCGCCTCTAGTTCGGCGGATGATCAATGAATATGGCTTTGAAGACTTTGTGTTGAAACTTCCTGCTAGAGGGTATCAAATTGACAGAAGCATAATAAACTTACTGAGCGGTGGATGGACACCACTCACACTTTTCATATGCCTGTTGGTGAAATGACCATTGGCCCCATAGATTTTACTGCAATAATAGGCTTGAGATATAAAGGGATCCCTATCCTTTTGACCAATAATATACTGACTGAGGATGAAATTCATAGATTAATTAGTTTGCGTCCTAGGTATAGGTGAGCATGCAAAATAAAATATGAATACATTTGAGATTATTGGATGAGACAAACCCGACCAGTGCATGGCAGATGGGTGGAGAGATATACCCACGGGTTTTTGCTATATCTACTAGCTATAATAATTTTATGCAGCACTGAGGCAGCAATTCACCTGTCTGTTTTGCGTGCTTTGGCATATTTTGATCTTGTCCCATTTTATGCTTAGGGAGAAGCTGGCCTTGCTTGTCTTTACCATGGTTTTGATAAAATTATCAGGAACAAGATATCATTCACAGGCATGATGCCCATTGCCAAGGTATGAGTTCTTTTTTGTTAATTGGAATAATGGTTTATGATCAAAACTAATCTCTTTTGACCTGGACAAGTGTGGGCCTACTAACATAATCTTATGAGAGTAACTCGTATTTCCTATAGATGGGTGGGGTACCCGAGATTGAGTTTTTGGCTATTAAGTTGCAGAGAAGTGCCTGGTTGCAATTATGTGCATTTCCGGCATTATCAGTTAAGCCGATTGACCTGAGATCAGGTAAAAGACAAAATTAGTAATATTATGGAATTTAATGAAATGACTTATTGGTATCTTGGTGTTGCAGGTGAATGTCGCTTGGTGGAGAGCAGATGAAATGGCTAATTGGGCCGCCGACATGAAAAATGCATTGCCCTTGCAGAACTCCCAATGAATTATTGCTGGACTAGTTTTGAACGGCTGGTTTCTAGGTAAGAGGGTACACAACTGGTTCCTTGGCCCTGATCAGAGGCGAGTGCCAGCCAATGTGCTAGGAAATGTGCTGACTTGCAGATTGATGTTTGAGAACTCTTGGAGACATGCCCGAGACAGATTTGATATTGATTTGCTTTTGCTTCTACCGGACTTGTCATATAGAAAATTTGTATGGGATCAACTTTTGCACTTCAAAGTTTCCCCTGATGGTATTGAAAGTCTGGAGGAACAAAGGGATGAAGAGGGAGAAGGAGAAGAGGAGGGTGATAAGGAGATGGATGAAGAAGAGGATGATGAAAATGAGAGTGATGATGAAGAGAACGATGATGGTGAGGGGATAATGAGGATGAAGAAGATGAAGGGGAGGATGAAAAGCATAATGATACAGGGGATTTTGATGCTCATGATGACACCATGGTTGTTTCTTTTACAATTTGATCAAACATACTTTAGTGTTCTTAACTGTCATGTGACTAACATTTGTGAATTTTTGTAGATGGTTAAGCACTCGGGTGTTACTGGGCATGGTGAAGCCGAGACAAGTAGTGCAGCTCCAGTTCAACCAGTTCCTTATGTTGAGTCATCTTCTGGGCCTCAAGGCTTTGATTTGAGCTATCTGGTTCGTGAACCCTGTTTCATATTCATATATGCTGAATGTATGCATGAAAATGTATGAATCTATTTTTTTCCTTTTCTGGCCTACAACAAATGCTTGAGGAATAGAATCAAAATCTACAGGAACAATTGGATGCTAATCGTTGGCATGCTGATTTCTTTGAATGAAACTTTTGGGAGTTTAGATTTCTAGACTATAGAGATCCTGGGGCATCTTTATCAAAAAGGTCATGTACTGATGACCATGATGGGCCACCTACTTTTACGGGTAATGATGCTAATTTTCAGGGTGACCAAAATCCAGATGCTTCTTCAAGGGGAAACTGGATAGACAATGTGCCCCCGCCTCCAATAGGCAATGACTTCCTTGGAGATTTATTCAACTACAGACCGCCACCTCCATCTTAGTAATAAGTTTGGACCAAAGCTTATATGAAAATCATTGTGTATAAATAAACAAAGACTTGTATTAAATCACTTGTAAATAATAGACTGAATTAATATACATATTAAAATATGATACTTTGACTTTTCAATTTTCAAAAATTAATATTTTTTTATCTGGACGTTTTTTAACTCATTTTTTTCTTTCTTTTATGATTCTTTGACTTTTCTTTTTGCTTTTTACATATATACATATATACATAGAAGCATATCTGTGACCATGTAGAATTCATTTAATACGAATTCGACATGGATTTAACAAATTGATAAAACCAAATCCACATATATTAGGTTTAACAATATCCCACTTCGCAGCGAACTCCTTCTTTGACATGGATAAAGATATGAAGCCTAATTCCACACGAATTTCTTTAAGCAATTTGGACTTCAGCCAGTAGTTATATATATCACAAATTCTCTTTCTTTTCTTTGACTTTCAAGGCAGTAACACTTCCAAGATAAAAAATTTTTTGGCAGGAACTCAAATCCATAACTCAATTCCTGCCATCCTCAATTCTTCTTTATAAAATTAATAGTAATTATCATGCTTGCACCATGACTGAGATAAATTTAAAAAAGATAAAAAATTTATTTAAAAGCATCAAGGCAACACACTTGGAACAAATATCATGGTCTCAACTCAACATCTTGAAGTGTTTTCAAAATATCAAATTAGATCAACCATTCTTACATGCCATGGCTTCTTTTTGGGATATAAAAACTAGGACTTTTAAGATAAACAACTTTGAGATATGTCCTATTATTAAAGAATTTAAAGCTGTTCTTGGATATCCAAGCAACCAACCAATGGCGCTACCCATATTGACTTCTAAAACTCAACAAAAGATGTAGATCTTGATTCAACTTTCAAAACTTAAAGTCATGCAATTGACTAGAGGTGAGAAAAATCGTGCTTGGTCCTTTGATTGACTTTTGCACTTTCCATATAATTCCCACAAAAGCTTGGGGATGCATGTTCTGCTTATGCTTGCTTGGTCAATTCTTGCTTGTTTCTACCGATGGTGACATTGATCTGCGAGTACTGGACATTGTGGATCAAATGGAAGGAGGATTGTCGCCAGTACCCGTGATCTTAGCTGAAACCTTTGTTGGATTGGACCAATTTAAATCAAAATCTTTGAGAAGATTGGCTGGGAGTCCGCTGCTACTTCAGGTAATCACCTAAATCACCCTTTTGGGTTTTCAATTTAGGTCTTTTTCTTTTTTTATTGCTCTAATTTTTGCCTAGTCCGCCCTTGCAGGTTTTTGGAACTAGTGAGCTGTCCTAATTCTTACCTAAGCCGCCCTTATGGGTTTTCAACTTAGCAGACCTTTTTCTTCTAATTTTTGCCTAGATTGCCCTTACGGATTTTCAGATCTAGCGAACCGCCCTAATTTTTGCTTAGGCCATCCTTTTGGGTTTTTAACCTAACAAGCTTTCTTTTTTTTTTTTTAAAATTGTTACTTGCCTTTACAAATTTGATTATAGGAGCACCTCTGCTTACTTGATGCCCTGTTGATGAATTTTACCAAATATCTACCACGACATCATTCTACCAAAAAATTGCTTCATCCTACTTCTTCGTATAATGATTGGATCAATTGGATTCGCTCATGAGCTATGATTAACATCCGTTGGTTGGTACCTTGGTGGAAGATTACCCATGTCACCATTCAGACGTATCTAATGTATGTTTCTCTTACTGCTCTTTATCAAGGCACTTGCTATGATCCTCATTGACTTGACCACGAGTATGGAGCTGAGCCTCGAGATTCTGAGTTTATTCCTGACTTGGACATGCCTCGTCTGAATTAAGCCTTCCTGGACCGTCTAAAGCAAAGTTGGCCTGCACATAGCACTTATCGACTGCCATAGATTTTACATTTGTCAATTTCATTGAAAAAATAATGTTAGGATGAACAATAATAGCACTAAAAAGATGTTTTCTTTCCCTTTTTATAATTTTTCATCATGTTTTGCTATTGTGGCTATTGTGGTATTTATTTTAACCTAATGATTAGATAATTCAAAATAATGCACATAGAATAATTTTAACATAAACTCTATTTTATTAAATTGGGGAACAACCAAACATTAAGCCAGCAGACACAAGATTACTCTTGTCGCCAACTAGCCCTTTAGAGCTTTCTAATTGACAATTTTAACTCATTTTACCCTAACTGTTGCCTAGCCTACCCTTTCCGGTTTTTGAAACTAGCGGACTGTTCTAAATTTTGCCTAGGCTGCCCTTTTAGGATTTTCAAACTAGCTAGCCTCTTTTTTTTTAAACATAGAACCTCTTCAACCTATCAATGTTCACTGGCTCACTAAACTCATTCCCGTCCATATCTAATAGCTTGACTGCTCCTTTACTCATGACTTGTTTCGCAATGTACGGGCTCTCCCAACTAGGTCTAAACTTCCCTCTTGAATCAGAAACATTGGGCTTGCACTGCTTCAACACTAAATCCTCAGCTTTAAGCTTTCTAAACTTAACTCTTCTCTTATAGGCTCGGGCAATTTTCCTTTGATACAACTGGTGATGATACAATGCTTCAACCTTTTTTCTTCTAATAAGGCAAGTTGTGCATATCTGATGGCTACCCACTCTACCTCAGGCAACTCAGCTTCTAGAACTACCCTCAACAATTTGATCTCAATTTCAATTGGCAACACTGCTTCCATCCCATAAACTAAGGAAAATGGCATCATTTCAGTTGGGGTTTGCACACTCGTCTTGTACCCCCATAAAGCAAAAGAAAGCATTTTCAACCAATCCCTGTATATCTTGGTCATTTTGGATAGAATTTGCTTAATCGTTTTGTTTGTTGCTTCCACTACACCATTAGCCTTTGGTCTATAAGGTGAAGACCGGTGATGACAAATTTGGTACTTTGAGAATAAATCCTTAACTTCTCCTTGAAACTGTACCCCATTATCCGATATCACACTGTGTGGGACTCCATACCTGCACATAAAATTATTTTCAATAAACCTAGCCATTTGTCTTACCCCCAGCTTATTGAAAGACTCGGCCTCAACCCATTTTAAAAAATAATCCACTGCTACTACAATAAATCGATGACTGTTTGAAGCTGTCGGATGTATTTCCTTGATAATCTCGATTCACTAAGTTGCGAAAGGCCAGGGAGAAGACATAGAATGTAGTTCCTCAGGAGGCAAATGGTTCAAGTTTCTGTGCATCTGGCATTGTTGACACTTTCTTACAAAATCTATGCAGTCTTTTTCCAAAGTCAACCAATAGTAGCCTTATCGGATTATCTTCTTAACCAGTGCTAATCCGCTCATATGGGGTCCATAACCTTCGGCATGTATCTCGGACATGATCTGCTCGACTTTATACTTCCTTAAGCATCTTAGGTGCACTCCCTTGGGCCATCATTGATACAACTCTCCATAAAAGGTGATGTATTGCAAAGACCATTGCCTTATAGCTCTCCTTTCTTCCTTTGTTATGTCTCGTTTGTACTCCCTACTTTTCAAAAATCATCTTATGGTGTCATACCACACATCATAGTCCATGTAGGTTTCTATGACTATTTCATACTCATAATAAGGAGTCGATGAACCGGTCAAAACTAAAGGTTTAAGAAATAACTTAATAGTATCTTCCCATACCGAAGCTAGGGTAGCTAAGGCATCATCCATCTGGTTTCCTTCCCTTGGAAAGCGTACAAATCTGCACTCCTTGAAATTCTTCTTCATCATAGTTAAGCAATCATGGAATGGCTTTAATTTTTCTTCCTTCAACTCCCACTCACCATTTACTTGGGATACCACTAATAAAGAGTCACCAAAGACCATATCTTATCCACCTTCATTATCATTAGGGTTTCTAGGCCAAAAATATATCCACCATATTATTGGTTTCTTTAAACTTCAACTTCTTAGCCAGAGGAATGAGCTCCTCTTTGGGAGATTCCAAAATTACCCCTACACCTGCTCCCTCTCTATTTACTACTCCATCAAAGTACATCTTCCATCCCTGTATCTCTATGGCCTCTAAATATTCATCGAGAAATTCTAAGATCACTTCCTCACTGCCCGACAATGGTTGTTGGGCCAGAAATTCTGCTATTGCTCTGCCATTAATGGTTTTCCTGGTTATATACTCAATTTCTAACTCTTCTAAAATGATCAACCATCTACCATATTTTCCAATCAATGAAGGTGTTTCTCTCAAATATTTCATTAGATCCATCCTGGAAATCGCTTGCACACTATGAGATTGAAAGTAATGTCATAACTTCTTAGATGACCAAATCATGGCTATGCATGTCTTTTCAATGATACTATACTTAATTTCATAAGGTAGGGGCTTTCTACTCAAATAGTAAATTACATACTCAACGCCGGATTCATCAGTTTGTGCCAACATTGCTCCTATTGACTCTTTTTTACTGCTAATTATAGTAATAATGATCTGCCAGGTTTAGGTGACTTCAAAATAGGTGGATTCAGTAAATATTTCTTAATACGCTCAAAGGCCTTTTGACTTGATCATTCCACTTGACTAGCTGGTTCTTCTTAAGCAGTTTAAAGATGGGTTCACAGATTGTTGTAAGCTTTGCTATGAACCTGCTAATGTGTGTAACCTACCAATAAACTCCCAAACTTCCTTCTCCGTCTTAGGGGCTGGCATATCACGGATTGCCTCAACTTTGTCAGGGTCAATCTTAATGCCATTTGGATACATCACATGTCCTAACAACTTGCCTGAAGTAACCTCAAATACACACTTCTTTGAGTTCAGTCTTAGCTTGTACTTCACTGCCCTCTCAAAGAATAACTCTAGGTTTTGGAAATGTTGCTCCCTCGTAGCCGACTTCACAATTATATCATACACATATACCTCAACTTCTTTGTGCATCGTGTCATGAAACAAAGTAGTCATTCTTTGATAGGTTGCTTCAACATTCTTCAACCCAAACGGCATCCCCTATAACAAAATATACCCTATGTAGTAATAAAGGCAGTTTTTGCTTTATCCTTTTGGGCCATTAACACCTGATTGTATCTAGAAAATCCATCGACAAACGAGTGTAGCACGCTAGAGGTTGCGCTATCAATAAGAACATCTATATGGGGTAAAGGAAAATCATCCTTAGGGGAAGCCTAATCTCCCATCTTTCTTTGGTACAAGAACATTATTAGATAGTGTAACGACCCCACCTGCACGGTCTTACGACAGCTGGTCTATTGGGCTTTTTCTCCCGTAAGTGGACCGTAGTCCCAGCCCTTAACCCGGCAGGCCGCCACAGTACTAGACTGCCCTCGCGGGCCCCCCAGCAGGATTTGTTTATTTGGCTCCCAAAGGAGTCGCCTCCCTGGATCGAACACCTGACCTTTCCCTTAAGAGAGCCAGCAAGCACAATGCCTTTAGTGGTACTGGATTGTGCTCGCTGGCTCTCTTAAGGGAGAGGTCAGGCGTTCGATTCGGGGAGGCGACTCCTTTGGGGGCCAAATAAATAAATCCTGCTGGAGGACCCGCAAGGACAGTCCAGTACTGTAGCGGCCTGCCGGGTTGAGGGCTGGGTCTACGATCCACCTATGGGAGAAAAGGCCCAATAGACCAGCTGTCGTAAGACCGTGCAGGAGGGGTCATTACAGATAGTCAATTAGGATAGTCTATCACCTTAAGGAACTTGACTTGTATTTGTTTGGTGACTTATTTTTTGACTAGTTCTGCCCATTCTAGCCTTAACTATCTAGGCTTTTGTTTGACAGGTTTCATGAGAGTATAAGTTGAAATTAGGTGCTCGGCTATGTCTCAATCAATTTCAAGCATATCTTCATAAGACCAAGCAAAGACCTCTTCATATTTTTTAAATATTTTTTTAAATCTCTCTCTCTCTTCAGGAGTAAGGTTGGATGCTATGCTAATATTTTTAGGATTATCGGTTGTTCCCAAATTTAATGATTGTGTGTCAACAAAGTAAATATTAAAAATGCTCATGTAATCATTATTCAAATATATGTAACCATCAAGAAAAACATCACATAAGTAAACAAAATCATATTTTATTGCATTCATTTTGGAAAAGAAAATATCGTCATACTCACACAAAGTAGACAAATTAAAATTAAAATTAAAATCATTGTTCTCAATATCATAAACTAAGATCCTCAAATTTTCCTTCAACTAAGGCAGCAATTTCTTTTGGAGTCTTTTGGGCTTTCAAGATAATTTATTTATTCTCTTCTGATTTAGGCTCTTTGTCAGCTGGCAGGATGAGCTCTTTCTTCATCTATTCCACTAGTTCAGCAATGTCAGCAAAGATCTCAAAACCCGGGATCAACTTCCCATGAATATGATTAGCTCAGGCTTCTCTTGGAGTGGTCCCATATCCAAAGCTTTGACAAACACCTCTTCGAGTGGTGAGAAGTTCATTTTCTCATTTTTCTTTGGTTGAACAGCTTCATCATATCCCAACCCTTTCTTAGTAGTCTGAGTCTTGAAGTCTGAAAGCTCCGTTACACCTGTCTTACCCTTTCTAAGACCAACGCCAGGCAGGTAGTTCATGTTCTTCATCATAGTTGGGACTTTGGGGTCCAACACCTTATCATCAGAAGTTACAACAACTTGGAACCCATTGAGAGGCCTCTCAGTCATTAGAGCATTCACAACTTCATTGTCCTCAACCTCGATAACCACTGTTGCATCCCCATTTGGGAACTTGATCTTTTGATGGAGCGTAGAAGGAACTCCACCAAAAGGATGAAACCATGGTCATCCCAACAATAGTGCAAAAGTAACAGGAATATCCAAGACCATAAACTCGACTATAGACTCAATTGGACCAGCCTTCATAATAGCTTTGAAGGTCCCTTCAGCATGCCTCTTAGTATTATTATAAGCCCTAATCGTCACCTCAATCGGGCTTAGATCCCTTGTTGACATAGCAAGCTTGGGTAGGATCTTGAGTGGACAAACATTTATAGCGAACCCATCATCAACCATCACACATGGAGTTCATTTCCCTTTGACCTCAACTTTGATAAAAAGCGGGCAAACATGGTCTCTTCCTTCTTCTGGCAAATCAACATCGGAAAATGATACCATCCCCACATCAATCTTATTCTTCTGCTGATCATTCACACATTTCATTACTCCTTCAACTTTCACAAAATTAACTAGTTCCTCTGGTGTTATAGAAGAAGAAATTGGCATGCTAGCCATAGCTTTGGCCATAGTCTCTCAATGTTTCTTTGATGTAGCTAGCAAATCCCATATGCTGATACTAGCTTGTGTTCTCTTCAACTGCTTAAGAACAACATCGTCCTCTTCTTTTTTATTTCCAGCTTCAACATCCTTCTCCTTATAAGCTTCTACTTCCTTTGGTGGTGGCCTTGCATAAGGCTTACCAAATCAAGTGTTCATCACCTCATCTTCTTTGGGCTCAGACCAGGTCCATTCTTCCTTCTTGGGCTCAGAATCTTGGAAAGAAGACAACATAAATTTTTCACTCAAACCACCCCAAATCATGAAAGTCGCCAGTGGTGGAACTTTGTTGAATCTTGGCAATGAATTATCCTTCATTCTTGGCTTGTTAGGTTCGGGCAACTTTTCACTATTAATTACGTTCTGAATTTCATGCCTCAACCCCAAGCATTTATCCGTTGCATCAAAATTATGTGGCAAAGGATTTAGCAAAGGGCGAGGAGTTAATGACTGTAATAGTTCCTTCTTTTGTAACTTATTGAAAACCCAAGATAAAGGCTTTCCCAATTCCAAAAACTATCTCCTACTCTCTTGGCCAGTTGCATTAACATCAATCGGCCTTTATGTGCCCTAATTTCTAGACTGGTAGTTCCCTTTCTCATTTCTTCTTGCAGAAAATTGGTTCTTCTCCCTTTCCCATTCTTCAATTTGCAAACCAGCTTGCAGAAGATCCTTGAAATCTCTAATAAGAGTGTGGGACATTCTATCACACAAACTAGGAAGTGTGGGAAATTCTATCACACAAACTAGGCATCACTCCCCTCATAATCATTTTAATCTGATTAGATTTGTCAAGCCTTTTCTTGAGCAAGGCGGCATTGTTTCTTCACCTCTTCACATAATTGACAAAGTTTTCATTTGATCTTTGCCTTATTGCCTCAACTTCCATCAAAGAGACCTCTAATTCAGCATTGTACCCGTATTGTTGAATGAAGGCCCTGTATAAGAGTTCCCAACTCTTTTCAATATCATCTTCTAAGGTGTTGAACCAATTTTGCACAATCGGTTCCAACGAAACCATAAAATACCTTAGCTTTTGAGCCTTAGTAGCTCGGGCAGATTGCATGGCTGTGATATATTACTTTAGATGAAGATAAGAATTGCCAGTTCCATCAAAATTGGCAAAGGATGGCATCTCAAACTTATAAGGGACCTCATCAACTTGTTCAAATAGTTTGTCCACTTCTAAAAGCTCTTCAGTTTTCAGCTTCTTCTCAAACTTCTTTTCCATATCAACGATCATCTTCTTAATATCTGAAGTCTCAGTTTCTTCAACAGTTAATTTCTCCACCACCTTTGGCTCTTTTTTCTTATCTTGAGGATCTGAAAAATATTGAGTCCAATATTCATCATCATCCTTAACCATTTTGTCATCATCAATAGCTACCTCACCAGCCTTAGCCTTGCCCTTATCATTATGCTTCTTGGAACTAGCGGATGCTTTAGCGGTATTCCCAAACATGGCAGCCAGTTGGCTTTTCATGGTCTCAGCCAGGACCCCCTTTAGTTCTTACATCTTAGTATTGAGTGCATCATCTACCAACTTTTAAACTTGCTCGGGATTCATTGCTCTTGGTGAAAAGATGACTGAGTCATTGTTGGATTCTACGTCGCTGGCATAGGTTGGGTTGGCGTACGCTCTTGAACTATTGTACTCCAAGGCTATGAGCTAGAAAGGATCAATGATATGAAATGCATGTATGCATGTATGTATGGGTAATAAACAAACAAACAACAAGAGTAAGGATGTTCCTTCCAACCTTATAACATCCACACATGAATGGCGAGTCCATTTTCCTAGGTATATAGTCAACAATATATCAACGTGAGATATCTTTTTTTTAAAATTTCATTCGGATGAAATAATTAATAGTTGTATTTTCAAACTTAGAAATAGGTCCACGATAATTCCCATTATTTAAGCTTTAATCCATGGAGTCAACAAAAGATAGCTTTTATGCTATATTTGATTAAAATCAAATTAAAATGTTTATCATAAATGGATTTCTTATTTTGAAAAAATAACTATTGATTCATGCTTCAAAACAAGCCCATGATAAATAGGTCTTAGTGTAAACTAGGCCCACAATTGATTTTAAGCATTCCATAATTGATCTAGATATTTATAAGTCCATTTGTTAAAAATGGTTTTTATTTCCAAGCCCATAAAAGATTTATTGGAAAATAGATTTTGGTCTTTTGATTTTAGGCCATGAGCTAAAAGAATTCGTGGCCCATCTTGAAAAAGATTTTTATTACCAAAAAGACTTTCTTGAAAAGTTGTGAATTTATTTTTGGCTTATAATGTTACTAGGTCATCTTAGAAAAATAACAAACCAAATAAGTCATGATTTAAACTAAGATATATCAACCATAGTCAAAGAGTAAACATTTGGGTTTAAACCTAAGGAAAGTTACTAGACCAGTTACATGAGCTTTAGTCATTGGGTTAAAAAGCTTAGGCTCCCATAACCAGTATAGACCAAATGGTATGAGGCTATGAGTGGTTATATCATGCTTGATCTCCATACCTTGAGTGAAAGTGTGGTATCCCTTACGTGGCACAATACGGGTAGCACGAGCATCTTAACTCATGCACACAATGCAGTCTAATATGATGCACTGGATAATATCATAATAAAGACGAATAAAATAATAGAAAGACCTTCAGAATCAACTTCTCTTATCCCCAGTGGAGTCGCCACTGTGAGCAAGAATTTTCACCCCCACTCCCATGTGGAATGGTTCTTGCTATTTCAGCATTGTTAGGCTCAAGGCCTTAGAGAACAGGTGCCTAAATTCGAAGAAAATAAAGTCACCACCCGAACAGGTCGAGAAAATAGAAAGAGGTGGATGACTCGATTCCTAAGGAATTTCCAACTCTTTAATAGGTTCAGAAAGTTGGGTAAGTGTGGGGAAGGTAAGAATGACCCAGCACCCCCACAACTCCAGTTCGTTGGAACTGGCCTCCTTTTCAAGTCCAAATATTATAAAAATTCTTAATTATTATGATATAATCCATACTACATGTGATAATTAAAATAAAAGCATCATTGTATTAATAATCAAAGTAATGTCCAAACAAAATAAATAAATGGACACCCATTCGAGGATGGAAACATGTCCTTACATTGGCTAATGTCTAAAACTAAATAGGACACCAACCAAAAGGTGAAAACGTGTCCTTTACATTAATTCCAAAATATAAAATAATTTAAATTACATAAGGTTTAACTAATGAGGTACCCACAAAGTGAAAATATACCTCTTACAATATTAATACCAAAATAAATCAATAATAATAATAATAATAAAGAAAACATCCATCCATTCATTCGTCATAAATTAAATAAATCAACTATCAAAATTCAAGTAAATCATTCATAAAAATATATAACAAATCACATAATCAAATCTAAAACTAAATAAAGTAATGAATATATAAATTTATGTTTTACATCTTAAATTAGGGTTTCTAGGATAAAATTAGGGTTTTACAACTTTAATAACTAAATTAGGATTTTTTTTAAGATAATAGATTAGGATTTTAGGGTTTAGGAAAATAAGATTAGGGTTTTTAGGGTTTTTAGGACTAAAAACTAGTTTTGCATTTTAATTTTGAAAATTTGATTTTAGGGTTTGTTATTTAAAGATTGTTTTAAAGTTTTATTATTGAAAACTGATTATTGAATATATTTTTTTAGGGTTTTAAAAACTTATATTTATTACTGTGACATTTAAGGGTTTAAAGAAAACTATTTTAAAACTTAAGAGGACTTGAGAATTGATTTTTAGGCTACTGGAATTTTAAAACTGGTTTTAACAATTCATTTTAGAAATCAATTAAACGGTTTAATGTAGTTTGATGAATGAACAACACAGAAACCAATTAACACATCCAAATGAATTATATTTTAACCCTATGGATTATGGGATCATAGTCACTGGATATTTACATCAATGAAGTAGTAGGGAAAGACATGGTTACTACATGTTTGATCAATGAAATAATGAAACACGGCAATGAATACTGGATATTTTAATCAATGAAAAAATCAAACCAAATAATGAAATAAAAACAAAAATGAAACAATGAAATAGAAATATTGAATTACTGTAATCTTAAAAATAATTAGATGAAATATGGTAAACATTCGTTATAGGTTCCACCAATATTTTATGTCGATCAAACTTTATAAAATCTTAGTTGAAACAAGTTAAAGACAGCTGCGTTCTACCTTCTGGTTGATGGTTTCAAGCTTCTGTTCTTTTGTTTACTCAAGTTGCTAGATTTTGCTTGTGTAATTCTTTAATGATTGTTAAGGACTACTAATAACAATTTTTACCAATCCTTGATGAGTCTGTTTGACCTGTATTTATAAGGAACAATTAGGTTAACTCATAAACTTGCCTTCGTTTCCTAATCAAACATGGTTTCCTGAAACATATTGAACAACTTAATGAACCAAGCCCATATCGAACTAAAATCCTCTAAATTCGAGTCTAAATTGACCATATAGTACCAAAAATTGCCTAAGTCAACATGGACTAGTGCCCATGTCGAACTGGGCATGCCCCAGTTTGATATGGACCATCCATGTCGAATTGGGGAGCCCCAGTTTGATTTGGATGCCCATTCTCGAACCAAAAAGGTTTCAAACTATTTTTTAGGTTTAAAAACACTGTTTCAGATTGTTTCAAGGTTTTAAAAGTTGAATCGGACTACTTTAGGTCTTATAAAAATTGGACCAATCAAAATAAAAAACTTAAAACATGTTTAAGCCGTTAAGAATGGACCGATAAGCACTTAGGTCATCTTTAATCTGAACCGAACTAGCTTAGGGTCAAAATCGAGGGTCTACAGACACATAATGAAACTTATACATTTTCCTTATAAAACCATCATATGACACATTCACATGCATTGGGCCCAAATGACCCTTTATAATATTCAAGTTCCAGAGATAATATTTTAGACCATCTTTTGACACCCAGTGTCTGGCCTGAAGGCAAATAATATTGATGCGCAGCTTCTGGCCAGAAGATAAATAAAAGTGATACCCAACGTCTGGCCCGAAGGCAATAATTGTGATGCCAAGCATCTGGCTCGAAGGCAAATAACCGGTACACCATATAACACAAAACTCTAGAAATTGATATTATATAAGGTTTTACATATAAAACAAATAATTTCACATTTTTCTCATACTTTGGCAATTATGTCGATTTCCATTCTTTTTGCACTTTTTCACATTTTCTCATTTATCACATATTACTCATTTTAGCCATATTTTTATATTTTTCTATTATAAACATAAGATGCTTTTCCACTTTATCAATGTGGTCAAATTATGCCTTGAAATTGGCATAAATACATTCTTTTAACAAACATATTTCACAATGCTATTAGCAGCCTTAAAATGGCTTAATTATTCATTCATTATGCATTTCATGTCTTTAAACACATATCTATGCACTTTTCATGTGAATTCACACATTAAAGTAGCATAATTATAATTTCTAAATACAATATAACATGCCATTTCTAATGCATTACAATACAATTCCATCAAATTATGTACTATCTTGGTTTATACAACTCCCAAGCTAGAAATAAATCCTTTCTCACCACTTTTTCAATGTGCCCTTCACCACTTTAACTAAGTAACTCAGTGTCACTTACCGCCTAATCATAATGTGAGTGTATACAACACTTTAGAATCACATTTTAAGACATTTAAACTATTAAATGTC
The DNA here is from genome assembly GCA_947685225.1 of Garcia nutans. Taxonomy (NCBI): domain Eukaryota; kingdom Viridiplantae; phylum Streptophyta; class Magnoliopsida; order Malpighiales; family Euphorbiaceae; genus Garcia; species Garcia nutans. The sequence continues at coordinate 15,500,249 of CANTUV010000006.1, read as the reverse complement.
ATTCCTTCAAATTTTAAAATTTTCCCTCTAAATGTCTTTAATTTTAAAAAGCCATTCCAACCCAAACCAAATTGTATTTTAAGTTTATTTTCCTTACTATAACATTTTTTAGACAATTTAATTCAATTAACATCCATTCTTTAATAATGTTCTTCCAAAACTCTAATCTTCTTTAATTTTTGAAATATATTCCAACAACTTCCAAACCATAATTTAAGTTCACCTATATCTTTAAAACCATATTCTAACCTATTTTAAGCAATTAAATCCAATTAGCACCTATTCTTTATAACAATCCCATCAAACCCTAAGTTCTCTTATTGCCTCTCTCCAACTGCCATCAACCCTAATTATTTCAACCAATTAATCACAACATCATTGTCTCCATATCAAAATATCATCATCCAACACCATTTAAACAATTAATACTTACTCTATTAAAAATCTAAATTTCACATATTCATACTATACAAGAAAGCTTCTTAAAATTAGAAGAAACTTACCTATTACTTGTATTTTCTTTAAATACTCATTAATTCCTTGCAAAAACTTGTATAATATGATGGTTTGAAGAAGAAAATTCTTCCTTCACTCAATCATGGTGCTTCGTCCAAATGAGAGGAGAAGGGGAAGAAGATGAAGTTGATTTGTTTGACTTTTTATCTTTCTTTTATTTCTAACCATGTAAATATATATAATTAATTAATTAATAATAAATATCTAAATTCCAATTTTCTATAAATATCTAAATTCCAATTTTCTTTCTTCCATTCAAAATAATTTTTTTATTATTTTTACTATTACTAATTAATTAATAATAAATATCTACATTCCATCGTCTTCCATTATCTAATTTTATTTTTAATTTTGATTTATTTTATTTACATATTATTATTATTTTTTAATTTTTTACTATTTACCATTTCACTTTTATTATTTAACTTTTGTCTTTTTTGAAAAGGTATATATCATGTATATGTAATGTGTATTTCATGTATACATCAAGTATACATTATGGGTATATCATATATATATATATATATATATTATGTATACATCTTATTTCTCTCATCCGACATACTACTACCCTTCAAATTAATTATTTAACAATATCTAAAATCTTCGAGTTTTACAAATGGCACCAACGGAATGATAGAGTTGAAGGTGCATTGCAGGAGTTACTTGATGAAGGGCTTATTCGTCCTAGTTTGTCACCATGGAGAGCACATGTTCTATTTGTTAAGAAGAAGGATGACACTTTGAGGTTATGTATTGATTAACGCTAGTTGAATAAACTGACTATAAAAAATAAGTATCCATTTCCTACAATTGATGGTCTCTTTGATCAATTGAAGGGTGCAACTATGTTCTCTAAGATTGATTTGAAATTGGGGTTGTAGACCCTTAATTTTGGCCCTAGCTAGTCCGATCCTAATTTATAGAGGCTAGGTTAAGTTCATTCTAACTTTAGAAGCTTAAACCTAATTTGAAGCTTTTAATTAGGTCAGTCTAATTTTAAAAGGCTAAAAAATAAGCTGGATCAATTTTTAAAAGCCCGAATTAGATCTGATTCAAAGTAAGAATGAGTTTGGTTCAGTTTGGATCATGCCATGTTGAATTGGACCTGTCCAATTCGATATGGATAATGTCCATGTTGAATTGGACATCTAATTCGACATGGACAATCATCCATGTCGAATTGGACATCCATTTTGATATGGATAATGTTCATGTCGAATTGGACATCCAATTCAACATGGACAGACATCCATGTCAAATTGGACATCCAATTCAACATGGATAAACATCCATGTCAATTTGGATTTGATCCAATTTGATGTGGATATCCAATTCGATATGGCTATTGATCCATGCCAAATTAAATGAGTTTTAGTTCAATATGGTTAGGTTCATGTCGAACTTAAATGATTTTAATTCAATATGGCTTCTGTATTAAGACTTAATCCGAACCGCATTTAATGAAGAATCCTGATTAAGCTCGGATAAGTAGGTTTACCTACTGAACTCTTGACGTAATTTTTCTTATGAATACAGGCTTAAACAATACAAAAAGGAAGCAACGGCAATTATCAAAAGGTCAGGAGTAGCAACAACTAATAGCAATCAATGAACAATCATTAACAAGAATTAACAAAGGCAACCAAACCCTGAGTCATGGGAAAAGCAATTTAAACTGAGAGAAAAAGAATAATCACGACACTAGCTAAGCAACTTTATAATTGTTGAAGTTCAGCCAAGAAATCAGTCGATCCAGGCTATCAAAAAGCCATTGTGCAATCTAGCTTGGCTCAGCAAATTTATCTTAGAGGAACCAACGACGCAGGTATGTGTTATTAACTAATCCCATATAATTTCCTCCAGACATATACAGTCTTCAATACTGTTAAAATTCCTTATTATTTTGGATTAATATTCCTTATTATTTTGGATTAATTGATTGGTTTCAAAATTATTACACAAGAAGTCATGATTTTAGGTTTAAATTAAATCATAGCTTCAACTTGCATGTCTTAATTATAGTTGCATGGCTAAACCCTAATGTACACCTTTTAGCTATAATTTATTTTCCAAAACCTTAATTTATATATTTTAAGCTTCATTTATTTTCCAAAAACTTAATTTCACATATGAAACCCTAGTTTTAAGTTAAAACCCTAATCATATTATAAAACCCTAATTTTGTATGTTTAACCTTAGTTTCATTAGCAAAACCCTAATTTAACAATAAAATCTATTTTGAAAATCATTTATCATTTGGGGGTATAGCCTTTTGACCCCCCGCCAGCTAACCGGCTAGCGGGACTGCCATACGAGACCCCTCGTCAATGGAGTCAATATTTATTTGTAGATTATAATTTGTGATTAACCTTAATTTTCTTGTATTAAACTCTAATTTATTATTATTTTTGTGATGATTAAACTACATATTTATATTATTTATTTTGCTATGAATGGTTGAATGATTAATTATTTGGATTTTAAGGATGTAAAAGGTATGTTTCCACTTTTTGGTGCCTTATTTGTTTAATTTATTTATTTTCTATAATTTAATTTATTTAAAGACTTTAGGACAATTGTAAGGGACACATTTCCACCTTTTGGTGGATGTTCTATTTTATTTATTTTCTTTTTGGATATTTGAATATTTGTAAGGGCATGTTTTCATCTTTGGATGTGTGTCTATTTTATTTTTTTGTTTGATTTATAATATAATGATTACTTATTTCAATAATTGTATGTAGTATGGATAATATTATACTGTTTAAGAATTCAATAAAATTTAGACTTGAAAAGGAGGTCGGTTCTAATGAACCAGATATTTTGGGGATGTTGGGTCATTTCTCACCTTCCCCATGCATACCCAACTTTTCAAACCCAATAAGGGATTGGAAATTCCTTAGAAATTAAGTCATACACTCCTTTCTTTTCTTTCCCTGCCTATCCGGGTGGCGACTCTATTTTTCTAGATTTATGCTCGTATTCTCTAAGACCCAGAGCCTAACAGTGCAAAAGTCGCAATAACCATTCCAATAGTAGTGGGGGCAAAAATTTCTGCTTATAGGGGTACTACCAGTTGGGGGTTAAAGTGGCAGATGTACCTATGACTACTTTTAACATGAGGTGCGGTCATTATGAATTTTTTTTATACTATTTGACTAATGCATCGACAGCTTTAATGATTTGATGAATCAGATCTTTAGGCCACACTTGAGTTAGTTTGTGATGGTGTTTATTGATGATATTCTTGGTTTACTCATGTAACAGGAATGATCATGATAGGCACCTACAAATTGTATTGTAAACTTTGGCGGAGAAATATTTGCATGTTAAATTATCCAAGTGTGAATTTTGAATGGATAAAGTCGCTTTTCTTGGACATGTGCTTTCAACAGATGGTATTAGAGCTAATACGAGTAAAGTAGAGGCAATCTTAAATTAGAATCCACCAAAGAATGTAGCAGAAGTCAGGAGTTTCTTGGGTTTGACTGGTTATTATTATTTATTTGTGAAAGAATTTTCTATGATAGCTATGCCACTTACCAGGTTACTTCATAAAGATGTGAAGTTTGCATGGACAGATTGGTGTTAATTAAGTTTCAATCAGTTGAAGGAGATATTAACTCAAGCTCTTATTATTAACTTGCCCATAGAAGGTAAGTCATATGTGATTTACAATGATTCTTCATATAATGGGTAGGGTGTGTTTTGATGCAAGAGGCCAAAGTTATTGCCTATGCTTTTAGACAGCTAAAACTTCATGAGTTAAACTACCCAATTCATGATTAGGAGTTGGCAAGTATAGTGTTTGTATTAAAGATTTGGCGACAATATTTGTATGGAGATAAATATTTTATCTACATAGATTATAAGATTTTGAAGTATATGAGTGTTCAAAAGGAGCTAAATCTTAAATAGAGATGCTGGTTAGATTTGATTAAATATTGTAATTATTTGATTAATTACCACTCAGGCAAGGTGAACATTATTGTTAATGCCCTAAGTCGAAAGTCCATAGCAGGGTTGACTACTTATTCTTTATTATTACTGGTAGAGTTGAGGGCTTTGCATGCTAATTTAGAGATTTGTAATTGTTAGTGTTGTGTCCTAGGCCAATGGGTTGTATGCATATTATTATTTTTAAATAAAATAAATGAGGAATTTTATTATCATGTCCATGTTTATTATTTAATATGATTAAAGTTCCATGAATAGATAGTTCAACTTTATGTCATCAAATATGTGACTTGATAGTAAAATCTTAAAGTAATATGAATTCTATTCTAAATTATCCATAGTCAATCATTATTGATATAGCAATAATGAATAAAGACTAGTATGTACTTTGATGATTATATTTTACTGATCATGAATATGATATATTAAGCCAAAACATAAATGTTATGGAATATTGTATTGGATAGACCCAAAATGAGAATATTGCATGGATTAATGTCATAAGTGATTCTTATCACAACAATATTAAGTAGTCTTTCGACCTGAAATCGTTATGGTTTCCCATATGAGGAGTTTTGTGTTTTGACATAATTTCATTTTATCCTTAAACATATTTAATAAGGATTATTATTGGACATTTAATTGATCATGGAGAGGGAAAATAGATGAGATGGGATTTGTTCTTTTCATATCTTGAGAGAGATATCTCTAGCCTCTTAACAAATAAGATTGAGAAAATATGTATGGTCATGTTCAAATAAATTAATAAGAGTTATTAATACTATTTGTTAAGTCAATCTGCTTAGGAATCAAGAAATTTAATCAATCAATTTAAGAATAACATATTTTATGCCTTATGATTGATCTAAGAATCGTATAACAAAAGGACTAAATATCTAGCTGTGAAATAAGGTTAATTGGATCTCCGATCTTCACTTAATTTGGGTAATTATAATGTCTGGCTAGATGCCACTTATAATTTTTGGGCTTAAAGTAATATTTTAAGTCCATTGCCAATATTAAGTGAATCTATAGGGTCACATAGATAAAACGAATTAAAATAGGCTTAATTAATATGAATTCTTTTAAATGCATTTTTTGAAACATTATAGAAATTAAAATATTTTATTTCTGTAATGAGATATATATATATATATTCGTTCAAAGAAAAATGGCATAATTATTTTCCTTAATAGTTAAGGAGACCTAATGGGATTATAAATGTAAAATATATATGTATAGATATTTTGTTTCCATATGGATTTGGAGACTTTCAAATTATACATTTAAGTTATATATTATTTATTAATTATTGAGGATAATTAACACAATTAAATTTCGAATGGAGTTAGGATTTAAAATCCTAACAGATTCTCCTAAGAAGCCTATATATATATGTGTGTGTTATACTCCCATTACTAAGGTCTATCACATTTTTGAGAAACACAAAAGCAAAGATTTTACGTTTTGAGAGAAAACCTGAAAGAGGGAGTCATATTATTTTCCTGAAGAGAGTCTTCAAAAAGCGGGTGCCAGCACACAACTTCATATTTTGTTCGATTCGTTCATATGGATACCAGTAGGGGGTGTTTGTATTTTGCAACACCTGGTAATCCGTTCATTTGGTAAAAATAAGGAATCATATTTCGCTGTAAAGAAGTAAAATATGTTAACCTCGACTTAATAGAAAGGCATGGATCTTGGCATAGTTTTCATGGATTATGTTTTGATTTCCGCTGCTATTATTTTAGTTTGATATCCATGGAAACCAAAAAGTGATATCAGAGAGACACTGAAGTAAAATTAAATAATAAAATCATTTGATAGGATAACCTAAAAAAAAGAGCAGAATGGTATAGGTTAACTGCAAAGCTAAAATTGGAGCAACCAATTAAATATTATTAAATTCAAGATTAATGTGAATTAATCTAAATAAGAATATAAAAAAATACATATATAGAAATATGTACACACATATGCAAAAATGTAAAATTGACATGAAATAAAATTAAGAATTTAGCTTGATAATGCTAAACCCAATTTATTAAAGGTAAATTAGTTGGGCTAGAAATTGTTTTATCATAATAAAAGATTAAAATAAACAAAGGCCATAAGAATTTGGCCAGGATATGGAAATGTGTGTTGGATCCAATGTAAGATGATTATATGAACAAAGCCCAGTTTTTAAGCTCAAATGGAAACCCAACAAAAAATGTGTGCACATGTATATGTGAATGTAAGCCAAAGTTCTACATCTAAAACAAAGCCCAACCGTGCATGTATGAATGTATGTGTAAGAAAGATGATAAAAGACATAATTATAAGAAGCCATAATGATTAATCATTATAGGAATTAAAAATAACAAAATGAAAAGTTGGAAGCTTGAAACTAAGTGATACGGCAATGGTTTTATTGGATAAAAGGAAATGCAAAAGCCAATAGTTACAAAAAAGAGTGACAAATGGCAAGAACAATCATTTAAAAGTCATGATTAACCATCGTTAGGTAAATAAATAATAATTTGTGAATTTAGCAAAATTCTATCGTGTGAAAGAAAGAAAGAAAGAAAGAGGAAGACACTTGTTCATTTGATTTCATGCAATATCCCAAGTGTCCATGAATAGGCTTGATGAAAGCAAATGACAATCCTTTTTCATGCAAGCCTTAACCGGAATTTTACCCTCAGCATAAGTAGCTTTTTATGCTAGATTAACAAACACATAAACATAAATATTATTGCCCGCTAAGTCGAGAGTAAAAAGAGAGGTGCAAGGGAAATTGGCTCAAGCTTGGGATTGTTCAAAGAAGACTACACTTTTGGTCTAAGGAATCCTACAATTAATGTGACTGGTCCAAAGATCCTTAATCTAAACATTTTAGAAAGATAAAATTTAAATTAACTTGTAAGTTATGATTTATATTCAATTAGATTTAATTGATAAAGAAGTTAAAGTAAATAATTGATTTAAGGTATATAATTACACTATGAAGTATATACATAATGCATGCTGGAATTTTTTGTTTTTGTTCTTTGAAGTGACATGACTGAATATTTTAGACTGATCTAGAGAAGTTCAATGAATATGAGATTTTAATTGAAAAACATTATCTATGTGTAAATAGTTGGTGTATAAAATTTCACAATTTTTGAAGATTTACTTTTTAAATATATATATATATATATATATATAAGACAGGTTGTTAGAGCTATCCTAGAAATTCAGAATCTGTAATGGTTAAGAAATCTATATAAAAACCATAATAAAACAAACCCATAAAATTTTAAGATTTTACATAGAAGATCGTATATATGTCTAGGACAAAGAGTTAAAATTTCATGAATTTTAATAAGGTTTTAATTATAGAAATAAAATTTAAAAATGATATTACCATAACGGTAGCTGTAAAATCAGAATCTATAGGGTTAAATAAATATAATTTAAAAATATAGTAAATGAAAGTATAACCTTCTGAAATTTTAGATATATGGTCTTGTATATGTCTATGTTATGTGCTTAAAAAGTTATGAATTTTGATAAATGTTTGATACCTGAACAAAATAGACGAATAAGTATTGCTAGAGAAAGTGCTGCATAGAAATAGAATCTATATATTTGAAAAACTTAATTTTTAAATATAGTAAAGGAACATAGAAATTTCTAAAATTATATATATATATATATATATCTAACTTTCATAGTTTAAATCTCATAAAATTTTGGTGAAGAGTTAATATTGAAAAAAAAAAAAGTAAAAAAGTGAGACTGTTAGTTAAAAATTTGAACATAGCAGATTTAAAGGTTGGTAAATAAATTAAGATTTAGTTAGTAAATTAATGGAAGAAATTATGAAAAGTTACATGTGAATCTATAAATGGGTTAAGAATAAATATGAAGTTTTGATAAATTTTTAGACAAGGTTTCATAATTAAAATAAATAAAAATATTATTTTATTATTATGGAAGTACAGTTGAAAACCTTATTGAAGTTATTAAAATTTTGGTTAAATTGCAATTAATTGGTTTATTACAAGTATTTTAAGGTTATACCATATTCTTTAGATTATATATAATTAAAAATATTTAAGAATTTATAATTTTTACTAATATGAGTTATTCAAAAATGATTTACTATGTTAAAAGAAGATTTATATCTACTTAAGTTTAACATTATTATTGATTTTTACAAAGTAATTTTGGGAATGATTATAATTGAACTATTACTCTTAAAGTAAGTTTTTGAGAATAAGTGGATGACTTTATATATAAATTATTATTCTAAAGGAATTTTAAATTAAGATTTAAAGAGATCTAAATATTTCAAACTAATGGTATATTTTTTATATTTTCAGAATAAATATATATATATGAATATTTATGTAACTAATGGTTTAAGTTAAAAATCTGAAAACAGTTTTATTCATATGACAATTTGTTATAAGGTATATGATGGGATTGAAGGAGATAGCTAAGAATAAGTGTTTAAATAAAATAAATGAATTAATAATGGAAACTATATATATACATGATGGGTTAGATTTTATTCTTAAAAGGAATACTTAAGATATGATGGTTTGTATAAGTTAAGAGTGATATTTACTGCTAAGAGAGAAATACCTTGAGATTCAATTAAAGTGTTGTAACACCCTTATACCCAATATACATACACTACATACACCCAACATATATAATATACGAATATAAGATACAAGAATATCATAACCCATTTTAACAAAATAAATATTTACTTATAAAATTTGTATAACCTTAAATCATTTAACTGATATCATATAAATAATTGATGAAATATTACTTGCTAAAACACATATATAATTTCATTACTAAAGGTTTATCCAAAATATTTTTGATAGTTTGCGGAATATACATATATATACATCAAAATATAACATAATATACATGAAATCAATATGTACAAAAATATAAAATATATACATGCTGGCAGTTTGTCTCTGATCTTGATGTCCAACAATCAACTCTGCACTCAAGATCTCAAGCCTAAACTCGAATTGGTCTAGACGAACTCTCGGCTCAACCGGATCTACCCTATCACTTACGTGATGAATCACAATCGCGCTAAGCCAAAAGTCTAGTGGTACAAACTTTAATAACAATATAGTTCAAATGCAATGTAAATGCACAACACATAATGATATTATGTCTCATAATATTATATCATTATATCTTAATATATTGCTCAATTGTTCCACAATTCATAATTCACGTAAAAGCAAACATAAGCATGGGCCCAAAAGGATCTAATATGTTAATTAAATCCCAGAGTTACTGCTTTGGTCCAAGATGACACCATGTGTCTAGCCCCGAAGGTAAATCATAATCACAATGAGGATTACCTCAAATGTAACATCCCAACTAGGCTTCAAGGACTAAGCCCAACCCAGCTTCAAAGGACTGCTACATCATGTAACATCCCAACTAGGCTTCAAGGACCAAGCCCAACCCAGCTTCAAGGGCCTGTTAAGTCTTAGGCATGCCGCCAAATACGAAACTTTAAAAATTGAATAACATACTAGGCACACAATTCTTTTATAAATTCATTATCAAATCCTTTCTCATTTTATCATGATCAAACTAGGCCCAATGCCTCAAATATCTCACTTATATCAATATAGCCATTATCAATGATTTTACATACCATCTTTAATGTTGTAACACCCCTATACCCCGTATACGTACACAGCATGCTAATATGATCGTAATATACGTATACTGAATATAGAAATGCCACAGTTTACAAAGCACACAAACCATCCCTTCAATTAATATAAACAATTTTAAAACATTTAAAGAAAATTTATAAAATACAATAGACCAAAATGTTTATACAAAACATAGCGGAAAATATAACAAATATTTAAAACATATACATCAAAACTCAAGTTTTACAAAATAGAAAATATATACATGTTTGGCAGTATGTCTTTGATCTTTAAGCTCCACTATCCACACCTCAAAAATCTATACTCTACTCGGCCTAGAGGAACTCTCCAGTTCTTCCCTGTCACCTGCGCGATGAATTACACTCGCGCTAAGCCAACGGCTTAGTGGTACAAACTACAATATTATTATGTTTCAATGCCATGCTAATGTCATATAATCAAGTTTCAAAAACAATTCAAAAGAATACTATTTGATAACCCTCACATTCTTCAATAACTTATCATAATATTCATTTGTTTCATCTTTCAAGAATCACAATTAGGCAAACACAAGCATGGGCCCAAAAAGAAACTAATATGTTATTCAAAGTTCAGAGTTACTGCTTTGGTCTATAATCATAATCATCAAGCCCGTAGGCAACATATACATATCTCTATCCATGGATAGTGTAACAGACCCAGTCTCTTGGACCTCAACCTGGCTAAACTCGAGGAGATCCTCAACCCGGCTAGACTGTTACTGTTTTTGAGGCTTACGACCCGTCTTTTCACCCCAAAAACATCATATTTCACATATTTCACATTTTCAACTGGAATCGGCTTATGACCCAGTCTTTTCACCTATCCAGTGATTCATAGGCATGCCGCCAAATCCAGAACTCTGAAAATTGAATTAACATATTAGGCACACAATAATTTCATTTATCTCTTTATCAATCTCTTTTCATTTCATTTTTTATTTCATATTCCACAATCAACTAGGCAACTATGCCTCAATTATATTTCATTTACATTATCATAGCCAACAACCATGGCCTCATATCTCATATCATCTCAACTCACACTAAGACAATTCATCATAACATCATACCTTTCACATTACATATTTCATTTTATCATCATATAGACAAACATACTTCAATCATCTTATTTACATCATTATAATCAACCACATTGGTTTTACATCTCATTATATCTCAAATCACAATAATCAATTCATCATTCAAGTGTGTATATATATATATATATATAACAAATGACATTAACACATATTTTACATGCTCATCACAACATGCACATTATATCAAACAATACATTATTAATATGCAACAACAATGCATTAGATTTCTTATGACATTTACAATCAATTGTGTGTTAAGTCTCAACACCATATGAATGTATGCAATAATGTAGTTTGTACTTGCCTTATGCACCACTCACACCAATCTATACTCTTCTTTTTCCAAGAATTCTTCACTTCTTAAATTAGGGCAAATCACCTTCTTCCAAAACCTAGTCCAAAAATGATACAATACATGAATTCCAATACAATTTATCACTTATTAACCTCATCTTAGACCTTTAGATCACAAATTACCACTCAACACCACTAACTAAAGCCCACGGCCGTGGCCACCCTAACCCCCACGGGCGTGGGTTAGAAAACATTTCTGCCCTAAATTGTTCATCACCCCCACGGCCATGGCATCTAAGGGCCACGGGCGTGGCATCCAAGATGCTACTGTTTCCCATCAATTTCATGTATTCTATGCTTCTAATTCCACTAAACCCAAACAACAAGAAGATGTATGAAAATAATTGCTCAAACTCAAGTTTAACATCACTTACCACTTCAAAACCCTAAAACCAACATCACTTTTACTTTTCCAAAACCAACATCAATTTAACCTTTTTATTTTCAATTCAAAACCAACACCACAATAAATTAAATCAAACACACACCAACATACTACCATCAACACAACCCTATTTCCAAATATCAACAATCAAACCTATAAACAACTTAAAATAAAACAAGAGAATCAAGAGAAACTTACCAAAATAATGAAATTTCTTGGATTTCCAACTTAATCTCTTGAAAACTCCTTTGAATTTAGGGCTTGGGAAACACAAAACTCACTCTTGCTCTCTTGCTTTGGATGGCCGGCCAACAAAAGAAAAGAAGAGAAAAGAAAGGGTAATTAGAGACCAAGTCAAACTTCTCATCTCTTTAAACCTCCACCAAGCATTTCATATAAGAAATTACTTAAATACCCTCTTCTATCTATTTTAAATTTTCTTTCACTTATTGCCCTTTTTAGTAATTTCATAATTAACAAAATAAATATCTTCTTCCTTTGACCATCACATTTGACTTGTATATATGTTGTATATATTTCCATATACACAACATATACACTTTCTTTTAAATTTCTCTTCTCTTTAAAATTTAATATATATACATTCAATCCAATTATAAAAATAATATCAAAACTTCTAGGGCATACTTTGGGATATTACAATTCTCCCCCTCTAAAAAGAAATTTCGTCCTCGAAATTACCTGATGTTATGTCTGAAACAATTGAGGATATTGTTCTCGCATTGCTTTTTCACTCTCCCAAGTTGCCTCTTCTCTGCCGTGATTCTTCCAAAGAACCTTTACTAGTGGCACTTTCTTATTTCTCAGTTCTTTCACTTCCTGTGCCAAAATAGCAATTGGTTCTTCTTCAAATGTCAGATCCGAACTCACTTCAATGGATTCAACTGGTAAAATATGAGATGGATCTGATATGTACCTCCGCAACATAGAAACATGGAAGACATCATGGATTTTATCCAACTCAGGTGGCAAAGCAAGACGATAAGCAACTGGCCCAATTCTTTCTAACACTTCATACGACCAATAAAACAAGGACTCAACTTTCCTCTTCGACCAAATCTTAGAATCTTCTTCCAAGGAGACACTTTCAAAAATACTTTCTCTCCAACATCAAATTTTATATCTCTTCTTTTCAAATCTGAATAAGATTTCTGCCGATACGACGCTGCTTTTAACCGATCCCGAATAATCTTCACTTTCTCTTCAGTTTCTTTAACCAAATCAGGACCAATTAACTTTCCCTCTCCAATTTCATTCCAACATAAAGGTGTTCTGCATCTTCTTCCATACAATGCCTCAAATGGTGCCATACCGATATTGGATTGATGACTGTTGTTGTAAGCAAATTCCACAAGTGGCAAAAATTTGTCCCAACTTCCAGAGAAATCAATGACACAGCTTCTCAACATATCCTCAATAATCTGTATCACTCTCTCTGACTGCCCATCTGTCTGCGGATGAAAAGAAGTGCTAAAGTGCAATCGAGAACCCAACGCACCATGTAAACTCTTCCAAAACCTTGAAGTAAACCTAAGATCTCGATCAGACACTAAGGAAGTAGGGACTCCATGCAACTTTACTATCCCACTGATATACAGCTCAGCCAACCTTTCCAGAGAATAATCCATTCTAACAGGAAGAAAATGAGTTATCTTAGTCAATCGATCAACAATCACCCAAATAGCATCATGCTTCTTCTGAGTCATTGGCAAACCAGATACAAAATCCATTGTCACTCTCTCCCATTTCCATTCAGGCACTGATAAAGGTTGAAGCAACCCTGTTGGAACTTGATGCTCAGCTTTTATCCTCTGACATGTGAGACATTTGGACACAAATTCTGATGTCTCTCTTCATACCATACCACCAGTAGTGCTGTTTCAAATCATGGTACATCTTTGTACTACCCGGATGCATAGCAAAAACCGATTGGTGTGCTTCCTCTAAAATAATCTTTCTCAAACTATCATCATCAGGAACACACAACCTATCCTTGAACCAAAGACTACCATCATTTTTCACATGGAAATCTCGGCTCTCCCCTTTATGACAATCTGAAATAATCTTCTGAATTTTCTCATCTACCAATTGAGCCTCCTTAATCTGATCCAACAATAATGGTCTCAATTGCAACTGAGCCAATAATGCACCATCATCACATATTTCAAAACTAGCATGCAACGCTCTCAATTCAACAAGCAACAAGAGCGAATAAACAGCCAAACCTGCCAAAGACTTCCAACTCAAGGCATCCGCAACAACATTTGCCATACCGGGATGATAATCAATCAAACAGTCGTAGTCTTTAATCAATTCTAACCATCGCCTTTGCCGAAGGTTCAGCTTCATTTGAACACCCAAATATTTCAAACTTTTATGATCCGTATAGATAAAACATTTCTCCCCATATAAGTAGTGTCGCCAAATCTTCGAAGCAAACACTATAGCTGCCAACTCCAAATCATGAGTCGGATAATTAAGCTCGTACGGCTTCAACTGCCGAGAAGCATAAGCTATGACTTTACCCTCTTGCATCAAAACACATCCTAAACCATTATGTGAAGCATCACTATAAATCACATATGGTTTATCTTCCACGGGTAAAGTAAGAACAGGTGCTTGAGTCAACATTTCTTTCAACTGCTCAAAGCTAGCTTGACACTGATCCATCCACACAAATCTAACGCACCATGTAAACTCTTCCAAAACCTTGAAGTAAACCTAAGATCTCGATCAGACACTAAAGAAATCGAGACTCCATGCAACTTCACTATCTCATTGATATAAAGCTCAGCCAACTTTTCCAGAGAATAATCCATTAACAGGAAGAAAATGAGCTGTCTTTGTCAACCGATCAACAATCACCCAAATAGCATCATGTTTCTTTTAAGTCAATGGCAAACCAGACACAAAATCCATTGTCACTCTCTCCCATTTCCATTCAGGCACTGTTAAAGGTTGAAGTAACCCTGTTGGAACTTGATGCTCAGCTTTCACCCTTTGACAAGTGAGACATTTTGACACAAATTCTGCTATGTCTCTCTTCATACCAGACCACCAGTAGTGCTGTTTCAAATCATGATACATCTTTGTACTTCCTGGATGCATAACAAAAACTGATTGGTGTACTTCCTCTAAAATAATCTTTCTCAAACTATCATCATCAGGAACACACAACCTATCCTTGAACCAAAGGCTACCGTCACTTTTCACATAGAAATCTCGGCTCTCCCCATTTTGGCAATCTGACATAATCTTCTGAATTTTCTCATCAGCCAATTGAGCCTCTTTAATCTGATCTAACAATACTGGTCTCAACTGCAACTGGGCCAACAATGCACCGTCATCACATGTTTTAAAATTAACATGCAACGCTCTTAACTCAACAAGCAACAAGAGCGAATACACAGTCAAACCTGCCAAAGACTTCCGACTCAAGGCATCAGCAACTACATTCGCCTTACCAAGATGATAATCAATCAAATAGTCGTAGTCTTTGATCAACTCTAACCATCGCCTTTGCCGAAGATTCAGCTCCTTCTGAACACCCAAATATTTCAAACTTTTATGATCCGTAAAGATAAAACATTTCTCCCCATACAAGTATGTCGCCAAATCTTCAAAGCAAACACTATAGCTGCCAACTCCAAATCATGAGTCGGATAATTAAGCTCGTACGGCTTCAACTGCCGAGAAGCATAAGCTATGACTTTACCCTCTTGCATCAAAACACATCCTAAACCATTATGTGAAGCATCACTATAAATCACATATGGTTTATCTTCCACGGGTAAAGTAAGAACAGGTGCTTGAGTCAACATTTCTTTCAACTGCTCAAAGCTAGCTTGACACTGATCCATCCACACAAATCTAACTCCCTTCCGAAGCAATCTAGTGAGTGGAGTGGCTATCAAAGAGAAGCCTTTTACAAACCGTCGGTAATAGCCTGCCAAACCCAGAAAACTTCTAACTTCAGTTACAGACTTTGGTGGACTCCAATTCAAAATAGCTTCAACTTTACTTGGATCAACTCTAATACCATCTACTGAAACTATATGACCCAGAAAAGTCACTTGGTCAAGCCAAAACTCACATTTTGACAGTTTAGCATACAATTGCTTCTCTCTCAAGATTTGCAACACAATCCGCAAATGCTTGTCATGCTCCTCTTCATTACGCGAATACACCAAAATATCATCAATGAAGACTACCACAAATTGATCTAGATAGGGCCTAAACACCCTATTCATCAAATCCATGAAAGCTGCAGGTGCATTCGTCAACCCAAAAGGCATCACTAAGAACTCATAATGCCCATATCTTGTACGAAAAGCTGTCTTAGAAACATCTTCAGTTCTAACCCTCTACCGATGGTACCCTGATCTCAAATCAATTTTGGAAAACACTGCTGCTCCCTTTAATTGATCAAAGAGATCATCAATCCTAGGCAAAGGATACTTATTCTTGATAGTCACTTTGTTCAATTGCCTATAATCAATACATAACCTCAAAGTACCATCCTTTTTCTTCACAAACAACACAGGAGCTCCCCATGGTGAAACACTAGGGCGAATAAACCCTTTATCCAACAACTCCTGCAACTGCACCTTCAACTCTCTCAACTCAGCAGGTGCCATTCGATAAGGAGTGATAGAGATGGGAGTGGTACCAGACAACAAATCCATACCAAACTCGACCTCTCTCTCAGGGGGTAACCCTGGCAACTCCTCAGGAAACACATCCGGAAAATCTGCAACTGTGGTTATATTATTAAGTTGAGAACCCACTACTCTAGTATCCACCACATGAGCAAGATAAGCATCACACCCTTTTCTAATCAACTTCCTAGCTGTAACAGCTGATACAAACAAGGATGCAAGTTGTCTCTGCTCACTAGATACCATTACACTCCTACCATCACTGGTTCTCAAAGTAACACATTTCTTTTGGCAATCTACCACAACTCCATGCTTAGACAACCAATCCATGCCTAAGATTAAATCATACTCCTTAAAAGGCATTTCAATTAAATCACCACAAAACTCTTCACCTTGCACTACCACTGCACTGTCACGATGCACCTTACTCACCACAACACTATGTCCTAAAGGATTTGTCACCAAGACATCAAATCCTAAGGACTCTGAATGCAATTCAGACACAGGCAATATGGATGCACTTATGTATGAATGAGTAGATCCTGGATCAATCAAAGCAAGAACTGGAATATCAAATAAAGAAAATATACCGGCTATAACTACTGCAGCATCCGGCTGCCTCTGCATTACATATACTTTCTGAGAAGATCCAGCCTCATCTAGCCTACTGCTTCTGGATGAAGATCCTCCTCTCTGGCTAAATCCAAGTCTACCACCTCTACTGAAACCTCTGCCCCCCTCGACCACCTCTGCTGACACTGGGCCGAGAAACTGCAGTATCAGTCTGTCTATCATCCTGCATCTCGAGGCAATCTTTAATAAAATGATCTGGTGACCCACATCTAAAGCATACTCCGGGTACACCAGTCTTCCAACAAACACCCCCATGGGGCCTGCCACAGTGAACACATACAGGTGGAGTAGACCTTTGCATCACGGGAGTCGGGGCACTCACTACAGAGACTGTCGGTCTCGGCCTCTGCCTCTGATACTGCACTGATCTGCCCAACTGCCTTTGACTCCTACTGATCCTCAGAAAAAAAAACTTCCTCTACCCCTCTTCACAAATGAAGACCCTGCCTCAAACTGGGGTCTCCTTACTCTAGTCTCCTCCTCAGAAGCAGCTGCTACAATACTCTGCGCTCTCTCAACACTTCTAGCTGCTGTAACTAGCTGAGAGAAATCCTAGTACCAAGAACCAGCCACAATGCACATAAAAGAGGGCCTCAATCCCTCCTCAAACCTTCTGCATCGGTCTATTTCATCAAAGATAATTCCCCCAGCATACCGACTCAACCGGATGTACTCAATCTCATACTCTGTTACCGTCCGGTTATCTTGCCTCAAATTCAAGAATTCCATCTTCTTAATATCTTTATACTCCCTCGGAGTATACTTCTGTTCAAACTCCCTCAGGAAATCACCATATGATAATGTAGGTGGATCATCCATGGCATGAGGAACCGTCTTCCACCAGTCATAGGCATCTTTCTGCAGGAGGGATCTGGCATAGTCAAATTTCTCATCCGAAGTAGCTTGCAACTGAATGAATATCCTCTGCACTTTATCCAACCACTGCTCAGCCACTGCAGGATCAGTAGTGCCTAAGAAATCCTCAGCCCCATATTTCCTCAACTTATCATAATGTCTTACTGGCACCTGAGGCTGTGGTGGTGGTGGCTGCACTGGAGCTGGCCTCAATAGTTCTATCACATGCCTTAACCAACTCGGCGGAGCCTCCTCTGCAGCTGATCTCTCTGACACAGAAACAGGTGCCTCACTAACTCTATCAACTCTAGCTCCATCTCTACTCTCTCCTGGAGCTACACTCTCAGCACTTCCTTCTACAGTCTGACGTGAATGGAACTCCATTACTACCTATATCTGCAAACACAGCAGAATATTCCTCAGTAAAGACCAAAGACTGCCATACCAAAACATGTATTTTACTCAAAAACCAACTTTTAAAATCAAAATATTCTTTTTCTTACAATTCACCAAGGTTGAGAATCTCAAACCTAGGCTCTGATACCAAAACAATTGTAACACACCTATACCCCATATACGTATACAGCATGCTAGTACGATCGTAATATACGTATACTGAATATAGGTATGCCACGGTTTACAAAACATACAAATAATCTCTTTACAATAATATGAATACATTTAAAACATTTAAGGTAATTTATATAACACAATAGATAAAATGTTTATTAAAACCACAGCGGAAAATATAACAAATATTTACAAATTCATAAACATCAAAACTCAAGTTTTACAAAACATAAAATATATACATGTTTGGCTGTATGTCTTCGATCTTTAAGCTCCACTATCAACACCTCAAAATCTAGACTCTACTCGGCCTATAGGAACTCTCCGGTTCTTCCCTATCACCTGCGCGATGAATTACACTCGCGCTAAGCCAACGGCTTAGTGGTACAAATTACAATACTATTATGCTTCAATGCAATGTCAATGTCACACAATCACTTTTCAAACATCATTCCACATAACTTTCCATACCACATTCATTTTCTATAATATAATTATGTAATATAATCATTCATAACATTATATCTCACAAACAGGTATCTTATCATTCATTGTTTCACCATTTAAGAATCACATTGAAAACAAAGACAAGCATGGGCCCAAAGACACTAATATGTCATTCAACTTTTAGAGTTAATGTTTTGGTTTAATTGTCACATTTATCATCATTATTATCCCAACTAGGCTTCAAGGATTTAGGTTCGACCAAGCTTCAAGGGGAACAAAGCATGCTAAGTATCAACCCAACTTGGCTTCAAGAACCAAACCCAACCTAGTTTCAAGGGTTGTAACATCTCAATTAGGCTTCAAGGACTAGACTCAACCAAGCTTCAAGGGGAGTAAAACATGTTAAACTTCAACCCAACTTGGCTTCAAGGATCAAGCCCAACCTAACTTCAAAAGAGTGTTACTATAGGCATGCCACCAACAACAAAACTCTGAAAATGGAATAACACATTAGACACACAATTCATTTATTATTTCATTATCAATTTCATTCTCATTTTCTCATTATCACTTAGGCAACCATGCCTCAATCATCTCATTGGCATCATTATCATTTTAGTCAACAACCATGGCTTCACATCTCATCAAGAGAGTATATATATATATATCATCAATTGCATTAACCATCATCATTTAGGCAAACATGCCCCACTTATTTCATTTAAATCATCATTACCAATCACATTGACTACACATCTCATTATATCTCAATTCACATTAATTCAATTCATCATTTAGGTGTACATGGTCAATGGCATTAACACACATTTTAGATGCTCATCAATCATTCATATTATACCAAACATAACATTATTAACAAGCATCAACAATGCATTAGATTTCTTAACACATTTACAATCAAATGTATGTTAAGTCTCAACATCATATGAATGTATGCAATAATGTAGTTTGTACTTACCTTAAGCACCACTTACACAAACCTATACACTTCCTCTTCCAACACTTCTTCACCACTTGAATTAGGGCAAATTATCTTCTTCAAGACCTAATCCACAAATGATAAAATACATCAATTCCAATATAAATATTCACTTAATAGCCTCTTACTAGACCCTTAAATCACAAATTACAACTCAACACCACTAACTAAGGCCCACGGCCGTGGCCACCCCAACCCCCACGGGCATGGGTTAGAAAACAATTCTGCCCCAAATTGTTCAACACCCCCACGGCCATGGCATCTAAGGGCCACGGGCGTGGCATCCAAGATGCTGCTGCCTCCAACCAAAATCATGTGTTCTAAACTTCTAACTTCATAAAACACAAATAACTTGAAGATCAACAAAAATAATTAACCAAACTCAACATCTACAACAATCACCAACTCAAAACCCTAATACAAACTCAACTCAAACACTTCCAATACCAATACCAATACCAATACCAACTTAACTTCTTATCTTAAAATCAATTTCAACACTTATAAACATACCACAACAACCCTAATCATACTATCAACAATAATTCATCAACTTCAAACACAACTTCAAAAAGAACAAAGGAAATCAAGAGAAAACTTACCAAAGTTGATGAAACTTCACAAATTTCCAACTTAATCACTTGAATCTTTCTTTAATTTTGAGTTTGGAACAAGCAAAACTCACTCTTGCTCTCTTGCTTTGGATGGCCGGCCAACAAAGGAAAAGAAAAGAAGAAAAAGAAAAATGAAGATGAAGCAAAGTCAAACTTCCCTTCTCTTTAAACCTCCACCAAGCAATCTAAAAAGAAAATTACTAAAATACCCTCTTCTATTTATTTTAACTCCCTTTCACTTACTTTCCTTTTTAGTAATTTCATAAATAACAAAATAAATATCTTCTTCCTTTGACCATCATATTTGACTTATATATATGTTGTATATATTTCCATATACATAACATATACACTCACTTTTAAATTTTTTTTCTCTTCCACATTTAACATATACATTCAATCCAATTACAACAATAATATCAAAACTTCTAGAGCATACTTTGGGATATTACATATATATTTTTATTTTTTTGAAATTAAACTTTTTTGTTAATTTCAAAACAAAAAACTAAGTTTTATTTTAAAAAATTAAAAAAATACAATGAATATATATATATATATATATTAAAAAAATGTAAACAATTAAAAATGACAAAAAAAAAGGCAATAAAAAAAGTGCATCTATTATGGAAAATTTTAGAATGCATGCAATCCAACCCAAGAAAAGCAAATTGGTCAAAGAGAAGAAATTAAAAGTGTTTGAGAGAGAGAGAGAGAGAGTGTGTGTGTGTATGTCATGCAATTGGTCATCAGAGTAAGGGGTTATTGAGGAGTGAAAATTCAATTGGTCCAACTAACCATGACACCTTACTCTCATGCAGTATTGTTGCAAATTAAAAATTAAAAATATTACATAAATCAAATTGATCATAATAAAAAGTGTTTATAAATTAATTGCATTAGAGAAATGACTATTCTAACATTATATTTATTGTCACATCCGCCTACCGCATTTATGCAGAGTAGTCACGTGCATAGCAAGAGAAGGGGAAAGGAGAAGATAATTCTTGATAACAGCCCTAGATAAGGTTGTATGACCAAAGGGACCTAATTGTAATTTTCAAAAGTTTGGGGACGTAGATGTTATTTCAAAAAAAGTTGCACCGGATGTTCTTAATAGTGCATATAATAGATTCCAAAAATGAAGTGTAGAGAAAAATCGGATCGCAATGACGTGTAACGGTTTTTTCAAGAAATGTTCCGTTAAAGAAAAACGAAGACATGTTGATTAGGGGCATTTTGGTCATTATCAATTAAAGTTATACATGAATTTAAAGTAGGAAATAAAAACATGAGTACGTAGAGGATGACGAGGGGTTAAATATGAAACGATCGTCAGTAGAAACGGAGCCGGAGAAAACCCGAGCAAAGAAAGGACCTAAAGGGAATTTTGTAAAAAGTTCAGGGCTTATCGGTAATTTTTCAAAATGACTTGGAAACCTAAAATAGACCTTATAAATAGAAAGTAGAGGTCGAGAGGATCAAAACTATATGTAGTTTGACTCGTGAAACTATACGGTTTAAAAGATATGATCCATCAATCGCCGGAACGTAAAGTGGGCCCGATTTCGTGTCGGGACCGGATGGGTAACCCGGGACAACTTTATGATATCCTATGGGAAGAGGGACAAGTGGAAAGAAGTAAAGGAAAAGAAAACTATAAAAATCTAATGTTGGCCAATCAAAAGTAACCATTTAGCATGTGTAATAAATGAAGAAAGAGAAAGGTGGACAAGTGGTCTTAAAGGGTTCAACCAACACATAAGGTGATCATCATTTCCTTTGTATATAAATATATGTGAAATGAAGAACAAACTCTCTCCTTTTCCACTTACAAATTTCGGCCAACAAAGGGAAACACCAAAGGACTTCCAAGTTTCTCCAAATTTGATTTTTAAGGTAAGTTTTTAAGGTTTTCTAGTAGTAGACTTTAATTTTAGTATTAATTTTAGGTAGTTATATATTTATTGGAAGATTGGAGATTAGAATCTTTATGTGGAATTGGAAAAAATATTAAGTAAGTGATGAGATTAATTGATTAAATGGAAGAATAAAGATGTATAAAGATTAATAAGGTTGGATTAGGGTTTCGGTTGGAAAAGAAATGGAGGATAACTTATTATTTTGAATTTCTAAGGTTTATGTTGTATCTTAAATTGATTGAAGGAGAAATAAAGAATTAAGGAAGGAGAAGAAGGAAAAGCTAAGGGGAAGTACAAGAATAAGGTTTGGTACTTTACCTTTGAATAATTACTTTTGATTTGGTGCTTTACCATAAAAGAAATTCTATTTGCTTACAAACTTTGGTTTATGGAAGTTTTGAAGTTGATGTTTAAATATATTGATTGAGTTTAAATTAAATATTTGAGTTATAATCTTGTTTTCTTATGGCAATTGGGTTGTTAAATTTAATTGAAACCAAATGTTTTGAGAAAATTTGGCAAGGTGATTTGGTAAGTTGTTTGGACTTTAATTAGTTTGATTTGAGTTAAACATGCAAAAATTGTTAAAAGGAAGTGTTTGAATCTTCACTTTACTATTAAAGAAGCCTTAATATTGATTTGCAAAAGAAAAATAAACTATCCTATGCATTTCAAATGTTTGGGCCGAAATGGTCCCAAAGTGACAGCTTCTAGACTATTTTTGTGGCAATTGTTTGGGGCAGTAAACGAATGAATTTTTCAATGAACTTTTACATGCAATTGGTCAACATATGAAATAAGTTTTATGTAAAATTTCAGCCAAAAATAAGATCATTTACTTGGTCAAATGCATAACTGAAGTGCACTGAAATTTTGATGAAAACCCAGATTTTACTATTCATGTGGTCATGCCATTTTGCGTTGCCGATTTTTCTCTCTGCAACACTATTTATTTGGTCAATTTGTGATCTTTTGAGGAATGCTTTGAAATGTTTGATGTGTTTATTGTGGATGTTAAATATGTGAAAAAGAGTAACAGTTTGACCAAAGAAAGTGGTGCCCGACATAAATGGCAAAGCGCAATGAGAATTTAAATTGATTTCTTGAATCATTCTAAAATGAAGTTGAGACTTAAATTGAATCATTTTAATCTTTTTGCTCTACTGGATAGTGGGAGTGGTAGATAAGGGTATGGTGCACTATACTAACTTATGAAGTACTGCCACTTATTGTGTTTGATACGCCCCAGCGGTTACCTTCGGGTATAGACCGTGGAGCGTAGATGTTATGAAATTGTGATTGAAATACTCCGGCGGTTACCTATGGGTATAGGCCGTAGAGCGGAATTGGTTACAACCAGGATGGGGAGGCCCATTCTTGTGATCTGATATCGGTAGTGAGGGCCACCTATGTTACAGTGGGGAGGCCCACTGCCTTATCACTATGGTTCCCTATATACCAGTAGAGCCTGAATCAAAGACATTATTTTTCGTTAAACTATATAATGCCAATGAGTTTGAATTATGATTTTACATTATTGAAAGCATATCACACTGAATGTATCACGATTTCTATTGGCATAAAGTTGGTTGATTGTGGATTTAATTATTTCCTTTGATTTCGAATACTTTCATATACTACTTTTATTTTTATTGGTAAAGTACCCACTGAGCGACAACGCTCAACGAGTTGAGTTTTCTTGACTCGTAGGTTTGGAGCAGTAGATTTCGGTGATTAGCATCGAGCAGCACAACACAGCACAGCACCTCAGAGTAGCCTTTAGTTTCCATTATGAGTTAACTAGTTGTGGCATGTATATGTATATAAGATTGAGAGTCAGTATGTGATACTGTACGTTATTGGTATGTAATAATAATAAATCTCTACTTTATTCTGGATTAGAAGTATGAATTTTTCTTGCAGGTTGTAGTTGAGGGTATAAGGTGGATTCATTGGGAGTGTATTGGAAACTGATTGTATTCACATTGGTCTGTGTAAAATGTTTTCAAAAATCAGAAAAACAAGTTTTGTCGACACTTGGGATCCAAATCTCTAGGCGAACCTTTGGCAAAATTTCTGTAAAATCGGAACAAAAATTTGACTATGTAAAATTGGTAGCAACATTTTGATAGTGTGGCACCTCTACTCGGCTTACACATGTAGGTCGGAAAGGGGTGTTACAATTGTGGTATCAGAGCTCCGGTTTAGCCGCTTCTGGGTAATCCAACATAGGAGGATGTACGTTTTATGTCGGGAGTGGCCATTACCGACGTAAAACGAGATATCCTGTAGTAAATAAGAGATAAAAAGTAGGCATCATTCAGGAAGGAAATATAGGAAAATAAATAAGGTATGTTTACATATATTTGATTAAGTGTTTTGTCTTTATATACATGCCACATAGGGTTTAATAGTGCTGCTGAGCTGTGCTGCTGTTGACTGTGAGTTATGTGTTAGAATATAGATGTCGCGAGAGTCCTCTAAAAGAGCCGTAGAGGAGGAAGTTGAATCTCGAGCATCACATATTGCAGAGACGCATGTATCTGAAACACCGGAGGCTGAGCAAACCTCAGCGGGAGCTCCTCCTCCGAATGAGATGTTGCAACAGATGGCTGTAGCGCTGCGACAGATAGCGGGCGTTGCCCCGGCACCACCACCAGCGCCAGCACCCATACCAGTACCTGCTTTAGGAGGGGAAAGGAAACCCCCGATCGAAAAGATAAGAAAGTACAGGGCGAAGGAGTTTAGGGCCCGAAGGGACGATGATTCTTCTACAGCCGAGTATTGGCTGGAAGGAACGGTAAGAGCCTTAGATCAGTTACAGTGTACTCTAGAGGAGCGAGTGGTAGGTGCTACTTCCTTATTAGTGGAAGAAGCGTATGTCTGGTGGGACACAGTGCAACAACGAGTTCCACCGGAACAGAGGACATGGGATTTCTTTGTGAATGAATTCAAGAGGAAGTTTATATCGAAGGCATACCTAGATGCCAAGAAAAAGGAGTTTCTACACTTAAAGCAAGGTCGACTGACCGTTGCTGAATACGAGAGAGAATTTACTAGGCTGAGTAGGTATGCCAAGAAGACAATTGAAGATGAACATGATAGGTGTAAGCAATTCCAGGATGGTTTGAATAATGAGATTAGAATGCAGCTAATTGCTGCTAATATCAAGGAATTTTCCGAAATGGTCACTTGGGCTCTGGAAGTAGAGCAATGTCAGAAGGATGAGCGAAATAGGAGACAGAGGGTAAGACCAAGAAGGGATACCCAGAGTTATTCAAAAAAATTTCCAGCAAACAAGGAAACAGTTTAGAGAAGGTAGTTCCATGGGAGGAAATCAGAATAGGATATCCAGTCAAAGGTCGATTCGGGGCGGTCTGGGAGAGGACAAAGAAGAGGGCATGGCCAAGGTGGAGGTAACTTTGCTCAGTTCAAAACTATCGGAGGAAGTGAAAACACCCATCCACGCTGTGTTCAATGTGGGCGTAGGCATTCAGGAAAATGTTGGGGCAAGGCCTGGGTATGTTTTATTTGTGGAGCGAAGGACCACTTTAAACGAGAATGCCCCTTAAGACAGCAAAACACACTAGATAATATCGAAGGATCTCGAGCCATAGCTGGTAGAGGTCGAGGAGGAAATCCATTGCGGGCACAGTCAGAGACGGTGGTTAGACCCGAGCCAAGAGCCCCTGCGAGGATGTATGCAATGAGGGCGGTGAGGAAGAAGAGTCCCAAATGTCATAACAGGTCAGCTAATTATGTTTGGAATGCCGATTTATGCTTTAATAGACCTAGGTTCTTCACATTCATATATATATGCATGAAAAATGAAGAATTAAAGGATTTAGAAGTAGAACTTGAAAAAAATGGAGTGTTAGTTATAAATCCTTTGGGTAGTGAGATGGTTACCAGTAAGGTAATAAAGGATTGTCCGGTAGAGGTACACGGACACACTTTCTTAGGTGATCTATTTGAGTTGCCATTCCAGGAATTTGATGCAATACTTGGAATGGATGAGCTGACCAAACATAAGGCATTAGTGTACTGTTCGTGAAAAAGAAAGATGGGTCCCTAAGACTATGTGTGGATTATCGACAGTTAAA
The DNA here is from genome assembly GCA_947685225.1 of Garcia nutans. Lineage (NCBI taxonomy): Eukaryota > Viridiplantae > Streptophyta > Magnoliopsida > Malpighiales > Euphorbiaceae > Garcia > Garcia nutans. The sequence goes on along the minus strand of CANTUV010000006.1, from coordinate 15,473,392 downwards.
TAAGCTTACGATTAAGACTAAATACCTGCTACTCCGGATAGACGATTTATTTGATCAATTGAAAGGTGTGAGAGTTTTTTTTTAAAGATTGATCTGCGATCCGGCTATCATCAACTAAAGATTAAAGATGAAGATATACCAAAGACTACATTCAAAACCCGATATGGGCATTATGAGTTTATCGTAATGCCTTTTGGGCTCACGAATGCACCTGCGGTATTCATGGATTTGATGAATTGGATTTTCCATCCTTATTTGGACCAATTTGTCGTGGTATTCATCGATGACATACTGGTTTATTCAATGAATGCAAAGGATCATGGTCGGCACTTGAGAATCGTGTTACAAACATTGAGGGAGAAGCAGTTATACGCCAAATTCAGCAAGTGTGAATTTTGGTTAGAAGAAGTGGCCTTTTTAGGACATATTGTATCGGCGGAAGGAATAAGAGTTGATTCTAAGAAGGTAGAAGCAATATTGGATTTGAAAGAATGTTATTAGTAGCCAGGGATCAAGAGAGATGTGGTAGATTACGTGGCGAAATGTTTAACCTGCCAACAAATAAAGGTAGAACATCAACTACCCTCGGGACTTCTACAACCTATTACGATTCCAAGATGGAAATGGGATCGCATAACTATAGATTTTGTGGCGGGACTACCAATGACAAGAGACAAACATGATGCAATATGGGTGATAGTAGACCAGCTAACTAAGTCAGCTCAATTCTTACCAGTAAGGATGGACTACTCCCTGGATAAGTTAGCGGACTTGTACATTAAAGAGATTGTACGACTTCATGGAGTCCAACATCAATCATATCGGAAAAAGATCCACGCTTTACATCGAACTTTTGGCAAAAGTTCCAAACGACTTTGGGAACTCGAACGGACTAGAGTATGTCGTTTCATCCACAAACGGACGGACAGTCAAAGAGGGTAACCCAGATCTTGCAAGATATGTTAAGAGCATGCATATTAGAATTCAAAGGTAGCTAGGAGAAGTATTTAAGTTTAATGGAGTTCGTTTACAACAACAGCTACCAGTCCAGCATACAGATGGCTCCTTATGAAGCACTATAAGGACAAAAATGCAGGACTCCAATTTGTTGGACGGAATTAAGCGAAGCAAAGATCTTGAGCCGGAGATAGTTAAGTAGACCGAGGAGAAAGTAGAAATTATTCGGGATCGGTTAAAAGCTGTGACGGATAGAAAATAATAATAATAATAATAATCATACGCGGACCTGAAGAGAAGGGACATAGAATTCAATGTTGGTGATAAGGTATTTCTTAAGGTTTCACTATGAAAGAAAGTGCTAAGATTTAAACAAAAGAGTAAGCTAAGTTCAAGGTTATTGGGCCTTACATATTCATTGAACGTATAGGTCCGGTAGCTTATCAATTGGCGTTACCACCCGAATTAAGTAAAATACATGATGTTTTCCACGTTTCAATGCTAAGGAGGTATCGTTCAGATCCAACCCATGATATACAAGCTCAACATATTGAGATTCATCCCGACCTGACATACGAGAAAGAGCCGGTAGAAACCTTAGCACGGGAAATCAAAGAGTTGCGAAATAAGAAGATTCCATTGGTCAAAGTGCTTTGGAGAAATCACAAAGTAGAAGAAGCTACATGGGAACGCGAAGAAACTATGAGGAAGCAATACCCATGTTTGTTTCAATCTGATGGGCTTCGGGACGAAGCCTAAATTAACGAGGAAGGAACTGTCACATCCGCCTACCGCATTTATGCAGAGTAGTCACGTGCATAGCAAGAGAAGGGGAAAGGAGAAGATAATTCTTGATAACAGCCCTAGATAAGGTTGTATGACCAAAGGGACCTAATTGTAATTTTTAAAAGTTTGGGGACGTAGATGTAATTTCAAAAAAAGTTGCACCGGATGTTCTTAATAGTGCATATAACAGATTCCAAAAATGGAGTGTAGAGAAAAATCGGATCGCAACGACGTGTAACGGTTTTTCCAAGAAATGTTCCGTTAAAGAAAAACGAAGACATGTTGATTAGGGGCATTTTGGTCATTATCAATTAAAGTTATACATGAATTTAAAGTAGGAAATAAAAACATGAGTACGTAGAGGATGACGAGGGGATAAATATGAAACGATCGTCAGTAGAAACGGAGCCGGAGAAAACCCAAGCAAAGAAAGGACCTAAAGGGAATTTTGTAAAAAGTCCAGGGCTTATCGATAATTTTTCAAAATAACTTGGAAACCTAAAATAGACCTTATAAATAGAAATTAGAGGTCGAGAGGATCAAAACTATATGTAGTTTGACTCATGAAACTATACGGTTTAAAAGATATGATCCATCAATCGCCGGAACGTAAAGTGGGCCCGATTTCATGTCGGGACCAGATGGGTAACCCGGGACAACTTTATGATATCCTATGGGAAGAGGGACAAGTGGAAAGAAGTAAAGGAAAAGAAAACTATAAAAATCTAATGTTGGCCAATCAAAAGTAACCATTTAGCATGTGTAATAAATGAAAAAAGAGAAAGCTGGACAAGTGGTCTTAAAGGGTTCAACCAACACATAAGGTGATCATCATTTCCTTTGTATATAAATATATGTGAAATGAAGAAAAAACTCTCTCTTTTTCCACTTACAAATTTCGGCCAACAAAGGGAAACACCAAAGGACTTCCAAGTTTCTCCAAATTTGATTTTTAAGGTAAGTTTTTAAGGTTTTCTAGTAGTAGACTTTAATTTTAGTATTAATTTTAGGTAGTTATATATTTATTGGAAGATTGGAGATTAGAATCTTTATGTGGAATTGGAAAAAATATTAAGTAAGTGATGAGATTAATTGATTAAATGGAAGAATAAAGATGTATAAAGATTAATAAGGTTGGATTAGGGTTTCGGTTGGAAAAGAAATGGAGGATAACTTATTATTTTGAATTTCTAAGGTTTATGTTGTATCTTGAATTGATTGAAGGAGAAATAAAGAATTAAGGAAGGAGAAGAAGGAAAAGCTAAGGGGAAGTACAAGAATAAGGTTTGGTACTTTACCTTTGAATAATTACTTTTGATTTGGTGCTTTACCATAAAAGAAATTCTATTTGCTTACAAACTTTGGTTTATGGAAGTTTTGAAGTTGATGTTTAAATATATTGATTGAGTTTAAATTAAATATTTGAGTTATATTCTTGTTTTCTTATGGCAATTGGGTTGTTAAATTTAATTGAAACCAAATATTTTGAGAAAATTTGGCAAGTTGATTTGGTAAGTTGTTTGGACTTTAATTAGTTTGATTTGAGTTAAACATGCAAAAATTGTTAAAAGGAAGTGTTTGAATCTTCACTTTACTATTAAAGAAGCCTTAATATTGATTTGCAAAAGAAAAATAAACTATCCTATGCATTTCAAATGTTTGGGCCGAAATGGTCCCAAAGTGACAGCTTCTGGACTATTTTTGTGGCAATTGTTTGGGGCAGGAAACGAATGAATTTTTCAACGAAATTTTACATGCAATTGGTCAACATATGAAATAAGTTTTCTGTAAAATTTCAGCCAAAAATAAGATCATTTACTTGGTCAAATGCATAACTGAAGTGGACTGAAATTTTGATGAAAACCCAGATTTTACTATTCATGTGGTCATGCCATTTTGCGTTGCCGATTTTTCTCGCCGCAACACTATTCATTTGGTCAATTTGTGATCTTTTGAGGAATGCTTTGAAATGTTTGATGTATTTATTGTGGATGTTAAATATGTGAAAAAGAGTAACAGTTTGACCAAAGAAAGTGGTGCCCGGCATAAATGGCAAAGCGCAATGAGAATTTAAATTGATTTCTTGAATCATTCTAAAATGAAGTTGAGACTTAAATTGAATCATTTTAATCTTTTTGCTCTACTGGATAGTGGGAGTGGTAGATAAGGGTATGGTGCACTATACTAACTTATGCAGTACTGCCACTTATTGTGTTTGATACGCCCCGGCGGTTACCTTCGGGTATAGGCCGTGGAGCATAGATGTTATGAAATTGTGATTGAAATGCTCCGGCGGTTACCTACGGGTATAGGCCGTAGAGCGGAATTGGTTACAACCAGGATGGGGAGGCCCATTCCTGTGATCTGATATCGGTGGTGAGGGCCACCTATGTTACAGTGGGGAGGCCCACTGCCTTATCACTATGGTTCCCTATATACCAGTAGAGCCTGAATCAAAGACATTATTTTTCGTTAAACTATATAATGCCAATGAGTTTGAATTATGATTTTACATTATTGAAAGCATATCACACTGAATGTATCACGATTTCTATTGGTATAAAGTTGGTTGATTGTGGATTTAATTATTTCCTTTGATTTCAAATACTTTCATATACTACTTTTATTTTTATTGGTAAAGTACCCACTGAGCGACAACGCTCAGCGAGTTGAGTTTTCTTGACTCGTAGGTTTTGAGCAGTAGATTTCGGTGATTAGCTTCGAGCAGCACAACACAGCGCAGTACCTCAGAGTAGCCTTTAGTTTCCATTATGAGTTAACTAGTTGTGGCATGTATATGAATATAAGATTGAGAGTCAGTATGTGATACTGTACGTTATTGGTATGTAATAATAATAAATCTCTACTTTATTCTGGATTAGAAGTATGAATTTTTCTTGCAGGTTGTAGTTGAGGGTATAAGGTGGATTCATTGGGAGTGTATTGGAAACTGATTGTATTCATATTGGTCTGTGTAAAATGTTTTCAAAAATCAGAAAAACAAGTTTTGTCGACACTTGGGATCCAAATCTCTAGGCGAACCTTTGGCAAAATTTCTGTAAAATCGGAAAAAAAATTTGACTATGTAAAATTAGTAGCAACATTTAAAAACAACAATAAATACAATGTTAAAATAGTAATTTCTCTAATATAATTAATACATAAAATACTTTTGATCTAGATTAATTTAATCAATTTAGCATTACTGTTAAAAAATTATGCTTATGTGACTGAAAATGGAGTTTTTAATGCTCTATTTTTGAGAAGGCAATTTATTTTTTTATGGTATTTATGTAATTGTCCTAAAATCAATTTGGTATGATTGGTTCAAGGCTAAGAAATCACGGGTATCACAGTTCGAGGCCCGTAAACTACAATTAAAGTGAATTGGCTGACCTAATCATGGTTCAGTTTTAAATTGAAACCGATCTATACCGCCCTTTATGAACTTGACAATTTTTTGTTGCTTGGTTTACATGTCAAAACTGCAATGCCTTTAGCACTATTTTCCTTCGGATTAAAGAATTATCTCTGATGCAATGGCATCCATTCACTGTATCATTTAGTCCTAAATATGGTAAAAATCAGGGACGGAAACAAGGGGGGGCATGGGGGTCTATTGCCCCCCCTTGGCTCCTATGTACATATACATATATATATATATATATTTTATAAAAAAGTGTGTATTTATATATATATAATTAATATACTTATATTTATATAATATAAAACTATAATTAATTTTATATTTATATAATTTATAGTATTTATATATTGAAATAAAAATAATAAAAATTTCATCATTTAATTATTTAATATAAAAATAAAATTAAATATAAATTTGTCCGCAATTTTTTTGCTTAAAAATTTTGTCCCCCCTTCATCTTTGTCCTGGTTCCGCCACTGGTAAAAATTATTTATCCGTTCTGATAAAGGCTCTTGGAGATTGGACTACAGAACTTAAAGACAAAGTTGTGGATGTTTCTGGGACAAAATGGAGCACAAGGGAAGCTCAATTCAAGAAATTAGAAGGATTATAGCTTCTGTTGAAGGACCTTATGGGCATGAATTGAGTTCTCATTTGAGTTCAAAATTTGCAAAAAATTTTCAGATTTAAGTCGAGTGGAGCTTTGAATATTTTCAAATAGTTATTAGAGTTTGAATTTGGAACAATATATACAGAATTTTTATTCAACTTGGCTCGGTTACACCTTATTGGAGTTCTATGATTTCTAATAGACTGACTTGCACATTCGCTTTTGTTATATAGATAAGAAACTCTTGTTCCAGTAGCAAGTGGAATTGGGATTTCACCATTCATTGTTGGTGCTGAGTGACGTCATTCATCGTATTAATCAAGGGAAAACATGTTTTCCAAGAAACGTTCTTGTTTTTCGGACTATGGATGAACTTTGTCTTCTTTCCACAATTGACACGGACTCATAAGAAATTATCTGTTAGCATATTGTTGCAAAGTTTAGCACAGATATTCAGATGAATGAGACATTGATTGCTGAAGTTTATGCCCAAAACCCTAGCGTATACAGCACCTTGGACGGTCAATCAATGACATTTAGCTCAGATTGACAACCGTAGTTTAGTTAGTAAACCAGTAATCACCAAAACTCCCCACAAGAACAATATCCACCCTTAAAATGATGAAATCGGCTTACATCCCTAACAATAATGTCCCTCTTTGTAATTTTTGATGCAAACTTCATAAAAGAATGACAATCTCCACAGATCCGGAGATTCTTCATAATCCTGATAGGTGCACTCGGAGGTAAGCTCATCAGACCCAAAATAAGAACCAGCTTCTCACTATGGTGTCTCAAAAGCTCTTGTTTTTTGCTCTCATCCACATCGTGAAGGTCAGAGTCAGTCTCAGTCTTATAACCTAATTTCTTCATCTCCCCCAGCAAGTTATCCAATTCTAAGTAAATATCAGCAATTTTAGGATGGCTTCTCTCTCCAACCATAAACGTGTGAACTGTGTCCTTAATTTCAATCCAACTCTTACCTGTCTCCTTCTTCACCGCACTTTCTTTAAGAATCTTTCTTGCTTTTGCAGCTTCTTTCCACTTCTTATTGGCAGCATATGCATTTGACAGCAAGACATAGCTTCCTGCATTATCAGGCTCCATCTCAAATAAGTTCTTAGCTGCAATTTCAGCTAATTCAAGACTCCCATGAATCCTGCTAGATGACAAAATTGATCCCCACATGGAAGCAGTAGCAGCAAATGGCATATTCTTCATCAACTCATGAGCTTCATGTATTAGCCCTGCCCTGCTAAGAATATCAACCATGCACGAGTAGTGAAGGACATTTAGTGACAAATTGGAATCTCCTGTCATAAGCTTGAAATAGTTTTGTCCCCTATCAACAAGACCCATACGACTACATGCTGATAATACTGAACAATATGTCACTTCATCTGGGTACATACCTATCTGCTGCATTTTCTCAAATAAAATCATCACTTCCAAAGAGTGAGAATGCTTAGCAAACCCAGAAATCATTGAATTCCATAAAACTATATTCTGCCCTTTGGCATCTGAAAATACATCATAAGCCTCTTTAACACTGCCACATTTGGCATACATGTCAACAAGAGAGGAAGCCACAAAATTGTTAGAACCGAACCCAGTTTTACAAACAATAGAGTGCACCTGTGTTCCTTCAATTAAAGCGGCCAAGCCTGCACAAGCACAAATAACAGAAGACATTGTAAACTGGTTATATTCCAGCCCAATTGCTTGAGCTCTTTTAAAAGAACCCAGAGCCTCCTCATAAAGCTCATTCTGTACGTACCCTGACACCATTGTACTCCACGTAACAGCACTCTTCTCTGCCATCCCTTCAAAAACGTGGGTTGCATCCTGTATCAAACCAATTTTGGCGTAAATATCAAGCAATGCAGTACCCACAAAAACATATGCATCAATTGCAGTCTTCATAGCAAATGCATGCAATTGTTTACAAGCAAAAGTATCGTTTTTTGCAGCACAAGCGGACAGAACACTTGAAACCGTGAATTCACTAAAGAGATCTCCTCTCCTTCGCAATTCCAAGAAAAGCATAAGAGCTTTTTGCTCCTTCCTATTTTGGGTATACGCACAAATCATGGTATTCCATGAAACCAAACTTCTTTCAGGCATTTTGTCAAACACTCTGCGAGCGGAGTCAAGCAGACCACATTTAGAGTACATATTTATGAGCATATTTGACGTTAGATCGTCTCCTGTTAACCCAAAATGGATAATTTGTGCATGACAGGCCCTTCCTTTCATGGGTTCTCGTATGTTTGCAGACAATTGTAAAAGAGAATGCAGAATTGGAAATGGAGTCACATTTGCGTCTCTCCAGAAAAAGCCTTGTTGCATTGGTATCTCAGGTTTGATAGAGCAAACTATGACTGAAAAATCTCGGTAATGGATATTAACATTGAACCTGTTTTTGTACCAGCTAACAGCTTTCATAAAATTGCTTGTTATATGCTCAAAGTTTGTTGCAAGGGATGATATGATTAGACCTTATCACGGGCTACCTGCCGCAATCAGGGAATGAAATAGCGAGCCAGATGCTTTCTCCTTTTTGTTTTTTGTCTATGATCGAAGTCAGAAGCACTTCATGTTAGCAAAATTTGTCTGATTTTTCTATAAATTAGATAAGTAAGTGTATAAAATAATAACAGAAACAATATATATAGAAATTTAATAACGGAATTTGACTAATTATACATACGTTTTTGAACCTACTATAAATTATTTTATTAAAGGGAGAAGATAAACAAAGTGTTTATAATACTCACGACTTACAACCAATATCTAATTACACCTAAGAATTTTTTTTTATAAAAATTTTTTTACAAGCTTTTTTCTCTTAAGCTTTTCTCTCAATCTCTCTTAAACTCTCAAATTTTTTAATTTTTAGAATGATCTTCTAAATGAGATATAAGGGAGTTATATAGACTTCAAAAATTAGGTTGTTAAAATTTTAACAATAGTTAGGCACCTTTATTTTTGATAAAATTGGGCATCTCCATTTTTTACTTTTCAAATGGTGCAATTTTCTTAACAATCTCTCACTTGAAGACTAATTTCAATCTATCTTCATGCCTCGATATGTGCGGCATGTCTTTCCAGTCCTATTACTCTTACAAGCCAACTGAAGTTGAACACAATTTCAGTTTCTCAATAGCCACCGTCTTTGTCAACATATCTGCTGAATTCTTGCTTCCTTGAATCTTCTTTGGTATTAACACCTCATCCTCTAACAGAGTTCTGATGAAGGGATAACAAAGTCCAATATGCTTGGTTCGAGAATGAAATACTGAATTCTTCGCCAAGTGTATTGCACTTTGGCTATCACTTTATAAGACATTCTTCTCCTATTTGAATTTCAGCTCAGTTAACAAACTTCGAAGCCATATCATCTCTTTACTGGCTTCAGTCACTCTTATATATTCAGCTTCTGTAGTGGATAGAGTGACAATCTTTTATAACTTTGACATCCAACTAAAAGTTGTATTTTCAATAGTGAATATATAACTAGTGGTATTTTTCCAGTGATCGACTTCACATCTAAAGTTTGCATCTGCATAGTATTATACTTTTAACTCTCTTTTACCAAAGTATAAACATTTTTCTATGGTGCCTTGTAGATATCTCAAAATTCATTTTACAGCTTTCCAATGTCTGGATAGCCACATCAAAATTCATGCTCACAACTCTCATTGCATAGCCAATGTCTGGTCTTATGCAGACTATTGTGTACATCAAGCTTCCAATGGCTGAGGCGTAAGAAACCTTAGTCATGAGTTCTCTCTCTTCCTCCATCTAAGAAGATTGATTATTAGATAGATGAAAGTGACCAGCCAAGGGTGTGCTGACTCACTTGGCGTCTCCCATGTTGAATTTTTGCAAAACATGGTTGATGTACTCTGCCTAAGATAACTATAAAAGTCCTTTCTACTTATCTCTTGTGATTTTCATTCCAAGAATCTTCTTTGTTGGACCTAAGTCTTTCTGTTAAATTCATTTGACAATTACTGCTTCAACCTTCTGATATCCTCCATATCTAAACCGGCTACTAATATGTCATCGACATAAAGTAATAAAATAATATAACTGGAGTTATATCTCTTAAAGTAGAAAAAGTGGTTGATGTTGCATCTCTAGAATCATTCCTTGTGCATGAAGCCATCAAACTTTCTGTACCACTATCTTAGGGCTTGTTTTAGGCCATACAAGCTCTTCTTAAATCTGCACACTATATTTTCTTTCCCTTTTCTGTGAAACCTTCTGGCTGGTTCATGTATATCTCCTTATCTAACTCTCCGTGAAGAAATACAGTCTTCACGTCTAGCTGTTCAAGATGAAGATCTTCAATGGCAACAATACTCAATACTAATATGATAGTATTGAGCTTCACAACAAAAGAAAAAATGTCAGTGTAGTCAATTTCTTCCTTTTGCTAGAATCTTTTGACAGCTAGTTAGACTTTGTATCTCTAGAACCATCATGCTCCTCTTTCACCTGGTATACCCATTTGTTGTGAAGTTTCTTCTTCCCTATGGGTAACTCAGCTAGTTCCCATGTCTAGTTAGAGATCAGAGACTTCATCTCGTCTTTCATGGAAAGCTCCCACTTGCTAGCATCTCTAGTCTGACAAACTTTATCATAACATTCAAGCTCTCCTCCATCAATCAGTAATAAATAGTATGTATCACCTGTTAGGTACATGAGGCTGAAAAGACCTTCTCAATACATGAGTTGGAGTAGGAGGCTAAGGTGTGTCAGACTGTTACACACTGCTTTGCTCAATGAGTTCCTCTAGCTGAGAACTTGCTAAAATCAGCTCAGTCAAAGGACTATCTAGGACATCATCTATATCTGCAAATACTGACTCATTATGCATTGTGTCACTGGCGTCGATTTTATGCATGTCTTTGTACATCACTTTTTCATTGAAAATAACATCTCTATTATGAATAACCTTCTTGTTTTTATCATCCCAAATGCGATAGCCAAACTCATCATCACCATAGCCGATGAAGATACATTTCTTAGATTTGAGATTAAACTTATTCCTACATTGATCACTAATATGCACATATGTTATACAACTGAAAACTTTTAGATGTGATAGTTTTATCTCTCTTTTTTTCGCTTCGTACCTTTTATGGTATTTTATGCTCCAATGGAATCGATGGGTCTCGGTTAATTAAGTAAGCTGCTGTGTTGACAGGTTTTGCCCATAATTTCTTTGGTAGACCGAACTGTATACGAATGCTTCTGGCTCTTTCTATCAATTGGTTCATACGCTCAGTTACACTATTATGTTGAGAGGTACCCGGCACGGTTCTCTCCATTCTGATCCCACGCTCATAGTAGAACTTCTTAAATTTGACGTCTTCATATTCACCTCTATTGTCGATTCTGAGCCTTTTAATCTTCAAATCTGTCTTATTTTTCTCCATAGCTTTTCATCTCCTAAAATTCTCAAACACTTCAGATTTATGCTTTAGAAAGTAAACCCATACTTTTCTAGAGTGGTCATCGATGGAAGTCATGAAGTAGTGTTTCCCACCAAAGGATGAAGTTGTCATTAGTCCCCAAACATTAGAGTCAATGTGCTCTAGTCTTTCCTTCTTTAGGGTTCTTCCAATTATCTAAAAGCTGACCCTCTTTTGCTTTCCAAGTATGCAATCTTCACATATATCTATGTCAACTGACTGTAGACCTAAAAGTTTTCCCTCTGAGTGCATAATTTTCGTTCATTTCTCACTCATGTGGCCAAGTCTCTGGTGTCACAAATTTGAATTTTTGTTTCCTGCTGCAACTATAATTGAACAGTGTGCCTCTACTATCATGTAAAGAGTACCACTCTTTTACCTCGATCAACATTCATTGTGCCCTTTGAGATTTTCCAATCATCACCATGAAAGATCGTAGTATAGCCTTCACTAGCCAGCTGCTCTAATGAAATTAAGTTCTTTCTCAGGCTGAGAATATGTCTGACATCTTTTAGCTCCCAAATAGATCCATTCAACTTAATCTCAATACACCTTTACCAATAATAGCACAAGGTTGATAAACACCTAGATATACCTTTCCAAGGTTTCCAGGGACATACCTCTCGAAGAATTCTTTTTGTAAAGTGGCATGGAATGATGATCCAGAGTCTAATACCTAAGACTCCTCTTTGCTCTCCAAAGAGCATATCAACGCATCATCTCTTCCTAAGATGGAAGTAATATTTGCCTCTGCCTTCATCTCTTGGTCCTTTGATGCATTCTTGCACTAATTTTAATAGTGCCCGATCTTTCCATAGTTCCAACATTTGATAGCCTTTGAGTTATGAGAATTATAGGGATTCTTGGATTTGGACCTCCTGTCCTTTGATCTACTTCAATAGTTAAATTTCTTCCTCTTGACTCTATATGCAAAACTAAAGAGGTTGATGATTCACCCGACTCTCTCTGCCGGATCTCTTCATTGAGAACCAGATCCCGAACATCATCAAATTTCAACTTATTGCTTCCTGATGAGCTACTCATAGCCGTGACAGTAGAATTTCAAATTTTTGGTAGAGAAGACAAAAGTATTAATGCTCGTATTTCTTCATCAAATTTGATCCCAACTAAACTCAACCGGGTTGTGACTGTATTGAGTTCATTTAGATGTTGAGCTATCGATGCACATTTTGTCATCTGCAAATTAAATAACTGCTTCATCAAGTGAACTTTACCAGAGGCTGATGGCTTTTCATACATACTAGAGAGAGCCTTCATAAGACCTGTCGTGGTCATTCCTTTTGCTATGTTGAAAGCAACATTGCGAGATAGAGTCAATCGGATAACTTTGAGAGCTTGTCTATCTAAAACTTTCCAATCTTCTTCCTTCATATCATCTGGTTTCTTTTCTGATAGTGATTTTTAAAGCTTTTTCTGATACAAATAATCTTTGATTTGCATCTTCCAAAAGCCAAAGCTTGTACAATCAAAATTTTTAATTTTCACCTTTCCTTCATCGGCAGCCATCGCTCCCACTCAAATCTGACTTCCTCTAGATCTTTTCTAACAATTCTTGCAAATCACTGTATATTAGAACAAATCCGTCTTCAGACATATATAAAATATTACTTTTCATAAAATTTACTATTTATACAAATAGTAATTTCATAAAAAATTGATAGAATTCACAACCAACATCTCTGATACCAGTTATTGGAAAAATTAGGCAGATATTTTTATAAATCAGATGACTAAGAGTGGAAAATAATAATAGAAATAATGCATACACAAATTTGATAACGAAGTTTGGCCAATTATGTCTACATCTCTAGACATGCTGTAGATTATTTTATTAAAGGGAGAAGATAAATAAAGTATTTACAACACTCATAACTCACAATCAACACCCAATTACACATAAGAATTTTTCTTCATAAAAATTCTTTTACAAGCTTTTTCTCTTAAGCTTTTCTCTTAAACTCTCTAATTTTTGGGATGATCTTTTAAATGAGATATAAGGGGTTTATCTAGGCTTCAAAAATTAGATTGATGAAATTTTAATAATGGTTAGGAACCTCCATTTTTGACAAAAATATACCTTAATTTTTTACTCTTCAAATGGTGCAATTTTCTTAACACTTCAATCTTCAATATGGTTATTACTGGTCACTATTTGTGAAGTTTGGTTTCTTTCTCCTTTGAAGCTCTACAATCACAATAGTGATGGCCTCATTTTTGAGGTTTTTTATGGTTATCTTCTCATTATTGTCGACTACAATGTTATTTTTCTTTAAGCTTGATGGGTTTTATGGCTTTAAGCCTCCTTTTATAACACAATCACTTCTTATATCAGTAGGACCTCCATTGTATCTCTAAGAATGTTGTGTAATATCCCAAATGATATCCTAAAATTTTGGAAATGCTAATTATTAAAATTGAATTAAATGATTTAAAGTGTATATATGATTAAGTGGAAAGAAAGGAGAAAGGGAAGTGTGTATATGTTGTATATATGAAGATATATACAACATATACAAGTCAATATCTTAATAATAAGGTCAAAAGATATTTTAATTAATTAAATATTAAATATTGATAGTGGAAGATGATTTTTAGTTTATTATATTATAATAATATATTAATGCTTGGTGGTGATTAAAAGAGGGGATTTAAGTGGTTAAGAGTAGTGGTTGGTTTGACTTATCGATAACCATCTTCATCTTCTTCTTTCTTCTCCAAGAGGGCCGGCCATCACCATTATCAAAGGAAAAAGAGGTTTTGCTTCTTGCTAACTCAAGCAATTGAAGGATTTCAAGTGATCAAGTTGGAGTTTTAAGGATTTTTCTTCATATTTGGTAATTTCCAACTTATTTCTTTGATTTCCTTTGAGTTTGTGCTTATGAGTTTGTTAGATGTTTGGTGTAGTTGCGTTTATGGTTGATTTTGGTATTTTTGAGGTTGTTTTGTCTAGTTAACTTTGATTTCGGGGTTGGATTGAAGAAAAGGTTAAGTTTGGTGAAGAAAATAAGAGTCATGGATTGTGTAAGTTTTGAGTTGTGAAATATGGTTGTGATTGTGTTTTATTGCTTATAATTGAGTTGTTTTAATGTTTATGCAATTATTATTATGGTATATTGATGGATTTGGTTGAGTTTGTGTGGTGTTGATAAGGTTATTGAAAGATGATAGTTAGATGTGGCATTTTTGTGTCGATTTTAGGTTTTTGGCTTGACACTCCCAGTAGCACGGCCATGCCTTTGGGCGTGTCGATGGTTCTGTTTTCAGGGTTGGTGACACGTCCAGTGACACACCATGTTACTGAGCGTGTCAAAGCTTCTGTGTTGTGGGTTTAGGACATGGTCAGGGACACACTCGTGTTGTTGAGCGTGTCATGTGTAGAGTTTGCCCTAGATAGCTCTCTTCCTTATTTTCTTATGTGTATCAATAAGTGAGTATGTATAATCACATTTGGATTAGGTTTTGAAGAGATTTGCGTTACCCCAATCCAAGTGTTGAGGGATATCTTGGAAGAGGAGATTGGAATTGGTGTTTGTTGCTCTTAGAGGTAAGTACAAACCTTAAATGATTACATACATTTACATAACTTTGGGACTTAACACATTTGGTTGGAAAATGTGTTAAGTTACCTACTATGTTATTGGTGTATGAGAATAGTGCTATGATTTGCATAATGTGAACTATGTGAAATATATAATGATGATTCAAAATGTATGGATAATGCGGTGATGGCTGTATTGATATAAATGGGATATTTGAGGCATTGTGCTTATAATGATCATGAGAAAATGAAAAAGGATTTGATAACGAAATTATGAAAGAATTGTATGCCTAGTATGCTATGGTGTTACATGATGTAGCAGACCCTAGAAGCTGTGTTGGTGTAGAGCCTTAATTTTTTACTCATTCTATTCCGATATTTTTTATATAGTCTAAAATAATTTTTGTGATATTTTAATTAAATAATATTTAGTTTAATATTTAATATTTATAATTTATAATAAAAATAAAAATGGTAAAGTTAAATAAATAAAAATAAAAAATAAAAAATAAAAATCGACTACAAAAAATCGACGACGAAAAAATTCATCGCCGAAGGTGAATCGGCCTGGCCAATTTGCCCGCATGAATTTCTTATTGGCAAAATGGCCTTGGGCCATTTTGCCTCAGGAAATTCCTGCAGTGAATTGCCTGGCCGCCTAGCACTGGCCCTCGCAGCTTGCAATCCTCGCAGTTTTTGCCAGCAAGTTTTTCGCCAGAGCAATTTTTTCAACGCAGTTTTTTCCGAAACCAAATTCTATTTAGTTTTGGTTTCTTTTCCTAATTGGTTTTAATTTCCTTAGACAATTAGAAGTAGGTTTATTATTTTTCCTATAAATATCACATTAAAACACAGAATTAGGGGTCAATAAAATTATTTTACAAGGAGAAAAATTATTTACTGGATCGAAGACTCAAAAAGTTCTATCGGCCAAAAGAGAACCCTAGCAAGCAAGAGACATTAGAAACAAGAAGCAATCAATCCATCAAAGGCAGCAACATTGCCTTTGTTATTGTTCATCCAGCAATCAATTTTTGGTGGAACCAACGAACGGAGGTTTGAATCTCTATTTTCTTTATTTATTTCTTTACAGTAGCTTCATCATTCAAATTTGATTAATTGTTTCATCATACAATTTGATCGAAAACTTCAAAAATCCTAAATCATCCTTCTGCTTCTAAAACTTCAAAAATCCTAAAATTACTCTTCTGCTTTTAAAACTTTCAAACCCTAACCTAATCTCTATTTTAAAAATCTAGCAGCCTTATTTTTTTCAAGTATCAAAAGCTTTAACCCTAATTAATTCTTCTTTCCAAAATCACACAGTAAGCATTATTCTTTTAAAAATAACATTAGTTTCTTCCAATCTCGAAACCCTATTTTCTAAATCTTAAACCTTAAAATCTTAATTTTCAACACCAAAACCTACAATCCTAAAAGCTAGTTTTCAAAATCTTCTGGGGCGTGGCCCCTAACCCTGCAAGGGGCGCTGCCCCCTTAACCCCCGCCCGTTAATCGGTTAGCGAGACCGCCGTATGAGCTCGGGTCAATATTTATTTGTGTATTATAAGTATTTATGTTTAACTTTCTTTGTTATGATTATTCAAAATACAGTAGCTTTATTCAAAATACAAACCTAAACCATAAATTATTCAAACCATAAATCCTAATTCTGTTTTCAAATCTTCACAGTAGCTTTTTATAATTTTATTCAATGGGATATTTTAATCTTTCAAATAACTCAATTAAAGACTTTCTATATTTGTTTCATCTAAAAATATTTAAGTAGTTATTATAGTCAATATTAAAACCATACTTAACTTTGATCACGGTAAAACAACAAATCCTAAATCATAATCTGCAAAATTAAGGTTCCAAACCATAAAACCCTAATTCATGAAGTTTGCTTAAAACCTTAACTAAACCTACCTTTTTTAAGTCACAGTAATATTATTTTCATAAAACATCCAAAACCTTAAATCTTTTAAACATCCAGTAGCTATGCTATTGCTTTAAAATATTTCTCACAACCCTAGTTATTGAGCATAAAACTCTAGAAACCCTAATTAATGTATGAATCCCTAAAGTTAATATATTTACTGTTTTATTTACATTGGATGATTGTTTATTATATATTTTGATTGATGTTTAATATCTTTGATGAATTATTTATTTATGATGAATGGTTATTTACTTTTATCGATTTATTTTGATTTCCAAATGTTGTAAGAGGTATGTTTCCACTTTGTGGGTACCTCATTAATTAATTTCTATGTAATTTAATTTGCTTTTATATTTTGGACCAATGTAAAGGACATGTTTCCACCTTTCGGTGGGTGTCCTATTTAGTTTAGACATAGATGATGTAAGGACATATTCCATCTTCGGATGGGTGTCCATTTATTTGCTTTGTTTGGACATTGCTTTGATTTTAATATAATGATGCTTTATTTTAATTGTTGCATGTAATATGGATGATATTGTTATACTTAAGACTTTTATAATATTAAGACCTGCAAAGGATGCCGGTTTCAATGAACCGGGCATTGTGGGGGTGCTGGGTCATTTCTCTCCTTCCCCACATGTACCCAACTTTCCAAACCCATTAGGGGGTTGGGATTCCTTATGAATTGAGTCATCCACCCCTTTCTTTTTCCCAGCCCGTCCAGGTGGTGACTCCATTTTCTCCAGGCCTAGGCTAGTGTTCTCTAAGGCCATGAGCCTAAACAATGCTGAAGTCGCAAGAACCATTCCACCTAGAGTGTGGGCGAAAATATTTAGGCCTAGGCCTAAACAGTTGGGCCTAGTCCTTGAAGCCTAGTTGGGATGTTTCATATGAGGTAATCCTCATTGTGATTATGATTCACCTTCGGGCTAGATAAATGTGATTATTGGACCAAAGCAGTAACTCTGGAATTTCAATGGCATATTAGATCTCTTTGGGCCCATGCTTGTCTTTACTTTAATGTGAAATATGAAATATAAAACAATTGAGCAATATAATGAGATATAATGTTATAAGTTGTGGTATTCATATGTGTTGTGCATTAGCATTGCAATTGAATAATATAGTTATCAAGGTTTGTACCACGACGCTTCTGGCTTAGTGCGATTATGATTTATCGCGCATGTGACAGGATAGATCCCGTTGAGCCGAAAAGTTTAGCTAGACCGAGTCGAGTCTAGGCTTGTGATCTCTTTCGAAGAGTTGATTGTCAGACATCAAGATCAGAGACAAACTGCCACCATGTATAAACCTTATATTTTTGTACATATTGATTTTGATGTATATATATGTATAGTCCACTGCATATTCCGCTACTTATTAAAAATGTTTTGGATAAACTTTTGAGTAATGAAGATACATATGTGTTTTAACAAGAAATATTTTATCTATTACTTTCTATAATATAAGTTAAATGTTTTAAGTTTACTCAGATTGTAGAAATGATGATTTGATGTTAAAGTTAAAGACTGGTTTGTTTAAAAAGGTTGTGACATTCTTGTATCTAGTATACGTATATTACATATGTCAGTGTATGTGGTGTACGTATATAGGATATAAGGGTGTTACATGTTGTTGGTCCTTTGTCTGGATCTTTTTTTATGTTCTTGGTTAGCAGTACCCTCTAGGGATTTTTCAGTTTGTATCATTCAGTTGAAGCTCTTTAGGAGCTTTGTTTGGACAACTAATGTTCATGGTATGGAGAGCTTCTTCTTTACTATTGTTATTATTCATTTTAGAGTGATTAAGGTTATGCAGGGTTATGGATTAGGTAGCTTCTAACTTTTTGTTGCTAAACGATGTTTCTAGCCCTTTCTTAGACTACTGTATTTCTTATTTTTATTTAATGAAATCTGAATTCTGTTGCCCAAAAAAGAAATAGTGAGCCAGACAGATAAGCTTTTAAAATTTTGAACAGGAATTATGAATGGTCCCAGGCTACGGTTGATTGGAGTTAGGAGGGGTAGCCCACAGAACTTACTTCGTTGATCTCGAATCCATTTAAATTGAACTATTCATACATGTTTTAAACTCGATTATAGTATAATTTTGAAGAAATTATACTATATACTATTTTTTTAACTTTTTTTTTCATTTTTACCGCCCCTACTTTTTTATTTTTTATTTTTTTTTATCTTTTTTAATTTTATGTTTTTTTAGTTTTACAAATATACAGTATGGTTATATTGTAGTCATGCTTATACTGCGATCCTGCTAAAGTCTGATCCTCTTTTGCTTGTAGTCCCGCTCAAATGTTTCTCATTTTAGTAGTATTTTTGTAATGCTAACTAGGTTTTATAAATATATAATATACCTTTCATATTTTTTTAATTAATATATTTATATTAAAAAAATTTAATATTACATTTAATATTATTATAATTAAATTAAATATTTATTATAATAATATTTTATTTTATTTTATAAATTTTTATTAAAAAAATATGTCCATAAAATTTTTGCATTATATATTAAAATTGATAATATTTTTATTTTTTTATAACGTTTGTTTTTTTATTAAAATTTTTATTTTAATATAAATATTGAATACTAAATTATTATTATTATTATTATTATTATATTTTAGATTTTTTTATTGAATAAATTTATCTAGTTTTTTTCTTTTTATAATGTTTTTTTCTTTTTATCAAATGAAATCAGTATAATAATTTTTTATATAAATAAATTTTATAAATTATAAAATCTCAAATATTTTAGTATGAATAAAAAATATTTTTAAACAAAACAAAAAAACTTATAGAAATACACTAAAATAATTAAAAAATATATTATATATATAAAAAAATAAAATAAATACTTTAAAAAATAATAGTATATATAGATATATGCTACATATACATTCATTTACTAAGATATTACAGTTGTATATTGACATTATTTTTGAAAAAAAAAATAGATATATATAATTATAGTTAGCATATTCTTGTATAAACCAAGATATAATAGTTGCATAGTGATATTTTTCCTAAGATAATAGATATATATATAGATATATACTACATATACATTCATATACTAAGATATTATATCTACTTACTGATATTTTTTTTAAAAGATAATAGATATATATAGTTATAATTATCATATACGTACCTACAAATACTAAAATATAAGAGTTGCATATTGATATTTTTTCTCTAAGACAATAGGTGTATATAGGTATATGGTACATACACCTTCATATACTAAGATATTATGACTGCATATTTGTAACACCCCGATACTCTATATAAGTACTATACATATACTTAGTATACATACAGTAAGTATATAAAGTATAAGGATGCCACTTGTCGTTACATTTTTAAAACCTGTAACATAGTTCAAACCATAATACGTTAATTTAAATAACATATACAAAATCATTATCTTTATCAAAACTTCTTTTATACATATAAATATTCTCTCATCAGAAATACATCATAATTAACAGTTATACATGTATGCATTACCCTCTAGTTGGTCTCGACAACTCTTACTCTTCTCGTGGCATAACGAAAGACTTCACATCTTCCACCTAGTCACCTATGCGATTACACATCCGCGCTAAGCCCGAGAGCTTAGTAGTACAAATATAAAATATAAACATACATTATAAAAATATTAACATATGATGATATATCAATTCCATATACCATTAGATTCCTATCATGATTTTCCTTTTGAATTGTACCTTTCATATATCTCAACTCATTTCATATATGATATACATATATACATATCATTATCAGCAACCATAATCCATCATCAATCCTCACAATTAATATATCAATACACATATTGCACTTCACACTTCATAACATTACTTTATTCACAATTCACCGATCATAAATCACATTTCCAACAAAGGCAATCATATATCTCATTTATTCATTTATTTCAACATTTGTATATCACATTGTCAACAAAGACAGACTCGGGCCCAACAGACACTAATATGCTATTCGACTTTCAGAGTTAATGTTTTGGTTTAATTATCACATTATCATTATCATTATCCCAACTAGGCTTCAAGGATTTAGGTTCAACCAAGCTTCAAGGGGAACAAAGTATGCTAAGTATCAACCCAACTTGGCTTCAAGAACCAACCCAACCTAGCTTCAAGGGTTGTAACATCTCAATTAGGCTTCAAGGACTTAGCCAACCTAACTTCAAGAGATTGTTACTAATATTAGGCATGCCACCAACAACAAACTCTGAAAATGGAATAACACATGAGCCACACAATTCATTTATTATTTCATTATCCATTCCATTCTCAATTGAATCATCATCTAGGCAAACATGCCTCAATTATCACAATTGTATCATCATAGCCAATCACAATGGCTTCATAATCCATTTGATTCATCATTATAATATACAACATCAATTACATTAACTAACAACATACCATTATTCAATCATATCATCTAGGCATGTTTCAATCATATCATTCACATCATTATAACTCAAAACATTAGTTCTACATTTCTTTATGTCTCAATTAACATTAAGGTAATTCATCATAAGAAATTGCATTGCACATACCTTTTTGAATGATCCACATCTCTTCCACACTATACAAGTCATAATATTAGTCACATTATTCATATAACATATTATCATTCACAAGATTCACAATGCATAACATAACATTGTTCATTTAGAATCATATGCATCATCAAATGTATGTTCAATCTCCACAAAGCAAGAAGAGCAAAGAACAATCACAGTAGCCAACACACCCAAGGGACACGGCCAAGCTTGTGGCCGTGTCTCTCAACCAAAAGCCTCTCAACCAAAAGCAACAGAAGCCAACATGGGCAAGGGACACGGCCGTGTCTCCTCCAAAAATCACCCAACACGGCCAAAATTTCATAGACTTGGCCGTGTCTCTCAAAATTTCTTTAGTTTGGCCGTGTCTCTCCCTTGGTTTGGCCATGTCTCTCAAGAATGAAACCCTAAATATAACCAAAACTCATTTGATTGAATTAACAACACCTTATACACAACACAACCTCATTCAAATGAATGTAGTCAATGTTATTAACACATATTCATCACAATATTCACATTAACACTACACTAACCATACATTCAATCAATTACCACATCAAACCCTAAAACCAACATCAATCTTCTTCTTTCAATAACAACATCTACTTAACTTACCATTTTCAAACAAAACCAACACCTATTTAACCTTTTTAACTCACAATCAATTCCAATACTCATAAACACATCTCAAACACACCAAATCATAATGTTAACAAACCACAACTCATTTCAAACACAACTTCAAAAATAACAAAGGAAAACAAGAGAGTACTTACCTCAATTGAAGAAATTTCACAAATCTCCAACTTCATCCTTTGATTCTTCCTTCAATTTGATGTTAGAAATCAAAACACCTCACTTGCTCTTCCTTTCCCTTTGGTAGCCGGCCACACCAAACAAAGAAGAGAAAATGAAGACAAATCCAACTTCTCTTCTTCTTTAAATATCCACCAAGCAATTTTAACAAGGCAATTACCTAAATGCCCTCATCCATTTAACTTAACTTTTGTCACTTATATGCCCATTTAAGTAATTTCACATACCACAAATAAATATCCTCTTGCATTGAGCATCCATTTTGACTAATGTATATGTTATATATATTACCATATACCCAACATATACACTTTCTCTCTACACATTCCTTTCCTTTTTAAACAATACATAAACATTCTCTTTTCAATTTCTTTTCTTATCAACATAACATATACACATAATTCAAACAAACAACAATTATATCCAAACTTCTTGGGCAAACATTGGGATATTACAATATTGATGTTTTTTCAAAGATAATATATATATGTAGATATAATAAGCATATACCTAAATATAATAAGATGTAATAGTTGCATTTGATATTATTTTTTCAAGACAATAGGTATATGTAGATATATGTGAGTATATGTAGTATATGTCGATATATGTTACAGATTTTTTAACTAAAGAATAATAATATATGCCAGTATATATTGGTATATATCAGTAATATTTTATATAAAATATCATTTTTGTAATTTATAGGCTCTATGTGTTTTAAATGTCCATATCCACCCTATTTTTGAAAAAAAAATCTTGTCTAAAAGAAATGTAATTTGAAATTAACTAAAGAATGATAGTATATGTTGATATGTCGGTATATATTGGTATATGTTTGTATATATTATATATAAAATGATATTTTTATAATTTATAGGCTCCATGTATTTTAAATGTCCATATCTACCGTATTTAAAAAAATATTTTGTCTAAAAGTAATATAATTTAAAATTAATTAAGATAAATTATAACATAAATTAATTAATATATATTAAATCAAATATACAAAAGTGTGTATATAATATAATTTAAAATTAATTAATATAAAATATAACATAAATTAATTAACAAAAATAATGCATAATAAAAAATTTCAAAAATACCAATTTCTTTTTTGAACAATAATTTCTTTTTTTTTTCATTTTTAATCTTGTATTTGTAGTTTTGTTTATTTAGTTTGGATTAGAAGGTTTTTAATCTTAAGTTATATAATAAAAAATATATTTTTAAATAATTTCTATAGTATATATTAAAATAATCATAACAAATATAAATTACATAAAATATATAAAAAGCAAATAAAAATTAAATAAATGATACTAATATATTATTGTATTTAATTAATAAATAAATTAAAATATTACAAAAATTAATTAATAAAAAATAGCACATAAAAAAATGATTGGGCCGCAAATGGCTTTTTATGTTGTAATGAGTGAATTGTTATGAAATAGATAAGTTTTTGGAGTGTTGCATAGACAATAAATAGGCCACCATAATTTTATTAGTATAAAACTTGAATTCCATAAATTTGGAAAAGAAAAGATAGTCCCATATATTTAAAAAGATAACGTCATTTTAGGCTAGTTTTGTAGTTATCCCTATAATTTTACTATCTGTACCCATTTTAAATTCGTTTTATATTACTTGTTTATTACTCGTACTTGTTTAACTATCCGTTTAAGTATAAAAATTCAAAAATACTATGAAATTAAACTTATTAAATTATAATTTTTCTAATTAAATAATTATAAATAAAAATTCAATATGAACACAATTTTATTAAAATATTTCTATACTACATAATTTTGTAATTGAAAGAAAATATCATAAATATATAATTAAAATTGAATTAAATACAACTGGATAGCGGGTACGTAGAGGTATATGTTCGAACGGAATCTGATCCCATCATGGGTAGTAAAATTACAATCCATATTCATCTAAATCTATTTACAAATTACTCATATATTATATAAATAGATCGAGATGGATCAGATACTAAAAAAATACTCGATTTGTTGCCATATCTAATTGAATTTGTTGGGATAGCATTTAGTGATTTCACCATTGGTTACAAGTTATTTGAGTATTTTGGTTACCGTTTGACTATAAAACAAAATGTAAGAATTTGCACAATTTAGTTGGGTCAATTACTAATTTCCCCCTTGATATTTGACCAGATAGACTATTTATCCCACTTAGGATATTACTCATCAAATATAATTTTTTTTATTATTATTCTAACAAATATCAAATTTTATTACTAATGTAATAATAAAATTTGGTTTAAAATCTCTATTTACTATTTTTTAAATAAAGAAATTAAATATTCTTATTCAATAAAACAAGATATAAAAATTTAAATCACTTAATTATGAATCAAGATTACAAATTTTGTAAAATAAGGATTTGATTAGTTTCATCCAAATAGAAGGCAACTCACTTGGATTGAAAAATTATGATTCAAAAGCAATACTTATTCATTGCATTTGAATCTCTATAGAAATTTGTGGAACTATTTCTACTGTTAGTACATTCTTGGATACCAGAAATCGACATGGGTTGACATGAGCTCAACCCATGTCGATTTGGACACTCCAAATTTATATGAACCCTAATTCTAAAGGAATTTAGCCAGTTTAGGAATCCTAATTGTGTTTAACTAGCAACATTTTGGAACCATTAACCCTAATTAACACATTATAGACAGAAGGTAAGAAAGCAAAGACATGGGAGGTTGGAAAAATTAAAAGCCGAACTTATAAACACCAAAAGACAAAGAGAGGAAGCAGTAACAAAAGGCAACAATATTGAGCTCAGATCTTCAAGGTACCAGCCAATACTTTCTTTGATCCAGGCTTTCAAAGACAAGAGCTTGGTTCAACATATCACATTGGGTGGAACTAACAAATGCATATGTTTTAATATTAAATGATGTCTTCATACCGTAACTCAATTCAGCAAAAGTTAATTAAAATTGGTTATTTGTAGTTTAATTTCATCCAGTAGGTAACAATTTTAGTTTGATATGGTTCAAATCTTTATTACATAATTTAATTTGTTTAAAACATAATTTTTTATATATTAAGCCCTAGTCTATTGGTTAACATTAGGTTGCATGTTTAATGCGTGTAATTAAGCCAAAAACCTAATCCTAAGCCTTAAACCTAATCCTAAATCTGTAAAACCAAGACCTTAACACAAACCCTAATCTTTTGAACCTTAATCCTAAATATCCAAAACCCTAAAACCCTAAAATCAAAAATCCTAATTTGTTTTCCAAACCCTAATTCTCAAAAACCCTAATCCAAAACCCTAAACCCTAATTCCAAAACCCCTAACTCCTAAACCCTAATATCCAAAACCCTAATTCCCAAATTCCTGAAAATCCAAAACCTCAATTTTATTTCAAAAACTTTGATTCCACATATTTAAAAACCCTAATCCGAGACCTCAATCCTTTAGGTTTAACCCTAGTTTGCATTTATTTTAACCCTTGATCGCACCTTTAACTCAAGGTGTCATATTTTAATCTTAATTTGTGTCTTTATACATTGATCTTAATTATTTGATTAATTGTTTCCTACTTATGATGGATGATGAGCTTTGATTTTATTTTGTTGTTTATGATGAAAGATTGAATAATTTAATCATACTGTGTTGACCATTTTGATTTTAAGGATCTAAAAGGCATGTTTCCACTTCGTGGGTGCCTTATTTTTTTTTTTGGTTTATTCTTTTATTTGAATTAAGTTTTGAGATTAATGTAAGGGACACATTTTCACCAAACGGTGGGTGTCCCATTTTATTTTCTTATATTATGGACATTTGAATGGTTGTAAGGGCATGTTTCCATCCTTGGATGGGTGCCTATTTTGCTTTATTTCAATAATATGATGGATGTTCATTTCTTTTAATCACATGTAATATGGATGGTATTATAACAAGTTAAGAATTTAATAATATTTAGACTTAAAAAGGAGGCTGGTTCCAATGAACTGGGCATTATGGGGGTGTTGGGTCATTCTCACCTTCCCCGTGCATACTTAACTTTCTAAACCCAATAGGAGGTTGGGGATTCCTTAGAAATTGAGTCATCCACCCCTTTCTTTTCTTTCCTTGCCTGTCTGGGTGGCGACTCTATTTTCTTTGGATTTAGCCCCGTGTTCTCTAAGGCCCAGAGTATAACAGTGTCGTAGTCATAAGAACCACTCTACTGGGAGATGGGGGCAAAAATCCCTACTCACAATATATAAGGGGTGTGTATTGTATATGTATATAGTATAAGGGTGTTACATTGACTGTTGCTTATCTTATTTTTCTTTCTTTGGTATTTTATTGGAATAATTATATTTTTTCAAATTAAATTGCTTAAATAAATTACTTTTGTTACATTTGTAATTTTTGTTGGTTCATATCATTTTGATGCTCAACCAATGACAAATCTAGCTTAATATTCATTAATTAGCGTATTTATGTATCATGATCCGAATGACTTTACTAGGTGAGGGAATTATTTTGTAGCATTGAGTTATATATACTTACTTAGAGAGGGCTCATGCATACTTATCAGTGTCTAGTTGATCTTAGAATACGCTTTGATGAAATTTTGAGGCAAAATTGAACACTATCTATTTAAGAAAAAAATGTTCTAGGCATTATTTGTCGAGCCAATAATTGATATCCACCTTATTAACATCAAATCCCTAGTTTGTCTTTTTGAGCCTTCATGAGATTTTATCTTACTTTTTATTGGCTTGTAAACTCGATAAACTACCCTGAGCTATTATGACACTTATGACAAGTCTGATAATCACTGACTTATCAAGAAGCAACAAAATCAAAGAAAGGGATGGTTAATCAAGACCATGAAGATCATCGATGTTTCCTTGAATTAAACCTAATATCTTATATCTATTTCATCAATAAGATGGCATCATGATAACAAAGGATTCATCCTTATTAAAGTAGACTCGTGCTACTCCATAGTCAAAAGCATAGGACAGTATGAACAAGAAGACTATTTTAGAGTTAGGACCCAAAAAAGCCAAACAAATAAAACAAGAAAAAGAAATAAGAGAAATAAGAAAAAAAAACAAAAAAAAAACAAAAAGGAAAAAAGGAAAAAATAGAAAATAGAAAAGGGAAAAAGAAAAAAGAAAAAAGAAAATATAAGAAAAGGAAAGAAGAATGAGGAACTCGAACTTTTTGCAAAAGCAAAGATTTGGCAAGATAACAAGATGCTAAGAAGGCGGAAATGATGCCCAACATTTGAGAATGTTTTCAACTATATATGGTTCCAATGGAAAGTTCGTAGTGTGAAGATTTGTTATTTGTGCCACGTTAGCTCCAATATAAAAATGGCCTTCATTTAACCCATATCCCTTATAGACCTCATTTCAATCATATTAAAGACATGTTGTTGATCTCTCTCGGTAGATAAAGTCTATTCGTTGAGATTATTGGAAAAGGGATGCATATGGGATAGATAATATTTAAACTTAATAAGACCTTTGGCCAAGTAATGTGTATGTGCCTATCTGAAGTGTAATAGTTCTTGCTCAAATGGAAATCATTTCCAAATTTAGCATGATAACTAGGGTTACGATATTATAGATGTGTTAATTTGAAAAAATTGAGCCCGAGGTATATTAACACTAATTTGGCAAAACTGACATATGGTTTTTAAATTTCAAAATGTTTTTACATGAGCCCTCAAGTTAGGGGAGTGTGTTGCATTGTCGAGCCTTAAAAGACATATTGGGTAAAAGTGGGCAGATGAAAGCATTTGCAATGTCATGGGGAAGTTACCAACTAAAGTCTTGAATCATGGGTAGAAATTGGTATCACCTATATCTTTGAATATCCTGCTTGGACCCCCACTACTCATGTTTTCTATATCTTTAAGATGAAGTTATGGATGTGACATCTCTTGATGATCGGATGCAAGGCCTAAATGAATATCACAAAGGTGCCAACGGGAGTGCTATGGCCTATCACCTCAGTCCATTATTCAGTATAATCACTGTAAGTATCATTCATGCATATCATGCATGTATGAATAAGCAAGCATATCACATCTTGTTTTCTTGTGTTGTCTATTCTTGTCAAAGTGAACAGCTGGCACTTTATGAAGTAAACAATGAGAAGTAGACATATCGTCAGGGGGTATGAGAGGCACATTGCTTAAGAAAGATCCAATCCCATTGCAAAAAATAGAAGAGATGCATACTTATAGAAACATTAATTGAAGCCTACATATGAGGCAAAATTGCCAGTTTGAGCCTGTACAGGGGGCAAAGATAAAGTATCCAGTGAAAAGAATAGTTGAATTCTTGAAAGTAAAATTCATGAAAGACTGGAACAAATGGCTAGAAGAAAGCTAGAACTCTAAAATGAATGAAGATACAAATGATAGAAAGTGAATAAGCTAGAAGAGCTAAAGTTAATGCATAACAAAGGTCCATTCCCAAGAATAAAAAATCAAGATGAAAATCCATTTCTATAAAGGCAAACTTTTTCAAGTGGATTTGCTAAAGCTTATCCATAACCAAGTCTACTCATATTTTCCCAAATATGATGAACTCATTGGATTTGCTGAAATATTCAAATATCTAGCCTAAATTGAATTGGTTGAAGTATCCTGAAGATGTAGTTTTGCAAATTTGGTTTAAGTGTCCAAATCACTAGCCTAAATTATATTTGTTGAAACATCCTCACGGCATAGATTTGCAAATTTGGTAAAGCACCCAAACCTCCAGCCCATAGCTTGGATTTATTGAAGTATCCACTTGAAGTTCCTAGGTTTATTGAAGCACCCATAACTTGAATTTATTGAAGCATCCATATAATGATCCTAGGTTTACTGAAGTACCTAGATTAGCTTGGATTTATTGAAGCATCCACTCAAAGGTCCTGAATTTATTTGAAGCACTCGAACTAGCATAGATTCATTAAAGCATCTACTCGAAGGTCTCAAGTTTATTTAAAGCACTCAGACTGGTTTGGATTTATTGAAGCATCCGCTTAAAGATCTCAAGTTTATTTAAAGTACCTGGACCAGATCAACTTTATTGAAATATCCATTAGAAGATTCTGGATTTATTTGAAGCATCCATACTCACTTGATTTTATTTAAAGTACTCAAATCAAATCGAATTTATTTGAAGTATTCGAGATCGGTTCGAATTTATCAAAGGCAGGTTGCTATTCACTCTCTAAATAAATTCAAGATTGATCAAGCAGAGAGCAAAACTGTAGACCCTTAATTTTGGCCTAAACCAAATTTGGTCCCAATTAAAAAGCCTAAACCAAATTTGGTCCCAATGAAAAAGTCCAAACTGAATCTGGTTCCAATTTAAAAGCCTAAATTGAGTCCAAACCTGATTTAGAAGTTGAATTACCAAATTGGCCCTAAGAGTCATGATAAATTGGCCATTTTTCATTGTCAATTTGCCCTTATGGCCAATTTTCCATGAGAAAGTAGCCATGACTCATGGTCAATTTTCCATGAGCCATGACCAATTTTCTATGAGCCAGTTCTTTAAATTTTCTAATCCTGCTTAAACTCAGGCTGATTAAGATAAACACAAGGTTGTTTTGATACAGTCCAAACTTTTCAACCAATATTAAACCTAATATAACCCTAATTAGCATTATAAAAAGGATTAGCAACCAAAAAATAGGGGGAGGGGTGTGTGAAAAAGGCAAGAACGATAAACAAAAATAAAACCAGAGAGACAGAGAGTAAAAGAAAAACAAAAGATAAAGACATAAAAGCCAAAACATATTTTGTTGGACCCAAACCAATTGCGTAGCATCAAGGCAGATCCTAACACCAATCATTACAGAAGGGATTGTGCCAAGGCTTGGATCTACGCAATTATTTTGTATAGCTAACAATGCCGGTAATGAAATTCAATACTTATATCTATTCAATTTAATCGTTCTTTTTATTTTTTAACTTTGTACATTCATCTTGACTTATTGTTTCCTTAAGTCTTATTAGATTGATTTTATGAACAAAATCTAGTCTCATAATCAAAACCCTAAATTTATGATTATTTATATGGTGATGTTTGGATTATTTATTTTGTTATACATGGTGGAATTATATTTGCTCATTATTTGGTTTTAAAGTATTTATAAAAGACATGTTTTTACTTATGGGTGTCTTGTTTCTTTAAATTATTTATCTTAATTTATTTTTTCAGGATTATTGCATGGGATACATTTTTACTTTTTAATGGGTGTCCCATCTTATTTTATTTGTATTTTGTACTCGGACATTGTAAGGGCATATTTTCATCTCGCATGGGTACCCATTTTATTTTCTTATTTTATGAATTGATGAATGTTTATGTTAATTACTTGTAATATGGGTAATACCATAATACACAAAAATTTAATAATATTAAGACTAGAAAAGGAGGCTGGTTCTAATGAAATGGGCATTATGGGAGTGCTGGACCACTTCTCACCTTCCCCATGTATACCCAACTTTTCGAACCTAGTAAGGATTGGAAATTTTATAGGAATCGAGTCATCCACCCCTTCTACTTTCTTCTCGGTCTGTCCGAGTAGCGACTCTTATTTTTTGGGGCTTAGGTTCATGTTCTCTAAAATTCATAGCCTAACAGTGTCGAAGTCATAAGAACTATTTCACTAGGAGTGGAGGCAAAAATTGCAGCTCACAATAGTGATCTCTAGATTCGCATGTAAAATAACCTCCTGGTGCACTAGTCCTCTAACAAACATCTTGTGTTCCCTACTATGCTTAGAATAGGTAAGTGGAATAGATCTCTAAAAAGATGAGGTAGAGGCACTGGCCATTGATATTGTAGGCCTCTATCTCTACTAAAAAGACTTACCTGGCTGCCCCTAACTCCTAACAAATCTATGTGAAGAATTTGTTGCGCTCTACTAAACACTACTAAAAAGTGACTCTCGTAAGTATACGATGTTGTTATAGTAATGGTGATCATCCCAAGGTTGTCTCATAAGGAAGGTGTTTGTTCATAATAATTTCGTTAAAACAAAAATATTAAAGTTTGAGAGTATGTTGTCGAATCGAAAAAAGAAATCTAAGATTAAAAGTAAAATAAATAATGTTTGCACAAATGAATTGAAACTTTCAAAAGAATGCCTAGGATTTACAATTTAATTTAATGAAATGTTTAATTCTCAAATTATCCATTAATAAAACCTTGTAATCTAATTTGTTTCTTGTGATTAATTAGCAATTATCAATTCATTAGTTCTCACATTCATGAATTAACAACAACTAATTATTTTGAATTTGCAAATTAAGAGACCCTAGAACTTATATTTCTAATTCATTCTAAGGGTGTTTGAATGTATAGTTCCAATATCAAATTTCATCTCTCGGTTCTTCATTCAATATCTAAAGATTAATAGATGGCCAATATATCAACCTAACATTCAATCCAATGCAATCAACTCACATAACAAGGTATATTAATGGAAATACTTAAATTAAATCATCTAATCAAATGTATTACAAATCCTAGGCATGGATAATTTAGCTCATTATCATCAAATCAAAACACATACTCATCTCAATAGAAATAAAATCACAAATATCCATTGAAATATTAATGTTCATAACAAATCAATAAAAATCTAGAAATGAATCAATTGAACTAATTCAAAAATAGAAAAACTCCAGTTTGAAGAAGACTAGTGTTGATCTTCTCTTGTTCTTCCTCCAACCTTGCTTGAGTTTGATGAAGAATCCTTAAACCTCCATATGAGTGAGGATTTTCGCCCCCACTCCCATGTGGAATGGTTCTTGCGACTTCGTCACTGTTAGACTCAGGGCCTTAGAGAACACGGACCTAAATTCAGAGAAAATGGAGTTGTCATCCAGACGGGCTGGGAAAAAGAAAGAGGTGGATGACTTGATTCCTAAGGAATCCTCAATCCCCTATTGGGTTTGAAAAGTTAGGCATGTATATGGAAGGTGAGAATGACCCAGCACCTCCATAATGCCTGGTTCATTGGAACTGACCTCCTTTTTAGGTCTAAATATTATTAAATTCTTAAATATTATGATACAATCCATATTACATACATTTTAAAAGAAATAAACATTCATCATCTTATTAAAGAGAACCAAATAATATGGGCACACATACAAGATGAAAACATGGCCTTACAATGTTCAATGTCCAAAAAAAGAAAACAAAATAAATAAAATGTGACACCCACTATAGGTGGAAACATGCCCTTACATTGATCCAAAATCCTTAAAATTAAATTACATAATCAAAATTAAGGCACCCACAAAGTGGAAGCATGCCTCTTATATCCTTGAAATCAAAGTAATAAATATTAAAATAATTAATTAAATAAATTAAACCATTCAAACGTTCATAATTATTAAAAGCAAATCATCCATTATAAGCCAAATAAAATAAATCATCCATTATAAGTATATAATGATAAATTAAACCATTAAATCTAAATTTTAATCTTAAGTAGAGCATAAGGTATACAAAATTAGGGTTTACATGTAAAATTTAGGGTTTATAAGGTTTAAATGATGGTTTTTGGGTTTAAGAAATAAGATTAGGTTTTTTTTTTTAAAGAAAATTAGGGTTTTACAGTTTTGATTTAGGAGTTAGGGTTTTGTAGATTAAGAAATTAGGATTTTTAGGTTTATGAATTAGGGAATTAGGGTTTCAAATTTAGCAAATAGGGAATTAGGGTTTTTGGATCTTGGGTATAGGTATTTGGGATTAGGGTTTTGATTTTACAGATTTTAGGGTTTTAAAACAAGGTTTAAGATTTACACAAAATAAGTTAAAATCATGTTACTAGTGTTTACATGAAATCATAACTGAGATTACTTAGCTAATGGACTAAATAATTTTCAAAATGTTTACTGCTACTAAAATTAAATTAACACTTTCATTGTTACTGTATTAAATAACTTTCTAATATGCAAACCATTTTGTGATACTATAATGGATGCATAAATCTACTGAGTGTTTTAAATAAATTAAGTTTAGAGAACTAAACCTCAGTGTTGGCTCCTCTAATATTAATATTTTGAATCAAATCCATAGTATTGTCTAACTAACTTTTAATCTTGGATGAACAAGGCAAACTTGAGATAATTATTACTACCTCCTTAGTTTTTGTATTTTAATTGCCTTTGTTGCTAATCACTGGCCTTTGGTAACTTTGGCTCTTAATAATTGTGGTTGCTAAAAGTCCCCTTCCATTGTTTAAGCCCCACTTATTTATTATGTTGCAATTAGAGTTCACTGTTCCAAAGTTAAACACAATTAGGATTCTTAAATCAGCTAAATTCTTTCTGAATTAGGATTCATGTCAATTTGGAGTGTCCAAATCGACATGGATTCGGCTCATGCCGACATGAGCACTAGCTGATGTTGACTTGGACCCACTCTGACTCAAACCAAATCCAAACTTAATTTTTGGACCAAATTGTTCCACAACTTTAATTTGGGCCTGTATAAATTGGACTAGTTTAATTTATGCTTTTAAATTAGGTTTAGACAGGTTAAGCTCTATAAATTTAACCTAGTCCAAATTTAAAGGTCTATAGTTTTGCCCCATGCTTAAATGATCTGAGACTTCAGTAGAAGAGAGTGAAAAGCAATATGACTTTAAGCTGATCTGGATGGGTTGTGGAGCTAAATTTTGATTTGGGTTATGGGCCCGAGTTGATTTCTGGACTCAAAAATGGTTTGGGTTCCAAACCTGACTTGGTTTGGATTCTTGATCCAAAAATAATTTGGGATCTGGACCTGAGTTGATTTGGGTTCTGGATCCGGATTGAGTTTTGGACTCGAAAATAGTTTAGGTTCTGGACCCGAGTTAGTTTGGGTTCTGGAATCAGATTGAGTTCTGAACTAAAAAATAGTTTAGGTTATAGACCCGAGTTTTTTTGGATTATAGACTCGAATTGAGTTCTAGACTAAAAAATGGTTTGGGTTCTGGACTCGAAAAAGGTTTGGGCTCTGGACCCGAGTTAGTTTGGGTTCTAGACTAAGATTAAGTTCTGGACTCTCAAATGGTATGGGTTCTGGACTCGAGTTGGTTTGGGTTCTAGACCCAGATTAAGTTCTGGACTCAGAAATGATTTGCATTCTAGACCCGATTTAGTTTGGGTTCTAGACCCGGATTGAGTTCTAGACTCGAAAATGGATTGAGTTCTGGACTCGAGAGTACTAGTTTGGGTTCTAGACCAAAGATTCGTTTAGTTTGGTTTTGGATTTTATTTGGGTACTGGATCCATGACTTAAGCTCTTCTAGCTTGATCGTCCTTTTTTGTTGTTTGAGAAATTTGACTTTCTTCTAGCTACTTGGTTCCATTCTTCAATGAATCGACTTCAACTCTTCTAGTTGAACTGACCTTTTGTCATTTGAGAGTGTAGGCTTTCTTCTAGCCACTTATTTCATTCTTCAATGGATTCTGTTGACCTTTTGTCATCTGAGAGTTTTGGCTTTTTTCTAGTCGATTGTTCCATTCTTCAATGGATTATGGATCTTCACCCTCTAAAATGGATCTTCATCCTTGGACATCAGGTCTTCACCCTTTAAAAATGGATCTTCATCCTTTGGACATTGGGTCTTCACCCTTCAAAAATAGATCTCCATCCTTTGGACATCGGGTCTTCACCCTTCAAAAAATGGAACTTCATCCTTTGGACATCAGGTCTTCACCCTTCAAAATGGATCTTCATCCTTGGACATTTGT
The DNA here is from genome assembly GCA_947685225.1 of Garcia nutans. Classification (NCBI taxonomy): domain Eukaryota; kingdom Viridiplantae; phylum Streptophyta; class Magnoliopsida; order Malpighiales; family Euphorbiaceae; genus Garcia; species Garcia nutans. The sequence goes on along the minus strand of CANTUV010000006.1, from coordinate 15,438,432 downwards.
CATGTATTGGCTTCAGCTCTTATAGCTGGACTAATTTTTAGTCTTTTGCATCTTTATTCATTTTGGGAGTTCTTACTTTCTTCTTATCCCATTCTTTTTCTTTCTTTTGCAAACAAATTTAGTTATTTTTTAGCTAGCTAGCCCTCGTATCCACTTTTTGCCTCCCGCGTGGCAAAATATTGAAAGTGTCTACAAATATTTTATACATGCATAAACTCAAAAATGGAAAAGGAGAGGTTTTGTCCCCTGTGTTGGCTTGATCCAATGATTTTGTTCCCGTGCAGGCTCTGATTGATATTGGCATTTTTTTTGTTTGTTGCACAAGCATGCATCTTGATTTTTGCAAAGTGACTGGATCTTTCTCATGCAATGGGCCTTCCATGCCCTTGATTTCATATCTGTTTTGGTTGTTTACTTCACTGGGTGTCTGCTTTTCAAAGAATAGGTAACATAAGACAACAAAATGTGATATGCTCATGTATTCATGTATGCATGATATGCATGAGTGATACTTATAGTGATTCCATTGACTCATAGACCGAGGTGATAAGCTAAAGTGCTCTGATTGGTTCCTTCCAGATGCCCATTCAGGTCTTGAATTAGAATAACAAAAGACTTCACATTTATGGCTTTTATCTTCAAGATGAAAACATAGGTAGAAGGGACCAAGAGACTTCATTTCAACACATTTGGTTGGCAACTTTGTCATGACATGACCTTGTAAGTGATCCTTTCATTAGCCCACTTTTGCCCAATATATCCTTTGATGTTTGATAGTGCAACATACTTTCTTAAGCTTGAAGGCTCATGCGACAAGAAATCTTTTTTTTTTTTAATTTGAGATCACATTTTGGCTTTATCAAATTAGTGTCATTATACCTCAGGACTTGATTTTCTCAAATTAGCATGTCTATAATATGATAACCCTAGTTACCATACTAAACTTGGGAATCATTTTTATTTAAGCAAGAACTGTTACACTTCAGATAGGCACATACATATTACTCGGCCAAAGGTCTCATTGGGTTTAAATATTTTCTATCTCATATGTAGGCTTATTCAAACAATCTCCACTAATAGACTTTAACTACCAAGAGAGATCAATAGGTCTTTAATATGCTTGAAATGAGGTCTATAAGGGACATGGTATAGACCCTTAATTTTGGTCTAGGTTAAATTATAGATTAATATGAATACATGATAAACTTTGATGTCAATAACAAGCCCAAATCCAGTCTAATTAATTTGGTTTGATTTAAATCAAGACAATTTGATTTGGCCCAAGCCAATTTGGTAAGGAAAATCTCCGCCAATTTAATATGGTTAAGTCCCATATCAAATTTTCCTAAGCCAATTCGATATGGGACAAGTCCCTTGGCCAATTCGATATGGTGTGATATAGGATAGACACCATATCGAATTGGCCAAGGCCAATTAGATATGGGTTGGGGGCCAATTTGATATGGTAGCCCCCCAAGCTTGGTTTAACTGTGTATGTGCCAAATTGTATTAAAATCATAGGAAGACTAGGATAAGTGGGAAAGAATGTTTGTTTTGGATTCGGATGGCTCAGCTAGGTTGCCCTAGTTAATGCTTATAAATACAAAAGCTTGGACAGATTAAAAAAGAAAAAAGAGGGGATTTAGTAGAGGAAAAAGGAGAGAAGATAGGCATCAACAAATATCAAATCAAAAGCAAGTTAGTAACCACAACCAAGGCAATATCTAGGCAATTGCCAAATTGCCATATCTCAACCAGAGACCTAGGTTGATTCATGCAGTACCAAATGTCAAGCTTGGTTTAACTCTTTCAATTTGATGGAGCCAACAAATGAAGGTTTGTTTCCTGTGTTTAATTTATTCAAATTACAATAGTTACTTTTATCATTATTTCATGCAGTAATTTGCAAAATATTTAAACAATCCAGTAGCAATATTTACTTTTTCAAAATAATGTTGTTCATCACAGTAGCCAAAATTAAACATTGGCCCTTAGCTACAACCCCAATCTCATTTACAAACATAAAAAGCCCTTGCTCTAGAAACCCTAAATTCCCAAGCTTAATTTCCAAAACCTTAGAACTTAAGCCCTAAATATCAAAACGCTAATTCATTAATTTCCAAACACTAATTTCCAAAACTTTAGAAACTAAACCCTACATATCAAAACCCTAAATTCCCAAGCCTAATTTCCAAACCCTAATTTCCAAAACCTTAGAACCTAAACCCTAAATATTAAAAGACAAATGTATGCATTTTGATTAGGGTTGTATTCTATGGTTACAATTCTACCATATCCTAATTTCTAAACCCTAATTTCCAAACCTTAACTTTCAAACATCAAAACCTTAGTTTCCAAACCCTAATTCTACTAAACCTTTAAACCCTAACTCTTAAAACCCTAATTGTAAAATCCCAATTCCTAAAAACCCTAGTTCAAATATATAAATCCTAAAAACTCTAATTTTCATATCCAAAACCCTAATTTCGTTCAAAATCCTAATTTCCCAAACCAAAACCCTAGTTTTCCAACCAAAGCCCTAATTTTGCATTTGAAATCCTATAAGCCCTAATTTAGGATGAAAACCTTAATTTTGTGCATTTAATGATTTATTTAAAACTAAACTCTAAATTCAATTATTTGATTTATTGTTATATGCTTTTATGATGGTTGATTTATTTTATTTGGTTTATAATGGACGGTTTGCTTTTAATTGTTATGCTTGAATGGTTTAATCTATTTGCTTAATTATTTTTTATTGCAAAGATATAGGAGGTATATTTTCACTTTATGGGTACCTCATTAGTTAATTTCTATATAATTTAATTTGGGTTTTGAGTTTTGGATTAATGTAAGGGACATGTTTCCACCAATCGATGGGTGTCCTATTTTTATTTGCTTGTGCTTTGGATATTGGACATTGTAAGGGCATGTTTCCATCCTCGAATTGGTACTTCCCTTGTTTGATTTGTTTTAATAATATGATAAATGTTTATTTTTAATTGCATGTAGTATGGATGATATTTCAAGAAGTTAAAAATTTAATAATATTTATGCCTAAAAAAGAGGCCGGTTCCAATGAACCGGGCGTTATAGGGGTACTGGGTCATTTTCACCTTCCCCATATGTACCCAACTTGTTTAAACCCATCAGAGGATTGGGGATTCCTTAGGAATTGAGTCATCAACCTTTTTTTTCCTGGCCTGTCTGGGTGGCATATCCATTTTCTTCGAGTTTAGGCTCGTGTTTTCTAAGGCCCTAAGCCTAACAGTGCCAAAGTGGCAAGAACCATTTCACATGGGAGTTGGGGCAAAAGTTCCCACTCACAATGGCGATTCCACTGGAGATAAAAGAAGTTGATTCCATTGGTCTTTATATTATTTTATTCTTTCTTATTATGATATTATCCATTGCACCATTTAGATTGTATTGTGTGCATGAGTTAGGACACCCGTGTTACCCGAGTTATGTTATGTAAGGGATACCATATTTTCACTTAAGGTATGGAGTTCAAGCATGGCGTAATGACTCATAGCCTCATACCTTTTGGTATATACTTACTATGGGAACCTAAACTTTTCAACCCAAAGACTAAAACTCATATAATTGGCCTAGTTTCTTTCTTTAGATTTATACCCAAATGCTTGTTGTTTGATTGTGATTGATACATCTTGGTTTGAACCATGGATTATTTGGTTTGATCTTTTCCTAATATGACCTAACTATATTGTAAGTCCAAAATAATTTTATTTTTTTAAGCCCAAAAGACCAAAATTATTCTCAAAACTTTTCATGATGGTCTTTGGATGTAAAACCTTTTAAAGATGGGTCAAAATTTCTTTTATCTCATGGGTCAAATACAAAGCCCAAGGTTCATTTTTAAACAAGTCTTTTTACAATAGGCTTTGAAACAAAATTATTTTTTCATTTTATTCAAATTAAAAACCTTTTCCTAAATGGGCTTGCAACAAGTTAGGTAAGTTATGAAATTTTAAAATCAATTGTGGGCCTAATTTATACCAAGTCTTATTAATCATAGGCTTGTCTATGGCATGAACCATTAGTTGCTTTTTCAAATGGGAAATCTATTTATGATATACCTTTAATTTAGTTTTAATCCAATATAGCATAAAAGCTCTCTTTTTGTTAGACAAAGGGATTACGACTTAATTAATGGGAATTATCATAGACTGACTTCTATGTTTGAAAACATAATTATTATTTAAACCATCCAAGTGAATTATTCAAAAATAAAATATCCCATGTTGTTTTTTTGTTAACCATATACCTAGGAAAAGAGACTTGTCATTTGTGTGTGGAAGTTATAAGGTTGGAAGGAATGTCTTATGCATCTTTAATTTATCTGTTACTTATGCATCCATGCATACATACATGTATTGCATTACATGTCAGTTTAAGAGCTTACGACAATCCGACCTATGCCAGTGACGTAGAATCCAGCAATGACTTAGTCTATTTCTCACCAAAAGTGATGGATCCTAAGCAAGTTCAGAAGATGGTAGAAGATGCACTCAACTCCAAGATGGAAGAATTGAAGAGGGTCTTAGCTGAGACAATGAAAAGCCAACTGGCTACATTATCGGGGAATATTGTTAAAGCATCCGCTAGTACTAAAAAGCAAAAGGACAAAGGAAAGACAAAGGTTAGTGAGGTAGCCTTTGATGATGACAAGGTCGTTGTTGATGATGATGATGATGATTGGGCTCAATACTTCTAAGATCCTCAAGATAAGAAGAAAAAGCTGAAGGCTATGAAAAAATCAACTGTGGAAAAGATTGAAACTTCAGATGTGGAAAAGATGATTTCTTATTTGAAAAAAAAGTTTGAAAGAGGTTGAAGACTAAAGAGATGTCAGAGGTGGACAAGCAATTTGAACAAGATAAGGAAGTCCTTTACAAATTCCAGATGCCTTTCTTTGCTAAGTTTGATTGAATTGGCAATCATCATGTCAAGCAATACATCACTGATATGCAGTCTACACGAGCTACTAAGGATCAAACTCTAAGGTACTTCATGCTCTCATTGGATCCTGTTGTGCAGAATTAGTTCAACACCTTAGAGGACAAAATCAAAAGAATTGGTATTCATTGTACAAAGCCTTCATGTGAGCGGAGATTTTTGCTCCCACGCCCATGTGGAATGGTTCTTGCTACTTCGGCAATGTTAGGCTCAAGGCCTTAGACATGGGCCTAAATACAAAGAAAATGGAGTCGCCACCCAGACGGGCCTGGAAAAGAAAGGGGTAGATGACTCAATTCCTAAGAAATCCTCAATTCCCTAACAGGTTTGAAAAGTTAAGTGCGCGTGGGGAATGTAAGAATGACCCAGACCCCCACAGCGCCTAGTTCATTAGAACCAGCCTCCTTTTTAGGTCTAAATATTATAAAATTCTCAATTACTATGATATTATTCATACTACAAATGATAATTAAAATAAAACATCATTGCATTAAAATCAAAATAATGTTCAAGCAAAATAAATAAATAGACACCCATCTGAAGATGCAAACATGCCCTTACAATCCAAATCCAGTGTCTAAAACTAAATAAATAGGATACCCGTCAAGAGGTAAAAACATATCCTTTTACATTAATCCAAAATCTTTAAACAATAAATTAAAGTATATAATAAAAAAATAAGGCACCCACCAAGTAGAAACGTGCCTTTTACAAGTTCAAGAAATCAAACAAATAATTAAATAAGCAAATTAAATCATTCAAGCATGATAATTAAAATAAAACATCCATCATAAAGTAAAATAAATCATCCATCATATAACAAATAGCAAACCAAATAATAATAATAATAATAATAATAATAATAAAATATCTCCACCACACACTTTCATCCTTTGACTTTTCTTTTCTTCTTTTTCTTTTATAAATATTATTATTATTATTAATTAATTAATTATACTTACTTTTCCTACACCACTTTATACATTATGTATATGTGATGTATATGTTGGTATATGTATATCTCTTTTATATTACATTTATATTTCTCATATTTCTAAATACCACATATATATATATATAGTCCTTCATATACCTCTATCTCTTATAATATTTCTTTCTTTCTTTTCTCTATCCATTAAACATATACATTCAATCCAAATACAACAATAACGCCAAAACTTTTAGGGTATATTTTGGGATATTACAATTCTCTCCCCCTTAAATAATTTCGTCCTCGAAATTATCCAGTACAATAACAATCTATGCTTAGCAAAACACTATCTAAATTTTCCATATGTTGTTAATCGTATTCTTACATTCTAATTTCATCAAATCACATAACTTTCTCTCTCCCCCTTAGAGTCAATCATCTTCTTTTAATTCCATAACTTGTCATGATATATATATCTTTACATATTTTATTACTTCTTTAACCAAACATTCAAAATAACTCATTACATTCCCAAGTAATTTATCTTTATACAAGAATCAAATCATCTTATAATATACTTATACTTTGTCCAATTATTACATTCAAAATATTTTATCACTTCATCTCTTTATAATTATTCTCTTAACTTTAACCAAAAATATCATTGATTATCCAGTCATTACAATCTCTTTTAGAATAGGCATTTATCAAACCTTAATTGATAACAATATCCTTACTTTGCACATCCAATTTCTTCTTTAAGATACTTCTCACTTAACATAAATATTAATATAATATCTTTAAATTTACTTTACAAGTAATCAACCTGTTCCTTATTATTTTCATTTATAACCAATATAACTCAATTCATCCATGACCATTTACATATCATAATATTACATTATCACATATATCTTATATTCTTAGTACAACTATACATATTAAATCTCAACAATGATTCGCAACTTTAACAAAATCCAGATCAATTAATTCATATGCCACAATATACTAACATCTCCATCTTATTTGATTCAAACCAACAATAAATTTATTTTAACTTATCATGAAATTTCACAATATACATATACATATATATATATATATGACCTAATTCCATTAGGTCAAGTTTATATTCAAATCCTAATTTCTTTAGATCCATATTCAACCAAATTATCAGAATAACAAATCACTCCAAATTATCCTTCAATATGCATATAGTTTATTTTCTATTATCTTAGTATAATTTCACCAATTCTCATGATAATCTCATAACATATTTATTATCTATAGTTCATTCACTTAAACCTTAAGCCCATTCACTTATTCACTTTATTTTATAAATATAGTCAGTATAACTTTCAATCACATTTTGTAATTTCTCCCATTTAATATCTCCTCACATTTCATATCTTTACTATTTTTACGATAATTATATTTTTTTTCACATTATTCATAACTCAAAACATTCTCATACTTCTTTTTCCTTCCATACTTTCTATAATTATGAACAAGTTTCTAACACCAACTGAGAAAATATAACTTTACCCATTATAAATCTTGACCATGCTTCTAGAAACATAATTATCAATCTCACCAAAACTGTACTGCAATCATATTATCTCAATCCCAAGTTTGTGGATAATAAAACTAATTAGTCAAATATACTAAACAATTCATATAACCATAAAAGATTAATGATTACGCCTGTAGCTTATAAATCAATACTGCCCCTTTATTATTCTGCTTCCAACCTTTCCAATCAAAATGCTAAGTTGTATCATAAGAATTACATATTCATTCTATAAGCTTTTGCTATACCTAGAGTTAACACATTTCAACTCCGTTTCAAACCAATTTGCACTTAATTATATAATCATTATTAACTTAATTCATGTTTCAACGATATTACTATTAACATTTCTTACTATATGCATATTCAATCATATGCAAATCTTACAAAAATTCCATTTATTACTTTATTTCTAATCCATTTACAACCTCTTATTATATCCAAATACATAGAACTTTTTCACATGTAAATGCTTTAGAACTCAAAATATTATATGATTATCCAGTTCAGTGATCACCATCACAATGTTACTGTCCAGTATTACTAGAGTCTATTCCCACTCTCACTTCTGTCACATAATCTGTCTAGCTTTGAGCAGGTTATGACCTAGTCTTTCTTAGATCCACTGATACATACAATGTCATTCTTAATATTTTTAATCATATAGTTATACCACATACACATTCATAAGTCACCTCCATAATGCGACTCACTTCCCACATTCTTTACATATTTCAATTACATTCATATCGAAAAAACTTCTCTCATATATCCTATACATGTATACACATAATCAAGTCATTTTATTTAATTTCTCTTTTACATACATTCTATATAAATTTAATGTTTATTACTTTCCTTGGAACATTATCATTCTCATTCTTTCATTATGATGTAAAGTATTTATCAACACAACGAATATATATATATATTCTAACCATAATAACACTTCACATACATCTTAGTCACATTCCTAATGTGACATCTCTTTCACTTTTGTCTTTAAAAACATTTAATATACCTCCATATCCACTTTTACCTTTTTCCATTCAAATAACTTAAAGTAACTCATTTTCAGTTGCTTATTCCCTTTCCTTTTTATTTCACAACAAATTTTCATACTATCAATCTCATTACCAAATTCGTAGTATTCTCATATGAAATAATATTCATCACAAATAGCTCATATGTTTAACATACATTAAACTATCGATATATAAATAATCTTTATCAATATTCCATTAACATTCTAAATTCTCAAATCACTATCTTACCTAAACTTCAATTTGCAAATCTCGTCTTTTCTTAATAGCAACTTTTTAAAAGCATCTTATACAACTATACCACAAAACAACATCAAAACATATAATTTTCACAATTATTAAGCTCATTTCAAAAATCCCAAATATCACATATTACCACCAAACATGAACTTTCACAATATTCAAGCATAACATATTTCTAACATTGAAATTACAATATTTGCATTAAAATAACCATACAAACGATACCACTATATCTTCTTATTTAACCAACATCATCTCTTTTTCTTTTTAAACAAAACCTTAACTTCATATACCTTAAACTTTAAATTATCACACTTTGTCTATACCAATCAACTCACTCAATATTCCATCATACTCTCTTCGTTTTAATAACATATCTTTTCATATAATTAATCCAACAATATTTCCTCTTTCTAATAAACCAAACATAAGCTTTATTAAAAAGAGATTCAATGTGTAAAGGAAAGAATATATACTCAAATCTTGATTTTGTTTTCAACTCATTTTCAACTTTATTCTCCTTTTCATTTCTTTAATTTATCAATTAAACTTGTATAAGTCCATATCATTTCTCTCTCTAGCTTTGCTTTCAGGTAGAACCTCATTCACACATTACTATCCATCTCATATAATTCAAATATACTACAAATCACATAATGCCACATCCGAGACCAACCTAGGTGTTAATGCATATGCATGTATTACAAATTTCATTTCAAAACTTTTCTTTTTAATTCTATTTAAACTTTTCAAAACTTTTTCTTTTTAATTCTACTTAGGCCGAGAATCTTGAACCTAAGCTCTGATACCAAAATAATTGTAACACCCTCATACCCTATATAAATACCATACATATACCGGGTATACATACAGTACGTATATACAGTATAAGAATGCCACTCTACATTTTAGATTAAAAGCCTTTCCTTTGGTTCCAAACAATAATACATTTTTTTTAAAGAAAACTTGGAAACTCATTTATAATTTTCCAATGATATTACAATTATATAATGATCTTGTCAAAATTAAATTATACATGTATGCATCACCTTCTAGTTGGTCTCGACATGCTCTAATTCTTCTCGTGGCACAACGATAGACTTCAGATCCACCACCAACTCACCTGCGCGATTACACAACCGCGCTAAGCACGAAAGCTTAGTAGTACAGATAAATAATATAAACATACATTACAGAAATTCAACATATAATGATATATCAATTCCATGTACCATTAGTTTCTTATCATGTTTTCCCTTTTTAATTACACCTTTCATATATCTCTATCAATCTCATATATTATATACATATATTTATGTCATTAGCACCAACCACAATTCTATCATTAATATTCACAATGAATATATCAAAACACATATCACATATCATACTTCATAACATCTCATATCCTTATTTTATTCAATTAATTCATTATTCACAATTCACCAGTCATGAATCACATTTCCAATAAAGGCAACCATAGATCTCATTACTCATTTATTTCATCATTCATAAATCACATTAAAACAAAGACAGACTCGGGCCCAAAAGACACTAATATGTTATTCAAAATTCAGAGTTACTGCTTTGGTTCATAATCACAAGAATCAAGCCCGTAGGCAACATATATATATATATATCCATGGATAGTGTAACAGACCCAGTCTCTTGGACCATCAACTCAACAAGCTTGAGGAGATCCTCAACCCGGCAAGACTGTTACTTGTAACAGACCCAGTTTCTTGGACCATCAACCCGACTAAATCGAGGAGATCCTCAACCCGGCAAGACTGTTACCATTCATATATCTCATATTCACAATTCTCATAGCATAACAGACCCAGTCTCTTGGACCTCAATTCAACTCAATTTGAAGAGATCCTCAACCCGGCAAGACTGTTACTTTTCATACATTTCATAGGCATGCCACCAAATCCAGTACTCTGAAAATTGAATCAACATATTAGACACACAATCTTTTCATTTATTTATATCTTTGCACAGTTCTTTCTCAATTCATTTCTCATAATTAATTAGGCACTATGCCTCAACTATAATTCATTTGCATCATCATTGCCACAATCATGGCTTCTTATCACATCAATATCATCATCATAGCCAACAATCATGGCTTCTCATCACATCAAAATAGTATACATATATATATCATCAATTATATTGAACATCAACTAGGCAAACATATCATTTACATCATTATAACTTATAACATTAATTTCACATCTCTTTATGTCTCAATTTACATTAAGGTAATTCATCATAAAAGTATTTATATGCATCATCAATGTTCACATTTCATATTTCATATAAGCAAACATGCTTCAATCATCTCAAATCACATTAAAGCAATTTATCATACAAGTATTCATTATAACCAATTACATTGTACATACCTTTTTGATGATCATCATATCTTTCACTTGACATATTTCATCATGTCCGCCTCTTTCACAATTCATATTTCATCATTGATATACATATATATATATAGCTATATACATAACAATTTACATTATTTATAAGCATCAACAATGTAATAGATTACTTAACACCTTTATAACCAAATGTGTTAAGGTTCAAGGTATATAAATATATGTAACCAAATAGGGTTTGTACTTACCTTAAGAACCACTCACAACAATCTATACACTTCCTTTTTCCAAGAACTCTTCATCACTTGAATTAGGGCAATCCACTTTCTTCATAACCTAATCCAATTAAAATGATAAAATACATGAATCCCAATACAATTATTCACTTATTAACCTCATACTAAACCTCTAATTCACAAATTACAAACCAAAACTCTTATCTAAGTCCCCACGGTCGTGGCCTCACAACCCCACGGCCGTGGCATAGAAAGTGAATCTGTCTCCTTTGTTCGACACCTCCACGGCCATGGCTTCCAATGGCCACGGTCGTGGCAGCCAAGGGCCACGGGCGTGGCATCAAAAATACCTCTGTTTCCGGACCAAACACATGTATTCTATGTTTTCAACTTCATTAAACACAAATATACATCAATTATTCAATTCTCCAACTAATACATATCAAATCCTTACTAACCAATTTCAATAAATCATCATTATCCTCACAAATAACAATATTATCATCATCAAAATTCCAATCTAACATATTTATAAACTTTAATCTTTCACTATCATCATCTTTACATACTACCCAAATCACAATCAATATAAATCAACTCAAAGAAATGAATACTTACTTGAATATTTTACCAAATCTTCAATCTCCATCTTCAATTATCTCAAAACCCTTATAAATTTGATGTGTAAACAAATAAAATCTCATCTCTCTTTCTCTTTCTCTTTCTTTCTCTCTCTCTCTCTCTCTCTCTCGTGCAAGAAAACGAAGAAGAAGAAGAAGAAGAAGAAAAGACAATCTTTTCTTCTTTTTCCTCATACTTATCATATATATATAATAATAATAATAATAATAATAATAATAATAAAATATCTCCACCACACACTTTCATCCTTTGACTTTTCTTTTCTTCTTTTTCTTTTATAAATATTATTATTATTATTAATTAATTAATTATACTTACTTTTCCTACACCACTTTATACATTATGTATATGTGATGTATATGTTGGTATATGTATATCTCTTTTATATTACATTTATATTTCTCATATTTCTAAATACCACATATATATATATATATATAGTCCTTCATATACCTCTATCTCTTATAATATTTCTTTATTTCTTTTCTCTATCCATTAAACATATACATTCAATCCAAATACAACAATAACGCCAAAACTTTTAGGGTATATTTTGGGATATTACAATTCTCTCCCCCTTAAATAATTTCGTCCTCGAAATTATCCAGTACAATAACAATCTATGCTTAGCAAAACACTATCTAAATTTTCCATATGTTGTTAATCGTATTCTTACATTCTAATTTCATCAAATCACATAACTTTCTCTCTCCCCCTTAGAGTCAATCATCTTCTTTTAATTCCATAACTTGTCATGATATATATATCTTTACATATTTTATTACTTCTTTAACCAAACATTCAAAATAACTCATTACATTCCCAAGTAATTTATCTTTATACAAGAATCAAATCATCTTATAATATACTTATACTTTGTCCAATTATTATATTCAAAATATTTTATCACTTCATCTCTTTATAATTATTCTCTTAACTTTAACCAAAAATATCATTGATTATCCAGTCATTACAATCTCTTTTAGAATAGGCATTTATCAAACCTTAATTGATAACAATATCCTTACTTTGCACATCCAATTTCTTCTTTAAGATACTTCTCACTTAACATAAATATTAATACAATATCTTTAAATTTACTTTACAAGTAATCAACCTGTTCCTTATTATTTTCATTTATAACCAATATAACTCAATTCATCCATGACCATTTACATATCATAATATTACATTATCACATATATCTTATATTCTTAGTACAACTATACATATTAAATCTCAACAATGATTCGCAACTTTAACAAAATCCAGATCAATTAATTCATATGCCACAATATACTAACATCTCCATCTTATTTGATTCAATCCAACAATAAATTTATTTTAACTTATCATGAAATTTCACAATATACATATACATATATATATATATATGACCTAATTCCATTAGGTCAAGTTTATATTCAAATCCTAATTTCTTTAGATCCATATTCAACCAAATTATCAGAATAACAAATCACTCCAAATTATCCTTCAATATGCATATAGTTTATTTTCTATTATCTTAGTATAATTTCACCAATTCTCATGATAATCTCATAACATATTTATTATCTATAGTTCATTCACTTAAACCTTAAGCCCATTCACTTATTCACTTTATTTTATAAATATAGTCAGTATAACTTTCAATCACATTTTGTAATTTCTCCCATTTAATATCTCCTCACATTTCATATCTTTACTATTTTTACGATAATTATATTTTTTTTTCACATTATTCATAACTCAAAACATTCTCATACTTCTTTTTCCTTCCATACTTTCTATAATTATGAACAAGTTTCTAACACCAACTGAGAAAATATAACTTTACCCATTATAACTGTGCAAAGATTTAGTTTTAGTTTTAGGATACTAGATTTAGGGTTTGGTTTAGGTTTTGGGAATTAGGTTTACTAGATTATGGTTTAAGGATTAATGTTTAGGGATTTACTAAATTAGATTTAAGGGTTTATTGGATTGGTTTAAGGGTTTACAGGATCAAGATTTGGAAAAATTGAGTTATGATATTTTGAGAACAAATTAAGGATTATTGGATTAGGGTTTTGATGTTTTGGGTGGAACAACTTGAAAGTAGGGTCACTAGATGAAGAGTTTCACAAGAAATTAGGGTTTTAATTTATTATTTTAGAAAAACAGTTTAGGATTTAAGGAAATAAATTAAGTTTTGGAAAAAATTAGGGTTTTGGAATTTAATGAAATAGTTTAAGGTTTTGGATAAAGTCGGTTTAGAGTTTTGAGTTTTAACAAAACAATTTATATTTTTTTGGATTTAACAAAACAGTTTAAGGTTTTTGGGATTTAAGAAAACTATTACGGTTTTTGGGATTTAAGAAAATAGGTTAGAGTTTTGGCAACTACTTTAAATCTTAAGCTACTGGATGATTTAATAGATTGAATTTTTTTTTCATAAAATATGCAACTATGGTTCTAGCAATTAACTTTTGTGATCAATATAATACTTAAAGCAAACAAATCAAAATATGAAAAGATAACTAGCTACTGTGTGTTTAAACAAATTAAATTTAAGAAACAAAACATGCGTTTGAAGGCTCCACCAAATTGATTATTGACTCCAAGCTGCTGCATGCATCAATGTTTATTTTTGTTCTAGCCAAGATAAAGACAATGATCACTGCCTTTGTTGATGGTTGATGAAAGTTGATTTTTTACTTATTATTATTGCTTTTCTTGCTAAAATTGCCGATCGTTGTCAAAATATTAATCCTCATTATTTATAGGCAGAAACCATCCCCCGAAAACCCTAATTGCTTTGTTAATCCATCTTTAAAATGAATTTCAGCTTAATTAGGAAACACAATAGTCGGCCAAAATTCAAAATAAATTAGGGTCATGTTGATTTGGCACGTCCAAATCAACATGGAGCTATCCCATGTCAATTTGGAGTGTCCAAATCGACATGGGCCCATGTCGATTTGGACACTCCAAATCAACATGAGCATTGGCTCATCCTTGACTTAAACCATTACAATAATTTTCATTTTCTGTGCCATACATTTTTAATTTGGACCAAATAGATTCAATTTAGGGTTTTATAACTTTAACTACTAGAATTTATGCCTTGCAAAATCGGACTGACTTATTTAAAAATTATAAACTAAGTTTACATCTTTTAAAGTCAGATCAAATTTATTTTGGCATTCTTTAATTAAGACCGTATCAACTTAGGGCCAAAATTAAGGGTCTACAGTTTTGCCCCTACTCGAATGATCTTTAATTGATTCAGAGAGTGAAAAGCACGTGACTATTGAATTAATTTTGGTGAAAATAAATTAGTCTCTGGGATGATGTTGGTTTGGGTGCCTAGATCTGGTTTGAGTTATGGACTAAAAAAAAAGACTCAAGGTGGCTTGGGTTCTAGATCCAGTTTGAGTTCTGGACTCGAAAATAATTTGGATTCTGGACCTAAAGTGGTTTGGGTTTTAGACCCGAATTGATTTCTAGACTAAAAAATGATTTTGGATTTTGGACCCGAGATGGTTTGGGTTCTGGACCTCAAAATGATTTGGGTTCTAAACCCGAGGTGGCTTTGGTTTTGGACCTAGATTGAGTTCTGAACTCGAAAGAATTTGGATTTTAGACCTGAATTGAGTTCTGGACTCAAAAATAATTTTGGTTTCTGGACCCGAGATAGTTTGGGTTCTGGACCCAAAAATGATTTTGGATTATGGACCCTAGATTGAGTTCTGGACTCAAAAATGATTTTGGATTCTAGACCCGAGATGTCTTAGGTTCTGCATCAGATCTGAGTTCTGGACTCAAAAAAGATTTTGGATTCTGGACCAGAGATGGTTTGGGTTCTGGACCCGAAAATGATTTGGGTTCTGGACCTGAGATTGAATTCTGGACTCGAAAATAATTTTGTATTCTAGACACAAGATGGTTTGGGTTCTGGAACCTGTTTGTGTTCTGGACTCAAAAATAATTTTGGATGCTGGACCTGAGATGATTTGGGCTCTGGACTCGATTTGAGTTTTGAACTCAAAAATAATTTTGGGTTATGGACCCAATATAGTTTGGGTTCATGATCTGAATTGAGTTATAGACTCAAAAATAATTTTGGGTTATGGACCCTAGATGATTTGGAGTTTGAGTTCTGGACTCGAAAATGATTTGGGTTCTGGACTCGGATTAAGTACTTGTAAAAAATTAACTGTAGTCAGTAAAACATTTTGCAAGCAAAAAATTAGGCTATTTTTTACTATACCTATATACTCGTGCCTACTACATGGAAAAAATATTTATAAATATAAAAATTATTTTAGACACGCATAAAATATGTTCCCACAAATATCTATTTATTGTGTGGTATGTGAATTATTGAAACAAAAGCTAAAT
Source organism: Garcia nutans (assembly GCA_947685225.1). Classification (NCBI taxonomy): domain Eukaryota; kingdom Viridiplantae; phylum Streptophyta; class Magnoliopsida; order Malpighiales; family Euphorbiaceae; genus Garcia; species Garcia nutans. The sequence continues at coordinate 15,422,014 of CANTUV010000006.1, read as the reverse complement.
TTGACTACTGCGTTCAAAATGTAAAGTAATTTCCAATAACTGAAATGGAAAATTTGACTACTACTTGCAAAAATTAATAATGACAACTAAGAAAGTAACTTTCAATTATTGAAATGGACGAAAGAGCAATTGCATGTGACTATGTAATTGTTATTATTTGATATTACTATTATTAATTTTATATTGATATTTATATTGAATTTTTTTCTTTTTTCTTTTTTATATAAGTAGTCGTGCCATTTCAACCTTTTCAAACTGAACACTTTCATCTTCAATCCTTTCTTTAAAATTTGATATTTTAAAAGCTTAAACACTTACCATGGCTGCCACCCAGCACTCCTCCAAGTTTGGAACACGCTTAAATAATGAGTTAATTACTTACCTTTTTAATAATGGGGTTGACAAATTCCGTTATTACTCGGAATGCATATCCATTTGAGTTCCAAAGAAAGAACACCAGCGAGTGTCATTTTATTACCTATTTAATTACTAATTTGCAAAATTTGTTAGTATAATATTTGGGCATGAAAATTTATGTAAACTATACAAAAATAAATATACAAAATATACATGAACAACTTATCAAACATTTATGTACAAAACATTGATATAGTAAAATTTTTAGAAATTAGTGCATAAAAATATGTATAGAGAGATTGTTTTGCTTTATAAAGATTATTGTGCAAAAATATGCGTTGAAAAATTAAGTTAATAAAATTTATATGAAAACTATGGTAGAAAAAATTAATTTAATAATTTTACAAAATAGATGTACAAAATTTATATAATAAATATTGCACAAGAATTATCATACAAAAATATATGTGATAATTTATATGTGTACTTACCTTGACTTACTTGTTTTTGGACAGCATGATGGTTGTGATATTAAAGTGGGAGGAAATATTCACAAGGCCTGTAAATGGTACGATCGGGCCCCTCTTGCAGTGAAAAGGATGGTCTAAGAAAGCGGTTTTGAAGACTTCATTTTGCAACTAGCAGCCCGGGGTTATTAAATCAATCGGAGTGTTATCCAAGCTCTTATAGAGCGATGGCTAGATCGAACCCATACTTTCCATTTGCCCATTAGGGAGATGACGATTGGTCCAGTCGACTTTGCTGTTATAACTGACCTCCAATATGATGGGACCCTCGTCCTCCTCATCCACTTATCGGTACTGCTTGCTTTTTCTGACTTGGGCCTTGTACCTTCGTAAACATGGGGGGAAGCTACCCTTGCTTGTTTATGTCATGGCTTTGATGCGCTTTGTAGGAACAAAATGTCTTTTATTGGTCTCGCAACCATTGTCGAGGTATTGCTTTCCTTGAGACTTTTAATCCAAATAACACTTGTGTATAGACTTGAATCTTTTTTATGCACAAGTCTAGGCATATGAGTACAACTTGGTAAGGGTTTCCAATACTACATGGCCATAGGTTAGATATCCAAAACTAGGTGTCTGGTTGTTGGTCCGTAAGGAGGTGCCTGGAAGCCACCATGTTCACACTCATCGCTTCCATATTAGTCGCCTAACCTGGGACTAAGTAAGAAAAATATTAATATTAATATTAAACTTATGATAAAACACTTACATGTTTGCATTTTTGCAGGTGAATGTGTCTTGGTGGAAAGCTGATGAAAGGAATAGTAAGATTAGGTGCATGACCGATGCATTGCCCATGCATGATTCCCGTCGAATTATTGCTGGTCCAATTTGTTGTGGCCAGTTTCTTGGTGAAAGGCTACATAGCTGGTTCCTTGGACCCAACTAGAGGAGAGTACCAGCCAACATCCTAGGATTTGTGTTTAACACTATATCTATGCCGGAGCCTTATTGGAGCCGATCCCGCAATGGCTTCGATATTAAAGATTTCTCTCTTTCAACTGATTTGCAATATGCCTAATTTATCCAGGACCAGCTGTTAAATTTTAAAGTATCACATGTTGGTGTTCATAGGCTTCCTAGGGGTGAAGAAGAAGAAATAAAAGTGGAGGAAGATGAGGAAGAAGAATATGAAGGTGATGTGGAAATGAGGAGGAAAAAAGTGAGTCGTCTTGCCATTCTCACGGGGATCCCAGAGCGGGCACTTCTCATGTATTTATTATCTCATCATTACAAATGTTTCTTCTTAATTTGTGCTGACCATTTACATGATTACTGTAGGTTGCTGGTTCCCCTGGTCATGGAGCTATCCCTCTGTATGATATTCTGATACAATGACAGTTTTCTCCATTTGCTCCTTCTTACCTAGATATGTCGTCCTATCCGCAGTGTTTTGACCCAAATTACCTGGTCTGTCATCTTGTTCTATAATGATATATGTTTGTATGTATGCATGAAAAATGTATGGATTTACCCTTTCCTTGTATGGCTCACAGCGGATGCTCAAGGAGCAAAATAAAAAGCTTCGAAAGAGTCAGCTGCCAATCGCCGACATGCTGCCCATTTTAAAGAATTATACCAACAGGAGGCACGAGACTTTTGATACTTTTGATTTCATGGAATGAGGGATTCAAATGCTTCTTCATCGAGGAGGCCCCAGATTGATCTCCATGATATGCCTTCTCCCTTTTCAAGTGACAATAGAACTGAATTTCAAGGCAATAAAGGTTTAGGCGCTTCTTCCTCAAGTGGAAATTGGACAAATGATATGGACCCTCCTCCAATAGAGATGACTTTCTTAGGGATTTGTTTGATTATGGACCGCCTCTTTCTTCATAATGACTGGCTTGTAAAAACTTGTATCAAATCAAATAAAAACTTGTAACAATAACAACAACAACAACAACAACAACAACAACAACAACAACAACAACAACAATAATAATAATAATAATAATAACTTTTCTTTTTTTTTTTTTAACTTTACTTTTGTTTTTCTAAAATTTTTTTTAATTGATTCTAATGTTTGCCTAGACCGCCCTTATAGGTTTTCAGAAGTAGCAAACTGCTCAAATTTTTTCTTAGGTTGCCCTTGCAGATTTTCAACCTAATGGGCTCTCTTTTTTTTTTTTTTATAATGATCATGGATATCCTTTGTACAAATCTTGCTACAAGAGTGCCTCTGCTTACTCAGTACCCCGTTGTGGACTTCACCAAATATTTGCCACGACATCATTTCACTAGGAAATTGCTCCATCATGTTTGTTCATATGCTGACTAGATTGACTAGATTCACTCACGAGTTGTGATTAACATCCGTTGGTTGGTGCCTTGGTGGAGGATTTTCCATGTCACAATTCGGACTTATTTGACGTATGTCCCTCTTGCTGCTCTTTGTTGAGGCACTTTCTATGATCCTCATTCTCTTGACTGCCAGTACGGAGCTGTGAGCGGGGATTTTTGCCCCCACTCCCGGTGGAATGGTTCTTGCAATTTATGCACTATTTAGGCTTAGGGCCTTAGAGAACACGGACCTAAGCCCGGAGAAAATGGAGTCACCACCCGGACGAGCGGGGAAAAAGAAAGGGGTGGATGACTCAATTCCTAAGGAATCCCTAACTCCCTAATGGGTTCGAAAAAATGGGTACATGTGGGAAAGGTGAGAAATGGCCCAGCACCCCCACAACGCCCGGTTCAATGGAACCGGCCTCCTTTGCAGGTCTTAATATTATAAAATTCTTAAGTATAACAATATTATCCATATTACATGCAACAATTGAAATAAAAACATCATTATATTAAAATCAAAGTAATATCCAAACAAAAAAAATAAATGGACACCCATCGAAGATGAAAACATGTCCTTACATCATCCATGTCTAAACTAAATAGGACACCCACCGAAAGGTGGAAACATATCCTTTACATTAGTCTAAAAATTTTAAAATAAAATAAATTACATGATGCTCATGAGGTACCCAAAAATATGAAAACATACCTCTTATAATATTTGGAAATCAAAATAAATCAATAAAAGTAAATAACCATTCATCATAAATAAATCATTCATCAAAGATATTGAACAATAATAAAAAAAAATATGTAATAAACATTCATCCAATTTAAATAAAATAGTAAATATATTAACTTTAGGGATTCATGCATCAATTAGGGTTCCTAAGGTTTTATGTTCAATAACTAGGGTTTTGCATATACTAGTTTAATATGGGAGAAATATTTTAAAGTAATAAAATAACTACTGGATATTTAAAAGATTTGAGGTTTTGGATGTTTTTATGAAAATAATGTTACTATGACTTAAAAAAAGGTAGGTTTAGTTAGGGTTTTAAGCAAACATCATGAATTAGGGTTTTATAGTTTGAAACCTAGATTTTGTAGATTATGATTTAGGATTTGATGCTTTACCGTGATCAAAGTTAAGTATGGTTTTAATATTGACTATAATAACTACTTAAGTATTTTTAGATGAAACAAATATAGAAAGTCTTTAATGGAGTTATTTGAATGATTAAAATATCCCAGTGAATAAAATTATAAAAAGCTAATGTGAAGATTTGAAAACAGAACTAGGATTTATGGTTTGAATAAATTAGGGTTTAGGTTTGTATTTTGAATAAAGCTACTATATTTTGAATAATCATAATAAAGAAAGTTAAACATAAAGATTTATAATACATAAATAAATATTGAGATGAGCCCATACGGCGGTCTCGCTAGCCGATTAGCGGGCGGGGGTCAAGGGGGCAGCACCCCTTGCAATTGAAAATTAAGATTTTAGGGTTTAAGATTTAGAAAATAGGGTTTTGAGATTTTAAGGAACTAATGTTATTTTTAAAAGAATAATACTTACTGTGTAATTTTGGAAAGAAGAATTAATTAGGGTTAAAGCTTTTGATACTTGAAAAAAATAAGGCTACTGGATTTTTGAAATAGAGATTAGGTTAGGGTTTTAAAGTTTTGGAAGCAGAAGAGTAATTTAGGGTTTTTGAAGTTTTAGAAACAAAAGGATGATTTAGGGTTTTTGAAGTTTTTGATCAAATTGTATGATGAAACAATTAATCCAATTTGAATGATGAAGCTACTGTAAAGAAATAAATAAAGAAAATAGAGATTCAAACCTCCGTTCGTTGGTTCCACCAAAAATTAATTTCTGGATGAGCAATAACAAAGGCAATGTTACTGCCTTTGATGGATTGATTGCTTCTTGTTGCTAATGTCTCTTGCTTGCTATGGTTCTCTTTTGGCCGATAGAACTTTTTGAGTCTTCGATCCAGTAAATAATTTTTCTCCTTGTAAAATAATTTTTTCAACCCCTAATTCTGTGTTTTAATGTGGTATATATAGGAAAAATCTTAAACCTACTTCTAATTGTCTAAGGAAACTAAAACTAATTAGGAAAAGAAACTAAAACCAAATAGAATTTGGTTTTGGAAAAAACTGCATTTGAAAATTGCACTGGCAAAAAAAAACTGCTGCGAGCCAAGAATTGCGACCGCTGGAAAATTGCTGGCGAAAAACTGGGCGGCCAGCCAATTCAATGCAGGAATTTCAGGAAATTCCTGCGGGGAATTGGCCCAGGCTGATTCTCCTTCGGCGATGCGACGAAAAATTTCATCTCCGATTTTTCCGTTGCCGTTTATTTATTTATTTTTAACTTTACTCATATTACCATTTTTATTTTTATTAAAAATCATAAATAATAAATACTAAAATTAATATTATTTAATTAAAATACCACAAAAAATTATTTTGGACTATAAAAAAATATCGAACTAGACTGTGTCAAAAATTAAGGGTCTACAGGAGCCGAGCCTCGAGGTTTTAAATTTACTTCTGATTTGGACATGCCTCGTCTAACTGAAGTCTTCTTAGATCAATTGAGGCAAAGCTAGCCTGCACGCTACACTTATCGTCTACCATAGATTTTATATTTGTCTATAAATAATGTTAAAATGAACAACAAATATTAATAGAATATGTTTTCTTTCCTTTTTATAATTTGTCATCACCTTTTGCTATTGTGATATTTCTTTTACCTTAATAGTCAGAAAATCTAAAATAGTACTCATAGAATAATTTTAAAATTAACTCTTTTTATTAAATTAGGGAACAACCAAAAATATTCAGCCAGCATACACAAGATCACACATGTTGCCAACCAGCCCTTTTGGGTTTTTTGGTTGATAATTTTCAGTCATTTGGCTCTAATTGTTGCCTAGCCCACCCTTTCGAGTCTTCAATAGTAATACTATTTATGAATAGTAAAATTCACTATTCATGCATAGTTTTGAGTTTGTTTTCATCTGCTTGCCGTTCCTCTATAAAAGGCCATCAATTCTCCATAAAATTTCAATATTTCAATTTTAGTTTTGTAATCCTTTCAAATTTCTTTTCAATTTTAGCACATATTTTTCAAAAACAATACATGCTTCGAGGTCGCGGACTGATTCTAATGCCGAATTATTGGATATACTGGCCGGGATGCCGCTTCATCGCAGTTCCAATCAAAAGAGCGAGGTAATATTTTTTTTTACTTTTTCACTTTTATTTTTATTATGAAAAATAAATTAATTTAAATAGATTGAATAACGCGTACTTACCTGGGTCTGTGTTAGCATGATCGTTGTGTCGTTCGGGCCGGAGGCTGTATTTACAAAGCTTCGACAATGGTATGATGTAGTGCCTTCTCGGGTAAGGCGGATTATCCGAGATTGCGGCTTTGAGCAGTTTATCTTACAATTGCCGTCCGAAGAATACCAAATAGACCGAAGCGTGGTCCAGGCGTTGGCAGAGCAATGGCTGGATACAACTCATACTTTTCACTTGCCCATTGGGGAGATGACAATTGGTCCGGTCGATTTTACTGCCATAACCGGCCTTCGATATGATGGTGCTCCGGTTCCTCTAACCAATGAAATTTTAAAATTTGAAGAAATTCAGGAATTAATTTGTATGGAACCATCATATAAAGGACCTCGTAAGATAAAAATTGAGCTGATTCATAGTTATTGGATGAACTATGAAGGTCGGATTGGCAGAAACAGGGCCGAACAGTATGCCCGAGGATTTTTGTTATATCTGCTCGGTTCGACCATCTTTGGCAGCACTGAATCATCCATTCACTTATCAGCGTTGAGTGCCCTTTCTTATCTCAGAATGGTACCATCTTCTGGTTGGGGGTGAAGCTGGTCTCGCATGTCTTTATCATGGCCTTGATAAGCTTTGTCGAAACAAGAATTCTTTTGTCGGCTTGATGGTGGTTGTCGAGGTATTCTTTCTTCCACCAATGTCTTTTCCCTTTTCCTCTTGTGATCTTTATTATTATTGCAGATATGGGCATATGAACACAACCTCGTGAGAGTACCCAGCATTTCCCCAGAGAGAATCGGGTATCCGAGATTAAATTTCTGGTTGTCCGATCGTGTGAACGTTCCCGGCTCTCATCATGTGCATACTCATCACTTTGTGTTGAGCCACTTAACCTGGGATCAGGTAAAATAACATTAGTGTGCTTTAAATGTTTTGCAAAAATTTTACTTACCTTATATTATCCTGTAGGTGAATTTAGCCTGGTGGAATCCAGAAGAGCGAGCAAATTGGTCTCCTTTGATGAGGGCTGCACTATTTTTCCAACATTCTTGGTGAATTATTGCTGGCCTCGTGTCTAGTGGCTGGGTTCTCGGGGAAAGGGTTTATGAATGGTTTCTCAGCCCAGAGCAACGAAGGTTTCCAATGCAAATCCCAGAATACACTTTAAATATTATGTCGATGCCGGAGGAAGCTTGGTGGTCGGCCCGGTATGGTCATAATGCCGAGTCATTTCTCAATTTACTGGGTCCATTTTATGCCTGTTTTATTCAAATAAGACTCTTACACTTCGATGTGTCTCCTGTCGGTGTGCGGGAGATTTCCGATGGAAATGAGGGTAGAGATGAGGAGGAACATGTAGGAGAGTCTATTCCATATCTCGGGACCAATACTTCTCAGGTAAAACTCTTACTACTTTTTCATTGCAACTGCTCTTTCTTTCTTTGATTCTTTAATGATTGTTGCAGTTTATTGGCTCGTTTGATCATGAGGCTGGACCTTCTTTTACTCTCCCTTCGTTTGCTCATTCTAGCCTGCCGGATATGCCATCTCATCCGCAGGGTATTGATATGAATTACCTGGTAAGTTCCTTATTTCATAATAGTTTATGCTATATGTATGCATGATTATGTATGCTCTTACCTTTTCCCTTCTTGGCTCACAGCGGATGCTCGAGGAACAAAATAAGAAACTTCAAGAAGAGTTGGCTGCAAGTCGTCAGCAGGCTTCTCATTTTGAAAGTTTATATCATCAATCTGAATAGAATTTCCGTGACTTTCGATTTCAAGGAATGAGGGATCCCGGTGCTTCTTCATCGAGAGGCCCCCAGGCTGATGACCACGAGATCCTTTCGTCTGCTTCTGATGAGGACCATGACAAATCAGAACTCTAAGGCAATAGGGATTTTAGTGCTTCTGCTTCGGATGATCCCAGGACGAGTAATTTGCCCCTTACTCTAACAGGCGATGACTTTTTCAAGTCTTTATTTGGTGACCTACCACCACCCTCTTAGTGACATGTAAACTTTGAAATAATTGTAAGACATTGTATAATAATGAAAAATATACAATTTTCTTCTTTACTATAATATTTTTTTTTCGTTACTGCCATTTTTATTTTTCTCCTTTTTCTCCGCTACTGCCATTTTTTTTGTTTTTTTTTTCGCCAATTTTTTTATTTATAATACATCATAATTAATATCCACTTCTTTGGTTAAACCAAATCCAAAATGGAAAAAGAAATTGTGACCACTTCCTTTCCTTGTGCCATATGGTCTTATCCTTTTCCATCATCTTTTCCATTTCACTTTTGGAAAAGGTTTATTTTCTTCTATATAAATCACCTTGCATGCCATATTTCAATTCATAAACCAAGAATCTCTCTTTTAAAGTGAATACTCTCTCTGTAGCAAATTTGGTTCCCCTTTATTCATCAACCATGACCGAGCACCATCTAAAGAAAATAAAAATTCTATTTAAGAATATGGATGCCAACCATTGGAAACAAATTTCATGGTCAAAACTTGATGTTTTAAAATGCTTTCAAAATGTCAAATTGGACCACTCCTTTTTACATGTCGTGGCTTCCTTGTGGGATACGGATTCCAGAGTGTTTAGAATTAATGGCTTTGAAATGTGTCCCTTGATTGAAGAATTTGAGAACATCCTTGGAAATCCCAATAATCAACGAATGGCGTTACCCACATTGATTTCCAAAACTCAACAGAAGATGCAGATGTTATTTCAAATTTCAAAACCCGAGATTCTTCGGTTGATGAGAGGTGAAAAAATTCTACTTGCTCCTTTGATTGACTTTTGTCTTTCTTATTTGGCTCCTACTAAGGCCTGGGGACGCATGCTTTGTCTTTGCCTGCTCGGCCAATTCTTACTTGTTTCTTCTGACGGCGATATTGACCCACGAGTATTGGATATCATGGATCAAATGGAAGGAGGCTTGTCGCCGGTACCTGTGATCTTAGCCGAGACCTTAGTTGGATTAGACCGATTTAAATCAGGATTGTCAAAGAGACTGACTGGGAGCCCATTGCTGCTTCAGGTAATTACCTAAACTGCCCTTCCGGGTTTTCAATTTAGGTTTTTTTTTATCGCTCTAACTTTTGCCTAGTCCGCCCATGCAGGTTTTCGGAACTAGCGAGCTGTCCTAATTTTTGACTAAGCTGCCCTTGCGGGTTCTCAACTTAGCGGACCTCTTTTTTTTTAAAAAAAAAATTCTTTCTTCACAGATTTGGCTTCAAGAGCGTCTTTGTTTGCTTGATGCTCCCTCCATGGATTTTTCCAGATACCTGCCACGTCATCATTCTGCTAGGAAGCTGCTCCATCCTGCTTCTTCATATACTGACTGGGTTGACTGGATCCACTCACGCTCCGAAGTCAATATCCGTTGGTTAGTACCTTGGTGGAAGATTTCTCATATTACCATGCAGACACACTTGATGTACGTTCCTCTTGCTGCACTTCGTCAAGGTACATGCTATGATCCTCACCGACTTGGGCGTCAGTATGGAGCTGAGCCTCATGATTCTGACTTTGTTCCTGACCTAGACATGCCTTGCTTGACTGAAGCCTACTTGGACCGGCTAAGGCAAAGCTGGCCTGTACGTTACACTTATCGACTGCCATAGATTTTACATTTGTCAATTTAGAAAGTGTTTTGTTAAGATGAAAGAATAACTAAAGTAATAGCAGATGCTTCTTTTCCATTTATGATTTGTCATCACCTTTTGCAATTATGATTATTTATTTCATCCGTGTATGGTCATATACTCATAACAGTGCACAAAGAGCAATTTAATCATTAATTCTGTTTTATTAAATTGGGGAAAAACCAAACATAAAGCCTGCATACACAAGATTACTCCTGTTGCCAATCAGGCCTTTCGGGTTTTCTAATTGACGATTTTCTCTCATTAGCCCTAATTGTTGCCTAGCCCACCCTTTTGGGTTTTCGGAACTAGCGAACTGCTCTAACTTTTTCCTAGGCTGCCCTTTTTGGGTTTTCAACCTAGCGAGCTCTTTCTTTTTCATTTTTCATACATAAAACCTCTTCAACCTGTCAATGTTTACTGGCTCACTAAATTCGTTCCCATCCATGTCTGATAACTTTACCGCACCTTTTCTCATGACTTGTTTCACGACATATGGTCCTTCCCAGCTAGGTCTAAACTTCCCTCTTGGATCAGATACATTAGGCTTACATTGCTTCAATACCAAATCCCCAACCCTGAATCTTCAAATTTTGACCATTCTATTGTAGGTCCGAGCTATCTTCTTTTGATACAATTGGTGATGATACAGTGCCTTTAGCCTTCTCTCTTCTAATAGAGCTAACTGAGTGTATCTGCTTGCTACCCATTCTGTTTCAGGCAGCTCCGTGTTGCGCTCGAATTAACTCTACCACAAAGCGTCACTCGCAAGTATACGAGGTAGCTGTAGTAAAGGTGATCACCCCAAGGTCATTCTCTCAAGGAAGCTAAAGTGGTTAATTGCTTATCAGATTATGTTTAACAAGTAATAAAGAGATTTATAAATTGCTAAATAATGAAGAAGATTGATTAAAGTTTAAAACAATAAAAGTAAATTGAGCTGAGTTTTGATTCACTTGATAGAATGGTCTAGGGTTTGCACTTCTCTACTACTTATATGTATGAACGGTTATTCCTCTTAACTAATTCAATTTCAAAGATTAAATCTCAAACAACTCAACTAATCGGGTCAAGGAAATAAGCTCTCGCATTCAAACCTCTTTCAACTAATCTTGTTATAAGTGAAATAATCTTTTTAATAGGTTATATCTCTAATTCACCTAAGTCCCTAATTGAAATGTTCAAGTATTAAACTTCATCTCTCGATCCATCATCTAATACCTTAAAACACATAATTGGTTGTCAATCAATTATATATTAACAATGTTTCATTCAATCAAGGCTAAAGAAATTATTAGCTAAGAGAAAAACCAATTCATACAATCATAGCAGATCTATACAAACCCTAGACTAGATCAAATTAGTTCATAATGCAATCAATCATATTCATCTCATTAATGTTCAAAGAAATCAAGAGAGACATGATAATATCCATTCAATGAAAATAAAGAGAATAAGTTCGAGAACAAAACCAAGTTACAACTCCTTGAAGCTTCTGAAGAATCTCTTGTTCAAATCTTGCAAGAAGGATGAAACAATGGTATGAACAATCTAATCTAAAACTAGTTTTGATCTAAAGTTTAATCAAAATCAAGAAAACTAATGTTAAACCCTAAAACTTTTCTCTGACGGCTCAAAACTTTGCTCCAAATCATCAACAGCTCTCAACCTTAGTTCTTCCTTTTCCTTTTATATGAAACGTATGCTTTAAAATCCGTTGCGCGTTTAGTTCATGAGGGACACGGCCAAGTCAGAAGTGACTTGGCCATGTGAGTGTTCTTTGGAGGGACACGGCCAGGTGACTTGGCCGTGTCCCTTGCCTGTGTCCACCACTGCTTACCTATCTTCTTTTCTTCTTTGTTGAGTGACACGGCCAAGTGGAGCTTGACATGGCCGTGTTGAAGCCTTTTGGAGGGACACAGCCAGGTGACTTGACCGTGTCCCTTGCCTGTGTCTTCTACTGTGAGTTTTGCTTCTTCTATTCCTTTGGAACTTGGTGAGACAGGGCCAAGTCAGAGTGACTTGGCCGTGTCTGGGCTTCATTGGAGGGACACGGCCACTGACTTGGCCGTGTCCCTTACATGTGTCTGCTTCTGTGAGTTGCTCTTCTTCTTTAACTTGATATGGGACACGGCCAGTGACTTGGCCGTGTCCTCTGCCTGACTGGCCGTGTCCTCTGCCTATGTCAGCTACTGTGCATTCTTCCTTTAGTCTTGGTTCCTTGGCTTTTTTAACCTAAAACAAAACATCAAATAACTTTAAACAAAAACTAAATAAGCAATAACTAACAAAACATAAACACATACTAAAAACTAGATCAAAAACAACATAAACATTGAAATAAACTAAAACTATCAAAATTAATGAAAACACTAAACAAACCGATAAAAACTAACAAAATACCTAAATAAAACAATAATTATCATAATAAACAAACTACAAATCTATGACAAAAACTAACAAAACAACTACCCCACACTTACAACTTTGCTTGTCCTCAAGCAAATTCACATGGCATAAATTAAAAACTCAAACAACCTTAACTATAATTCCAACATATAAGATGAAATCCTTAAAGACATTAGACATAAATAATTGCAATTTCCTTCAATCAAGATTTTCTTAACTCATTCATTAATCCAGACATACAAATCTTATCTCTCATCTAAGTGTTTCATTCGATTTCAAAAGTTAATCACTCAAACCACTCATGATTGCATACTACCATAAACTTGCTTAATTATCCAATCTCCCTCACTGATTTTCTCAAGAAATAATCCGAAGGTCTTTTATTTGGATGCAATGGGGCTAAGGTGAAGGTGTGAGAAACGACATTTAAGCTAGAGCATCAAGAAATGGAGTATCTAAACTCATAACTCCCTCAAATGGCATACTCACCAACCCTTGATAATCTTACATATTTGCATAAAAATACATGAGTCAACATTCCTCTTTTGATAACCAATGCTAGAACATATATGAATTTTGTATATATATATGTAACTTTTCTTTTATTTTCTCTCTTTCTTTCTTTTTTTTTTACTTTTATCATTTTTTTAAATATATATATATATATATACAAAATTAAGAATTGCATGGAACATCTAGCTTAAAATATAGAGGAAAAGAATAATGACTCTTAATCAAATACAATGTGCAAAGTATGCATTTCAACCCCCAATAGCACTACTTTTTTTTTTTACTTGCTTACCCCACACTTTGAAACAAACCACCCTATTGTCATATCATAAAACTCCATTCCTTAATGCAGGTATGATGATAATAAGAGAAAGTTGAGCTGTGAATTGTGTTGATCAAACAAGAAAAGGTCAAAGGCTCAACTTGGCTCACTAAGGAATTAAATATTAAAGGAGGTCTTTTTAAGCTAAAGGGCTAGCCTAATTTGCCTTCATCATTTTAAAACTTGAGATTAAATCATAATGTGAGTTCAATCAGTATGCAAAAGCAAACTCTAGAGATGCAAAATCATGAAGGTGCACACTTAAGAAAAGAAAATCAATCATTTAATCTATAAGGCTCAAAACTCACAAAGGTGGGTTCTCAAAGATTTATATGTCATGAACCGCAGAATGTGAAAATTGATCCTGAATGAATTCAAATGCTCATATCTACACTGATACTAAAGTCTCAACTATAATGCTAGAATCACAAAAAAGATCAATAAATTTTCAACAATTATACCATGCACAACACAATAAAACATACCAAGGCAACCAAAGCAAAAATTAAAGAAAAGCTAAAAGATTAACCCACACTTTAGAATTTACATTGTCCTCAATGGAAAACAAGAATAATAAAGAGAAAGAATTAAGGGACAACCTGTCTTCCATCGTACCTTGGTGAGGCAAAACCTAATTTTCCATCACAAACACAATTGTTCAAAAATAAGATGTAAGAGACTTTAGGGTTTCTATTTATTTAAACTAAACATAAAATCAAAAATGCAAAATACAAAATTATAACTATGAAAAAGAAATTCAAACTAGTGGGTTGCCTCCCATTAAGCACTTCTTTATTGTCATAAAGCTGGACATCATGCAAGGTCTAGGGATCATGGATCAAAGTGCTGTCAATGATCCTCAATTCCTGAAATCCTTCTTTATATGGTTTAACTCTATGTCTATTTGCTTTAAAAGTCTTATTAGTTCTAGAGTTAAACAATTCAATGGCACCAGAAGGACATACCTTAGTTACCTTGAAAGGACCACTCCATCTAGATTTGGGTTTACCTGGAAACAGACGGAGTCGAGAATTAAAAAGTAAAACTTTCATACCTGGACTCAATGTCTGATGCATAATAAATCTGTCTTGAAGTGCTTTAGTGTGATCCTTATAATTCATCGAGCTCTCATATGCCTTTGGGTTAAGGCATCTTTGGGTCTTCCCACTGATTTAGCCCCATCTTCTAAAGTCAGTGTCAGCTCCAATTTATCTGGGGAACCTGTCTGCAAGAAAGCATCTGAAACAATTGCTTCAACATAATTAATTAAAGAACATTCCTCATGTAAAGCAGTTGTAGGAATAAGAGAAGTGTTAAAAATAGAAAATTCCACAGTTTGTCCCAAAACAGTCATTGATAATTTTCCATTTTTAACATCTATCAAAGTGTTAGTAGTCGCCATAAAAGGCCTACCCAGTAGAATGGTGTGTGCAGATGGTGAAGAATTACCTACTTCCATGTCAAGAACAATGAAATCCACAGGTACTATCAACCCTCCAACCTTAACTAACACATCTTCTATAACCCCTTTCGGGAATCTAAAAGACCTATCAACTAATTGCAACACCATTTTTGTCGGTTTAAGCTCCCCTAGTTCTAATTCTTGGAACACAGAATAAGGCATCAAATTCACACTAGCTCCTAAATCACACATGCCCTCAGTTCCTTTCCCATTCCCCACAGAAATTTGAATTATAAAGCTTCCAGGATCCTTTAGTTTGGGAGGTAGTTTATGCTGCAGAACAGCACTAGCTACCTCTGAAACTATCACCTTTTCATTCATCTCATACCTCTTTTTCTTGGTGATTAGGTCTTTGAAGAACTTGGCATAAGCCGGTATGTTTTTTATTGCATCCAGTAAGGGTAAGTTAATACTTACCTTAGACATCATGTTGAAGATGTTAGAAAATTGCTTATCTACTTTATCATCCTTCAACCTGCTGGGGAACGGTATAGGTGGCTGGTATGGATTGCTTGTCTTATGTAGATCTGCTGTAGGGGACTTCTCCACTGATCTTTCTCCAGCACCTTTGTTCTTTGATTCTCCTCCCCCCTTGTTCTCTTTGTTTCCTGCATTCACAGAATCACTTTCAACATTATTATAAATTTCCTTACCACTTCTAAGAATAGTCACAGATTGTGCCTGCTCAGGTTGACTTGGGAATTTCCCCTTTTGTTGAATCTTCATCTATTGTGCAAGTTGTCTAACTTGAGTCTCCACTTTTTTAAAAAATGCTTCTAAGGAATCCAGCCTCTTGTTGGTCACCTCTTGATTTTTAGCACTGACTTGGATAAAAGCTTGTAAACTTTCCTCCAAACTCTCTATCCTAGACTTCCCTTGATTTGAGGATTGGCCTTGCTCTTGGTTCTGTCTTTGAAGAAAATGGAAAGGCTGCTGAGAATTATTTGTTCCCCAAGAAAAATTTAGGTGATTCTTCCAACCAGGGTTGTATGTATTTGAATAAGGATCATTCCTGGCCCTTGGTTGAAATCCTCCCATAGCATTGACTTGCTCAGCTTCATTCCCATATGATTCATATGCAGAGGGACAAATGTTTGCTCCATGCCCGACAGTTCCACAGATTCCACACGCTTCTTGAGTAGATGAAGAAATATTGTTCTTCATATTCAGCATCTGCACTTGCTTTGTTAACTCAGCTATTTGATTGACCATCTCACTATTTGCTTCTAGTTGATTCACCCCTTTGCTTCTTCCTCTTACACTCTTCTGTTGAGAATTAGCTCTCAGCATCTCAAAAATATCATAAGTTTCAGCTGCTGTCTTTTCTCCCATGGCTCCCTCAGCTGCATTATCAACAGTGTTCTGAAATTGCTGGGTTAAACCATCATAGAAGAACTGATTAAGAAGTTGAAGCGGGTAATGATGGTGTGGACACTGGATCAATAGCATCTTAAATCTGTCCCAAGCTTCATGAAATGGCTCTCCTTCAAATTGAGAGAATGTAGCAATCTTCCCTCTCAATTCAGCTGTCTTTTGATGTGAATGAAACTTGCCCATGAACTTGTTATAAACTTGCTCCCAAGTTGTCAAAGAGTTTTCGGGCAACATCATAAGCCAGCTCTTAGCTCTATCCTTCAAAGTATATGGAAAACACCTCATCCTCAACTGATCCTCTGTTAATCCTCCCAATGGAATAGTGTTGAGGGTGGAGTAGAAATCCCTAATAAAGTTCAAAGGATCTTCATTTGGAACTCCATAGAATGATGGCAGCATGTTGTAGTGAATGTTCTTCAACTCGTAATTTCTTGCTGCATCTGTCAGTCTTATGCAAGAGGTGGAAGTTCCAATGACAGGTCTAGCAAAGTCTCTCATTGTTCTTTGCCTTTCTTCAGCCATTTTAACTGATTGTGCAGAATCTGACTCAAATTCAAAAGTGTCCTCCTCTGTATCAAATCCGGTATAGAGCTCAAACTCTTCTCTGCTCCTTTTCACTCTCTGAATTTCTGGAATGAATGGATGTAGCTCTCCTTCGAGTGATCTCCTGCCTTGCATAAACAAAATTTCTAGAAAAAGAAATTATTAAAAGCAAAAGACAAAATAAAATAAAAAATAAACAATGAAAAATAATTTAAAATAATTTTGCCTAATAAACAATTTCGCCAATTAGCCTCCCCAACAGCGGCTCCAGAAACTTGTTGCGCTCGAATTAACTCTACCACAAAGCGTCACTCACAAGTATACGAGGTAGCTGTAGTAAAGGTGATCACCCCAAGGTCGTTCTCTCAAGGAAGCTAAAGTGGTTAATTGCTTATCAGATTATGTTTAACAAGTAATAAAGAGATTTATAAATTGCTAAATAATGAAGAAGATTGATTAAAGTTTAAAACAATAAAAGTAAATTGAGCTAAGTTTTGATTCACTTGATAGAATGGTATAGGGTTTGCACTTCTCTACTACTTATATGTATGAATGGTTATTCCTCTTAACTAATTCAATTTCAAAGATTAAATCTCAAACAACTCAACTAATCGGTCAAGGAAATAAGCTCTCGCATTCAAACCTCTTTCAACTAATCTTGTTATAAGTGAAATAATCTTTTTAATAGGTTATATCTCTAATTCACCTAAGTCCCTAATTGAATTGTTCAAGTATTAAACTTCATCTCTCAATCCATCATCTAATACCTTAAAACACATAATTGGTTGTCAATCAATTATATATTAACAATGTTTCATTCAATCAAGGCTAAAGAAATTATTAGCTAAGAGATAAACCAATTCATACCATCATAGCAGATCCATACAAACACTAGACTAGATCAAATTAGTTCATTATGCAATCAAACATATTCATCTCATTAATGTTCAAAGAAATCAAGATAGACATGATAATATCCATTCAATGAAAATAAAGAGAATAAGTTCGAGAACAAAACCAAGTTACAACTCCTTGAAGCTTCTGAAGAATCTCTTGTTCAAATCTTGCAAGAAGGATGAAACAATGGTATGAACAATCTAATCTAAAACTAGTTTTGATCTAAAGTTTAATCAAAATCAAGAAAACTAATGTTAAACCCTAAAACTTTTCTCTGACGGCTCAAAACTTTGCTCCAAATCGTCAACAGCTCTCAACCCTAGCTCTTCCTTTTCCTTTTATACGAAACGTATGCTTTAAAATCCATTGCGCGTTTAGTTCATGAGGGACACGGCCAAGTAAGAAGTGACTTGGCCGTGTGAGTGTTCTTTGGAGGGACACGGCTAGGTGACTTGGCCTTGTCCCTTTCCTGTGTCCACCACTGCTTGCCTCTCTTCTTTTCTTCTTTGTTGAGTGACACGGCCAAGTGGAGCTTGACATGGCCGTGTTGAAGCCTTTTGGAGGGACACAGCCAGGTGACTTGGCCGTGTCCCTTGCCTGTGTCTTCCACTGTGAGTTTTGCTTCTTCTATTCCTTTGGAACTTGGTGAGACACGGCCAAGTCAGAGTGACTTGGCCGTGTCTGGGCTTCATTGGAGGGACACGGCCAAGTGTGTCTGCTTCTGTGAGTTGCTCTTCTTCTTTAACTTGATATGGGACACGGCCAGTGACTTGGCCGTGTCTTTTGCCTGTGTCAGCTACTGTGCATTCTTCCGTCAGTCTTGGTTCCTTGGCTTTTTTAACCTAAAACAAAACATCAAATAACTTTAAACATAAACTAAATAAACAATAACTAACAAAACATAAACACATACTAAAAACTAGATCAAAAAAACATAAACATTGAAATAAACTAAAACTATCAAAATTAATGAAAACACTAAACAAACCGATAAAAACTAACAATATACCTAAATAAAACAATAATTATCATAATAAACAAACTACAAATCTATGACAAAAACTAACAAAACACTCCGCTTCTAAGACTACTCTCAATGACTTGATCTCAATCTCAATTGGCAATACTGCTTCCATCCCATAAACCAAAGAGAACTCATCCTATATCCCCATAAAGCAAAGGGAAGCATTTCTGACCAGTCCCTGTAAGTCTTGGTCATCTTGGACAGAATTTGCTTAATTGTCTTATTTGTTGCTTCCACTGCACCATTAGCCTTTGGTCTATAAGGAGAGGATCAGTGATGATGGATTTGGTACTTGGAGAATAAATCCTTAACTGCTCCTTGAAACTATACCCCATTGTCTGATATCACACTGTGCGGGACCACATATCTGCAGATGAGATTCTTTTCGATAAACCTAGCCATTTGACTTGCACCCAGCTTGTTAAAGGATTCGGCTTCGACCCATTTCAAAAAATAATCAACTGCTACCACAATAAAACGGTGCCCGTTTGAAGCTGTCGGATGTATCTCTCCTATAATGTCGATACCCCAGGTGGCAAAGGGCCAGGGTGAAGACATTGAATGCAGTTCTTTAGGAGGCATATGATTCAAGTTACCGTACATTTGACATTGTTGGTACTTATTGACAAACTCAATACAGTCTCTCTCCATGGTTAACCAATAGTAACCTTGTCGAATAATCTTCTTAACTAGGGCCAAACCACTCATGTGCGGATCGCAACTTCCCGCATGTATTTCTGACATGATGCGCTCCACTTCGGGCTTTCTTAAACATCTCAAATGCACCCCATCGGGCCATCTTCGATATAACTTCCCATGGAATGTGGTGTATTGCAATGACCACCGCCTTATGGCTCTTCTCTCTTTCTTTGTTGCCTCCGGCGGGTATTCTCTTTCTTCCAAAAATCTCCTTATGGTATCATACCGTGCATCATGGTCTGTATCAATTTCCATGAATGTTTCATATTCATAGCAAGGAGTTGATGAACTAGTGAAGACCAGAGGCTTAAGGAATAAGCTAACAGGATTTTCCCATACCGAAGCCAATGTGGCTAGGGCATCAGCCATCTCATTTTCTTCTCTTGACAAGTGTATAAACCTACACTCATTAAAATTCTTCTTTATCATGGTCAGGTAATGATGGTATGGTTTTAATTTTTCTTCTTTCAACTCCCACTCTCCATTTTCTTGGGATACTACTAGCAACGAATCACCATAAACTTCCACCTTATCTACCTTCATAAACATTAGGGTTTCCAAACCGAAAATACAAGCTTTGTACTCCACCATATTATTGGTTGCCCTAAATTTCAACTTTTTGGCTAAATGGATGAGTTCCCTTTTGGGCGATTCTAGTATAACTCCCACACCTGCTCCTTTCCTGTTTGCTGCTCCATCAAAATACATTTTCCACCCTTGTACTTCAATTGCTTCTAAATGTTCATCTGGAAATTCCAAGATTACCTCTTCACTTTCTGGTAATGGTTGTTGAGCTAGAAATTCTGCCACCGCTCTACCTTTGATTGTTTTTCTGGTTAAATACTGGATCTCAAATTCTTCTAATATTATCAACCATCGACCATATTTCCCAATTAAAGAGGGTGTCTCCCTTAAGTATTTCATTGGATCCAACCTGGAAATTACTTGCACACTATATGATTGAAAGTAATGCCGCAACTTCTTAGAAGACCAAACCACGGCTATGCATGTCTTTTCAATAATACTATACTTAATTTCATAAGGTAGGAGCCTTCTACTTAAGTAGTAAACGGCATGCTCAATCCCCGACTCATTTGCTTGGTCTAGCATGGCTCCTATTGACTCTTCTTCTACTGCTAAGTATAGTAATAGAGGTTTGCCGGGTTTAGGTGGTTTCAAAATAGGTGGATTCAACAAATACTCTTTTATTCGATCAAAGCCCTTTTGACATTCTTCGTTCCATACGACCGGCTGATTCTTCCTAAGCAACTTGAAGATAGGCTCACAGATTGTTGTGAGCTTTGCTATAAATCTACTAATGTACTGTAGTTTACCAATGAATCCCCAAACTTCTCTCTCCATCTTAGGGACCGGTATATCCCTAATTGCTTTGACTTTTTCAGGATCTATCTCGATGCCATTTTGGCCAATTACATGTCCCAACAACTTACCTGAGGTAACTCCGAATACACACTTCTTCGGGTTTAATCTTAGCTTATACTTCAAAGCTCTATCAAAGAATAATTCTAAATTCTGGAAGTGTTGGTCTCTTGTATCCGACTTAACCATCATATCATCAACATATGCTTCAACTTCTTTGTGCATCATGTCATGAAATAATGTGGTGGCCATCCTTTGGTAAGTTGCTCCAGCATTATTTAAGCCGAAAGGCATTACCCTATAACAAAATATACCCCATGTAGTAGTGAAGGCAGTTTTGGCTTTATCCTCTTGGGCAACACTTGATTGTATCCGGAAAATCCATCCACAAATGAGTGTAGTACGCTAGAGGCTGCACTATCAATGAGTACATCTATATGAGGTAAAGGAAAATCATCCTTAGGGGAAGCCTTGTTCAAATCTCTATAGTCCACGCAGACCCTTATCCTCCCATCTTTCTTTGGCACAGGTACTATGTTGGCTAGCCACTCTGGGTATTCTATCACTTCAAGGAACTTCACTTGTATTTGCTTAGTGACTTCTTCTTTAACTAATTCAGCCCACTCAGGTCTTAGTCACCTAAGCTTTTGTTTGACAGGTTTAATGTGAGTGTAAGTAGGAATATGATGCTCGACTATGTCTCGATCTATCCCAGGCATATCCTCATAAGACCAAGCAAACACTTCTTCATATTTTTTAAATATTTTTTCAAATCTCTCTCTCTCATCAGGAGTAAGGTCGGATGCTATGCTAATATTTTTAGGATTTTCAATTGTTCCCAAATTTAATGATTGTGTGTTAACAGAATTAATATTAAAGATGCTCATGTAACTGCTATTTGAATGTATGCAACCATTAGGAGAAACATCACACAAGTAAGCAAAATCAGACTTTATTGCATTCATTTTGGAAAAGAAAACATCATCATCCTCATACAAAGTAGACAAATTAAAATCAAAATCAAAATCATTGTTCTCAGAATCATAAAGCAGGATGTCTTCAAACTTTTCTTCAACCAGGGCAGCAATCTTTTCCGGAGTCTTCTCGACTTTCAGGGCAGCTTCATTCTTCTCTTTGTTGATTGACAGGGTGAGTTCTTTCTTCACTTGCTCCACTAGCTCAGCAACATCTGCAAAAATTTCAAAACCGGGGATTAACTTACCCATGAACATGATTGGCTCAGGCTTTCCTTGGAGTGGTCCCATATCTGGAGCTTTGACAAAGATCTCTTCAAGTGGTGGGAAGCTCATCTTCTCATTCTTCTTTGCTTGGACATTGTCATCTTCATCATATCCTAACCCTTTCTTGGATGTTTGAGTTCTAAAATCTAGCAACTTTGTCAAACCGGCCTTACTCTTTCCAAGACCAGCTCCGGGAAGGTAGTTCATGTTCTTCATCATATTCAAGACTTTAGAGTCCACTACTTCATCATCAGAAATTGCAACCACTTGAAAAACATTGAGGGGCCTTTCAACCATTAGGGCATTAACAATCTCATTATCTTCAGCTTCAATGACCACTGTCTCATTTCCGTTGGGAAATTTGATCTTTTGATGAAGGGTGGAAGGAACTCCACCAAGAGGATGAAACCATGGTCGCCCCAAGAGTAAGGCAAAGGTAACTGGTATGTCTAAAATAACAAACTCCACAATAGATTCAATTGGACCAACCTTGACGGCCGCTTTGAAAGTCCCTTCGGCATGCCTCTTAGTGTTGTCATAGGCACGAATTGTTACCTCGGTTGGGTTTAAATCTCTTGTTGACATGGCTAGCTTTGGTAGTATCTTAAGTGGATAAACATTTATGGCAGACCCATCATCGACCATTACACAAGGAGTCCTCTTCCCCTTAACTTCTATTTTGATAAAGAGAGGGCGGATGTGGTCTCTCCCTTCCTCTGGCAAGTCCACATTAGAAAAAGAAACTGCTCCCATACTAACTTCGCTCTTCTCTTGAACCTCTTCACATTTCATTACTTCCCCAATTTTTATGAAGTTGATCAACTCCTCCGGTGTTGTGGAGGTAGAAATCGGCATGCTAGCCAAGGCTTTGGCCATAGTCTCTCGGTGATTTTTAGAAGTAGCTAACACGTCCCAAATGCTAACACTTGCTTGGGTTCTTTTTAATTGTTTGAGTACAACATCATCTTCTTCCACTTCAACTTCCTTCCCCTTATTAGTTTCTACCTCCTTAGGTGGTGGCCTTGCATAAGGCTTACCGGATCTAGTATTCATCACCTCATCTTCTTCGGGCTCGGACCAAGTCCACTCCTCCTTCTTGGGTATATCATCATCACTGTCACTTGAATCCCAAAACCTGTTCACAACACAAATTGCTACTTCTCTACCCATCATAGTTTGTTTAACTTCATTAAATTCCTCTTCTTCTTTGATTTCTTCTCCTCCCACATCTTGAAAAGAAAATATGATAAAATCCTCATGCAAACCTCCTCCAATCATGAAGGTTGCTGGTGGTGGTACTCTATTGAACTTTGGCAATGGGTTGTCTTTGGTATTTGGCTTGTTGGGCTCGGGTAGCTTCCCATTATCAATTAAGTTTTGGATCTCATGTCTCAATCTCACACATCTATCCGTGTCATGTCCTTGCATTTGGTGAAATTGACAAAATGCTTTGGTGTCAAAATTAGGCGGGAGAGGATTAGGCAAAGGATGAGGATTTAAGGGTTGTAGCAATCCCTTTCTTTGAAGCTTGTTGAGAACCCAAGACATCGGTTTTCCCAATTTCAAAAATTGTCTCCTTATTCCTTGGTTAGTAGCATTAACACCGACGGCCTTTTGCATGCTTTGGCTACCAGGTTGATATCTCCCTTTCTCGTTCCTTTTTGTTGCAAAGCGGCTCTTCTTCCTTTCCCATTCTTCAATTTGTAAACCAGCTTGAAGAAGATCTTTGAAATCACGGATGAGTGTATGAGACATCATCTCACGAAGACTAGGTAACACCCCTCTCACAATCATCCTTATTTGATCGGATTCATCGGGCCTCTTCTTGAGTAAAGCAGCCTTGTTTCTCCATCTCTTGACATAGTCTACAAAATTCTCATTCGGCCTTTGCCTAATGGATTCCACTTCCATCAAGGTAACTTTCAATTCAACATTATATCCATATTGTTGGATAAAGGCTTTATAAAGTAGATCCCAGGTTTTTTGTGTTCCATCATCTAAGGTATTGAACCAATTTTGGACAACAGGGTCCAATGAGAGCATAAAGTACCTTAGGGTTTGAGCCTTAGTAGCTTGGGCAGATTGCATGGCAGTGACATATTGCTTCACGTGAAGATGAGGATTTCCGGTGCCATTATACTTAGCAAAGGAAGGCATCTTGAATTTATAAGGGACTTCTTCATCTTGTTCAAATAACTTGTCAACTTCGGACATCTCTTCGGTTTTCATCTTCTTCTCAAATTTCTTTTCTAAATCAGCAATCATCTTTTCAACATCAGATGTCTCGGTCTTTTCAATAGTTGCCTTCTCGACAGCCTTCGGTTCTTTCTTCTTTTCTTGAACCTCTTGGTAGTATTGAGCCCAATCATCATCATCATCAATGACCACCTTTTCATCATCCAAAGCTACTTCATTAATTTTAGTCTTCCCTTTGTCCTTTGGTTTCTTAGTGCTAGCAGATGCCTCGGCATGGTTTTCTAAGATTGCAGTCAATTGGTTCTTCATGGTCTCAGCTAGGGCCTCTTTGATTTCTTCCATCTTGGCATTGAGGACCTCATCCACCATCCTTTGAATTTGTTCGGGCTCCATTGTTTTTGGTGAGCAAGTGATTGAGTCGTTGCTTGATGCTTCGTCTCCGGCATAGGTCGGATTGTTGTAAGCTTTAGAACTATCATAATCCAGGGCTGTGAGCCAAAGAGGATCAATGATATGAGATGCAAATGTATGCATGTATGCACAAACAATAGACAAAAAGGATAAATAGGACGTTCCTTCCAACCTTATAACATCCACACACGAATGGCGAGTCCCTTTTTCCTAGGTATATGGTTAACAAAATACCAACATGGGGTATCTTGCTTTCGAATAATTCCCTCGGACATTTCAACCAATAGTTATATTTTCGAAAATGGAAATCAATCCATGATAATTCCCATTAATTAGGTTTTAATCCATTCAACCAACAAAAGTAGCTTTTATGCTAT
The DNA here is from genome assembly GCA_947685225.1 of Garcia nutans. Lineage (NCBI taxonomy): Eukaryota > Viridiplantae > Streptophyta > Magnoliopsida > Malpighiales > Euphorbiaceae > Garcia > Garcia nutans. Next base: position 15,397,014 of record CANTUV010000006.1, on the reverse strand, counting down.
ATTGGATTAAAACGAAATTAAAAGGCTTATTATAAATAGATTTCTCACTTGAAAAGAGGTAACTAGTGATTCATGCCAAAAACAAGCCCATGGTTAATTTATTCTTAGTGTAAACTAGGCCCACAATTGATTTTTGGTATTTCATAATTGACCTAAATATTTTTGCAAGCTCTTTGTAAAAAATAGTTTTGTTTCTAAGCCCATTGTAAAAGATTTTAGAAAAATGGATTTTGGGCTTAGTATTTGGGCCATGAGCCAAAGAATCTTTGATTTGTTTTAGAAAAGTCTTATGTCCAAAGAACATCTTGAAAAATTTTGAAAATAGTTTTGGTCTTTTGGATTTTAAAGAAAAAATTTATTTTGAGCTTGCAAATGTACTTGGGTCATATTAGAAAAAGAACAAACTAAATAAGCCATGATTTGGACTAAGATAAACTAACCATAGTCAAACAACATGCATTTAGGATAAAACCTAAGGAAAGTAACTAGGCCAATTACATGAGCTTTAGTCTTTGGGTAGAAAGGCTTAGGTTCCCATAGCAAGTATATACCAAATGGTACGATGCTATGAGTGATTATGCCACGCTCGATCTCCATACCTTGAGTGAAAGTATGGTATCCCTTATATAACATAACACGGGTAACACGGGCATCCTAACTCACGCACACGATGCAATCTAAGATGATGCAATGGATAATATCATTATAAGAAAGAATAGAATAATAAAAAGACCAATGGAATCAACTTCTCTTATCCCCAGTGGAGTCGCCACTCTGAGCGGGGATTTTGGCCCCCACTCCCGATGGAATGGTTCTTGCGACTTCGGTACTGTTTAGACTCGGGGCCTTAGAGAACACGGACCTAAATCCGGAGAAAATGGAGTCGCCACCCGGACGGGCTGGGAAAAAGGAAGGGGTGGATGACTCGATTCCTAAGGAATCCCCAACCCCTTAATGGGTTCGGAAAGTTGGGTACATGTGGGGAAAGTGAGAAATGGCCCAGCACTCCCACAACGCCCGGTTCATTGGAACCGGCCTCCTTTACAGGTCTTAATATTATAAAATTCTTAAATATAATAATATTATCCATACTACAAACAATAAAAGAAAGTATCATTATATTAAAATCAAAGCAATGTCCAAACAAAACAAAACAAATAAATGGACACCCATCCAAGGATGGAAACATGTCCTTACATCACATGCCTAGATAGGACACCCACCAAAAGGTAGAAACATGCCCTTTACATAAGTTCTAAAATAGAAAAGCAAATTAAATTACATGATGTTTAAATAATGAGGTACCCACCAAGTGGAAACATACCTCTTACAACTTTTGGAAATCTAAATTAATTGATCATACATCATAAATAAATCATTCATCAAAGCTATTAATCAAGATATAAAATAAACATCCATCCATGATAAGTTAAATAAATCAAGTATTGAATTCAAATAAATTAAAGCATAAGAAATAAATCAAAGCATAATCAAGTATGGAATTGAATAAAGCAAATAAAAGTTCAAGTATAGCTACTATTTCCATTTAGGGTTTTTTATCTCATGTGTTAAGGTTTTGGAAATTTCTAAAATTAAACTACTGTGACTTTTTATAGAATTAAAATAAATTAGGGTTTTATGTTTTAAAAGATTGATAAGACTCTTTGATTAAACAAATTAAGGTTTGAATGATGAAATCATGAAACTAGGGTTTTGAATACCTTAAAATACTTAAATTTGTGATTTTTGGTTTATTGAACTTTAAGCTACTGTGCAATTTTTGGGTTTTCATGTTTTTATGTTTTTTTATATTTTAAAGGGATTAGGGTTTAAGATTTTAAAAGGATTAGGTTTTATTATTTTAGGTTTAAAAGTTGAATTTTGGATTTTAGGCTTTAAAATTAGGGTTCTCGGGTAAAAGATAATTTTTAGGGTTTTAAAAATCAATTTGATATTTTATGAAATTTTATGAATTTAAACAAATGAATTGAAGTTTTTATAAGTAGAAAAGATGTTTTTTAAGGTTTTTTGAATGAAATAGAACCTACTTTAAAATTTTGAAAGAAACAGAATTTGATTTTGGTTTTGTAGAAAAATATGTTCAATTAATGTTTTAAGGTCTTTAAGAAGAGAAAATAACAATTTTAAGTCTTTTTAGAAAAGAAGGTCACGTTTTAGTATTTTAACTTTGGAAGAATTAAACTAAAGTTCTAAAGTTTTTTATTTAAAGAAACCCTAATTTCATAATTTAGCTATTGTGTAACATAAATCAAAAAGAATTTAACATACCTTCTTTTGTTGATTCTTCCAAAAATAATTCTTCTTGGATGAACTAGCTCCAAAGACAAGCTTTTGTTGCCTTTGAATTGCTTAATTCGTGTTGCTGCTGCTTTAAAGATCAATTGAATTGAGTTTGCCTTTTTCTTCACTGATTTGGTTTCAAAAAATCAAGCTACTGCCTTTTTTTGTTTTTCTTTAATTTGGTTCTATTTATAATGGTTTTTAGGTTATTTATTCCTAATTACACACGGCAATTAATATTAATAAAAAAAGAAATTAAAACCTAATTGGATTAGGTTTCTAAAAATTGGGTCAAAAAAAAAATTTGCGGCAGCGGGCCCGTAGCTGGCCAGCCAGTGGGCGTGCCAGCCCGCAGGAAATTCCTGCGGGTGGCTATTTCACCCGCAGGAAGTTATTTCGCCAGTAGAAAATTCCTGCGGGCGAAATATTCATGCGAGGCAAAACCTCCTCGGGCCCGCGCGACTGTTTTTCGCTGCCAATTTTTTTCCGACTCTGATTTTTATTTTTATTTTTTTGATTTTGATTTTGATTTGTTTATTTTTATTTTTATTAATAAAAATTAGATAATAAAGTAAAAACTATTTAATTAAAATTATTTTTGACCAATTAGACAACAAAAATCATTTTGGACTAAATAAAGCAAATTGGATCGGATTGAGTAAAAAATTAAGGGTCTACACCAATCAAATGCCCTAATAACTTGCCTGAAGTAACCCTAAACATGCACTTCTTCGAGTTTAACCTTAACTTATACTTTACTGCCCTCTCAAAGAATAATTCTAAGTTTTGGAAATGTTGCTCTCTCGTGTTTGACTTCACCATCATATCATCCACATAGACCTTAACTTTTATGTGCATCCTTGTCATGAAACAAAGTAGTAGCCATCCTCTGGCAGTTGCCCCGACTTTCTTTAACCCAAACGGCTTTGCCCTATAGCAATATATACCCCCATGTAGTAATGAAGGTAGTTTTAGCTTTATCCTCTTGTGTAACACCCCGATACTCCATATAAGTACTATACATACACCTGGTATACATACAGTAAGTATATAAAGTATAAGGATGTCACGTTTCGTTACATTTTAAAAACCTTTAACAGAATTCAAACCATAATACATTAATTCGAAGAACATTTACAAATCATTATATTTTTAATGATCTTACATATATATCATAATCTTATTTTTATCAAAACTGCATTTATACATATATATATACACTTTTGTCAGAAATACATCATAATTAAAAATTATACATGTATGCATCACCCTCTAGTTGGTCTCGACAAACTCTTACTCTTCTCGTGGCATAATGAAAGACTTCATATCTTCCTCCTAGACACCTACGCGATTACACATCCGCGCTAAGCCCGAGAGCTTAGTAGTACAAATAAATATTAAAATATACTTTACAAAAGAATCGTACCTCATATTTTTAGCATCATGTTTTATTGTTTTCTTATCCCGTTTTTCCTTTATTAGTGCATTCTTCATATACTCCCACTAATCTCATAGATTATATATATATTTACATAAAACATTCACAAAACGATACTTACCATTGCTACCTCATATACATGTTACATGTCATATTATACTTCCATAATCATATATCTCAACATAACTTCTCAAAATCAAATCTCTTTTCAGTAACTCATTTATACAATATTATCATGCCATACTTCATAACTTTACATCTCATTACACTATTTAATTAAATCATTATCCACAATTCAACATTCATGAATCACATTTTCAACAAAGGAAATCATTATATCATTCGATACACATATTACACAACATACCTCATAATGTTATTTCGTTCACAATTCACCAATCATGAGTCACATTGCCAACAAAGTCAATCATAGATCTCATTACTCATTTATTTCAACATTTATATATCATATTAACAACAAAGACAGACTCGGGCCCAAAAGACACTAATATGCCATTCAATTTTCAGAGTTAATGCTTTGGTTCAATCATCACATTTATCATTATCCCAACTAGGCTTCAAGGATTAGGTTCAACCAAGCTGCGAGGGGAACAAAGCATGCTAAGTATCAACCCAACTTGGCTTCAAGAACCAATCCAACCTAGCTTCAAGGGTTGTAACATCTCAATTAGGCTTCAAGGATTAGACCCAACCAAGCTTCAAGGAGAGTAAAACATGTTAAACTTCAACCCAACTTGGCTTCAAGGATCAAGTCCAACCTAACTTCAAGAGATTGTTACTAATATTAGGCATGCCACCAACAACAAACTCTGAAAATGGAATAACACATTAGCCACACAATTCATTCATTTTTTCATTAGCACTTTCATTCTCAATTCTCATCATCATCTAGGCAAACATGCCTCATTTATCTCAATTGAAACATCATAGCCAAACACAATGGCTTCACATCACATTTGAATCATCATAGCCAAACACAATGGCTTCACATTACATTTAAATCATCATAGCCAAACACAATGGCTTCACATTACATTTAAATCATCATAGCCAAACACAATGGCTTCACATTACATTTTATCTCAATTCACATTATACACTTTATCATCCAAGCATACATAATCAATTACATTGCACATGTATCTTAAATTCATTGTCATATAAACCATATGTCCATTTATTTCATTTTGATCATTATTATCAACTATGATAACATCACATTTCATCATTTCTCAAGACACATTTACACCATTCATTATTAAAACATTTATCATAACAAATTGCATTTGCACATACCTTTTTGGATAATCATTATAGCTTTCACACTATACAAATAACAACATTAGTCACATTGTATTAACAATATAATAATCTACTTAACATTGTTTTAAGTTTCAAAATAATATAAAAGAATGAGTCTAGGTAAATTTGTACTTACCTCAAGAACTACTCCCATCAAGCTATACATAATCAATTACCTCATCATATCCTTCACATTTTACCTATAGCATCATTGATGTAACATTACAAAGTACATTATTCATATGCATCATCAATATCATCAAATGTATGCTATAAATCTCAACATCATATGAATATATGTTCCACATATATTTGTTTAGGTCATTCTTTGTTTTCAAAGTGTTTAGAGTGTTTATGTTTAGGTTTAGGTACAACAAGACCTTTGAAGAATCAAAACAATGTGAGAAAAGTCAAGAACCATCACAGTAGCTAACACCCTCAAGGGACACGGCCAAGCTTGTGGCCGTGTCTCTCATCACCAATTCAAGCCGAGGCAAACACGGGCAAGGGACACAGCCATGTCTCTCCAAAAATCATCCAACACGGCCACATATTCCTTAGACTTGGCCGTGTCTCCCAAAAATCTTAAGTCTTGGCCGTGTTCCTTCTTTGGTTTGGCCGTGTCTCACATGAACAAAACCCTAAATGTGGCCAAAACTCTTTTAATTGCATTTAAACTCATAGTGCACAACATAGCCTCATTCAAATGGATATAAACAATGTCATTAACACTTATTTTACATATTCATCACAATATTCTCATTAACAAATCATTAACAACACATTTAAACACATACAACTTCAAAACCCTAAACCAACATCATTCTTATTTTTTTCAATTTCAATATCCACTCAACTTACCATTTTCAAACCAAAACCAACACCAATTTAACTTACAACCAATTTAAACACTTATAATCACATCTCAACCCCACCAAATCATAATCTCAACAAATCAAAACTCACTTCAAATACAACTTCAAAAATAACAAAGGAAAACAAGAGAGTACTTACCTAATTGAAGAAATTTCACAACTCTCCAACTTAATCCTTTGATTCTCCCTTCAATTTGATGTTAGAAATGAAAACACTTCTCTTGCTCTTCCTTTCCTTATGGTAGCCGGCCACACCAAATGAGAAGAGAAGAAAAATAAAATCAAGTCAAACTCCTCTTCTTCTTTTAATCTCCACCAAGCAATTCTACATGAGCAATTACTAACATGCCCTCTTCCCATTTAACTTAACTTCTTTTTCTTATATGCCCTTAATAGTAATTCCACATGCCACAAATAAATATCCTCTTGCATTGACCTTCCATTTTGACTTATGTATATGTTATATATATTACCATATACCCAACATATACACTTTCTCTCTACACATGCCTTTCCTTTTTAAACAATACATAAACATTCTCTTTTCAATTTCTTTTCTTATCAACATAACATATACACATAATTCAAACAAACAATAATTATATCCAAACTTCTAGGGCATACGTTGGGATATTACATCTTGGGCCATTAACACTTGGTTGCACGTGGAAAATCCATCTATGAATGAGTATAACACTCTAGAGGCCACACTAACAATAAGGACATTTATATGGGGCAAAGGAAAATCATTTTTAGGGGACACATTGTTCAAATCTCTATAATCGACACAAACCCTAATTATTTCATCTTTCTATGGCACAAGAACTATATTAGCTAACCACTCCGAATAGTCTAACACCTTAAGGAACTTGACTTGTATTTACTTAGTGACTTCTTCTTTGACCAATTTTGTCCATTCTGGCCTTAACCATCTAAACTTTTTTTGACAGGTTTCATGTGAGTGTAGGTAGGAATCAAGTGCTCGGGTATGTCTCAATCAATCCTAGGCATATCCTCACAAGAGCAAGCAAACACTTCTTCATATTTCTTAAATATTTTTTCAAATCTCTCTCTCTCTTCAGGAGTAAGGTCGGATTTTATGCTAACATTTTTAGGATTATCGGTTGTTCCCAAATTTAATGTTTGTGTCTCAATAGAGTTAATATTAAAAATGCTTATGCAATCACTACTTGAATGTATGCAACCATTAGGAAAAACATCACACAAGTAAGCAAAATCAGACTTTATTGCATTCATTTTAGAAAAGAAAACATCATCATCCTCATACAAAGTAGACAAACTAAAATAAAAATCAAAATCAGTGTTCTCAAAATCATAAATTAAAACATCTTTAAATTTTTTGTCAACTAAAGCAGCAATTTCCTTTGGAGTCTTTTGGACTTTCAGGACATCCTCCTTCTTTTCTTCTGGATTAGTGTAGACCCTTGATTTTAATCCTGACTTGTCTGTTGCCTGAGTTATAAACCTTTTGATTATATGGTACAATGGTGGAAGCATTAAAACCCTAAAGAGGTTTGTTTTGAAGATTCTATTGAATCAAATTCGATGTTAGGGCATTCAGCGGTGTGTTGAAGTCAAACTGGCCCCTCCAATTCAATATGGGATAGCCCATATCGAATTGGGATACCCCAATTCGATATGGGATAGTCCCATATAGAATTAGGACTCTCCCAATTCGATATGGGACCTTAAATTAAGGTCTCATATCAAATTGGAAGTAGCAATTCAATATGGGATAAGTCCCATATCAAATTGGAAGTACCAATTCAATATGGGATAAGTCCCATATCGATTGGAAGTCCCAATTCGATATGGGACCTTAATTAAAGGACCCCATATTGAATTGGGAGTCCAATTTGATATGGGATAGGCTCCAAATAAAATTGGAGCCTTCCTAATTCGATATGGACTTATGTTTTGATGGGTTTGCTTGGTTTGAGTCCGATATGGTCTCGGTTTACTATGTCATTTTAATTCGATATGGACCAGAGAGGATCCACTTTTAAAATGGAAAACTCCCACAACTTTTAACCTAATGCATGCATGTTCTTATAAATACAAACTTTAAACCGAGAAAGAGGCAACAATAATTAGGAACTTTCAGGAAAGGGCAGCCTTTACAGACTTCTAACAGACTTTTGAACTCTAGCAACCTTCAGCAAGAGGACTTTTAAACTGGGAGCTAGAGCAGACATTTGGACAGTAACTGGAAACAACAAGGAATAGATTGGCAGTAAAAGAGAGAGAGCAATATTGAAAATCAAGAGAGGAACGGGGGGATTAACAAATTGGCAGTAAAAAAGAGACAGTAGCAGTTTTGTTAAACAGGAATCATCTAAAAGTAATTGAGTAACAGCAAGCAAGGAAGAAAACAATCTAAAAATAAAAAAGCAAAGAACCATGGAGTGGCTAATCTTTGGATCATGGAGTCTTCAACCAAGAACCAATTGCTCTAGGCAAAAAGAAATTGATAGCTTGAATCAACACATCAACTTGGTGGAGTCTACAACACAAGTAACATTCTTATTAACTGATCCAGTTTAATACATTGATTAATTTCAACACTTAACTTATTGTGTTGATAGTTTATGAATAGGATTTTACAACAATTTTTCAATAACATATAGACTTATCATCCAATTATCCGAAATCCTAATTACAATTTACACTGTGGAATTACATCACAGTATTTTTCAATGCTAGTCTACATTAAACCATAATTGTGAATTATTTTAAATTTTGATTTGTATTTTAAATCTTGTTTTGTATATGTTAAATCTTAGGTTAAAGAAAAACCCTATAACCCTAGTTTGATAAAAAAAAACCCTAAACTTTATTTAAAAACCTAAAATTATTTTTCAAAAAACCTGATATGTAGATCATAACCTAAAATTTAGTTAAACCCTAATTCCATTTAATCCTATTTTCATAAACCCTAATCCTTTTTCATAAGAATTCCAAACCCTAATTTTGATTAAAAAACCCTAATTCAAGATGTAAACCTAAATTTATATATTTATTGCTTTATTTAATTTTAGATTTGATTGTATAGTTTATTATATTTTTTATGATTGATTTATTTAATTTTGATGTTTGGTTTATTTAATTTATCATGGATGAATATTTTTTTCAATTATGATTTGTTTATTAAAATTATAAGAGGTATGTTTCCATGATTGGGTACCTCATTAATTAATTTTCATGTAATTTAAATTATTTTATATTTTGGAATCAATGCAAAAGGACAAGTTTCCACCTTTTGATGGGTGTCCAATTTAGTTTTAGACATGGACGATGTAAGGACATGTTTCTATCCTCGGATGGGTATCCATTTATTTATTTTGTTTGGACATTGCATTGATTTTAATACTATGATGCTTTTAGTTTAATTATTGCATATAGTATGGATTATATCATAATAACTAAGAATTTTATAATATTAAGACTTGAAAGGAGCCCAGTTCCAATGAACCGAGCATTGTAGGGGTGCTGGGTCATTTCTCACATTCCCCACACTTAGCCAACTTTTCGAACCTATTAAGAGGTTAGGGATTCCTTAGGAATCGAGCCATCCATCCCTTTTTTTTTTTACCCGTTCAGGTAGCGACTCCATTTTCTCTGACCTTAGGCCCGTGTTCTCTAAGGCCCTGAGCCTAACAGTGCCGAAGTCACAAGAACAATTCCATAAGGGAGTGGGGGTGAAAATTTTTGCTCACAGTGGTGACTCCACTGAGGATAAGAGAAGTTGATTTCATTGGTCTTTATATTATTCTATTCTTTCTTGTCATGATATTATTCATTGCATCATATTATATTGTATCGTATGTGTGAGTTAGGACGCCCGTGTAACCCGTGTTGTGTTATGTAAGGGATACCATAATTTCACTCAAGGTATGGAGAACGAGCATGGCATAACCACTCATAGCCTTGTACCTTTTTGGTATATACTTACTATGGGAACCTAAGCTTTTCAACCCAAAGACTAAAGCTCATGTAATTGGCCTAGTTACTTTTCTTAGGTTTTACCCAAATGCTTGTTGTTTGACTATGATTGATATATCTTGGTTTGACCCATGGCTTATTTGGTTTGTTCTTTTTCTAATATGACCTACCTATATCGTAAGCTAAAAAATAATTCTTTTCTTTTAAGATCCAAAAGACCAAAACTGTTTTCAAAATGTTTAAGGCCTTTGGAAATTAAAACCTTTTAAGATAGGTCACAAATCTTTTTCTACCTTATGGCCCAAGGGCTTTTGCAACAAAATATTTTTTATCAGAGATTACAAAGAGCTTACAAATATTTAGGTCAATTATGGAAATACCAAAAATCAATTGTGAGCCTAGCTTATGCTAAGAACTATTAATTATGGGCTTATTTTTGGCATGAATCATTAGTTACTTTTTCTAAATAAGAAATCTATTTATGATAAAACTATTAATTTTACTTTAATTTAATAGAGCATAAAAGCTATTTTAGTTGAGATTCAATGGATTAAAGCTTAATTAATGGGAATTATCATGGACCAACTTCTATGTTAGAAAATGCAACTATTGGTTAAATGGTCCGAGGGAAAATTTCAAAAATAAAATATCCCAATTTGGTATTTTGATTGACTACATACCTAGAAAAAGAGACTCACCATTCATGTATGGAAGTTATAAGGCTGGAAAGAATGTCCTATTATCTTTGTTTGTTTATTGTTTGTGCATATATGCATATATGCATACACACAATGCATAACATATCATTAATCCTTTCTGGCTTATAGACCTGGAGTATAGTAGTTCAAGAGCATACGACAACCCTACCTATGCCAATGACGTAGAATCCAACAGTGACTTAATTACCTTCTCATCAAGAGCAATGGAGCCTGAACAAATTCAAAGAATGGTGGACGATGCCATCAATGCCAAAATGGAAGAACTAAAGGAGGCCCTGCTGAGACCATGAAGAACCAATTGGCTGCAATTTTAGGGAACAATGTCAAAGTATCTGCTAGCACCAAGAAGCCAAAGGACAAAGGGAAGGCTAAGGTTGGTGAAGTGGCTTTTAATGATGACAAGGCAGTCGTCGATGATGATGACGACTGGGCTCAATAATTTTAAGATCCTTAAGACAAGAAAAAGGAGTCGAAGGTTGTTGAAAGATGGAGAAATCTGAAACTTCAGATGTTTAAAAATTGATTACTGACCTGGAAAAAAAGTTTGAAAAGAAGTTGAAAACCGAAGAAATTTCTGAGGTTGGCAAATTGTTTGAGCTAGATGAAGAAGTTCCATACAAGTTCAAGATGCCATCTTTTGCAAAATTTGATGGAACCAAAAATCCTCACCTCCATGTGAAGCAGTATATCACTACTATGCAGTCTGCCCAAGCTACTAAGGCTCAAACCCTAAGGTACTTTATGCTCTCATTGGATCCTGTTATCCAAAATTGGTTCAATACCTTAGACGATGGCACTCAAAAGAGTTGAGATCTACTATACAAGGCCTTTCATCTAACAATATGGATACAATGCTGAATTGAAAGTTACTTTAATGGAGGTGGAGTCCATTTGACAAAGGCTGAACAAGAACTTCATGGACTACGTGAAGAGGTGGAGGAGTAAGGTTGCATTGCTTAAGAGGAGGCCTGATAAATCAGATCAAATTAGAATGATTATGAGAGGGGTGTTGCCTAGCCTTTGTGAAAGGATGTCTCATACACTCATCCAGGATTTCAAGGACCTTTTGCAAGCAGGTCTACAAATTAAAGAGTGGAAAAGGGAGAAGAACCACTTTTCAGCAAGAAGGGATGAGAAAGGAAAGTACAAGTCAGGTAATCAAAGCATGCAAAATGAAGTTGATGTTAATGCGACTGGTCAAGGAGGGAGAAGGAAGTTCTCAGAGTTGGGGAAACCTCTATCTTGGGTTTTCAACAAACTATAAAAACAAGGGGTTTTTACAACCCTTGGATCCCCGACCCTTGCCGAATCCTTTACCATAAAGTTTTAATACCAAGGCTTTTTGTCAATTTCACCAAACTTAAGAATATGAGAAAGATAGATGCACCTGATTGAAGCATGAAATCCAAGATCTGATCGACAGTGGTAAGTTGCCTGAGCCCGACAAGCCCAATACCAAGAACAATTCTTTGCCTAAATTTGGAAGAGTACCTCCATCGGAAACCTTCATGGTAGAAAGAGGATTGGAGGAAGATTTTGTATTATCCTCTTTTCAAGACTGGAGTAATGAAGATGTGGAATAAGGAGAAATTTTAATCAACAGACTTCCCTTAGCTTAGAGTGTTTGCTCTATTTATTTTGCTTTCTTTAATATTTGATTGGAACAATTATGTTTTTCAAATTTAAAGTTGTTTGAATAAATTACTTTCATCAAATTTTTGTTGGTCTTCTGTTCATTTTGGTGCTCAACCAATGATGAGTCTAGCTTTATAATCATAAATTAGTATATTTGTGCATTATAATTCGAATGACTTTACTAGGTGAGGGAATTATTCTATGGCCTTAAATTGTGTATGCTTACTTAGAGAGGGATCCTACATAATTACCTTTGTCTAGTTAGTTTTAGAACATGTTTTGACAAACTTTCGAGGTGAAATTGAACTCTGCTTATTTAAGGGAGAGATGATCTAAGCATTGTTTGGTAAGCCAACAACTAGTATCCACCTAATAAAATATCAATCCCTAGTTGTCCTTTTGAGCCTTCATAAAATTTTAGCTTTCTTTTCATTAGCTTACAAACCACCCAATAACCTACCCTGAGCTGTTGCAATACTTTTGACAAGTTTTATGATCGCTAAAGTGAAGAGGCAAGAAGATCAAAAAGAAAGGAATGCATAGCCAAGACTGTAAGGATAGTTGATGTTCTCAAAATCATAAGGGTAGTTGAAGTTCACTTAATGCTAGACCTAATATCTCTAATTTATTAACATGAGATCAGAACAACAAATAATTTACCCTCACTGAAGTAGACTCACTCTACTTCACTCATCTTTAGTCAAGACAATTCTTCTAGAATTAAGACCCAATAAAAAAAGGAAATAAAGAAAGGAAAAGGAAAAAAAAAGAAAAGAAAAAGAAAAGAAAATAAAACCCAAAACGGTTCAGAAATCCAACCGAGTTCTCTTTTACCTAAAGCAATAAAAGACTTCCATTTGGTTCATAAGGACAATTTGACTGAAATTGGTGCAACCCAACCAAAGATTAGATCAAAATCAGAGAAAAAGGAGAAAGACTGTAGACCCTTAATTTTTGACCCATTCAAATCCGATAGTCCAAAATATTTTTTTTGGTATTTTATTTATTTTAATAATATTTTAATTACTAATAATATTTAATAGTTATTTTTAATAAAAATAAAAAATTAAAAAAATAAAAAATCGGACTTATCGGCGAGCGTCGCGTGGCAGCCCATTTCGACTCAGAAATTATCTGCGACGAATTGGGCAGTCCCCAATTCACTGCAGATGGCAATATGGGGTGAATTGGGAATTGACCAATTCACCGCAGCCAGTTCTTGCACGAATTGGCCCGCTGCACCCATTTTTGCCAGCGCAGCCCACGGGCCAGACAGCCAGCGCGCTGCCAATTTTTTTACCAAACCTTGTTTTACCCAATTTTCTAATTTTTCCTAAACAATTGGTATTTTCTTATTAAAATAGGATTAGGACTTTTTATTTTCTATAAATACCACATTAAAACAAGAACAAAAAAAAAAGGAGGAAAAAGGAGGAAAAAACCCTAGAAAAGAAAAATGGAGAGAACACAAAAAGGATGAAAAAAGGAGGAATAAACCCTAGAAAAGAAAAACGGAGAGAACAGAAAAGGATGGAAAGAAGAAGGAGAGAAAACCCTAGAAAAAGAACGGAGAAATCCTAAGAATTTGACTGAACCTTTCCGAGTCAAACTAAGAGGAGGGAACATTAACAAGGGAGAATTAACAGGAACAAGGGTCGACAATTGAGATTAACAGAGGATTAAACCACAAAGCAAAAGAGACGGCAACAAAGAGAGAAGAATAGCATCAGCTTTTTGGAGAACGAAGGAAACCATAAATATCAAGACAACCAAAGAAGAAGGCAGAGTACATATTGTCTTCATATTGTTCATCCAGAAATCAATTTGGAGGAACCAACGAACGAAAGTTTGATCCTTAATCATAAATTACTCATGATCACAGTAGTTTCATTTCTTTGATTAATAAAAACATGCATGCAGTAACTTTATCTTTGAATGCACAGTACCTTGATCTTTGAATATGCAGTAAATTGATTTTCGTTTCAATAACTTTAATCTCTTGCTTTAATTGACACATGGATCAGTTGATATTCATAACCTCACTTGCATGTTTCATAAAAAACATATAACTATCCATTATCTTTTGAGGATTTAAATTAATTGTTAGAATCTATTTTGTTTACTTTACTTCAAGAATCGTTAATTATTTTATTAAAACTCAAAACCTCAAACTATTTTTATCCAAAAGCCTAAACCATTTCATTATTAAACTCCAAAATATAGATTATTTCTCCAAAACCTTAATTTATCTAACCTTAATTTATCTCTTCAAATCTAAAATTATGTTTTTAAGGCAGTAAGTTAAACTCGTAACCCTTTCCCCAAATTATTCTACCTAAAGCCACTAAAAAAACCCTAACTATCCAAAACCCTAGTTTCCAAAACCCTAATTCCAAAACTCTAATTCCAAAACCTTAGTTTCAAAAACCCTAACTATCCAAAACCCTAGTTTCAAAAACCCTAACTATCCAAAAACCCTAACTATCCAAAACCCTAGTTTCCAAAACCCTAGTTTTAAAAACCCTAAAAATCATAATTTCAAAACCCTAATTACAAAACTCTAGTTTCTAAAACCCTAAGTTTCAAAACCCTAAATTCATTTGATAATTCTTTAAAACCCTAAATTTATATATTTATTGCTTTATTTAATTTAGATTTGATTATATATTTGATTATATTTTTTGATGGTTGATTTATTTAATTTATCATGGATGGATATTTTCTTTATTATTATGATTATTATTTATTTGTTTTGGTATTAAAATTATAAGAGGTATGTTTTCACTTTGTGGTTACCTCATTAGTTAAATATCATGTAATTTAAATAGCTTTTATATTTTAGACCAATGTAAAGGACATGTTTTTACCTTTTAGTAGGTGTCCTATTAGTTTAGACATGGATGATGTAAGGACATGTTTCCATCTTCAGATGGGTGTCCATTTATTTGCTTTGTTTGGACATTACTTTGATTTTAATATAACGATGCTTTATTTGAATTATTGCATGTAATATTGATAATATTGTTATACTTAAGAATTTTATAATATTAAGACCTGCAAAGGAGGCCGGTTCCAATGAATCGGCCGTTGTGAGGGTTCTGGGCCATTTCTCACCTTTTCCACACATACCCAACTTTCCGAACCCATTAGGGGGTTGGGAATTCCTTAGGAATCAAGTCATCCACCCCTTTCTTTTTCCCGGCCCGTCCGGGTGGCGACTCCATTTTCTCCGGACTTAGGTCCGTGTTCTATAAGGCCTCGAGCCTAAACAGTGCCGAAGTCGCAAGAACCATTCCACTGGGAGTGGGCGCAAAAATCTTCGCTTACAGTGGCGACTCCAGTGGGGATAAGAGAAGTTGATTCTGTTGGTCTTTATATTATTCTATTCTTTCTTATAATGATATTATCCATTGCATCATATTAGATTTCATTGTGTGCGTGAGTTAGGATGCCCATGTTACCCGTGTTGTGATATGTAAGGGATACCATACTTTCACTTAAGGTATGGAGATCGAGCATGGCATAACCACTCATAGCCTTGTACCATTTGGTATATAATTGCTATGGGAACCTAAGCCTTTTTGACCCAAAGTCTAAAGCTCATGTAATTGGCCCAGTTACTTTCCTTAGGTTTTTACACCAAATGCATGTTGTTTGACTATGGTTAATTTATCTCAGCTTAAATCATGGCTTATTTGGTTTATTCTTTTTCTAATATGACCTAAATACATTGTGAGCTCAAAATAAATTTTTCTTTAAAATCTAAAAGACCAAAGTAATTTTCAAAACTTTTCAAGATGGTCTTTGGACATAAAACTTTTCTAAAAAAAAATCAAAAATTATTTTGCTCATAACTCAAATACTAATCCCAAAATCTATTTTTTCTAAAATCTTTTTACAATGGGGTTAGAAACAAAATTATGTTCATCCAACCTTTTCTTACAAAGAGCTTGCAATTTTTTTAGGTCAATTACGAAATACCAAAAATCAATTGTGAGCTTAGTTTATACTAAGAATAATTAACCATGGGCTTGTTTTTGGCATGAACCACTAGTTACTTTTTTCAAGTGAGAAGTCTATTTATAATAAACCTCTTAATTTAGTTTTAATCCAATATAGTATAAAAGCTACTATTAGTTGGTTAAATGGATTAAAACCTAATTAATGGGAATTATCATAAACTGATTTCCATTTTTAAATATAACTATTGGTTGAAACGTCAAAGAGAGTTATTCGAAAATAAAATATCCCTTGTTGGTATTTTGTTAACCATATACCTAGGAAAAGAGACTCGCCATTCATGTGTGGAAGTTATAAGGTTGGAAGGAACATCCTAATTATCTTTCTTTGTCTATTGTTTATGCATACATGCATACATACATGCATCACATAACATATCATTGATCCTCTCTGGCTCACAGCCCTGGATTACGACAGTTCAAAAGCTTATGACAATCAGACCTACGCCACAGACGAAGAATCTAGTAGCAACCCAATCACTTGCTCACCAAAAGCAATGGAGCCTGAACAAATTTAAAGAATGGTGGACGACACCCTCAATGCTAAAATGGAAGAAATAAAAGAGGCCTTGGCTGAGACCGTGAAGAATCAATTAGCTGCAATTTTAGGGAACAATGTTGAAGTATCTGCTAGCACTAAGAAGCCAAAGGACAAGGGAAAGGCTAAAGTTGGTGAAGTGGCTTTTGATGATGGCAAGGTGATCATTGATGTTGACGATGATTGGGCTCAATACTTCCAAGATCCTCAAGACAAGAAGAAGGAGCCGAAGGTTGTTGAGAAGATAACTTTTGAAAAGACTGAAAATTCTGATGTTGAGAAGATGATTGCTGACCTAGAAAATAAATTTGAGAAGAAATTGAAAACAGAAGAGGTGTCCGAGATCGACAAACTGTTTAAACAAGATGAGGAGGTCCCTTATAAGTTCAAGATGCCCTCCTTCGCTAGGTACAATGGTACTGGAAGCCCCCATCTCCATGTGAAGTAGTACATCACTGCTATGCAGTCTGCCTCATTGGACCCTGTTGTCCAAAATTGGTTCAACACCTTGGAGGAAAGTACTCAAAAAGATTGGGACATGTTGTACAAGGCTTTCATTCAGCAATATGGGTACAATGTCGAGCTGGAAGTTACCTTAATAGAAGTTGAGTCCATTAGACAAAGGCCAAATGAGAATTTTATGGACTATGTGAAAAGATGGAGAAATAAGGCTGCTTTGCTCAAGAAGAGGCCCGATGAATCCGATCAAATAAGGATGATTGTGAGAGGGTGTTGACTAGTCTTCTTGAAAGGATGTCTCATACACTCATCCGTGATTTCAAAGATCTTCTCCAAGCTAGTCTTCAAATTGAAGAATGGAAAAGGGAGAAGAATCACTTTTCAATAAAAAGGAATGAGAAAGGGAACTACCAGTCGGGCAATCAAAGCACGCAAAAAGAAGTTGTTGTTAATGCCACTAGTCAAGAAGGAATAATGCAGTTTTCAAAATTAGGAAAGCCGCTGTCTTGGGTTCTCAATAAGCTACAAAAGAAGGGATTGTTACAACCCTTGACTCCTCATCCTTTGCCTAATCCTCTTCCACCTAACTTTGATACTAATGCATTTTGCCAATTTCATCAAAGGCCTGGACACGAAACAGATAATTGTATGAAGTTAAGGCATGAGATCCAAAATTTAATCGACAGTGGTAATCTAACTAAGCCAGACAAGCCCAATACCAAGAATAACCCTTTGCCTAAGTTTGGAAGACTGCCACCACTAGCAACCTTCATGGTAGGAAAAGGATTGGAAGAAGATTTTATTTTATCATCCTTTCAAGATGGAAATATTGAAGATGTGAAAGGAAAAGAAGCTTAAACTCAACAAACTTTCCTTAGCTTGAATGTTGCTTTTCAATTTTACTTTCTTTACTATTTAATTGGAACTATCATGTTTTTCAAATTTAAATTTGTTTGAATAAATTACTTTCATCAAAATTTTTGTTGGTATTTATTCATTTTGGTGCTCAACCGATGAGGAATCTAGCTTGATGTTTATAAATTAGCATATCTAGGCATCATGATTCGAATGACTTTACTAGATAAGGGAATTGCTCTATAGCATTGAGTTGTGTATGCTTACTTAGACAAGGCTCCTGCATAATGACCTTTGTCTAGGTCCTATTCAGTCTTAGAACATGCTTTGACAAACTTTCGAGGCGAAATTAACTCTACTTATTTAAGGGAGAGATGATTTAGGCATTGTTTGATAAGCCAACAACTAGTATCTGTTGCGCTCTAATTAATACTACTAGAACTACACTCGCAAGTATACGAGGCTACTGTAGTATTTTGGTGAACACCTCAAGGTCATCTCACAAGAAAGCTAGATAAGCTAATTATTTATCAAATCGTAAATAACAAATTATCAATAAAATTGAATTGTTGAACAACTAATGAAAACAGAACGAGTTGAATTTTAAACAATGAAAGTAAACTGAACAGATATATTGATTCACTTAATAGAAAGGTCTAGGGTTTGCACTTCTCAACTAACTTATATGTATGAATGCCTATTCCTCTCAACTGATTTAATTTCAAAGAACAGATTTCAAGTAACTTAATTAATCGAATCAAGGAAATAAGCTCTCGTATTCAAACCTCTTTCAAATAATCTTGTTACAATTGAAATAATCTTTTTCTTATGTTTATATTTCTAATTCACCTAAGTCCTTAATTGAATTGTTCCAGCATTAGACTTCATTTCTCAATTCTTCATCTAATTCCTCAAACACATAATTGGTGGGTAATCAATTATATATTAACTTTAATCCATTCAATTAAGGATAAAAGAAATAATTCAGTTAAGAGCAATAACCATTTCATACAATCATAGTAGATCCATACAAACTCTAGACTAGATCAAATTTAGTTCATATTAATGCTATCAAACAATTTCATCTCATTAAAATTCAAAGAAATTAATTTAGACATTAGAGAATTCATGAATACAATTCCAATGAAACTTAAGAGATAGAGTTTGAGAACAAAACCAAATTACAAACTTCCTTTGGCTTCTGAAGAATCTCTTGCTCAGATTTTTGCTAAAAGAATAATGCAATGTCTAAAACTTATTTAATCTAGAGTGTTTGCATGAAAGTGTAATCAAAATTCAAAAGAAAATGAAGAATAACTCCAAAAGTTTATGTTCGACGGCTGGAAAAAATGTGTAACCCTTTCAAATGCCCTAATCTTCTTATTTATACAAAACCCTCACTCAAAATCTGCGTTTCCTTTCTTTCCTTAGCCCCATGGAGTGACACGGCCAAGCTTGTGGCCGTGTCATGTGATACGGCCAGTGGCTTGGCCGTGTCACCTGGGTGTGTCAGCTTCTGTGTAATCTTTCTTCTTTGCTTCTGTGGAAATGAGTGTGACACGGCCAAGCTCCTGGCCGTGTCATGTGACACGGCCAGTGGCTTGGCCGTGTCACCTGCCAGTGTCATCTACTGATTCTCTTCTTTCTTTGCTCTTCTTTCTTGGCTAAATATGGGACACGGCCAAGCTTGTGGCCATGTCATGTGACACGGCCAGTGGCTTGGCCGTGTCACTTGATAGTGTCAACTTCTGCCAGATTTTTCTTTCTTTCTTGGTTCCCTTGGTTTCCTTGGTTTTTCCCTTTAGGTGAGACACGACCAGTGGCTTGGCCGTGTCTCCTGCCTGTGTCATGATCTGCCAAAAATTTGCTTGAGGTGACACGGCCAAGCTTGATTTGGCTTGGCCATGTCTTGCTGCTTCATGCTTTTCTTTCTTTGTTTTGATCTTCCAAGGGAGCTTTTTGCACATTAACCTAAAACAAACACTTGAAACAAACTTTAAACAAGAATCAAATGAAACATTAATCAAAAACACATAAACATCACACTAAAAACTAGTACAAAAATGACATAAACACTAGAATAAATTAAAACTACCAAAATTGATGAAATCACAAAATAAACAGATTAAAACTACCAAAACGCATGGAGAAAACAATAATCATCATAATAAATAAGTTACAATTCTATGACAAAAACTAATAACATAGTATCCACCCAATTAAATATCAATCCCTAGTTATCCCTTTGAACCTTTATGAAATTTTAGCTATCTTTTTATTGGCATATAACCCCAACAACCTACCCTGAGTTGTTGTGACACTTTTGACAAGTCTTATGATCACTAAAGTAAAGGGGCAAGAAGATCAAAGAATGGAATGCATAGCTAAAGCCGTAAGGATAATTGATGTTCTCAATACTATAAGGGTAGTTGAAGTTCTCCTAATATCCGCAATCTATCAAGATAATATCAGAGTAACAAATGATTTATCCCTGTTAAAAAAGATTTATGTCACTTCACTCATCCATTATTGGAAACCCAAGTTGGTACAAATAAGACAAATCTTTTAGAGCTAGAACTAAAAAAAAAAGATAAAAAGAAGATAAAAAGCAAAAAAAAAACGAAGAAGAAAAAAAAAGAGAGAAAAAGAAAGATAAAACCTAAAAAGGCGGTTTAGAAAGCCAACTGAGTTCTCTTTTACCTAAAGTAGCAAAAGGCTTCCATTTGATTTATAAGGACATTTTGACTTGAATTGGTCTAACCAAACCAAAGATTCAATCAAAATCAGAGAAAAAGGAGAAAGACCATCCAGTACTAGAAAGTGCTATACTTGACAGTCCTACAAGGAAGAAGGACAAAATGATAAAATGCTCAAAGAAAGGAAAGAGTGAGAAAAATAAAAAGAAAGAAAAGGGAGAAGAAGAAAAGAAAAAAATTTGGGTACCAAACTTTTTGCAAAGGCAAAGACTATCCCAATCAAGATTCAGGTTAACGCCAAGAAGATGGGAGAACGTTCAAAGCTCTATCTTTTCATGCTCCCAACTACCTAAAGTTCCAACAAGCAGTTTGTAATGTGAAGGCTTGTCCATTGTGTCACATCAGCTCCTATCTCAAAATGGCCTTCATTTAACCCATGTCCCTTATAGACCCCATTTCAAGCCTATCAAAGACCTGTTGATCTCTCTTGGTAGGTAGAGTCTATTAGTGGAGATAGTTTGAATAAGCATGCATATGAGATAGACAATATTTAAACTCAACGAGACCTTTGGCCAAGTAATGTGTATGTGCCTATCTGAAGTGCTATAGTTCTTGCTTAAATAGAAATAATTCCCGAGTTTAGTACGGTAACTAGTGTTGTCATATTATAGATATGTTAATTTGTGAAAATCAAGTCCTGAGGTACATTGATATTGATTTGGCAAAGCCAACATTTGATTTCAAAATCAAAAATCAAAATTGAAAATTCAATATATATATATATATATATACACAAAGCCTTCAAGTTAAGGGAAGTATGTTGAACTATCGAACTTTGAAGGACACATTGGGCAAAGGAAATGACTACTGGCAAGGTCATGAAGAAGCTACCAACTGTCATGCTGAATCATAATTTAAAATGGATGTATCTCTGCTGTTTGGGGCCTCCATTATTCATATTTTCAACATCTTGAAGATAAAAGCCATAAATGTGAAGAATTGTGTCATTCCAATGCAAGTCATGAATGAGCATCTAAAAGGGACCAATGAGAACACTTCTACTGATCACCTCAGTCTGTGAGTCGATGGAACGACTGTAAGTATTATTCATGCATATCATGCATGCATGAGCATATCACATCGCACTTTCTTATCTTGTATTGTCTATTCTTTATCAAAGTGAACAGCAAACACCATGTGAAGTAAACAATCAAAAGAAGATATCAAATCAGGGGGGCATGGAAAGCCCATTGCTTGATAAAGTTCCAGTAATTTTGCAAAGAGAAGAAATGCGTGCTTGTACGAAGAACTAGACAACAAAAACATCAATCAGAGCCCTCATAGAAAAATCATGGGTTTGAGCCTACACATGGGGCAAAGTTTCTCCTTTTCAATTTTTAAGTTTATGCATGAACAAAACATTTTGAGACTCACTTCTAATATTTTACCACGCAGGGGGGCAAGGAGAGGATATGAAGGCTCTCTAAAAAGGGCTGAATTTTTTCAAAAGTGCAAAGGAAGAACAAAAAAGAATGAAAAAAAAATGAAAAAAAAGAAGAAAATTAGAATTCTCAAAAGAATGAAGATGCAAAAGACAAAAGATCAGTTTAGCTAAAAGAGCCAAGGTAAAGATCCGACCTCCAATGGATAAAGATCAATGTTTCAAGGGTAAAGACCCGACCTCTAGTGGAAAAAGATCTACGTTTCAAGGGTAAAGACCCGACCTCCAATGGATAAAGATCCATGTTTCAAGGTTAAAGACCCGATTCCCAATGGATAAAGATCCATGTTTCAAGGGTAAAGACCCAACCTCCAGTGGATAAAGATATATGTTTCAAGGGTGAAGACCCGACCTCCAATGGATAAAGATCCATGTTTCAAGGGTAAAGACCCGATTTCCAATGGATAAAGATCCATGTTTCAAAGGTAAAGACCCGACCTCCAGTGGATAAAGATCCATGTTTTAAGGGTAAAGACCTAACCTCCAGTGGATAAAGATCCATGTTTCAAGGGTAAAGATCCGACCTCCAATGGATAAAGATCCATGTTTCAAGGGTAAAGATCCGATCTCCAAGGATGAAGATCCATTTACAAGGGTGAAGACCCGATCTCCAAGGATGAAGATCCATTTACAAGGGTGAAGACCCGATCTCCAAGGTTGAAGATTCATTTTCAAAGGTGAAGATCCAATGCTAAGGATGAAGATCCAAGGTCCAACGATGAAGATCCATTTTGAGGGTGAAGAACCACAATGCATAGAACAGCCAGAGCAGTCAGACTTCTCAACTGATAAAAAGGTTAGTCAAACTCAGTCTTGGGTCCAAGCACCCAAATTCAATTCAATCTCGGGTCCAAGTACCCAATCTCGGGTCCAAGTACCCAAATCAAATTAGTCTCGAGTCTAAGTACCCAATCTCGGCTACAAGTACCCAATCTCGGGTCTAAGTACCCAAATCCAATTCAATCTCAGGTCCAAGTACCCAAATTCAATTTAGTCTCGGGTCCAAGTATCCAATCTCGGGTCCAAGTACCCAATCTCGGGTTCAAGTACCCAAATCAAATTCAATCTCGGGTCCAAGTACCCAATCTCAAGTCCAAGCACCCAAATCCAATTCAATCTCGGGTCTAAGTACCGAAATTCAATTCAGTCTCGGGCCCAAGTACCCAGTCTCGGGTCTAAGTACCCAAATCCAATTCAATCTCGGGTCCAAGTATCTAAATTCAATTCAGTCTTGGGTCCAAGTACCCAATATCGAGTCCAAGTACCCAAATCAAACCCAATCTCGGGTCCAAGTACTCAAATCAAACCTAATCTCGGGTCTGAGTACCCAAATCAAATTCAATCTCGGGTCCAAGTACCCAAATTCTATTCAGTCTCGGGTCTAAGTACCCAAATCAAGTTCAGCCTCTGGTCCAAGTACCCAAACCAAATTCAAGTAACCATCTCATCAAAATTAAGTCTTATTGCTTTTCACTCTCTTTTGCAGTAGTCTCAAATCGTTCAAGCAGGGGGCAAACTGTAGACCCTTAATTTTTGACCCATTCAAATCCGATAGTCCAAAATAATTTTTGTGGTGTTTTATTTATTTTAATAATATTTTAATTACTAATAATATTTAATAGTTATTTTTAATAAAAATAAAAAAATAAAAAATCAGACGGATCGGCGAGCGTCGCACGGCAGCCCATTTCACCGCAGATGGCAATCTGGGGAGAATTGGACACTGCCCAATTCACCGTAGCCAGTTCTTGCACGAATTGGCCCACTGCGCTCGTGCAGCCCAGGCCTTGACAGCCCGCGTGCTACCTATTTTTTGACCAAACCTTGTTTTACCCAGTTTTCTAATTTTTCTAAACAATTGGTATTTCCTTATTAAAATAGGATTAGGACTTTTTATTTTCTATAAATACCACATCAAAACAAGAACAAAAGAAAAGGAGGAAAAAACCCTAGAAAAGAAAAACAGAGAGAACACAAAAAGGAGGAAAAAAGGAGGAAAAAACCCTAGAAAAGAAAATGGAAAGAACACAAAAGGATGGAAAGAAGAAGGAGAGAAAACCCTAGAAAAGAAAATGGAAAGAACACAAAAGGATGGAAAGAAGAAGGAGAGAAAACCCTAGAAAAAGAATGGAGAAATCCTAAGGATTTGACTAAATCTTTCAGAGGCAAACTAAGAGGGAACATTAACAAGGTAGAATTAACAAGAACAAGGGCCGGAACAGAGGATTAAACCAGAAAGCAAAAGAGACATCATCAAAGAGAGAAGAATAGCAGCAGCTTTTTGGAGAGCGAAGGAAACCACAAATATCAAGACAACCAAAGAAGAAGGCATAGTACATACTGTCTTCACATTGTTCATCCAGAAATCAATTTGGAGGAACCAACGAACGAAGGTTTGATCCTTAATCATAAATTACTCATGATCACAGTAACTTCATTTCTTTGATTAATAAAAACATGAGTGCAGTAACTTTATCTTTGAATGCACAGTACTTTGATCTTTGAATATGCTATAAATTGATTTTTGTTTCAATAACTTTAATCGTTTGCTTTAATTGACACATGGATCAGTTGATATTCGTAACCCCACTTGCATGTTTCATAAAAAAAATATAACTATCCAGTATCCATCGAGGAATTAAATTAATTGTTAGAATCTATTTTGTTTACTTTACTTCAAAAATAGTGAATTATTTTATTAAAACTCAAAACCTCAACCTATTTTTATCCAAAAGCCTTAACCATTTCATTATTAAACTCCAAAATTATTTATTTGTTTTGGTATTAAAATTGTAAGAGGTATCTTTCCACCTTGTGGCTAACTCATTAGTTAAATATCATGTAATTTACATATCTTTTATATTTAGGACCAATGTAATGGACATGTTTCTACCTTTTGGTGGGTATCCTATTAGTTTAGACATGGATGATGTAAGGACAAGTTTCCATCTTCGGATGAGTGTCCATTTATTTGCTTTGTTTGGACATTGCTTTGATTTTAATATAACGATGCTTTATTTCAATTGTTGCATGTAATATGGATAATATTGTTATACTTAAGAATTTTATAATATTAAGATCTGCAAAGGAGGCCGGTTTTAATGAACCGGGCGTTGTGGGGGTGCTGGGCCATTTCTCACCTTCCCCACACGTACCCAACTTTTCGAACCCATTAGGGGGTTGGGGATTCCTTTGGAATCGAGTCATCCACCCCTTTCTTTTTCCCGGCCCATCCAGGTGGCGACTCCATTTTCTCCGGACTTAGGTCCGTGTTCTCTAAGGCCTCGAGCTTAAACAGTGCCGAAGTCACAAGAACCATTCCACCTGGAGTGGAGATAAAAATCCCCGCTTACAAAGACCATCTAGTTTTTGAAAGTCTTGTACTTAACAATCCTACATAGAAGAAGCATAAAATGATAAAATGCTCAAAGAAAGGGAAGAGTAAGAAAAATAAAGAGAAAGAAAAGGGAAATGAAGACAAGACATGAATTTGGATACCAAACTTTTTGCAAAGGCAAAGGCTATCCCAATCGAGATCCAGATTAACATCAAAAAGAAAGAAGAATGTTCAAAGCTCTATCTTTTCATGTTTTCAACTGCCTATGGCTCCAACAGAAAATCATAGTGTGAATGTTTATCAACAGTGTCACATCAGCTCCGATCTCAAAATGACTTTCATTTAATTTATGTCCCTTATAGACTCCATTTCAAGCCTATCAAAGACATGTTGATCTCTCTTGGTAGGTAGAGTCTATTAGTTAAGATAGTTTGAATAAGCATGCATATGAGATAGACAATATTCAAACTAATGAGTCCTTTGGCCAAGTAATGTGTATGTGCCTATCTGAAGTACAACAGTTCTTGCTTAAATAGAAATGATTCCCGAGTTTAGTACTGTAACTAGGGTTGTCATATTATAGATATGTTAATTTGAAAAATTGAGTCCTGAGGTACAATGACACTGATTTGACAGAGTCAACATTTGATTTTAAAAAAAACTATTTTCTTATTGTAAAAAGCCTTTAAGTTAAAGAAAATATATTGAACAGTTGAACCTCGAACGACACATTGGAAAAAGTAAATGATTGTTGGCAAGGTTATGAAAAAGCTACCAACTGACATGCTGAACCATAGTTTGAAATGGATGTATCCTTGACTCTGCTGCTTGGGCCTCACCACTCATGTTTTCAACATCTCAAAGATAAAGCCATAAATTCAAAGCTTTCTGTCACTCCAATGCAAGATCTGAACAGGCATCTGGAAGGAGCCGTTGAGAACACTTCTGCTGATCACCTCGGTCTATGAGTTGAATTGGTCTAACCAAACCAAAGATTCAATCAAAATCAGAGAAAAAGGAGAAAGACCATCCAGTACTAGAAAGTGCTATACTTGACAGTCCTACAAGGAAGAAGGACAAAATGATAAAATGCTCAAAGAAAGGAAAGAGTGAGAAAAATAAAAAGAAAGAAAAGGGAGAAGAAGAAAAGAAAAAAATTTGGGTACCAAACTTTTTGCAAAGGCAAAGACTATCCCAATCAAGATTCAGGTTAACGCCAAGAAGATGGGAGAACGTTCAAAGCTCTATCTTTTCATGCTCCCAACTACCTAAAGTTCCAACAAGCAGTTTGTAATGTGAAGGCTTGTCCATTGTGTCACATCAGCTCCTATCTCAAAATGGCCTTCATTTAACCCATGTCCCTTATAGACCCCATTTCAAGCCTATCAAAGACCTGTTGATCTCTCTTGGTAGGTAGAGTCTATTAGTGGAGATAGTTTGAATAAGCATGCATATGAGATAGACAATATTTAAACTCAACGAGACCTTTGGCCAAGTAATGTGTATGTGCCTATCTGAAGTGCTATAGTTCTTGCTTAAATAGAAATAATTCCCGAGTTTAGTACGGTAACTAGTGTTGTCATATTATAGATATGTTAATTTGTGAAAATCAAGTCCTGAGGTACATTGATATTGATTTGGCAAAGCCAACATTTGATTTCAAAATCAAAAATCAAAATTGAAAATTCAATATATATATATATATATACACAAAGCCTTCAAGTTAAGGGAAGTATGTTGAACTATCGAACTTTGAAGGACACATTGGGCAAAGGAAATGACTACTGGCAAGGTCATGAAGAAGCTACCAACTGTCATGCTGAATCATAATTTAAAATGGATGTATCTCTGCTGTTTGGGGCCTCCATTATTCATATTTTCAACATCTTGAAGATAAAAGCCATAAATGTGAAGCATTGTGTCATTCCAATGCAAGTCATGAATGAGCATCTAAAAGGGACCAATGAGAACACTTCTACTGATCACCTCAGTCTGTGAGTCGATGGAACGACTGTAAGTATTATTCATGCATATCATGCATGCATGAGCATATCACATCGCACTTTCTTATCTTGTATTGTCTATTCTTTATCAAAGTGAACAGCAAACACCATGTAAAGTAAACAATCAAAAGAAGATATCAAATCAGGGGGGCATGGAAAGCCCATTGCTTGATAAAGTTCCAGTAATTTTGCAAAGAGAAGAAATGCGTGCTTGTACGAAGAACTAGACAACAAAAACATCAATCAGAGCCCTCATAGAAAAATCATGGGTTTGAGCCTACACATGGGGCAAAGTTTCTCCTTTTCAATTTTTAAGTTTATGCATGAACAAAACATTTTGAGACTCACTTCTAATATTTTACCACGCAGGGGGGCAAGGAGAGGACATGAAGGCTCTCTAAAAAGGGCTGAATTTTTTCAAAAGTGCAAAGGAAGAACAAAAAAGAATGAAAAAAAAATGAAAAAAAAGAAGAAAATTAGAATTCTCAAAAGAATGAAGATGCAAAAGACAAAAGATCAGTTTAGCTAAAAGAGCCAAGGTAAAGATCCGACCTCCAATGGATAAAGATCAATGTTTCAAGGGTAAAGACCCGACCTCTAGTGGAAAAAGATCTACGTTTCAAGGGTAAAGACCCGACCTCCAATGGATAAAGATCCATGTTTCAAGGTTAAAGACCCGATTCCCAATGGATAAAGATCCATGTTTCAAGGGTAAAGACCCAACCTCCAGTGGATAAAGATATATGTTTCAAGGGTGAAGACCCGACCTCCAATGGATAAAGATCCATGTTTCAAGGGTAAAGACCCGATTTCCAATGGATAAAGATCCATGTTTCAAAGGTAAAGACCCGACCTCCAGTGGATAAAGATCCATGTTTTAAGGGTAAAGACCTAACCTCCAGTGGATAAAGATCCATGTTTCAAGGGTAAAGATCCGACCTCCAATGGATAAAGATCCATGTTTCAAGGGTAAAGATCCGATCTCCAAGGATGAAGATCCATTTACAAGGGTGAAGACCCGATCTCCAAGGATGAAGATCCATTTACAAGGGTGAAGACCCGATCTCCAAGGTTGAAGATTCATTTTCAAAGGTGAAGATCCAATGCTAAGGATGAAGATCCAAGGTCCAACGATGAAGATCCATTTTGAGGGTGAAGAACCACAATGCATAGAACAGCCAGAGCAGTCAGACTTCTCAACTGATAAAAAGGTTAGTCAAACTCAGTCTTGGGTCCAAGCACCCAAATTCAATTCAATCTCGGGTCCAAGTACCCAATCTCGGGTCCAAGTACCCAAATCAAATTAGTCTCGAGTCTAAGTACCCAATCTCGGCTACAAGTACCCAATCTCGGGTCTAAGTACCCAAATCCAATTCAATCTCAGGTCCAAGTACCCAAATTCAATTTAGTCTCGGGTCCAAGTATCCAATCTCGGGTCCAAGTACCCAATCTCGGGTTCAAGTACCCAAATCAAATTCAATCTCGGGTCCAAGTACCCAATCTCAAGTCCAAGCACCCAAATCCAATTCAATCTCGGGTCTAAGTACCGAAATTCAATTCAGTCTCGGGCCCAAGTACCCAGTCTCGGGTCTAAGTACCCAAATCCAATTCAATCTCGGGTCCAAGTATCTAAATTCAATTCAGTCTTGGGTCCAAGTACCCAATATCGAGTCCAAGTACCCAAATCAAACCCAATCTCGGGTCCAAGTACTCAAATCAAACCTAATCTCGGGTCTGAGTACCCAAATCAAATTCAATCTCGGGTCCAAGTACCCAAATTCTATTCAGTCTCGGGTCTAAGTACCCAAATCAAGTTCAGCCTCTGGTCCAAGTACCCAAACCAAATTCAAGTAACCATCTCATCAAAATTAAGTCTTATTGCTTTTCACTCTCTTTTGCAGTAGTCTCAAATCGTTCAAGCAGGGGGCAAACTGTAGACCCTTAATTTTTGACCCATTCAAATCCGATAGTCCAAAATAATTTTTGTGGTGTTTTATTTATTTTAATAATATTTTAATTACTAATAATATTTAATAGTTATTTTTAATAAAAATAAAAAAATAAAAAATCAGACGGATCGGCGAGCGTCGCACGGCAGCCCATTTCACCGCAGATGGCAATCTGGGGAGAATTGGACACTGCCCAATTCACCGTAGCCAGTTCTTGCACGAATTGGCCCACTGCGCTCGTGCAGCCCAGGCCTTGACAGCCCGCGTGCTACCTATTTTTTGACCAAACCTTGTTTTACCCAGTTTTCTAATTTTTCCTAAACAATTGGTATTTCCTTATTAAAATAGGATTAGGACTTTTTATTTTCTATAAATACCACATCAAAACAAGAACAAAAGAAAAGGAGGAAAAAACCCTAGAAAAGAAAAACAGAGAGAACACAAAAAGGAGGAAAAAAGGAGGAAAAAACCCTAGAAAAGAAAATGGAAAGAACACAAAAGGATGGAAAGAAGAAGGAGAGAAAACCCTAGAAAAGAAAATGGAAAGAACACAAAAGGATGGAAAGAAGAAGGAGAGAAAACCCTAGAAAAAGAATGGAGAAATCCTAAGGATTTGACTAAATCTTTCAGAGGCAAACTAAGAGGGAACATTAACAAGGTAGAATTAACAAGAACAAGGGCCGGAACAGAGGATTAAACCAGAAAGCAAAAGAGACATCATCAAAGAGAGAAGAATAGCAGCAGCTTTTTGGAGAGCGAAGGAAACCACAAATATCAAGACAACCAAAGAAGAAGGCATAGTACATACTGTCTTCACATTGTTCATCCAGAAATCAATTTGGAGGAACCAACGAACGAAGGTTTGATCCTTAATCATAAATTACTCATGATCACAGTAACTTCATTTCTTTGATTAATAAAAACATGAGTGCAGTAACTTTATCTTTGAATGCACAGTACTTTGATCTTTGAATATGCTATAAATTGATTTTTGTTTCAATAACTTTAATCGTTTGCTTTAATTGACACATGGATCAGTTGATATTCGTAACCCCACTTGCATGTTTCATAAAAAAAATATAACTATCCAGTATCCATCGAGGAATTAAATTAATTGTTAGAATCTATTTTGTTTACTTTACTTCAAAAATAGTGAATTATTTTATTAAAACTCAAAACCTCAACCTATTTTTATCCAAAAGCCTTAACCATTTCATTATTAAACTCCAAAATTATTTATTTGTTTTGGTATTAAAATTGTAAGAGGTATCTTTCCACCTTGTGGCTACCTCATTAGTTAAATATCATGTAATTTACATATCTTTTATATTTAGGACCAATGTAATGGACATGTTTCTACCTTTTGGTGGGTATCCTATTAGTTTAGACATGGATGATGTAAGGACAAGTTTCCATCTTCGGATGAGTGTCCATTTATTTGCTTTGTTTGGACATTGCTTTGATTTTAATATAACGATGCTTTATTTCAATTGTTGCATGTAATATGGATAATATTGTTATACTTAAGAATTTTATAATATTAAGATCTGCAAAGGAGGCCGGTTTTAATGAACCGGGCGTTGTGGGGGTGCTGGGCCATTTCTCACCTTCCCCACACGTACCCAACTTTTCGAACCCATTAGGGGGTTGGGGATTCCTTTGGAATCGAGTCATCCACCCCTTTCTTTTTCCCGGCCCATCCAGGTGGCGACTCCATTTTCTCCGGACTTAGGTCCGTGTTCTCTAAGGCCTCGAGCTTAAACAGTGCCGAAGTCACAAGAACCATTCCACCTGGAGTGGAGATAAAAATCCCCGCTTACAAAGACCATCTAGTTTTTGAAAGTCTTGTACTTAACAATCCTACATAGAAGAAGCATAAAATGATAAAATGCTCAAAGAAAGGGAAGAGTAAGAAAAATAAAGAGAAAGAAAAGGGAAATGAAGACAAGACATGAATTTGGATACCAAACTTTTTGCAAAGGCAAAGGCTATCCCAATCGAGATCCAGATTAACATCAAAAAGAAAGAAGAATGTTCAAAGCTCTATCTTTTCATGTTTTCAACTGCCTATGGCTCCAACAGAAAATCATAGTGTGAATGTTTATCAACAGTGTCACATCAGCTCCGATCTCAAAATGACTTTCATTTAATTTATGTCCCTTATAGACTCCATTTCAAGCCTATCAAAGACATGTTGATCTCTCTTGGTAGGTAGAGTCTATTAGTTAAGATAGTTTGAATAAGCATGCATATGAGATAGACAATATTCAAACTAATGAGTCCTTTGGCCAAGTAATGTGTATGTGCCTATCTGAAGTACAACAGTTCTTGCTTAAATAGAAATGATTCCCGAGTTTAGTACTGTAACTAGGGTTGTCATATTATAGATATGTTAATTTGAAAAATTGAGTCCTGAGGTACAATGACACTGATTTGACAGAGTCAACATTTGATTTTAAAAAAAACTATTTTCTTATTGTAAAAAGCCTTTAAGTTAAAGAAAATATATTGAACAGTTGAACCTCGAACGACACATTGGAAAAAGTAAATGATTGTTGGCAAGGTTATGAAAAAGCTACCAACTGACATGCTGAACCATAGTTTGAAATGGATGTATCCTTGACTCTGCTGCTTGGGCCTCACCACTCATGTTTTCAACATCTCAAAGATAAAGCCATAAATTCAAAGCTTTCTGTCACTCCAATGCAAGATCTGAACAGGCATCTGGAAGGAGCCGTTGAGAACACTTCT
The DNA here is from genome assembly GCA_947685225.1 of Garcia nutans. Taxonomy (NCBI): domain Eukaryota; kingdom Viridiplantae; phylum Streptophyta; class Magnoliopsida; order Malpighiales; family Euphorbiaceae; genus Garcia; species Garcia nutans. The sequence goes on along the minus strand of CANTUV010000006.1, from coordinate 15,364,652 downwards.
GCTGATCACCTCGGTCTATGAGTTGAATTCGTCTAACCAAACCAAAGATTCAATCAAAATCAGAGAAAAAGGAGAAAGACCATCCAGTACTAGAAAGTGCTATACTTGACAGTCCTACAAGGAAGAAGGACAAAATGATAAAATGCTCAAAGAAAGGAAAGAGTGAGAAAAATAAAAAGAAAGAAAAGGGAGAAGAAGAAAAGAAAAAAATTTGGGTACCAAACTTTTTGCAAAGGCAAAGACTATCCCAATCAAGATTCAGGTTAACGCCAAGAAGATGGGAGAACGTTCAAAGCTCTATCTTTTCATGCTCCCAACTACCTAAAGTTCCAACAAGCAGTTTGTAATGTGAAGGCTTGTCCATTGTGTCACATCAGCTCCTATCTCAAAATGGCCTTCATTTAACCCATGTCCCTTATAGACCCCATTTCAAGCCTATCAAAGACCTGTTGATCTCTCTTGGTAGGTAGAGTCTATTAGTGGAGATAGTTTGAATAAGCATGCATATGAGATAGACAATATTTAAACTCAACGAGACCTTTGGCCAAGTAATGTGTATGTGCCTATCTGAAGTGCTATAGTTCTTGCTTAAATAGAAATAATTCCCGAGTTTAGTACGGTAACTAGTGTTGTCATATTATAGATATGTTAATTTGTGAAAATCAAGTCCTGAGGTACATTGATATTGATTTGGCAAAGCCAACATTTGATTTCAAAATCAAAAATCAAAATTGAAAATTCAATATATATATATATATATACACAAAGCCTTCAAGTTAAGGGAAGTATGTTGAACTATCGAACTTTGAAGGACACATTGGGCAAAGGAAATGACTACTGGCAAGGTCATGAAGAAGCTACCAACTGTCATGCTGAATCATAATTTAAAATGGATGTATCTCTGCTGTTTGGGGCCTCCATTATTCATATTTTCAACATCTTGAAGATAAAAGCCATAAATGTGAAGCATTGTGTCATTCCAATGCAAGTCATGAATGAGCATCTAAAAGGGACCAATGAGAACACTTCTACTGATCACCTCAGTCTGTGAGTCGATGGAACGACTGTAAGTATTATTCATGCATATCATGCATGCATGAGCATATCACATCGCACTTTCTTATCTTGTATTGTCTATTCTTTATCAAAGTGAACAGCAAACACCATGTAAAGTAAACAATCAAAAGAAGATATCAAATCAGGGGGGCATGGAAAGCCCATTGCTTGATAAAGTTCCAGTAATTTTGCAAAGAGAAGAAATGCGTGCTTGTACGAAGAACTAGACAACAAAAACATCAATCAGAGCCCTCATAGAAAAATCATGGGTTTGAGCCTACACATGGGGCAAAGTTTCTCCTTTTCAATTTTTAAGTTTATGCATGAACAAAACATTTTGAGACTCACTTCTAATATTTTACCACGCAGGGGGGCAAGGAGAGGACATGAAGGCTCTCTAAAAAGGGCTGAATTTTTTCAAAAGTGCAAAGGAAGAACAAAAAAGAATGAAAAAAAAATGAAAAAAAAGAAGAAAATTAGAATTCTCAAAAGAATGAAGATGCAAAAGACAAAAGATCAGTTTAGCTAAAAGAGCCAAGGTAAAGATCCGACCTCCAATGGATAAAGATCAATGTTTCAAGGGTAAAGACCCGACCTCTAGTGGAAAAAGATCTACGTTTCAAGGGTAAAGACCCGACCTCCAATGGATAAAGATCCATGTTTCAAGGTTAAAGACCCGATTCCCAATGGATAAAGATCCATGTTTCAAGGGTAAAGACCCAACCTCCAGTGGATAAAGATATATGTTTCAAGGGTGAAGACCCGACCTCCAATGGATAAAGATCCATGTTTCAAGGGTAAAGACCCGATTTCCAATGGATAAAGATCCATGTTTCAAAGGTAAAGACCCGACCTCCAGTGGATAAAGATCCATGTTTTAAGGGTAAAGACCTAACCTCCAGTGGATAAAGATCCATGTTTCAAGGGTAAAGATCCGACCTCCAATGGATAAAGATCCATGTTTCAAGGGTAAAGATCCGATCTCCAAGGATGAAGATCCATTTACAAGGGTGAAGACCCGATCTCCAAGGATGAAGATCCATTTACAAGGGTGAAGACCCGATCTCCAAGGTTGAAGATTCATTTTCAAAGGTGAAGATCCAATGCTAAGGATGAAGATCCAAGGTCCAACGATGAAGATCCATTTTGAGGGTGAAGAACCACAATGCATAGAACAGCCAGAGCAGTCAGACTTCTCAACTGATAAAAAGGTTAGTCAAACTCAGTCTTGGGTCCAAGCACCCAAATTCAATTCAATCTCGGGTCCAAGTACCCAATCTCGGGTCCAAGTACCCAAATCAAATTAGTCTCGAGTCTAAGTACCCAATCTCGGCTACAAGTACCCAATCTCGGGTCTAAGTACCCAAATCCAATTCAATCTCAGGTCCAAGTACCCAAATTCAATTTAGTCTCGGGTCCAAGTATCCAATCTCGGGTCCAAGTACCCAATCTCGGGTTCAAGTACCCAAATCAAATTCAATCTCGGGTCCAAGTACCCAATCTCAAGTCCAAGCACCCAAATCCAATTCAATCTCGGGTCTAAGTACCGAAATTCAATTCAGTCTCGGGCCCAAGTACCCAGTCTCGGGTCTAAGTACCCAAATCCAATTCAATCTCGGGTCCAAGTATCTAAATTCAATTCAGTCTTGGGTCCAAGTACCCAATATCGAGTCCAAGTACCCAAATCAAACCCAATCTCGGGTCCAAGTACTCAAATCAAACCTAATCTCGGGTCTGAGTACCCAAATCAAATTCAATCTCGGGTCCAAGTACCCAAATTCTATTCAGTCTCGGGTCTAAGTACCCAAATCAAGTTCAGCCTCTGGTCCAAGTACCCAAACCAAATTCAAGTAACCATCTCATCAAAATTAAGTCTTATTGCTTTTCACTCTCTTTTGCAGTAGTCTCAAATCGTTCAAGCAGGGGGCAAACTGTAGACCCTTAATTTTTGACCCATTCAAATCCGATAGTCCAAAATAATTTTTGTGGTGTTTTATTTATTTTAATAATATTTTAATTACTAATAATATTTAATAGTTATTTTTAATAAAAATAAAAAAATAAAAAATCAGACGGATCGGCGAGCGTCGCACGGCAGCCCATTTCACCGCAGATGGCAATCTGGGGAGAATTGGACACTGCCCAATTCACCGTAGCCAGTTCTTGCACGAATTGGCCCACTGCGCTCGTGCAGCCCAGGCCTTGACAGCCCGCGTGCTACCTATTTTTTGACCAAACCTTGTTTTACCCAGTTTTCTAATTTTTCCTAAACAATTGGTATTTCCTTATTAAAATAGGATTAGGACTTTTTATTTTCTATAAATACCACATCAAAACAAGAACAAAAGAAAAGGAGGAAAAAACCCTAGAAAAGAAAAACAGAGAGAACACAAAAAGGAGGAAAAAAGGAGGAAAAAACCCTAGAAAAGAAAATGGAAAGAACACAAAAGGATGGAAAGAAGAAGGAGAGAAAACCCTAGAAAAGAAAATGGAAAGAACACAAAAGGATGGAAAGAAGAAGGAGAGAAAACCCTAGAAAAAGAATGGAGAAATCCTAAGGATTTGACTAAATCTTTCAGAGGCAAACTAAGAGGGAACATTAACAAGGTAGAATTAACAAGAACAAGGGCCGGAACAGAGGATTAAACCAGAAAGCAAAAGAGACATCATCAAAGAGAGAAGAATAGCAGCAGCTTTTTGGAGAGCGAAGGAAACCACAAATATCAAGACAACCAAAGAAGAAGGCATAGTACATACTGTCTTCACATTGTTCATCCAGAAATCAATTTGGAGGAACCAACGAACGAAGGTTTGATCCTTAATCATAAATTACTCATGATCACAGTAACTTCATTTCTTTGATTAATAAAAACATGAGTGCAGTAACTTTATCTTTGAATGCACAGTACTTTGATCTTTGAATATGCTATAAATTGATTTTTGTTTCAATAACTTTAATCGTTTGCTTTAATTGACACATGGATCAGTTGATATTCGTAACCCCACTTGCATGTTTCATAAAAAAAATATAACTATCCAGTATCCATCGAGGAATTAAATTAATTGTTAGAATCTATTTTGTTTACTTTACTTCAAAAATAGTGAATTATTTTATTAAAACTCAAAACCTCAACCTATTTTTATCCAAAAGCCTTAACCATTTCATTATTAAACTCCAAAATTATTTATTTGTTTTGGTATTAAAATTGTAAGAGGTATCTTTCCACCTTGTGGCTACCTCATTAGTTAAATATCATGTAATTTACATATCTTTTATATTTAGGACCAATGTAATGGACATGTTTCTACCTTTTGGTGGGTATCCTATTAGTTTAGACATGGATGATGTAAGGACAAGTTTCCATCTTCGGATGAGTGTCCATTTATTTGCTTTGTTTGGACATTGCTTTGATTTTAATATAACGATGCTTTATTTCAATTGTTGCATGTAATATGGATAATATTGTTATACTTAAGAATTTTATAATATTAAGATCTGCAAAGGAGGCCGGTTTTAATGAACCGGGCGTTGTGGGGGTGCTGGGCCATTTCTCACCTTCCCCACACGTACCCAACTTTTCGAACCCATTAGGGGGTTGGGGATTCCTTTGGAATCGAGTCATCCACCCCTTTCTTTTTCCCGGCCCATCCAGGTGGCGACTCCATTTTCTCCGGACTTAGGTCCGTGTTCTCTAAGGCCTCGAGCTTAAACAGTGCCGAAGTCACAAGAACCATTCCACCTGGAGTGGAGATAAAAATCCCCGCTTACAAAGACCATCTAGTTTTTGAAAGTCTTGTACTTAACAATCCTACATAGAAGAAGCATAAAATGATAAAATGCTCAAAGAAAGGGAAGAGTAAGAAAAATAAAGAGAAAGAAAAGGGAAATGAAGACAAGACATGAATTTGGATACCAAACTTTTTGCAAAGGCAAAGGCTATCCCAATCGAGATCCAGATTAACATCAAAAAGAAAGAAGAATGTTCAAAGCTCTATCTTTTCATGTTTTCAACTGCCTATGGCTCCAACAGAAAATCATAGTGTGAATGTTTATCAACAGTGTCACATCAGCTCCGATCTCAAAATGACTTTCATTTAATTTATGTCCCTTATAGACTCCATTTCAAGCCTATCAAAGACATGTTGATCTCTCTTGGTAGGTAGAGTCTATTAGTTAAGATAGTTTGAATAAGCATGCATATGAGATAGACAATATTCAAACTAATGAGTCCTTTGGCCAAGTAATGTGTATGTGCCTATCTGAAGTACAACAGTTCTTGCTTAAATAGAAATGATTCCCGAGTTTAGTACTGTAACTAGGGTTGTCATATTATAGATATGTTAATTTGAAAAATTGAGTCCTGAGGTACAATGACACTGATTTGACAGAGTCAACATTTGATTTTAAAAAAAACTATTTTCTTATTGTAAAAAGCCTTTAAGTTAAAGAAAATATATTGAACAGTTGAACCTCGAACGACACATTGGAAAAAGTAAATGATTGTTGGCAAGGTTATGAAAAAGCTACCAACTGACATGCTGAACCATAGTTTGAAATGGATGTATCCTTGACTCTGCTGCTTGGGCCTCACCACTCATGTTTTCAACATCTCAAAGATAAAGCCATAAATTCAAAGCTTTCTGTCACTCCAATGCAAGATCTGAACAGGCATCTGGAAGGAGCCGTTGAGAACACTTCTGCTGATCACCTCGGTCTATGAGTTGATGAAATCACTGTAGGTATTATTCATGCATATCATGCATACATGAGCATATCCCATTGTATTTTCTTGTATTGTATTGTCTATTCTTTGTCAAAGTGAACAACAAACACCCTATGAAGTAAAGAATCAAAAGAAGATATTGAATCAGGGGGCATAGAAAGCCCATTGCTTGAGGAAGCTCTAGTCATTTTGTAAAAGAAGAAATGCATGCTTGCGCGAAGAACTAGACAACACAAACATCAATATGAGCCTACGCAGGGGGGAAAAGTTTCTCCTTTCAATTTTTGAGTTTATATGTGTACAAAATATTTTCAGACTCACTTTCAATATTTTGCCACACAAGGGGCAAGGAGAAGATATAAGGGGGCAGCTAAAAAATGGCTGAATTTTTTATAAAAGTGCAAAGGAAGAACAAAGAGAATAAAAAAATAATAAAAAAAGAAGAAAATTAGAATTCTCAAAAGAATGAAGATGCAAAAGATAGAAGATCAATCTTCTAGAAGAGTTGAAGCCAATATAGGACAAATGTCCAAAAGGATGAAGATCCAATTTAAAGGGTGAAGACCCGAAGCATAAAGGATGAAGATCCAATTTAAAGGGTGAAGACCCAAAGTCCAAAGGATGAAGATCCATTTTAAGACCCAAAGTTAGAAGGATGAAGATCTGATTTCAAGGGTGAAGACCCAATCCCCAAGGATAAAGATCCATTTTTAAGGGTGAACACCCAATACCAAGGATGAAGATCCAATTTAAAGGGAGAAGACCCAATCTTTAAGGATGAAGATCCAATTTCAAGGGTGAAGACTCGATTTCCAAGGATGAAGATTCAGTTTAAAGGGTGAAGACTCGATGCCAAGGATGAATATCCAGCTTAAAGGGTGAAGACCCGACGTCCAAAGGATGAAGATCCAGCTTAAAGGGTGAAGACCCAATTCCAAGGATGAAGATCCAGCTTAAAGGATGAAGATCCAATTTCAAGGGTGAAGACCCGATTTCCAAGGATGAAGATCAGTTTTCAAGGGTGAAGACCTGATGCCGAGGATGAAGATCCACTTTGAAGGGTGAAGACCCAAAGATCAAATGATGAAGATCCATCTCAATGCTGAAGACCTGATGCCAAGGATGAAGATCCAATTTCAAGGGTGAGGACCCGATCTCCAAGGATGAAGATCTAAGGTCAAAGGATGAAGATCCACTTTTGGTGGGTAAAGAACCACAATCCATTAAAGAATGGAACAACCAGAATAGCTAGAATTCTCAACTAATAAAAGATCAGTTGAATATAATCTTGGGTCTAAGCACCCAAATCAAATTCAGTCTCGGGTCCAAGTACCCAGTTTCGTGTCCAAGTACCCAAATCCAACTTAGTCTCAGGTACAAGTACCCAGTCTCGAGTCTAAGTACCTAGTCTCGGGTCCAAATACCCAAATCCAATTTAGTCCCGGGTCCAAGTACCCAATTCAATTCAGTCTCGGGTCCAATTACCCAAATTCAATCCAGTCTCTAGTCCAAGTACCCAGTCTCAGGTCCAAGTACCTAAATCCAATTCAGTCTCAGGTCCAAGTTCCCAGTCTCGGGTCCAAGTACCCAAATCCAATTCAGACTTGGATTTAAGTACCTAAATCTTTTTTGGGTCCAAGTACCCAATTCAAAATTCAGTCTCGGGTCCAAATACCTAGTCCCGGGTCCAAGTACCCAGTCATGGGCTCAAGTACCCAAGTCTTTTTTGGATTAATAACCCAAACCATTTTTAACCTCGTGTTGAGAACCCATCCTCATCCAAAATCTGCTCAAAATTATATTATTTTTCACTCTCTTCTACTAAAGTCTCAGATCGTTCAAGAAGGGGGCAAACTGTAGACCCTTGATTTTGGTTCTGACTTGTCTGTTGCTTGAGTTACAAACCTTTTGATTATATGGTACAATGATGGAACCTTTAAAACCCTAAAGAGGTTTGTTTTGAAGATTCGATTAGGTCTAATTCAATGTTTGGGAATTTAGGGGTGTGTTGAAGTCAAACTGGCTCCTCCAATTCAATATGAGATGACCCATATCGAATTGGGAGATCCCATATCAAATTGGAAGTCCCAATTTGATATGGAATAAGTCCCAGTCAAATTGGATTTCCAATTCGATGTGGGACCTTAATTAAAGGTCCCCATATCGAATTGGGAGTCCAATTCGATATGGGATAGGCTCCATATCAAATTTGAGCCTTCCTAATTTGATATATACTTATGTTTTGACGAGTTTGCTTAGTTTGAGTCTGTTATGGTCTCGGTTTACTACGTGATTTTAATTTGATATGGATTAGAGAGGATCCATTTTTAAAATGGAAAACTCCCTTGACTTTTAATCTAATGCATGCATGTTCTCATAAATACAAACTTTAAACCAAGAAAGAGGCAACAACAATCAGAAACTTTTAGGAAAGGGCAGCCTTCACGGACTTCTAATGGACTTTTAAACTCCAGCAACCTTCAGCAAGAGGACTTTTAAACTAGGAGCTAGAGTAGACTTTTGGATGGTAACTGGAAACAGCAAGGAACAAATTGGCAGCAAAAGAGAGAGAGCAATAGCAAAAATCAAGAGATGAATGAGGGGATTAACAAATTGGCAGTAAAAAAGAGACAGTAGCAGTTTTGTTAAATAGGAATCATCAAAAAGTTATTGAGTAAAAGCATGCAAGGAAGAAAATAATCTGAAAATAAAAAAGAAAAGCAAAGTGGCAGAGTTTGATCTTTGGATCATGGAGTCTTCAACCAAGAACCAATTGCTCTAGGCAGAAAGAAAGTGATAGCATGGATCAACACATCAACTTGTTGGAGTCTACAACATAAGTAACATTCTTATTAACCGATCCAGTTAAATACATTGATTAATTTCAACACTTAGCTTACTGTGTTAATAGTTTATAAATAGGATTTTACAACAACTTTTGTAATAACATATAGACTTATCATCCAATCATCTGAAACCCTAATTACAATTTATACTTTACAATTACATCACAGTATTTTTCAATGTTAGTCTACATTAAACCATAATTGTGCATTATTTTAAATTTTGATTTGTATTTTAATTCTTGTTTTATATATATTAAATCTTAGGTTAAGGAAAAACCCTATAACCCTAGTTTGATAAAAAAAAATCCTAAACTTTATTTAAAATCCTAAAATTATTTTTTAAAAAACCTGATATGTAGATCATAACCTAAAATTTAGTTAAACCCTAATTCCATTTAATCTTATTTTCATAAACCCTAATCCTTTTTCATAAGAATTCCAAACCCTAATTTTGATTAAAAAGCCCTAATTCAATATGTAAACCTAAATTTATATATTTATTGCTTTATTTAATTTTAGATTTGATTATGTAGTTTATAATATGTTTTGATGATTGATTTATTTAATTTTGATATTTAGTTTATTTAATTTATCATGGATGAATATTTTTTCAATTATTATTTATTTATTAAAAATTGTAAGAGGTATGTTTCCATGATTGGGTACCTCATTAATTAATTTTCATATAATTTAAATTATTTTTATATTTTGGAATCAATGTAAATGACATATTTTCACCTTTCGGTGGGTGTTCTATTTAGTTTTAGACATGGACGATGTAAGGACATGTTTTCATCCTCGAATAGGTGTCCATTTATTTGTTTTGTTTGGACATTGCTTTAATTTTAATACAATGATGCTTTTATTTTAATTGTTGCATGTAGTATGGATTATATCATAATAACTAAGAATTTTATAATATTAAGACCTGAAATGGAGGTCAGTTCTAATGAACTGGGCATTGTGGGGGTGCTGGGTCATTTCTCACCTTCTCCATAAGTACCCAACTTTTCAAACCCATTAAGGGGTTGGGGATTCCTTAGGAATTGAGTCATCTACCCTTTTCTTTGTTTGGCCCCTCCGGGTAGTGACTCCATTGTCTTTGGACTTAAGCCCGTGTTCTCTAAGGCCCTGAGCCTAATAATACCGAAGTCACAAGAACCATTCTACATGGGAGTGGGGGTAAAAATCTCCACTCATAATTAGGCTCCTTATCAGCTGGTAGGATGAGTTCTTTCTTCATCTATTCCACCAGTTCAGCAACATCAGCAAAAATCTCACAACCCGAAATAAGCTTTTCCATGAACATGACTGGCTTTGGTCCTTGGAATGGCCTCATGTCTAGAGCTTTGATAAAGACCTCTTTAAGCGATGGGAAGCTCATCTTCTCATCCTTCTTTGGCCGAACATCTTTGTTAGCTTCATCATACCCCAACCCTTTCTTGGCAGTCTAAGTCTTGAAGTCTGGAAGCTCCGTCACACCTATTTTTCCCTTTTCTAGACCAACGCCAAGTAGGTAGTTCATGTTTTTCATCATAGACAAGACCTTGAGATCTACCACTTCATCATCAGAAATTACTGCTACCTGGAATCCATTGAGAGGCCTCCCAACCATCAGAGCATTTACCACTTCATTGTCCTCAGCTTCGATGACCACTGTCTCATCCCTTTTTGGGAACTTGATCTTTTAATAGAGTGTGGAGGGCACTCCATCAAGAGGATGAAACTAGGGTTATCCCAATAGTAGTGCAAAAGTGACAGGGATATCCAAGACTACAAATTCAACCATGGATTCAATGGGACCAGCCTTCACAACAACTTTGAAGGTTCCTTCAATATGCCTCTTGGTATTATCATAAGCTCTGATTGTTACCTCGATTAGGCTTAGATTCCTTGTCGACATGGCAAGCTTTGGAAAGATCTTGAGTGGACAGACATTTATGGCAGACACATCATCAACCATCACACATGGAGTCCTTTTCCCTTTGACCTCTACCTTGATAAAGAGTGGGCGGGTGTGGTCTCTCCCTTCCTCTGGCGAATCAGCATCTGAAAATGACACCATGCCCACATCAACCTTGTTCTGCTTCTGATCATGCTCACATTTCATCACTCCTTCGACTTTCACAACATTAACTAGCTCCTCTGGTGTTATAGAAGTGAAAATTGGCATGCTAGCTATAGCTTTGGCCATTATTTCTCGATGCTATTTGGATGTAGCTAGCAAATCCTATATGCAGATACTAGCTTGTGTTCTCTTCAATTGCTTAAGAATAGCATCGTCTTCTTCTTCTTTATTCCCAGTTTTGTCATCCTTTCCCTTGTCAGCTTCCACTTCCTTTAGTGGTGGCCTTGCATAAGGCTTACCAGATCGAATGTTCATCACCTCATCTTCTTCAGGTTTGGATCAGGTCCACTCTCCTTTCTTGGGCTCAGAATCATCATCACTATCGGTTGAGTCCTAAAATTCACTCATCACACAAATAGCTACATCTTTTACAACTACAACTTGCTACTTCTTGCTAAACACCACTTCTTCTTTGACTACTTCATCACCTACATATTAAAAAGAAGACATGGAAAATTTCTCATTTAAACCACCCCCAATCATGAAGGTCGCCGGCAGTGATACCCTGTTGAACATTGGCAATGGATTATCCTTCGTGCTTGGCTTGTTAGGTTCAGGAAACTTTCCACTATCAATCAAGTTTTGAATTTCATGTCTCAATCTCAAACACTTGTCCGTCGCATGACCTTGCATCTGGTGAAAGTGGCAAAATGTCTTTGCATCAAAATTAGGTGGCAAAGGATTTGGCAATGGGCTTACGGCTAATGGCTATAATAGCCCCTTTTTCTGCAGTTTATTGAAGACCCAGGATAAAGGTTTGTACAACTTTGAAAACTGTCTTCTACCACCTTGACCAGTTGCAATAACATCGATCGCCTTTTACGTGCTTTGTTTTCCAGATTGATAATTTTCTTTCTCATTTATTCTTACAGAAAAGTGGTTCTTCTCCCTCTCCCATTCTTCAATTTGTAAAGTGACTTGAAGAAGATCCTTAAAATCCTAGATGAGTGTGTGAGATATCCATTCATGAACACTAGGTAGCACCCCTATTACAATCATCATAATCTGATCATATTCATCAGGCCTCTTTTTGAGCAATGCGGCCTTGTTTCTCCACCTCTTCATATAATCAACAAAGTTTTCATTTGATTTATGTCTTATTGATTTGACTTCCATTAAAGAGACCTCCAATTCATCATTGTACCCATATTGTTGGATGAAAGCCTTGTACAAAAAATCCTAACTCGTTTGAGTACTATCCTCTAAGGTGTTGAACTAATTCTGCACAACTGGAACTAACAAAAGCATGAAGTACCTTAGAGTTTGAGCCTTAGTAGTTCGAGCAGACTGCATAGCTATGATATGCTATTTCATATGAAGATGAGGGTTGCCAGTCCCATCAAATTTAGCAAATGATGGCATCTTGAACTTATAAGAGACCTCATCATCTTGTTCAAACATTTTGTCCACCTCGGACATCTCTTCGGTTTTCAGCTTCTTCTCAAACTTTTTCTCCAAGTCCACAATCATCTTCTCCACATTAGAAGTCTCGGTCTTTTTAACATCTGATTTCTCCATAATCTTTGGATCCTTCTTATCTTGGGGATCTTGAAAGTACTAATCCCAGTATTCATCACCATCCATAACCATCTTGTCATCATCGAAGACTACTTTACCAACCTTAGCCTTCCCTTTGTCGTTCTATTTCTTAATACTAGTAGATGCATTAGCCGCATTCCCAAACATTGAAGCCATTTGGCTTCTCATGGTTTCAACCAGGACCCCTTTTAGCTCTTCCATGTTGGTATTGACTGCATTGTCTATCATCCTCTGAATCTGTTTTGGCTCCATTGCTCTTGGTGAGAAGCAAACTAAGTCATTGCTAGATTCTACGTTGTCGGCATAGGTTGGATTGTTGTAGGCTCTTAAATTGTTGTAATCTAGGGCTGTGAGCCAGAAAGGATCAATGATATGAGATGCAATGCATGTATGCATGGATGTACAAATAACAAACAAACAAACCAGATCAACTCAATATAGTAGAAGCGAACCTTCCAACCTTATAACTTTCACACACAAATGGTAAGTATCTTTTTCTAGGTATATGGCCAACAAAATACCAACATGGGGTATCTTGTTTTGAATAATTCACTCGAACATTTAATCAATAGTTGTATTTTCAAATTAGAAGTCAGTCCATGATAATTCTCATTAATTAGGCCTTAATCCATTAGGTTAACAAAAGACAGCTTTTATGCTATATTGGATTTAAACTAAATTAAAAGGCTTATCATAAATAGATTTCCCCATTTAAAAGAACAACCAATGATTCATGCCACAAACAAGCCCAGGATTAATAAGTCTTAGTGTGAACTGGCCCATAATTGATTTTAAATATTCCATAATTGACCTAATCAGTTGTAAACCCAAAAGGTTTGTTAAAAAGGGTTTAGTTATTGAGAAAAGATTTATTCAAAAATAGATTTTGGGCTTTGAACTTGGGCCATGAGGTAGAAAGGATTTTTGACCCATCTTGGAAAAGGTTTATGTTAAAAGACCATCTTTAAAAAGTCTTGAAAATAATTTTGATCTGTTGGGTTTTAAAAATTATTTTGGGCTTTAAAAATTATTTTCTACTTATAATATAATTAGGTCATATTAGAAAAACAACAAACCAAATAGGCCATGATTCAAACTAAGATATATCAAACATAGTCAAAGAGCAAGCATTTGGGTATAAACCTAAGGAAAGTAACTAGGCCAACTACATAGGCTTTAGTCTTTGGGTTGAAAAGATTAGGTTCACATAGCAAGTAATACCAAATTGTATGAGACTATGAGTGGTTATTCCATAATCGATCTCCATTCCTTAAGTGAAAGTATGGTATCCCTTACATTACACAACAAGGGTAACACGAGAGTCCTAACTCTCACACACAATACAATCTAAAATGATGCAATAGATAATATCATAATAAGAAAGAATAAAATAATATAAAGAACAACAAAATTAACTTCTCTTATCCCTAGTGGAGTGGCCACTATGAGCTGGGATTTTTGCCCTTACTCCCAAGTGAAATGGTTCTTGCAACTTCGGCACTATTATGCTCAGGGCCTTAGATGACAGGGCTTAAACCCGGAAAAAATATAGTCACCACCCGGACAAGCAAGCAAAAGAAAGGGGTGGATGACTCGATTCCTCAGGAATCCTCAACCCTCTAATGGGTTTGGAAAGTATGGTATGCGTGGGGAAGGTGAGAAAGACCTGGCACCCCCACAGCTCTCGATTCATTAGAACCGGCCTCCTTTTCAGGTCTCGATATTATAAAATTCTTATTTATTATAATATTATCCATACTTCAAATGATAATTAAAAAAGAACATCATTGCATTAAAATTAAAATAATGTTCAAGCACAACAAATAAATGGACGCCCATCCAAAGATGGAAACATGCCCTTACAATCCAAATCCAATGTCTAAAACTAAATAAATAGGATACTCACCAAGAGGTGAAAATACTTCCTTTTACATTAATTCAAAATCTTTAAACAATAAATTAAATTACATAATAAAAAATGAGGCACCCACAAAGTGGAAATGTGCCTTTTAAAAGTTTAAGAAATCAAATAAATAATTAATTATGCAAATTAAATCATTCAAACATAATAATTAAAAAAAAATATCAATCATAAAGTAAAATAAACTATCCAACATATAACAAATAGCAAACCAAATAAATAATTAAAACTAAGGTTTAAACCACTAAGTAAATAAAATTAGGGTTTGGAAATAAAATTGGGATTTATGGGCTATTGGACATTTAGGAAATTTAGAAAATAAGGTTTGGAAATTAGAAATTAGGGTTTAGAAATTTGGTCACTACATGTTTACTAAAATAAGTTTAGAAATTAGGGTTTAGGTGTTTAAGACTTAAGAGTTATAGATTAGGGTTTTGGAATCTTGGAAGCTAGAGTTTGAGAACTAGGGTTTTGGTTTTAGAGTTTTCTAAATTAGGGTTTGAGTTATAGATTTTAGATTCAAGGTTTGGTTTTAGGTTACTGGATTTAGGGTTTGGTTTAGGTTTTGGGAATTAGGTTTATTGGATTAAGGATTAAGGATTAAGGTTTAGGGATTTACTAAATTAGATTTAAGGGTTTATTGGATTGGTTTAAGGGTTTACTGGATTGGGATTTGGGAAAATTGAGTTTTGATATTTTTGAGAACAATTTAAGGTTTATTGGATTAGGGTTTTGATGTTTTGGGTGGAACAACTTGAAAGTAGTGCTACTGGATGAAGAGTTTCAAAAGAAATTAGGGTTTTAATTTATTATTTTAGAAAAAAAGTTTAGGATTTGAGGAAATAAATTAAAGTTTTGAGAAAAAAGAATTAGGGTTTTGGAATTTAATGAAACAATTTACGGTTTTGGATAAAGACGGTTTAGGGTTTTGAGTTTTAACAAAACAGTTTATATTTTTTTGGACTTAACAAATAGTTTAAGGTTTTTGGGATTTAAGAAAACTATTAGGGTTTTTGAGATTTAAGAAAATAGGTTAGAGTTTTGACAATTACTTTAAATCTTAAGCTACTTGATGATTTAATACATTGAATTTTTGTTTCATAAAATATGCATCTAAGGTTCTAGCAATTAAACTTATGTGATTAATATAATAATTAAAGTAAAAAAATCAAAATATGAAAAGATAACTAGCTACTGTGTGTTTAAACAAATTAAATTTAAGAAACAAAACTTGCATTTGAAGGCTCCAGCAAATTGATTATTGACTCAAAGTTGTTGCCTGCATCAATGTCTGTTTTTGGTTGAGCCAAGATCAAAGACAATGATCACTGCCTTTGTTGATGGTTGATGAAAGTTAATATTTTAATGATTATTGTTACTTTCCTTGCTAAAATTGTCAATCATTGTTAAAGTATTAAGCCTTATTATTTATAGGCAGAAATCGTCCCCCAAAAACCCTAATTGCTTTGTTAATCCATCTTTAAAATGAATTCTAACTTAATTAGAAAATCCAATAAATTAGGGTCATGTCGATTTGCCACGTCCAAATCAACATGGGCTAGGCTCATGTCGATTTGGATGATCCAAATCGATATGAGCAACATCCAAATCGACATGAGCATTGGCTCATGTCATTTTAGGCCACCCCAACTTAAACCGTTACAATAATTTTCATTTTTTGTGCCATGCATTTTTAATTTAGACCAAATACATTCAATTTAGGGTTTTATAATTTTAAACACTTTAATTTATGGCTTACAAAATTGGACCAACTTATTTAAAAATTATAAACTAAGTTTACATCTTTTAAAGTCGGATCGAATTTATTTTGGCATTCTTTAATTAAGATCATACTAACTTAGGGCCAAAAGTAAGGGTTGCATCTTTTAAAGTTGGATCGAATTTAATTTTGCATTCTTTAATTAAGATCGTACCAACTTAGGGCCAAAATGAAGGGGCTACACTTCTTCTAACAATATGGGTATAATGCCAAGTTAGAGGTCACTTTAATGGAGTTTGAGTCAATCAGATAGAAATAAAATGAAAACTTCATTGATTATGTGA
Source organism: Garcia nutans (assembly GCA_947685225.1). Taxonomy (NCBI): domain Eukaryota; kingdom Viridiplantae; phylum Streptophyta; class Magnoliopsida; order Malpighiales; family Euphorbiaceae; genus Garcia; species Garcia nutans. The sequence goes on along the minus strand of CANTUV010000006.1, from coordinate 15,348,374 downwards.
AAAGGTGGATAAATAAGGTTGTATTCTCAAGAAGAGACTAGATGAGTCTGATTAGATTAGGATAATTGTGAGAGGGGTGCTGCCTAATCTTCATGAACGGATATCCCATACTCCTATTAGGGATTTCAAAGACCATCTTTAGGATGACTTACAAATAGAAGAATGGAAAAGTGTAGACCCTTAATTTTTTACCCAGTCCAGTCCGATATTTTTAAAAGTCCAAAATAATTTTTGTGGTATTTTAATATTTATTATTTATTTTAATAATTATTACTTATAATATTTATTTTTAATAATAAAAATAAAAAATATATATCGGCAATGGTAAAATCAGTGATGAATTGGCTTGGGCCAATTCGCCGCAGGAACACTTGCGATGAATTGACCACAGGCCGCAGCCCGCACCCAGCTCGCAGCTCGCCCAGGCCCATGTACAGTTTTTTTTGAAACCCTATTTTACTTGGTTTTTTATTTTATTTCTAAAAATGTTTTTTATTTCCTTAATATACTAGGTATTTGATTTTAGTTACCTGTAAATACCACATTAAAACATATAACAAAGGGATCTAGATTTTTGAGGACTTTTGGGATCGAAACTATTGAAGTTCTTTTTGACAATTTATTCATAACCTCAGACTTGAAGGATCAAGAAGCAACAAACAACATACAATCCATCAAAAGGCAGCACACACTGTCTTTGTTATTATTCAACCAGAATTCAAATTGTGGTGGAACCAACAACAGAGGTTTGAGCTTAACCAATAAATTCTTGTATTCACAGTAGCCATAACATGCTTCCTTTTTAGTGCTTTATTAAAGTATTTAGATATTAATTTTCCAGTAGTATGAAATTGTTGAATCTGAATTATATGTGTTATGAACCAAAACCCTAATATCTTAATACTCGTTAAATTAATTTTTGAAATCTAAAACCCTAATTGCACTTTTCTAAAACCACAAAACAATAATCTATTTTCTCAAAACCATAATTAATTCTATTTTTCTAAGATTCACAGTAGCTTATACTTTCCAAATACCTAACTTAAAATCCTATTTTCATGATCTTCAATTTTATTTATTTAAACCCTAAACTTTAATATTAGTTTCATACAACTTTTGAAACCCTAAATCCAAAACCTCCATTCTTTAGATTCAAACCCTAATTTATTTCAAACCTAATCTTTAATTCAAACATCTAGTAGCCATATTATTTCCTTTATATTAAATAGTTTTTAGTTGACTAATCTAGTAATTAAAATACAAAACCCTAATTGTTAAACATAAAACTAAAAAACCCTAATTGATGCATAAACCCTAAATTTATATACTTATTGTTTTATTTAAATTAGATGAATGTTTATTATATATTTTGATTGATGTTTCATGTCTTTGATGAATGATTTATTTATGATGAATGGTTAGTTACTTTTATCTATTTGCTTTGGTTTCAAAACATTGTAAGAGGTATGTTTCTATGTTTTCGGTACCTCATATTGTGAGCATCATGTAATTTAATTTATTATAAAGTTTTTGAATCAATGTAAAGGATACGTTTTCACCTTTCGGTGAGTGCCCTATTTAGTTTTAGATATTAGATGATGTAAGGACATGTTTCCATCTTCGGATGGATGTCCATTTATTTATTTTATTTGGACATTATTGTGATTTTAATAAATTATTTATTTATTCTTATTTATCGCATGTAGTATGGAAAATATCATTATATTTAAGAATTTTATAATATTAAGGCCTGCAAAGAAGGCCGATTTTAATGAATCGGGCGTTGTGGGTGTGTTGGGTTGTTTCTCACCTTCCCCACACATACCGAACTTTTTGAACTCATTAGGGGGATGGAAATTCCTTAGAAATTAAGTCATCCACCCCTTTCTTTTTTTCAGCCCGTCTGAGTGGCGACTCCATTTTCTATGGGCTTAGGCCCATGTTCTCTAAGACTCTGAGCTTACCGGGAGTGGGGAAAAACATTCCAGCTCACAGAAAGTGAAAAGAACAGTTTTTCTACAAGAAGGAATGAGAGAGGGACCTATTAGTCTAGCAATCAAAGTATACAAAAGGCAGTCAATGTAAATTTAACTGGCCAAGGAGGTATTTTTCAGAGTTAGAAAAACCATTGTCTTGGGTTTTAAATAAGCTACAGAAGAGAGGATTGTTACAGTCATTGACTCCCTGACCTTTGCCAAATCCTCTATCACCTAACTTTGATGCTAAGGCTTTTTTCCAATTCTACCAAATGCAAGGACACGAGACGGACAATCATTTAAAGTTGAGGCATGAGATCCAAAACTTGATTGATAGTGAAAAGTTGCCTGAGCCTAGCAAGCCCAACACGAAGGACAACCCATTGTCAAGCTTCAATAAAGTACCACCACCACCAGCTTTCATGATTGGAGGAGGTCTAAATGAGACGTTTGTTCTGTCTTCTTTCTAAGATGTGGGCGACAAGGCAACTAAAGAAGAAGAGGTACATAACAAGATGGAACAAGTTGTGGTTGAGAAGGAAGTGACCATCTGTGTTGTGAGCGAATTTTGGGATTCAACCGATAGTGATGATGATTTTGAGCCAAAGAAGGAGGAGTGGACTTGGTCTGAACCTAAAGAGGATGAGGTAATGAACACCCACTCTGGTAAACCTTATACAAGGCCACCACCAAGAGAAGTAGAAGCTTATAAAGGAAAGGAAGGTGAAGCAGGATGTAAAGGGGAAGAAGATGATGTTGTTCTTAAGTAGTTGAAAAGAACTCAAGCTAGTATTAACATCTAATATTTACTAGCTACATCTAAGAAGCATCGAAAAACTATGGCCAAAGTTATGGCAAGTATGCAGATTTCCACATCGGTGACACCCAATGAACTTATCCATTTTATGGAGGTGAACAAGGCTGAGGAAGTAAAGAAAGGTGATGACACTCAAAAGAAGAACAAGGTTGAAGTGGGAATGGTGTCATTTTCATATGTTGATTTACCAAAAGAAGAAAGAGATCACATTCACCCACTTTTTATTAAGGTAGAGGTTAAAGGAAAAAGGATTTTGTGTGTCATGGTTGATGATGGGTCTGCCATAAATGTGTGCCCGCTCAAGATCCTGCCAAAGCTTGCCATATCAATAAGAGATTTAAGCCCAACCGATGTGACAATTAAGGCTTATGACAATACAAAAAGGCATGTTGAAGGAACTTTTAAAGTTGTTATAAAGGCTGGCCTTATTGAGTCTATGGTAGAGTTTATGGTCCTGGATATACACGTCACCTTCACACTATTGTTGGGATGATCCTGGTTCCATCCTCTTGGTGGAGTTCCTTCTACACTCCATCAGAAGATCAAATTTCTAAATGGGGATGAGACAGTGGACATCGAGGCTGAGGACAGTGAAGTGGTGAATGCTCTAATGATTGAGAGACCTCTTAATGGATTCCAAGTAGTTGTTGTTTCTGATAATGAGATGGCGAACCCCAGAGTCCTGACTATGATGAAGAAAATGATCTATCTACCAGGTGTAGACATTAGGAAATGTAAAATAGGTATGCCAGAGCTTCTAGATTTCAAGACTCAAACTTCTAGGAAAGGATTGGGATACAACAAAACTAATGAAAGTGTTCTGCTGAAAAAGAATGAGAAGATGAGTTTTCCTCCACTTGAAAAGATTTTTTTCAAAGCTCCAGACATGGGACCACTCCAAGGAAAGCCAGAGTTAATAATGTTCATGGGAAAGATAATTTCAGGCTTTGAGATCTTTTCTGATGTTGATGAACTAGTAAAACAAATGGAGAAAAAGCATGCCTTTCCAGCTTACAAGGAACCTAGCCCATAAGAGAAGAAGGAAGATGTCCTAAAGATCCAGAAGACTCTAGAGGAAATTGTTGCTCTAATTGAAGAACAGTTTGAGAGTCTTTTAGTTTATGATAATGAGAACAAAGACATTGATTTTGATTTCAATTTGTCCACTCTGTATGAGAATGATAATGTTTTCTTTTTCAAAATGAATGCAATAAAGTCTGATTTTGCTTATATGTGTGATGTTTTTCCTAATGGTTGCATACATTCAAGTAGTGATTACATGAGCATTTTAAATAATAACTTTGTTGAAACACAATCATTAAATTTGGGAATAACCGGTAATCCTAAAATTATTAGCATAGCATCCGACCTTACTCCTGAAGAGAGAGAGAGAGAGATTAGAAAAATTATTTAAAAAGTATATAGAATTCTTTGCTTGGTCTTGTGAGGATATGCCTGGAAATGATTGAGATATAGCCAAGCATGTGATTCCCACTTACACTTACACTTACATCGGAATGGGCAGAATTGATCAAAAAAGAAGTCACTAAGCAGATACAAGTGAAATTTCTTGAGGTGATAGATTATCCTAACTGGTTAGCTAATATAGTTCATGTGCCAAAGAAAGGTGGAAGAATTAGGATTTGTGTGGATTATAGAGATTTGAATAAGGCTTTCCCTAAAGATGATCTTCCTTTACCCCATATAGATGTCCTCATTGATAGTGTAGCCTCTAGCGTGCTACACTCATTCATAGATGGATTTTTTTAATACAACCAAGTGTTAATAACCCAAGAGGATAAAGCTAAAACAACCTTCATCACAATGTAGGGTATATTTTGTTATAGGGTGATGTCGTTTAGGTTAAATAATGCTAGAGCAATCTACCAGAGGATGACCACCAACTTATTTCATGACATGATGCATAAGGAAGTAAGGTATATGTCGCTGATATGATGGTGAAGTCAGATACAAGAGAACAACATTTTCAAAATTTAGAGATCTACTTTGAAAGAGCAGTAAAATATAATCTAAGGTTAAACCCAAAGAAGTGTGTGTTTGGGGTTACTTCAGGAAAGATGTTGGGACACATGATTGGTCCAAATGGTATTGAGATTGACCCTGACAAAGTTAAGGCAATCAGGGATATGCCAACCCCTAAGATGGAAAGGGAAGTTTGGGAGTTTATTGGTAGGTTACAGTACATTAGCAGGTTTATAGCAATGCTCACCATAATTGTAAACCTATCTTCAAATTGTTTAAAAGGAACTAGCCAGCCAAATGGAATGAAGAGTGTCAATAGGCCTTTGAGCATATAAAGGAGTATTTACTAAATCCATCTATTTTGAAGCCACCTAAACTTGGCAGACCTTTGTTACTATACTTAGCAGTAAAGGAAGAATCAATAGGCATAATGTTAGCCCAAGCAAATGAATCAGGAGTTGAGCATGCGGTTTACTATTTGAGTAGAAAGCACCTACCCTATGAGATTAAGTATATTATCATTGAAAAGACTTGTATAGCTGTGGTTTGGTCATCTAAGAAATTGTGGCATTACTTTCAATATTATAGTGTGTAAGCAATTTCCAAGACGGTTCCGGTGAAGTATCTCATTGATTGGAAAGTATGATAGATGTTAATCATTTTAGAAGAATTTGAGATTAAGTACATAACCAAGAAAACCATCAAAGGTAGAGCAGTAGCAGAATTTCTAGCTCAACAACCATTGCCTGACAATGAAGAAGTGACTTTAGAATTTCCTAATAAACATTTAGAGGCCATAAAAGTACAACTGTGGAAGATGTATTTTAACGGAGCAGTGAATAGAAAGGGAGCAGGTCTGAGAGTGATATTGGAATCACCTAAAGGAGAGCACATCCCTCTAGCTAACAGGTTGAAGTTCAGGGTAACCAACAACATGGTGGAATATGAAGCATGTATTTTTGGCCTAGAAACATTAATGATCATAAAGGTTGATACAGTGTAGGTCTTTGATGATTCATTGCTAGTGGTATCCCAAGTAAATGGAGAATGGGAGTTGAAAGAAGAGAAATTAATGCCATATCACGATCATTTAACCATAATGAAGAAGAATTTTAAGGAGTACATATTCGTACACCTACCAAGAGAAGAAAACCAGATGGTTGATGCCCCAGCCACCTTGGCTTCAGTATGGGAGGATCATGTCAATTTATTCCTTAAGCCTTTGATTTTGACCAGTTCATTGACTCTTTGTTATGAGTATAAAACAATAATGGAAATTGATATTAACCATGATGTGTGGTATGGCATTATAAGACGATTCTTGAAAAGTAGGGAATACCCACAAGATGCACAAGGGAAGAGAGGAGCTATAAGGCGATGGTCCTTGTAATAAATCACCTTTCATGCAGAGTTGTATCAAAGATGGCCCGATCGGGTGCACTTAAGATGCTTAAGGAAGTGTGAAGTTGAGAAGATTATGTCTAAAATACATGCAAAAGTTATGAATCCTACATGAATGGGTTGACCCTGGTGAAGAAGATAATTTGACAAGGTTACTATTTATTGACCATGAAAAGAGACTGTATTGACTTTGTAAAGAGGTGACAGCAGTGCCAGATGTATTGAAACTTGAATCACATGCCTCAAGAAGAAATGCATTCCATATCTTCACCCTGGTCTTTTGCGACTTGGGGGATTGACATTATTGGGGAGATACATCCGACAGCTTCGAGCGGTCATCGATTCATCATGGTAGCAGTGGATTGTTTTTCAAAATGGGTTGAAGCCAAACCTTTTAACAAGCTGGGGGAAAGACAAATGGCTAGATTTATTTAAAAAAAAACCTCATATGTGGGTATGGGGTCCCGTAAAGTGTAATATCAGACAATGGAGTGTAGTTTCAAGGAGTCGTTAAAGACTTATTCTCGAAGTATTAGATCCGCCATCACTGATCCTCCCCTTAGAGACCAAAGGCTATTGTTGTAGTGGAATCAACGAACAAGGCAATTAAGCAGATCATGTCCAAGATGACTAAGACGTATAGGGATTGGTCAGAAATGCTTCCTTTTGCTTTATAGGGGTACAAAACAAGTGTATGAACCCCGACTGAAATGATGCCATTTTTCTTAGTTTATGGGATGGAAGTAGTGTTGCCCATTAAGACTGAGATCAAATCACTGAGGTGGTCTTGGAAGCTGAATTGCCTGAGACGGAATAGGTAGTGAGTAGATATACATAGCTGGCCTTATTGGAAGAAAGAAAGTTGAAGACACTGTATCATCATCAGTTGTATCAAAGAAAGATGTCTCGGGCTTACAATAGAAGTGTTAAGATCAAGAAACTTAAAGTTGGCATTTTATTGTTGAAGTAGTGCAAGCCTAATGTCCCTGATCTAAGAGAAAAGTTTGGACCTAGTTGGGAAGCGTCATATGTTGTGAAGCAAATCATGAACAAGGGTACAATCAGGCTGTCAGATATGGATGGGAATGAGTTTAGTGAGCCAGAAAATATTGACACGCTGAAGAGATTTTATGTTTAAAATTTTTTAAAAAAAAGGGCTTGCTAGGTTAAAAACCCGAAAGGGCGGCCTGAGCAAAGTTAAAGCACCCCGCTAGTTTTGAAAATCCAAGAGGGCAGGCTAGGCAATAATTACTGCTAAATAAGATAAAATTATCAATTAGAAAACCAGAAAGGGCTAGTTGGTGACAAGAGTGATCTTGTGTATGTTGGCTTTATATTTTTTTAGTTGTTCCCCATTTTAATAAAATAGAGTTAATGTTAAAATTGTTCTAGGTGTACTATTTCGAATAATTGGACCATTAGGGATGAATAAATCTCATACAAGAGAGAAGTGATGAAAAGAAAGGAAAACAACTTTTATTATCATTATTATTCATCCTAACATTATTTTTTCTAAAGACTTGACAAGCATAGAATCTATGGCAAACGATAAGTGTAACATGCAGGCCAACTTTGCTTCAGTCGATCCAAGTAAGCTTCAGTTAGATGGGGCATGTCTAAATCAAGAGTAAACCTAGAACCTCGAGGCTCGGCTCTGTACTAGTGATCAAGTAGATGAGGATCATAACAAGTGCCTCGACGGAGAGTAGTGTGAGGAGCATACATCAGATACGTCTGAATGGTGACATGGGTAATCTTCCACCAAGGACCAACTAATGGATGTTAATGACAACCCCAGAGCAGATCCAGTCAACCCACTCAATATATGAAGAGGCAGGATATAGCAGTTTCGTTGCAAAGTGATGTTGGGGTAGAGACCTAGTGAAGTCCATAAATGGGTTGTCAAACAAGCTGAAGCACTCCTGTAGCTAGATCTGAAAAGACAACAGTTCATTTAAAAAAAGGAGAAGAGCCCATTAGGTTGAAAACCCATAAGTGCAACCTAAGAAAAAATTAGGGTAGTTCGCTAGCTCTGAAAACCTGCAAGGACGGTCTAGGTAAAAATTAGAACCAATTAAAAAAAAGTTTGCTATGTTGAAAACCCTCAAGGGTTAGCTAGGAAAAAATTAGAGAAATAAAAATAAAACCCTAAATTGAAAACCCAAAAGGGCAGTTTAGGTAATTATCTAAAGTAGCAAGGGACTTCCAGCTAACCTCCTCAAAGAATTTGTCTTGAATTAATCCAATCCAACTAGGGTTTCAGCCAAGATCATGGGTACTGGTGAAAATCCTCCCTCCATTTGGTCCATGATATCTAGTACTCACAGATCGATGTCGTCATTAGGAGAAATGAGCAGGAATCGACCAAGCAAGCACAGACAAAACATACTTCCCCAAGCCTTGGTGGGAGCCAAATAGGAAGTGCAAAAATTGACCAATGGGCCAAACAAGATTTTCTCACCTCTGGTCAATTGCAAAACTTCAGGTTTTGAGAGTTGAAATAGCATTTGAATCTTTTGATGAGTCCTGGAAGTCAATATGGGTAATGTTATTAGATGATTGCTCGAATATCCGAGGATGGCCTCAAATTCCTTGATCATAGGACATACTTCAATGTTGTTTATCTTGAAAGTCCTAGTTTTTAGATCCCAAAAGGAGGCCATAGCATGTAAGAAGGAATGGTCCAACTTGATATTTAAAACACTTTAAGATATTGAGTTGAGACGATGATATTTGTTCCCAATGTGTAGTTATGATGTTCTTGAATAAATTCTTCATATTTTTCAAATTGGCTTCTGTCATTGTGGGGAGCGTAGCAATTGCAGTTGATTTGAGTTTATAAGGAAGAATTGATGAAGTGTTGCAATTGAAAATTTAGAGCATTTTTTGTCGCTATGATAAAATTCATAAGATGAGAATTGAGGGAAGAAGGTTGATAGACTTGTGGTTGGAGATTTGATACTAGTTTATATAGGCAAAGGTTGAGAACCAAAGTGCACAAGGAAAAGGGAGTACGCATGGAACATGTGTCAAATGAGTTTTGGCTTTATAAATTTGAATCCTACTCCATGATGAATTTGGAATTGTAAATTCGTCATGGACACTCTATTATGTATAAAATATATATATATATATAGAAAAGTAAAAAAAAAAGTCAAATTTGCAAGAAAGTTAAATTAATACTATTACTATTATTCTTATATTATTATGTTGTACATTGCATACAAACTAGGGCTGTAAATGAGCCAAGCTACTCGAGCTCGGCTTGGATCTCGACTCGGTAAAAGCTCATTCAGGCTCGAGCTCGAACTGCTCATTTGTTAAATGAGCCAAGCTCAAGCTATGAAATACTTGGCTCGTTAGCTCGCGAGCTAGCTCATTTAAAAAGCTCGTGAGCTAGCTCATTTAGTGTATTGGATTAAAAATATATATAATTTAATTTATATATATTAAACTATATATGTGAATATATTAATTTTTGACTAACTTAATTTATATAATTTATTAATATATGGTATATGTGATAAATAAATTAAATAATATACAATATAAAATAGCTTAGTAATTTATAGTAAAATATTAAATTATAGTAATATAATATTTTATTTTTATTAATATACAATTATATTATTCATCTTTCATACAAACATAAATTTTAGTATATCTTTTATAAAAATTTAGAAAAAGTAAATGAAAAATAAAAATTAAAATAAGTTTATTGAGCTCGTTAAACTTATTTAAATCAAGCTCGAGTTCAACCTCGATATACATGATATATGAGCTGGCTCGATACAAATTCAGGCTCGGCTTGAGCTCGATTCGAGTTTGAGTTCGAACTTGATTATTTTATAATGAGCTGAGCTTGAGCTTTACAAAGCTCGGCTCGATTACAGCCCTAATACAAACTATTTATTAGAATTTAATACAAGTTGGTCACTAAGAAGGGGGAGGCGGTCCATGGTCAAATAAAGCCCTAAAAAGTAATCGCCTGATGGAGGAGGAGATATATCTAAATCTCTATTATCTTGAAAGTCGGGTCTGTAATAGTCATCGCCTAAAAAAGAGGAGGCACCTCATGGTCATCAATTTGGGGCCCCCTTGATGATGAAGCACCAGGATCCCTGCAGCTCTAAAATTGAAAGTCCCGAAAGTTTTGGTCAAGATAAGCAGCACGCCAACGGCTGGCAGCCAATTCTTCTTGCAGCTTTCTATTCTATTCTTCAAGCATTTGTTGTGAGCTAGATAAGAAAAAAGTAAGTTCATGCATTTTTATGCATACATACAATATACATCAATAAAAAAATCCAAATAAGGTAATTCACATCAAAGCCCTGAAGCCCAAAGGATGGATCGGCATATGGCACTGCGGTCCAAACATATGGCTGAGAATGAGCAACATGAGATAGACAAGCCTCATCGTACTGGGGACCACCTGATTGTTGGGCAACTTGCAATAATCCAAGATTAAAAAAGTGCAATGAAAAGCGATCATGTATGAGCAAAAGAATATATTTGATTAACTTGAGAAGAGACAACCATGATATTATCATCCCCGTCTCTATCCTCATCGTTTTCTTCTTCTTCTTCTTCCTCTTCTTCTCCTTCGGGAAGTCCTCAAATGCCAACAGGAGAAACTTTAAAATTCAAAAGTCTCTTTCAAATAAATTGAGAGTATGACTTAGCAGGTGGGAGAATATATCAGTCGACAGCATATCCACCCCGAGCACTTATCAAGAAGTGTTTCGACATGGATGTGATGTCTAATGTATATGCCATAATATCCTTAGAACCCTTCATTCCTCAGGGCCAAGAAACTCGTTGTGCACTCTCTCACCAAGAAACCACCCGCTATATACGAGACCAACGATAACTTGGTGGGAATTTTGAAAAGGCAAGGTCTTATTCATGAAATGAGTCCAATTGGCTCGCTCGTTGTTCCCCCATCAAGTGATATCTACCTATAGAACCAAGAAGAAAAGGTAAGTTAATTTCTTCACAAATTTTAATGGTTACTAATTCTTTTTTACCTGATCCCAAGTCAACTGACTCAAGTGATAGCGACGATAATGCACATGATGAGAACCCGGCACCTCCCTACGGCTTGTTAGCCAAAGGTTCAGTCTCGAATACCCAATTCCTTGTCGAGAAATTCTTGGTACCTTCACAAGGTTATGCTTATATGCCTAAACCTAAAGGAACAATGAGGGTTAGATTTATGCGAATTCTTTATTTGACACAATAAATGGTGAGAATTAATACCTCAGCAACCACCATGAAGCCAAAAAGTAATCTTTTCCTCTTGTAAAAAGTTTGTCAAAACCATGATACAAGCAGGTCAGACCAGCTTCTCCCTAGTTGTATAACAACACAAGATCAATGTTAGCAAGAGCCCATAAAACTAATAAGTGGACGACAGACTAAGTGCAACATAAAATGGTCGCCCCTACCAAATAGAGCAATAATCCTCGAGCATATTGTTCAGCCATTTCTCCAAGAATCGATCCGGTATAATTCATCCAATAATCCTGTATAAGTTTGTACTTGATCTTGAATGGCTCTTTTAAGGAAGGTCCATGCCTATTAGCTGTCAGATTTCATCGAGCGTTAAGATAATATCAATAAAAGGGACATGGGTTCCATGGCACGAGATACCATTTATGGCAGTAAAATCAACTGGGTCGATAGTCATTTCCCCCACTGGTAAGTGAAAAGTAACGGTGGTACCCATCTACCTTTGTGCGAGCACTTGGATTATGCTCCTATCTATTTAGTATCCTTTCAATGGTAACTGCATGATAAAGTCCTCGAAGCCGCACCGTCAGATCATCCGTTTTACTCGAGATGGGGCATGATTCTACCATTATTGGGCTCTATATATGTAACTGCCATCGTGAATGATGCAGCTATCATCCTGCCACAAAATAGGTAAGTCCTTTAAAAAAGTACATAAAATCCTTCGCTTTTGCTTATATATAATTAAATATAAAAATTATAATATAAAATTTATATGAAAATTAAAAAAATAAGAAATGGAATAACTAAAAATAAATATATATATATATACAAATAAAAATTTAAGAGTACATAATGATAAATATAAATTAACAACACATCACTTATTATACATAGTTATTTTTGTACAATTAAGTAATTATGTTTGTGATAAAAATTATATTTACCTTGGTTTTCTCATTTGAACTACAATGTAACTCCATGCCAGCTAATAACGATACTCTCCCATGCTCATGCACCCGAATATAATTAAGAAGCTTGGCATCTGAACAGGGTCTGGCCCTAGAATAATGTTGATTAACCACCATTTACAATAAAGGTTATTGTATTTATGAGTTTCAAATAGAAAAAGAAATTTGAAAGATAGAAAGTTTTGAAGAGATAAACGTTCATGCATAAACGTTCATATTTATATAGGAAAAGCTATGAAATGAATGATAAGACTAGAAAAACACTTCGATTGCAAACAAAGTAAATTATAATATGTATAAAGAAAAGTAAAGTCATGCATTCATTATTTATGGAGGAAAAGCCATGGAATGAGTGATAAGAAAGAATGACAGGCACTCTGATATAAAAAGTATAAAAACAAAGTAACTTCACATGCAAACATAATCAATTATCCATTTCTTTCTTAGATCGATAATTTAAAGTTTACTTTCCATTTCAATTATTCATTCCTTTCTCTGATCAATTATTCATTTCTTTATTAGATCAATTTTTTTTTGACATAGCACACGTACACACAGTGAATTAATATTTATACATTCTCATGTGTCTAAAAAATATTTTTTGTACTTCTAAAATATTTTCAACGCAGGGAGCAAGAGTACATAGGTACGGTACGATAAAAAAAGGCAAAAATATTTTCAATACTGACTATCAAAATTAATGTTTCAAATCATTTTTGAGTCCAGAACTCAATCCAGGTCTAAAATGCAATCCAACTCAAGTTTAGAACCCAAATCATTTTTGAGCCCAGGACTCAATATGGCTCTAGAACCTAAACCAACTCGGATTCAAAGCCCAAACCCAAACCATTTTTTAGTCCAGAGATCAATCTAGATCCAGAACCTAAATCAATTTGACTTTTTCAAATTCAATTGCTTTTCACTCTTTGAATAAATCCAAAATCGTTCAAGCAGGGGTGTAGACCCTTAATTTTGACCCCAATTTGATATGGTCCTAATTAAAGGATATCAAAATAAATTTCATTTGACTTTAAAATATTTAAACCTAATTTATAATTTTAAAGAAGTAGGTTCAGATTAAAGACGCATAAATTCAATTGTAAAACCCTAAAATCAAGTGGAATCGGCCCAAATTAAACTTTTTGGTACATAAGTTAAAAAAGGCAATAATAATTCTAATCAGGCCGGCCTGAGCAATTGCTCATATCGACCTAGAGGGACATGGTCGACATGAGCATGCCTCATGTCGATCTTGGTAGCCTAGAATGACATGAGGTTGGACTCATGTCGACCTGGGCACACCAGGTCGACATGAGCATGCCTCATGTCGATCTAGTAGCCCATATCGACATGAGATTGGACTCATGTCGACCTATGCTACTAGGTCGACATGGCTTTGGTCCATGTTGATCTGGTTGCTCCAGATCAACATGGTTTCAATGAGTTTCCTAATTCAACTAGAATTTATTTTAAGGACTGATTAATATTAGGTTAAGGATTCTGAGTGAGGTTAAAGCCTATAAATAATAACATTTCAGAATTTAGAAAGGGAGGAAGGAACATTAACAAGGATGGGAATGAACATTAAGAGGATTAGGAACAACAAACAGAGAAGAATAGCAGTAGTTTTTTGAGAACAAAAGAAGCAACAAACAAAAATATCAAGATAACCAAAGAAGAAGGTAGAGTCCATACTGTCTTCACATCTTTCATCCATAAATCAATTTTTTTGGTGGAACCAATGATAGAGGTTTGATCTTTAATCATAAATTATTCATGGTCACATTAGCTTCATTTTCTTTGATTAATAAGAATATGCAGTAACTTGATCTTTGAACATGCATTAACTTGATCTTTGAACGTGCAGCAACTTGGTCTTTGAACATGCAGTAAATTGATCTTTGTTTTAATAACTTTAATTGTTTGTTTTAGTTAATACATTAATCAGTTGGTGTTTGTAACTCCACTTGCATATTTTATAAAAGATGTTTAAAACATCCAGTAGCCTAAGTCATTGATTAAATTATCAAACCCTAAATCATTCTTTTGGTTTAAAAATTTTAAACCCATAAATCTTTCTCTCTTAAACCCTAAAGTCCTTAAATGCTAAAACCCTAATCCCAAACCCTAATTCCAAAACCCTAGTTTCAAAAACCCTAAAAACCCTAATTTCAAAATCCTAATTACAAAACTTTAGCCTTTAAAACCCTAAGTTCCAAAACCCTAAATTCTTTAAAACCCTAAATTTATATATTTATTACTTTATTTAATTTTAGATTTGATTATTTAGTTTATTATATGTTTTAATGGTTGATTTATTTAATCTCAATGCTTGATTTATTTAATTTACCATGGATGAATATTCTCTTTATTTTTATGATTATTATTTGTTTGTTTTGGTATTAAAATTGTAAGAGGTATGTTTACACCTTGTGGGTATCTCATTAGTTAAGTATTATGTAATTTAAATTATTTTAAAGTTTTTGGATCAATGTAAAGGACATGTTTTCATCTTTCGGTGGGTGTCCTATTTAGTTTTAGACATGGATGATGTAAGGACATGTTTCCATCTTTGGATGGGTGTCCATTTATTTGCTTTGTTTCGACATTGCTTTGATTTTAATATAATGATGCTTTATTTTAGTTGTTGCATGTAATATGGATAATATTATTATACTTAAGAATTTTATAATATTAAGACCTGCAAAGGAGGCCGGTTTCAATGAACTGGGCGTTGTGGGGGTGCTGGGCCATTTCTTACCTTCCCCACATGTACCAAACTTTTCGAACCCATTAGGGGGTTATAGATTCCTTAGGAATTGAGTCATCTACCCCTTTTTTGTTTCCCGCCCATCCGGGTGGTGACTCTATTTTCTACGGGCCTATGCCCGTGTTCTTTAAGTATAACATCCTAAAATTTTTGAAAATTTCTAATTTTTGAAAAATTTGATAAAATAAATTATAATTCAAAAGGATAAATTGAATTAATGGTTTTAAATAAAAAATTAAGTGATTTTAAATGAAAAAGTGGAATATATATGTGATATATATGAAAAATATACATAACATATAAAAGTCAACACTTTTTAAAAGAAAGGGTATTTTGGTAATTAAATCTTATAAATTCAAAATTAATAAAATAATTCAAAAATAAATTATTTTTTAATGGAAGAAGAAAATTAGGAATTTTAATTTATTAAATAAATAAATAATTAATTAATTATTAAATTATTTTAATATATATATATGTGGTTTAAAAAAAGATGAAAAGGAAAAGAAATTGTAATATCCCAAGGTATACCCTAACAGTTTTGGAACTATTGTTGTATTTGGATTTAATGTGTGTGTATTGAAGGGAAAGAGAAAAGAAGTGAAGAGAATATATGAAGGATAAAAAGTATATATGGTATTTGAAAGATATGGGAAATATAAATGTAATGTATATGACATATATATATATATTCACATATACATCACATATTCATGATGTCTAAAATGGTGTAGGAAAATGAGTTGTATATATATATTTGTATAATTAGTTAATAATAATAATAATGATAATAAGGACAAAGAGAAAAAGATGAAGAAAGTCAAAAGGGATTGTGTGGTGGAGATTTAAGTGTATTAATGTTATTATTATTATTATTATTATTATTATTATTATTCTTATTATTATTATTATTATTATTATTATATATGGGATAAGAACGAAGAAAAGAAGATTCATTCTTCTTCTTCTTCTTCTTCTTCTTCTTCTTAGTGAATGAGAGAGAGAGAGAGAGAGAGAGAAGCTAGAGAGAGAAGGGTGATTTTGCTTTTATTTACATCAAAGATTAAGGATATCAAGAGATTTGCAAGTGGAGTTTGAAGATTTGGCAAGCTATTCATGTAAGTACTCTCTTATTTTCCTTTGTTAATTTTGAAGTTGGGTTTAAGATGAGTTATAATTTGCTGATATCATGATTTAGAGGGTTTGAGATGTGTTTAAAAGTATGGAGATTGATTGTGAGTTAAAAAGGTAAAATTGGTGTTGGTTTTGTTTGAAAATGGTAAGTTAAGTGAATGTTGTTATTAAAAGAAGAAGATTGATATTGGTTTTTAGGGTTTGATGTGGTAAGTGTTTGAGTGTATGGTTGATATAGTGTTAATGTGAATTTTGTGATGAATATGTGTTAATAACATGAATTACACCCATTTGAATGAGATTGTGCTGTGTATAAGTTGTTCTTAATTCAATCAAAGAAGTGTTGGTTAAGTTTAGGGTTTTATATATGAGAGTCACGGCCAAAATAAGAATGGAACACGGCCAAGACCTATTATTTTTGAGAGACACGGCCAAGTTGAGGGAAGTTTGGCCGTGTTGGATGGATTTTGGAGAGACACGGCCACAAGCTTGGCCGTGTCCCTTGAGTGTGTTTGCCACTGCCTGAATTTTATGAAGAGACACGGCCGTGTCCCCTTGCCCGTGTCTGCCTCGGCTTGAATTGGTATGGAGAGACACGGCCACAAGCTTGGTGTTACCCAGACCGGTGTTACCCATTTACTGAGTAGAGCATAAATAACATTTCATATATACGCATTCACTTCATATATATACCACATATTCTCCATGTATATACAATATATATTTACACAATATCACATATACTCACATATGTATCATATGTATTCACATATTTTCCATCTAATTTATTCTTCATATCATACTTAAACTCAATACCAAAAATAAAATGATTTAAAAATCATACAAGTCACAGCATTTTGCTAATTGTAAAACAGAAAGATTTCAAAAGGAGTTCAATGGTTAAAGTACCAAACCTTGCTTTTCCTTAGTCCTTATTCTATATCACTTCCTTTCCTTCCTTGTTTCCTTGATTTCCTTATAATCTTGTTTGTCACCAAACTCTTTAAATCAAAAGCCTTAAACTTAGGAAAAATACCTCCTTCTTCCTTCTCTTATGGTTTTGACGAATTCACCATGCAAGAGAGGGCTTTTATACTTTCTTTCCTTAGCTTATTTTGATCCAAATGGAAGCCATAAGTGGTGAATAGATGTTGACTTCCAATTGGTACACCTTATAGCAAAAATGGCCACTTTTAATTGGTCCATTTGGAAGCCATAAGTGGTGAATAGATGTTGACTTCCAATTGGTACACCTTATAGCAAAAATGGCCACCTTTAATTTGTCCATTTGCCTTCTTCCAATTGGTACACCTTATAACAAAAATGGCCACTTTTAATTGGTCCATTTGACTTCTTCTAATTGGTACACCTTATAACAAAACATGGCCACTTTTAATTGGTCCATTTGCCTTCTTCTAATTGGTACACCTTATAACAAAACATGGCCACTTTTAATTAGTCCACTTGCCTTCTTCTTTTAATAAATGCTATATGGCTAATTATGATCCACTTTTGGGGTGGATGAATGCCTTAGGGCCATTTGTCCATCTCTTTTTCTTTTCTTCTTTTAATAAATGCTAAATGGCTACTTATGATTGGCCCACAAGAGATTTTTATAGTTTGCTTTCCCATTACTTCTTCCCACTTGTCCCTCTTCCCATTGGATACCCTAAAGTTGTCCCGTGTTACCCATACGGTCTCGACACGAAACCGGGCCCACTTTACATTCCGGCGATTAATCGATTGTAACTTTTAAACCGTGCGTTTTCGGGAAAAATTGAAACCCACGGTTATGACCCGATTAATCTCGAGAATATTCTTCCAGGGTCGGATATGGGCACTATTAAGAACTTCCGACACTTAATTTTTAAGTTTACATAGTTGCCCCTAACTTTTGAGAAATTTCCACTTAGGTCCTTTTGATATCACTTCCTGACCTTTCTGTCTTTCTTTATTAATATCTTTTTACTCACAACTCCAAATTAAGTAATTCTTATTTCCACTGAAACTAGACATCCGGGGCTATATTGTGTCAAAATTTCAGGTCGATCCAAGCTATATCTGAGTTTTGACGGTCCTTTGAATTCAAGCCTACTATGCTGTCCTGAGGCAGCTTGCACATTGTCTACTAAATCCATCATATCTTATTCTGTACAACTCCAAATTGAGTAATTTCAAGTTATACGTCTATATAAGACACAAATAAACAATTAAGTCTTCTTTGAGACTCTCTAATTCTGTCATTAACTTGGATAAAATTCGAGCTCAAGTTATAGGTCAAGTTCTAAACTCCTTTGTTCTAAGCCTAGATCATATCCTCTATGTCTGTTTCTTACCAATCTGGAATTCGGGATGTTACATTTAGGGTTTTATATATGAGATTCACGGCCAAAATAAGAATGGAACACGGCCAAGACCTATTATTTTTGAGAGACACGGCCAAGTTGAGGGAAGTTTGGCCGTGTTGGATGGATTTTGGAGAGACACGGCCACAAGCTTGGCCGTGTCCCTTGAGTGTGTTTGCCACTGCCTGAATTTTGTGAAGAGACACGGCCGTGTCCCCTTGCCCATGTCTGCCTCAGCTTGAATTGGTATGGAGAGACACGGCCACAAGCTTGGCCGTGTCCCTTGGGTGTGTTGGCTACTGTGATGGTACTTTGCTCTTCTTGTTTTGTGGAGATGGAACATACATCTAATGATGCATATGATTAGGTATGAACAATGTTATGTTATGCATTGTGAATCTTATGAATGGTAGTATGTTGTATGAATAATGTGACTAATATTATGACTTGTATAGTGTGGAAGAGATGAGGATCATCCAAAAAGGTATGTGCAATGCAATTTATTATAACTAATGTTTTAATAATGAATGGGGTCAATGTGTTTTGAGAAATGATGAAATGTGATATCATCATGGTTGATAATAATGATTGAAATGTTATAAAGGAACATGTTGTTTATATGATGATGAATTTAAGATACATGTGCAATGAAATTGATTATATATGTTTGAATAATGAAGTGTATAATGCAAATTGAAACATAAAGAGATGTAAAACTAATGATCGATTTGTTTAGTTAATGTAATTGATGTTGTATATGTGTATAATGATAATTCAAATGTGATGTGAAGCCATTGTGATTGGCTATGATAATTCAAATGTGATGTGAAGCCATTGTGATTGGCTATGATAATTCAAATGTGATGTGAAGCCATTGTGATTGGCTATGATAATTCAAATGTGATGTGAAGCCATTGTGATTGGCTATGATGATTCAATTGAAAGACATAAGGCATGTTTGCCTAATTGATGATGAGAATTGAGAATGAAAGTAATAAATGAATTGTGTAACTAATGTGTTATTCCATTTTCAGAGTTTGTTGTTGGTGGCATGCCTAATAAGTGTAACAATCTCTTGAAGTTAGGTTGGATTGAATCCTTGAAGCCTAATTGAGATGTTACCACCCTTGAAGCTAGGTTGGGTTGGTTCTTGAAGCCAAGTTGGGTTGAAGCTTAGCATGCTTTGCTCCCCTTGAAGCTTGGTTGAACCTAATCCTTGAAGCCTAGTTGGGTCTATGATATTGATAAATGTGATAATAAAACCAAAGCATTTACTCTGAAAATTGAATGGCATATTAGTGTGTTGTTTGGGCCCGAGTCTGTCTTTGTTGTCAATATGATATTCAAATGTTGAAATAAATGAATAATGAGATCTACGGTTGCCTTTATTGAAAGTGTGATTCATGATTGATGAATTGTGAATAAAATGATGTTATGAAGTATGATTTTATAATGTGTATTGATATATTGAAAGTGAATATGGTGTGAGGAGCTTTGTTGAGATATGAGTTTATGAAAATGTGGTATGATGTGGAAAATGGATATGAATGTGGAATTTGTGAGAATTGTTTTCATGAAGGTTTGGATAGATCATTGAATGGTGTTTTGTTAAAATAATGTATATGTATATGTATATGAGATAGAAAGGGTAAGTATTGTGTTGTGAATGTTCTATGTAATTACGTATCTAAATTATGAGATTAGTGGGAATATATGAAGAATGCATTGAGAAAGGAAAACATGGTAAGAGAACAATAAAACATAGTGCTAAAAATATGAGGTATGATTCTTTTGTAAGGTATATTTTATTATTTATTTGTACTACTAAACTCTCAAGCTTAGCGCGGATGTGTAATCGCGCAGGTACTTATGCGGTTGATCTGGAAGTCCAGCTGTTATGCCACGAGAAGGGTAAGAGTGTCTCGAGACCAACTAGAAGGTGATGCATACATATATGATTTTAATTATGTTGCATTTTTAATAAGAATAATGATTTTTGTAAATGTTTTTTAAAGTAATGTAAAATTTTATGAACTCTGATAAAGGTTTTTAAATTGAAATTAGACGTGACATTCTTATACTTTATATACGTATTGTATGTATACTACGTATATGTATGGTACTTATATGGAGTATCAGGGTGTTACAATTATTTTGGTATCAGAGCTTAGGTTTGAGATTCTCGGCCTAAGTGAAATTAAAAAGAAAATTTTTGAATAATTTAAATAAGAATTAAAAAGAAGAGTTTTGAAATGCAATTGGTAATACATGCATATGCATTCACATCTAGGTTGGTCTCGAACGTGGCATTATGTGAATTGTGATGTATTTGAATTACATGAGATAAATGATAGTATGTAAATGAGGTTTCATATGAAAGTAAATTTTAAAATGTTAATAATTGAGAGGTGATTGGGATATAAAGAAATGATATGGAATTTATAAGTAAAAAGTTTGATTATTGATATGTGTATGACATATAAAGAAATGGCTAGAAGAATAAAGTTGGAAAGGAGTTAAAAACAAAATTTGGATTAAAGTATGTAATCTTTCCTCTATTATTTGAATCTCTTTCTAATAAATTTTATGTTTGGATTTCTAGAAAGAGAAAATATTGTTGGATGGGTAATATGGAAAGATATAGCATTTAAATGCAAAGAGTATAGTGAAATATTGAATGAGTTGATTGGTATAGATTAAGTGTGATAATTTAAGGTGAGGATACATAAAGTTAAGATTTTGTTTAGAAAGAAAAAGAGATGATGTTGATTAAATAAGAAGACATATGGGTGTTGTTTGTATTGTTATTTTAATGCAAACATGGTGATTTTAATGCTAGAAATATGATATGTTTGAATATCGTGAAAGCTCATGTTAATGGTGGAGATATGTGACATTTAGATTTTTGGAATGAGCTTAATAATTGTGAAACATTTATGTTTGGAAGTTGCTTTATGGTAGATACATATAAGATGTTTTAAAGTTGATATTAAGAGAATGAGATGAATAAATTGAAGTTTAAGTAAATTAGTAAGTTGAGAATTTATGGTTGTAATGGAATGTGGATAAAGAACATTTAGATATTGATAGTTTAATGTATTCAATACATGAGATATATGAAATGAATAGTAGCGCACATGAAAATATTATGAATTGGGGGATGAGATTGATAGTAGGAAAATTTGGTTAGAAATAAAAAGAAAAGGGATTGAGTAAATGGAAATGAGTTACTTTAAGTAATTTGGTTGGAAAGGATGAAAATGGATATGAAAGATATGTTAAAGGTATTTAAAAACAAATGTGAGAGAGATATCACGTTGGAAATGTGATTAAGCTCTTTGTAAAATAATATTATAAGTAGAGTGTATATATTTATTGAAGTTAATGAATAACTTAAGTTATGTTAAAAAAATGAGAATGATAATAGTCAAAAGAAAGTGATAAATATTAAATTTGTATAAACTATATGCAAAAGAGAAAGTTAATAAATTGCATAATAATGTGTATATATATAAAGAGGATATGCGAAATGAACTTTTCGACATGAATGTAATGATTATATGTAAGAAAGGTGGGAAGTGAATCACATTATAAGTGTGACCTATGAATGTGTATATAAAATGTTTATTAAGTTATACCATTGCATGTTTAATGGTATTAGAGATGAGAATGGACTTGGGTAATATTGAACAGTGAAATCGTTATGGCAATAAATAAATGAAGCTATCATAAGATGTTTTGGAACTCAAAGTATTTGTGTGTGGAAATGTTTTATGTATAAGTGTAATAAGAAATTGTAAGGAAAGAATAATATATTTAAAAATTTTTAGAAGAGATGGATTGGATATGGAGCAATGAATGAAATTTGTGTAGGATTTGTATCTGATGGAAGGTTGGGCGTAGAAAATGTTAAAGATAATATTATTGAACATGAGTTAGGTTAATAATGATCAAATAATCAAAAGCAAACTGTTGGAGATGGAATTAAAAAGGTGTTACTTCTTGGTGTAATAAGAGTTTGGAGAATAAAAATATAATTTTTGTGAGACAATCTAGCATTATAATTGTAAAAGTTGGAAATCGAATAATAGAAGAACAATAGTGATTTACAAACCCTAAGTGTGATTGTTAATATATCATGGTCATATGAGTTGGTTAGTGTGATTAATTGGTTAGTTTTATTATCTTCAGAGTTAGAGCTGAGATGATATAACTGTAGTACAGTTTTAGTGAGATTGATAAATATGTTCCTAGAAACATGGTTAAAAGATATGATTGAAGCATGTCTAGATGATATGATTGAATAATGAGATGTTCAATATAATTAATGATATACGTGTATACTATTTTGATATAATGAGAAACTATGATTATTGGCAATGATATTTGAAATGAATATTAATTGAGACATAGTGCCTAATTGATTAGGAGAAATGAATTGAGAAAAGATAAAGGAACGGACCTATCTGCCTCCTGCGGAACCGTGCGGACCCATTGTGATGGGCAACCGAACTTGGACTACCGACTTGGTTGGGATAAAGTTTGTTTATGAAGCTATAGTTGTTGGCTATATTGATAAACTTTGAATGAGTATGAGAAATGATGATATAATTATTGAGATAATGAAATGTATATTTATAAGCATGATTTTTATTGATTGAGTATATGAATCTGAAAAGACTAGAATTTGAATATAAGTTGACCTAATGAAATTAGGGTATATATATGTATATATTGTGAAATTCAATGATAATTTTCGATAAGTTAATTGTTGGTTTGAATCAAATAAGGTTGAGATGTTAGTATATTGTGTTTAATAGATCGATTGATCTAGATTTTGCTAAAGTTGCAAGTCAATATTGAGATTTAATACGTACAATGTACTGGGAGTGTAAAAGTTAAATGGTAATGTGTATGATGTAATATTTTGGCTTATGAATGAACATAAATAAATTGAATTATGTCAATTGTACATGGTGAGAAAAAGAGAAATGTTGTTTATCTGTTAAGAAAGCTTAAAAGTTTGGTATTAATATTTATATTAAGTGAGAAGCAAGTTAAAGAAAGTAAGGATATTGTTATCCATTGAGGTTTGGTAAATGTTATTTTGAAGGTGAGTGTAAGAATGGAATAATCAATGTTAAGATATTAATTAATGACTTTTGAGGTTAAAGTTAAAAGAATATCTATAAAGAGTTAAAGTGATAATCTAACTCTAATACAAAGATAAAATTCATTGGAGATGTAATGAGTTATCTTGATTGCTTTGTTGAGAAAATAATAAGATATAAAGATATATATATCTATACAATGATAAATTATGAAATTCAGAGAAGATGATTATCTTCATATGGAAGTTAAGATGGTGATTTGTCTAAATGGGTTGTTATTATACTGGATAATTTCGAGGACGAAATTATTTAAGGGGGAGAGAATTGTAATATCCCAAGGTATACCCTAACAGTTTTAGAACTATTGTTGTATTTGGATTTAATGTGTGTGTATTGAAGGGAAAGAGAAAAGAAGTGAAGAGAATATATGAAGGATAAAAAGTATATATGGTATTTGAAAGATATGGGAAATATAAATGTAATGTATATGACATATATATATATTCACATATACATCACATATTCATGATGTCTAAAATGGTGTAGGAAAATGAGTTGTATATATATATTTGTATAATTAGTTAATAATAATAATAATGATAATAAGGACAAAGAGAAAAGGATGAAGAAAGTCAAAAGGGATTGTGTGGTGGAGATTTAAGTGTATTAATGTTATTATTATTATTATTATTCTTATTCTTATTATTATTATTATTATTATTATTATTATTATTATTATTATTATATATGGGATAAGAACGAAGAAAAGAAGATTCATTCTTCTTCTTCTTCTTCTTCTTCTTCTTGGTGAACGAGAGAGAGAGAGAGAGAAGCTAGAGAGAGAAGGGTGATTTTGCTTTTATTTACATCAAAGATTAAGGATATCAAGAGATTTGCAAGTGGAGTTTGAAGATTTGGCAAGCTATTCATGTAAGTACTCTCTTGTTTTCCTTTGTTAATTTTGAAGTTGGGTTTAAGATGAGTTATAATTTGTCTAAGTATGTTGTTTAGTGTTAAAAGTGATGAATATAAGCTTGGAATGAGTAATGGATTGTGTTGGAAAGGAAAAACTTCAAACGGGGAAGATTATGCCATTTTGAGATTTTGTGTATAAGAGTGTATTTTTATAATGTAAATAATTTAAATGTATTAAAAAATGTTTTTAATAATATAAATAAAGTTAAAACATTAATTTAATTGTAGTAGAATGAAATTCCAATGTTGAAGTAAGGAAATGCTAAATTTTTGGAAATTTGTAGGAGTGATGTTTAATTATGGTTTAATGTTGGAAATGCCATTAAATGTGATACTAAATGATTATTTGCTATCACATTTGGTTTAGGCATTGAGGGAGGTTGATTTTCTTCATCCAAGTGGTGAAGGGCAAGTTGGAAAGATAGGATTGAAGGTTGTTTTTAGCTTGCTTTGGGTTGCTAGTGGAGGTATGTACAAATTTTGAATATATTGTTTATATTTGCATGACATTTGGGCTTAACACATTTTGGTTGAAAAATGTGTTAAGTTACTTGGTTCATTGATTGTGTATGAATAATGTGCTATGACATTTGTGATGTCATATATATGTTAAATGCATTGTGAAAAGCCATCAATAATGGCTAAATTGTGTAAAATGTGAAATATGTATATTATGTGAAAATACCCAAAGTAATTGGGTAATGTGTTGTGAATGCAAAAATGAGACATGTGGAATAAGGAAATGAATTGATATTGATAAAAATGAGAAAAGTGAGAAAAGTGAGAAAATTAAGAAAGATGTGAAAAATGAGAAAAGTGAGAAAAAAAATGTGAAAATGAGGCAATGAGCCTAGATTGAAAATATGAAAATGAGAAAGAGATGAATAATATGAAATATGAATAAATTGTGTGTCTAGTATGTTATTCAATTTTCAGAGTTCTGGGTTTGACAGCATGCCTATGATTGCCTTGGGCTAAACACTGGAATGCTGAAAAGACTAGGTCGTAAGACAGGCCAGCTGATAAAAATTGTAATATCCCAAGTAGTACCCTAAAATTTTTGGAAATATTATTTGTTGAGAATTAATTAAATGATTTAAGTGTATTTATGATTAAGTGAAAAGCTAATAGGAAGATGTGTATATGTTATGTATATGGAGATATATATATTATATACAAGTTAACAAGTTGAGTTGGTCTAAAGATTTGAATTAATTAAAGTGATTAAATAAAGTTAGTGGAAGATGATGCATTGGGTAATATTATATTGTTAAATTGCTTGGTGAAGAGTAATTTGAGGAAAGTGGTTGTTTTAAGAGGTTAACTTTCTTTCTTTCTTTTTCTTTCATTTTCTTCTTCTCCTTCTTCTTTCTTCTTAGGCCGGTCATCACCACCATCTTCAAGAGGGAGAGATTTTGTTGCTTCTAAACTCAAGAGATTGAAGGATTTCAAGAGATCAAGTTGGAGTTTTAAGGATTTTCTTTACTGTTGGTAAGTTTTCAACTTGTTTCTTTGTTTTCTTTTGAGTTGTGTTTATGAGTGTGGTGAATGGTTGTTGTAGATGTGTTTATGGTTGATTTGGTATGATTGAGGTTGTTTTGTTTTGTTAACTTTGATTTTGGGGTTGGATTGAAGAGAAAAATGATTAAGTTTGGGGAAAGAGACAAGTGTTATGGATTGTGTAAGTTTGAGTTGTGAGATATGGTTGTGTTTATGTTTTGATGTTGGTAATTGAGTTGTTTTGATGTTTACTCAAGTATTATATGGTTTGTTGATGGATTTGGTTGAGTTTGTTTGGTGTTGATAAGGTTTTTGAAAAGTGTTTGTTGGATGTGGCGTTTTGATGTCGATTTCAAGGTTTTTGGCTTAACACGCCTATTAACACGTCTATGTCTTTAGGTGTGTCGTTGGTTCTATTTTCTGGGTTGGTGACACGTCCAGTGACACGCGCATGTCACTGAGCGTGTCACAGCTTCTGTGTTGTTAGTAGATTGACACGTCCAGTGACACGCCCATGTCACTGAGAGTGTCATAACTACTATGTTGGGGGAGAATTGACACGTGCAGTGACACACCCATGTCACTGAGCATGTCAAAGCTTTTGTGTTGTTGGTTTAGGGCATGGTTAGGGACACACCCGTGTTGTTGAGCGTGTCAAGTGTAGAGTTTGCCCTAGATAGTTCTTATCCTTATTTTCTTATGTGTATCACTAAGTGAGTATGTATAATCACCTTTGGATTAGGTTTTGAAGAGAATTGAGTTGCCCTGGCCAAGGTTTGAGGGATATCTTGGAAGAGGAAGTTGATAGAGTGGTGTTATTGCTTTAAGAGGTAAGTACAAACTTTGAATTATTGCATGCATTTACATGACATTGGGACGTAACACATTTAGTTGAGAAATGTGTTAAGTTACTTGATAAATATTGTTGATGAATGAGTTATATGTTATGATATGCATAATGTGAATTATGTTGATGTATCAAAGCAATTGAGTAATGTGTTGTAAATGAAAAGAAATGTTGAATAATGTGATGAGATATGTGAAAACATAATGGAACAAATTGATATTGATACAAAAGAGAAGAATGAGAAAGGTGAGAAATATGATGATATAATAAGGCAATGAGCCTAGTTTAATTATGAGAAATGAAATGAGAAATGAATTTTGAAAGTATTTGATAATGAGATAAATGAATTAATTGTGTGCCTAGTATGTTATTCAATTTTCAGAGTTTTGGGTTTGGCGGCATGCCTATGAATTACTGGGTAGGTGAAAAGACTGGGTCGTAAGCTGAGCCCAGCTGATAAATGATAAATGTGATGTTTTTGGGGTGAAAAGACTAGGTCGTAAGCCTCAAAAACTATAGCAGTCGAGCCGGGTGGGTTGAGGACCAAGATATTGGGGCCTAAGGGTCTAGCCGGGTTGAGGTCCAAGAGACCGGAGTTGTTACATTATCCATGGATATATATATTACCTACGGGGCTAGACACATGGTGTCATTATGGACTAAAGCAGTAACTCTAAACTTTGAATAGCATATTAAATCCTTTTTGGGCCCATGTTTATCTTTGCTTTAATGTGAATTATGAAATGTGATGCAAATGATTAATATGTTGAGATATAATGTAATGAGTTGATATATTCATATGTATAGTGTATGAGCATCGCATTGATCTATATTGAATTAAAGTTTGTACTACTAAGCTTTCTGCTTAGCGCGATTGCGGTTCATCGCGCAGGTGACAGGGTAGATCTGGTTGTGCCTGAGAGCTCGTCTAGACCGAGTCGAGTCTAGGCTTGAGTTTATGAGAGCAGTGTTAAGTTGTGGACATCAAGATCAGAGACGAACTGCCAGCATGTATAACTTTCATATTTTTGTACTTATTGATTTTGATGTAAACATATGTATATTACGCTACATTTTCCGCTGCTTATTAAACTAATATTTTGGATAAACTTTTGGGGTAATGAAGATATATGAATGTGTATTTTAGTAAGGATTGTTTTATCTATTATTTTCTATAATATACGATTAAATATTTTAAGTTTACTTAGATTGATTTATAATGATTTGATGATAAAGTTTTAAAGATTGGTTTGTTTAAAATGGACTGTGACACCCTTATATCCTCTGTACGTATATTACATATGGGGGTACATGTGTCGTACGTATATTAGGTGTAGGGGTGTTACAAATATGATGTTTTTGGGGTGAAAGACTAGGTCCTAAGCCTCAAAAAACAAATCCTTGAAGCTAGACTGAGTGAAAAGACTGGGTCGTAAGCTCAGATCTAGTTGGATTATCCATGGATATATTGCCTACGGGGCTAGACACATAGTGTCATTATGGACCAAAGCAGTAACTCTAAAATTTGAATAGCATATTAGATCTTTTTGGGCCCATGCTTGTCTTTGCTTTAATGTGAATTATGAATTGAGTAATATAATGTTATGAGTTGTGATTATGAAATAATTGAAAAATATAAGAGAGTGGAATCATATGACATCTATATGCATTTGTGTATTGACATTGCATTGAGCTTTATTGTTATTATCAAAGTTTATACCACTAGGCTTCGGCTTAGAGCAATTGTTTCCATCGCGCAGGTGACAGGGTAGACTCAGCTGAGCCAAAGACTTCTAGACCAGGTCGGGTCTAGACTTGTAGTTGAGCTTGTTGAGTTGCTATCGAGATCAGAAACACTATCAACAGCATGTATATATTTTTATGTTATTGTACATTTTAAGTATTATGCATAATATATTGTGTTTTGAATTTTACTTATTGAATATTATAAAGAATGTTTAGGTCAATGTATTTGAAATGGAAGAGTAAGTGTGTTTTAAATTATATATATCTATATATAAATGTTTGAGAAACTTGGTGAAATTGAGGAGTATGGTTGAGATGGTGATTTGAAATTATTTGGGAGTGTTTTCTTTTTGCAGGTTGTGTTTTGATAAATTCTGGGATGTCCAAATTATAGACAAAACTCTGGCGAATTTTTCCTAGAGATTTTCATATATAATATTTATTTTGGGTTCTTATAACAAGTAAAGAATATTTATATGCTATTTAATTTTATATATTTAGAATTTAAAATTTTAAATTAGAAATGTGAAATTTTTTTATTAAATCAGTCTGTGATATTTTTGTACCGTATATGCGTATTTTATATATGTTGGAAATATGTATTGTATGTATATAGGGCATAAGGGTGTTACACTAAGGCCCCAAGCCTAAACAATGCCGAAGTGGCAAGAACCATTCCACCGGGAGTGGGGGCAAAAATCTCCGCTCACAGTAGCGACTCCGCTGGGAACAAGAGAAGTTGATTCCGTTGGTCTTTATATTATTCCATTCTTTCTTATCATGATATTATCCATTGCATCATATCAGATAGCATCGTGTGAGTGAGTTAGGATGCCCATGTTACCCATGTTGTGTTATGTAAGGGATACCATACTTTCACTCAAGGTATGGAGATCGAGCATGGCATAACCACTCATAGCCTTGTAGCATTTGGTATATACTTGCTGTGGGAACCTAAGCCTTTTAACCCAAAAACTAAAGCTCATGTAATTGGCCTAGTTACTTTCCTTAGGTTTTTACCCCAAATGCTTGTTGTTTGACTATGGTTAGTTTATCTTGGTTTAAATCATGGCTTATTTGGTTTGTTCTTTTTCTAATATGACCTTATTACATTTGTATGCTCAAAATAAATTTTTCTTTAAAGTATAAAAGACCAAAGCAATTTTCAAAACTTTTTAAAATGGACTTTGGACATACGAGGTTGCTGTAGTATTTTGGTGAACACCTCAAGGTCGTCTCACAAGGAAGCTAGAATAGCTAATTATTTATCAAATCGTAAATAACAAATTATCAATAAAATTAAATTGCTAAACAACTAATGAAAATAGAACGAGTTGAATTTAGAACAATGAAAATAAATTGAGCAGATATGTTGATTCACTTAATAGAAAGGTCTAGGGTTTGCACTTCTCTACTAACTTATATGTATGAACGGCTATTCCTCTCAACCAATTTAATTTCAAAGATCAGACTTCAAGCAACTTAATTAATCAAATCAAGGAAATAAGCTCTCGCATTCAAACCTCTTTCAAATAATCTTGTTACAATTGAAATGATCTTTTTCTTAGGTTTATATTTCTAATTCACCTAAGTCCTTAATTAAATTGTTCTAGCATTAGACTTCATTTCTCAATTCTTCATCTAATACCTCAAACACATAATCAGTGGCCAATTAATTATATATAAACTTTAATACATTCAATTAAGGATAAAAGAAATAATTCAGTTAAGAGCAATAACCATTTCACACAATCATAGTAGATCCATACAAACCCTGGACTAGATCAAAATTAGTTCATAATGATGCTATCAAACAAATTCATCTCATTAAAATTCAAAGAAATTAATTTAGGCAAGAGAATTCATAAATACAATTCCAATGAAACTTAAGAGATAGAGTTTGAGAGCAAAACCAAATTACAAACTATCCTTGGCTTCTGAAGAATCTCTTGTTCAGATCTTAGCTAAAAGAATATTGCAATGGCTAAAACTAATTTAATCTAGAGTGTTTGCATGAAAGTGTAATCAAAATTCCAAAAGAAAATGAAGAACAGCTCAAAAGTTTATCTTTGACGGCTAAAAAAAATGTATAACCCTTTCAAAAACCCCAATCTTCTTATTTATACAAAACCCTCGCTCAAAATCCGCGTCTCCTTTCTTTCCTTAGCCCCATGGAGTGACACAGCCAAGCTTGTGCCAGTGTCATGTGACACGGCCAGTGGCATGGACGTGTCACCTGGATGTGTCAGCTTCTGTGTAATCTTTTTTCTTTGCTTCTATGGAATTGAGTGTGACACGGCTAAGCTCCTGGCTGTGTCATGTGACACGGCCAGTGGCTTGGCCATGTCACCTGGGTGTGTCACCTACTGATTCTCTTCGTTCTTTGCTCTTCTTTCTTCTAAATATGGGACACGACCAAGCTTGTGGCCATGTCATGTGACACGGCCAGTGGCTTGGCTGTGTCACCTGCCAGTGTCAGCTTCTGCCAAATTTTCCTTCCTTTCCTGGTTCCCTTGGTTTTTCCCTTAAGGTGAGACACCGCTAGTGGCTAGGCCGTGTCTTGCTGCTTCATGCTATTCTTTCTTTGTTTTGGTCTTCCAAGAGAGTTCTTTGCATATTAACCTAAAACAAACACTTGAAACAAACTTTAAACAAAAATAGAATGAAACATTTACCAAAAACACATAAACACCACACTAAAAACTAGTACAAAAATGACATAAACACTGGAATAAATTAAAACTACCAAAATTGATGAAATCACTAAATAAACAGATTAAAACTACCAAAATACATGAAGAAAACAATAATCATCATAATACATAAGATACAATTCTATGACAAAAACTAATAAAACACTAAACAATGCCGAAGTCGCAAGAACCATTCCACTGGGAGTGGAGGCAAAAATCCCCGCTCACAGTAGCAACTCCACTGGGAACAAGAGAAGTTGATTTCGTTGGTCTTTATATTATTCTATTCTTTCTTATCATGATATTATCCATTGCATCATATCATATAGCATCGTGTGAGTGAGTTAGGACGCCCATGTTACCCATGTTGTGTTATGTAAGGGATACCATACTTTCATTCAAGGTATGGAGATCGAGCATGGCATAACCACTCATAGCCTTGTACCATTTGGTATATACTTGCTATGGGAACCTAAGCCTTTTAACCCAAAAACTAAAGCTCATGTAATTGGCCTAGTTACTTTCCTTAGGTTTTTACCCCAAATGCTTGTTGTTTGACTATGGTTAGTTTATCTTGGTTTAAATCATGGCTTATTTGGTTTTTTCTTTTTCTAATATGACCTGATTATATTTGTAAGCTCAAAATAAATTTTTCTTTAAAGTCTAAAAGACCAAAGCAATTTTCAAAACTTTTTAAAATGGTCTTTGGACATAAAACTTTTACAAAAACAAATCAAAAATTCTTTTTCTCAAGACTCAAATACAAAGCCCAAAATCCATTTTTTTCAAAAATCTTTTTACAATGGGCTTAGAAACAAAATTTATTTTCATCCAACCTTTAAAAGAGCTTACAAATATTTAGGTCAATTAAGAAATACCAAAAATCAATTGTAAGCCTAGTTTATACTAAGAGTTATTAATCATGGGCTTATTTTTGAAATGAATCATTAGTTACTTTTTCAAGTGAGAAATTTATTAATAATAAACCTCTTAATTTAGTTTTAATCCAATATAGCATAAAAGCTACTTTAGTTGGTTGAATGGATTAAAACCTAATTAATGGGAATTATCATGAACTGATTTCCATTTTTGAAAATGTAACTATTGGTTGAAACGTCCGAGGAAATTATTCAAAAATAAGATACCCCATGTTGGTATTTTGTTAACCATATTACATAGGAAAAGAGACTTACCATTCGTGTGTGGAAGTTATTAGGCTGGAAGGAATGTCCTATTTGTTTATTGTGCATACATGCATCACATGATATATCATTAATCCTTTCTAGCTCATAGACCTGAAGTACGATAATTCAAGAGCATACAACCATATCACCTCCAGCATTGATTTTTGATTCAAGTGCTTCATTGAGAGGATGGATGCAAATCAGCTAAGGGATATAATCGATGAAGTTGTCAAAGCTAGGATGGCCAAGCTACAAGATCAATTGGTTAAAATTATGAAGACCCAGTTGATTGAAATTCTAGAGCTCATCAACAATGCTAAGGCAGCATCATGAAAAATGAGGGACCAATCCCTATTCTATGAGACCAACTGAATCATGTGCTATCTGAGAGGGGCAATAAGGGCGGCTATCACCCCAGTGGAAAAAGTCAAAGGGAAAGAGAGAAGAACCATTTTTCTGCAAAACAAAATTATCAGCCTAGCAACTAAAATACACAAAAGGAAGCTGATGTTAATGCCACCGGTCAAGGAGGAATGAGATAGTTTTTGGAATTGGGAAAGCCGCTATCTTGGGTCCTCAATAAGCTACAAAAGAAGGGATTATTCCAACCCTTGACTCCTCGACCTTTTTCAAATCCTTTACCCCCAAAATTTGATACTAAGGCTTTTTGTCAATTTCATCAGACTCAAGGACATGAGATCGATAGATGTACTCAATTGAGGCATGAGATCCAAGACCTAATCGACAATGGTAAACTGCCTAACCCTGAAAAGCACAATGCTAAGAATAATCCTCTACCTAAATTTGGAAGGGTGCCACCGGTTACAACCTTCATGAAGAGTTTTATCTTGGCATCCTGTGATGATATGGATAGAGAAGTTGCTAAAGATGATGTGCTGGTAAGCAAGCTTGGACTAACTGTGGATGATGAAGCAATCCTTGCCTCCAACTCAACAAACTTTCCTTAGCTTGAATATTTAATTGGAACAATTATGTTTTTTTTTTTTAAATTTAAAGTTGTTTGAATAAATTACTTTTATAAAATTTTTGTTGGTCTTTGTTCATTTTGGCACTCAACCAATGAAGAATCTAGCTTGATGTTCATAAGTAATATATTTATGCATCATGACTCGAATGACTTTACTAGGTGAGGGAATTACTCTATAGCATTGAGTTGTATATACTTACTTAGAGAGGGCTCCTGCATAATTACCTTTTTCTAGGTTCTAATCAGTCTTAGAACATGCTTTGATAAACTTTCAAGGTGAAATTGAACTCTGCTTATTTAAGGGAGAGATGATCTAGGCATTGTTTGACGAGCCACTGTAACTAATTAAAAAAAAGAGCAAAAGTAAAAAAAAAAGTGTACAAAACAAAAGAAAATTATTATTATCATTACCATTTTTGGCTTAATTACAAATTTTATTACAAGTTTTTATTACAAGTTTTATATTTTTTTTCACTATAAGGAAGGAGGCGGTTCATAATTAGACAAAGCCCTAAAAAAATCATCACCCATTGGAGGAGGGGGCATATTATCCGTCCAATATCCGCTCGAAGAAGGAATATCTAAACCTCCAGGACTTCAAAAATTGATTCTGTCATCGCCTAAATAGGGAGGTGGTATATCATGGATAATTGTTTGGGATCCTCTTGACAAAGAGGCATTTGGTTCCCTCATGCCCTGAAATCGAAAGTATCAAAAGTCCCGTGCCTCTTGTTGATACATTTCCTCCAAATGGACCGCATGTCGATGACTTGTAGCTAATTCTTCCCGAAGCTTCCTATTTTGCTCCTCAAGCATCCGCTGTGAGCTAGAAAAGGAAAGGGTAAATCCATAAATTTTTATGCATACATGCAAGCATACATCATTATGGGATAGGAATGACTGACTAGGTAACTCATATCAAAGCTCTGTGAATCAGATGGCACATCTAAATGAGAAGGGGCAAATGGAGAAAACTGTCGCTATATCGGGGTATCATACAGAGGGACAGCCCCATAGTCAGAGGAACTAGCAGCCTACAATGATCATATAAATAATCAGAATAGATAACCGAAGAGACAGTTGTAATGACAAAGTGATAGCTACCTGGAAAGTGCCAGCCCCGGAATTGCCATGGAATTGAGAAGAAGGCTCCTCCTCATCTTCTTCCTCATCCTCATCCTCATCCACTTCCTCATCTTCTTCATCCTCTCCTCACTCCACTTCTATTTCTTCTTCACCTCCAGACAGCCCATGGACACCACCAAGTGACACTTCAAAACTTAGTAGATGATCCTGGATAAATTGAGCATATGACACGTCCGGTAAGAGTAGGAAGTCATGAACATCAAAACCATTATAGGAAATACTCCAAAAGGGCTCCGGCATTGCTATAATGTTCAGAACAAAAAATGGAATATCAACTGGTACTCAGCGCCGGTCAGGTCCAAGAAACCAACCATGTACTCTCTCGCCTATAAACCACCCACTAGAGACCAGGCCAGCAATAATTCGATGAGAGTTGTACAAAGGAATTGCACCAGTCATGCATCTAATCCAGTCATTTTTCTCTTCGGCTCTCCACCAAGCTGTATCCACCTGCAGAAAAAAAAAACCGGTAATTTATCTTTTATCATATGTTTGATATTAATATTAACATTTTTCTTACTTGATCCTAGGTCAAACAACTCAAGTGGTAACGGTGAGAGTGCACATGGTGACTCCTGGACATTTCCCTACGACTCGACAACCAAACACCCAACCTTAGAAAATTGACTCGTGGTTGTGTAATGTTTGGAACCCTCACCAAGTTATGCTCGTATGCCCAGACCTGTACATGAAAGAGAAAATTAAGCCTATGCACATGCATTGTGTGGATTAATAATTTTAAAGGAAGTAGCACCTCAGCAATGGCTGCAAAACCAATAAAGGATCTTTTCTTCCTACAGAGCACATCAAAACCGTGATAAAGACAAGCTAGACCAGCTTCCCCCCATGCATAAGAAGATACATGATCCAAGTCAAAAAGAGCATGCAACACAGATAAATGAATGGCAAACTAGGTGATTGTTTTATTAGTTTTTGTTATAGATTTGTGTCTTGTTTATTATGATAATTATTGTTTTATTTAGGTATTTTGTTAGTTTTTATCGGTTTGTTTAGTGTTTTCTTTAATTGTAGTAGTTTTAGTTTATTTTAGTGTTTATGTCGTTTTTTATTTAGTTTTTAGTATTGTGTTTATGTTTTGTTGGTTATTGTCTATCTACTTCTTATTTAAAGTTTGTTTTGAGTTTTGTGTTAGGTTAAAACAGGCAAGGAAACAAATTGAAGGAGAAAGGGGCAGTGGCTGACACAGGCAGAGGACACGGCCAAGTCACTGGCCGTGTCCCATACCAAGTTAAAAAGAAGAAAAAGTCCCAGTAGCTGACACATGCAAGGGACACGGCCAAGTCTTATGGCCGTGTCCCTCCAAAGAAGACTCACACAGCCAAGTCATCTCCACTTGGCCGTGTCTCACCAGTCCCAAAGGCAAAGAAGACTAAAACTTGGTTTTGTTCAAAAACTTATTCTCTTTATTTACATTGAAATTGTTTTAATGGATATTATCATGTCTATTTTGATTTCTTTGAACATTAATGAGATGAATATGTTTGATTGCATTATGAACTAATTTCATCTAGTCTAGGGTTTGTATGGATCTGCTATGATTGTATGAATTGGTTATTCTCTTAGCTAATAATTTCTTTTGCCTTTATTGAATGAAATATTATTACATATAATTGATTGGCCACCAATTGTGTGTTTTAGGTATTAGATGATGGATTGAGAGATGAAGTCTAATGCTGGAATAATTCAATTAAGGACTTAGGTGAATTAGATATATAACCTATTAAAAAGATTGTTTCAATTATAACAAGATTAGTTGTAAGAGGTTTGAATGCGAGAGCTTATTTCCTTGACTCAATTAATTAAGTTGTTTGAGATTTAATCTTTGAAATTAAATTAGTTAAGTGGAATAACCGTTCATACAAATAAGTAGTAGAGAAGTGCAAACCCTAGACCTTTTTATCAAGTGAATCAAAACATCAGCTCTTGTTTACTTTTATTGTTTTTAAACTTCAATTAAACTTCTTCTTTATTTAGCAATTTAAATTTATTCATTACTTGTTACTTTTAATTTGATAATCAATTAGCCACTTTAGCTTCCTTGTGAGACGACCTTGGGGCGATCACCTTTTCTACAGCTACCTCGTATACTTGCGAGTGACGCTTTGTAGTAGAGTTAATTCGAGCGCAACAAATTTTTGGCGCCGCTGCCGGGGAAGAGAAAAAAAAAATATATATATATATAAATAATAAAAGAAAAATAAAAAAAGAAGAGAAAAAGAGATATATATATATATATATACAAAAGTCAAATATGTTCTAGCATTGGTTGTCAAAAGAGGAATGTTGACTCTTATTTTTTTTCCTTGAAGTATGCAAGTATGTGAAGTATCAAGGGTTGGTGAGTATGCTATTTGAAGGAGTTAGGAGTTTCTTAGCAAAAGTAGTGTCTAATTTAGATATTCCATTTCTTGATGCTCCAACCTAAATGTCTTTTCTCACACCTTTACCTTAGCCCCATTACATCCAAATGAAAGACCTTCAGATTATTTCTTGAGAAAATCAGTGAGGGAGATTGGATAATTAAGCAAGTTTATGGCAGTATGCAGTCATGAGTGGTTTGAGTGATTAACCTTTGAAATCGAGTGAAACACTTAGATGAGAGATAAGATTTGTATGTCTAGATTAATGAATGAGTTAAGAAAATCCTTGATTGAAGGAAATTACAATTATTTATGTCTGATGTCTTGAAGTATTTCATCTTATCTGTTGGAATTATAATTAAGGTTGTTTGAGTTTTTAATTTATGCCATGTGAATTTGCTTGAGGACATGCAAAGTTTTAAGTGTGGGGTAGTTTTTTTATTAGTTTTTGTTATAGATTTGTGTCTTGTTTATTATGATAATTATTGTTTTATTTAGGTATTTTGTTAGTTTTTATCGGTTTGTTTAGTGTTTTCTTTAATTGTAGTAGTTTTAGTTTATTTCAGTGTTTATGTCATTTTTTATTTAGTTTTTAGTATTGTGTTTATGTTTTGTTGGTTATTGTCTATCTACTTCTTGTTTAAAGTTTGTTTTGAGTTTTGTGTTAGGTTAAAACAGGCAAGGAAACAAATTGAAGGAGAAAGGGGCAGTGGCTTACACAGGCAGAGGACACGGCCAAGTCACTGGCCGTGTCCCATACCAAGTTAAAAAGAAGAACAAGTCCCAGTAGCAGACACATGCAAGGGACACGGCCAAGTCTTGTGGCCGTGTCCCTCCAAAGAAGACTCACACGGCCAAGTCATCTCCACTTGGCCGTGTCTCACCAGTCCCAAAGGCAAAGAAGACTAAAACTCACAGTGGAAGACACAGGCAAGGGACACGGCCAAGTCACCTGGCCGTGTCCCTCCAACAAGCTCCAACACGGCCAAGTCACCTCTGACTTGGCCGTGTCACTCAACAAAGAAGAAAAGAAGAAAAGGCTAGTAGTGGTGGACACAAGCAAGGGACACGGCCAAGTCATCTGGCCGTGTCCCTCCAAAAGCCACTCACACGGCCAAGTCACATCTGACTTGGCCGTGTCCCTCATGAACCAAGCAAGTGCGGATTTAAAACGGACGATTCATATAAAAGAAAAAAAAGAAGTTTAGGGTTTGGGGAGTGTTGACGATTTGGAGAATATTTTCAGCCGTCAGAGAGAGTGAAGTTAGGGTTTAGCTTTGTTTTCTTGATTTTGATTTCACTTTTGATTACTTTAGCTTAGATTAGATTGTTCTAGCCATTGTTTCATCCTTCTTGCAAGATTTGAGCAAGAGATTCTTCAGAAGCTTCAAGGAGTTGTAACTTGGTTTTGTTCTCGAACTTATTCTCTTTATTTACATTGAAATTGTTTTAATGGATATTATCATGTCTATTTTGATTTCTTTGAACATTAATGAGATGAATATGTTTGATTGCATTATGAACTAATTTCATCTAGTCTAGGGTTTGTATGGATCTGCTATGATTGTATGAATTGGTTATTCTCTTAGCTAATAATTTCTTTTGCCTTTATTGAATGAAATATTATTACATATAATTGATTGGCCACCAATTGTGTGTTTTAGGTATTAGATGATGGATTGAGAGATGAAGTCTAATGCTGGAATAATTCAATTAAGGACTTAGGTGAATTAGATATATAACCTATTAAAAAGATTGTTTCAATTATAACAAGATTAGTTGTAAGAGGTTTGAATGCGAGAGCTTATTTCCTTGACTCAATTAATTAAGTTGTTTGAGATTTAATCTTTGAAATTAAATTAGTTAAGTGGAATAACCGTTCATACAAATAAGTAGTAGAGAAGTGCAAACCCTAGACCTTTTTATCAAGTGAATCAAAACATCAGCTCTTGTTTACTTTTATTGTTTTTAAACTTCAATTAAACTTCTTCTTTATTTAGCAATTTAAATTTATTCATTACTTGTTACTTTTAATTTGATAATCAATTAGCCACTTTAGCTTCCTTGTGAGACGACCTTGGGGCGATCACCTTTGCTACAGCTACCTCGTATACTTGCGAGTGACGCTTTGTGGTAGAGTTAATTCGAGCGCAACAGTGCCACCCAAAATGGTTGCCCCCAACAAATATAAGAAAAATCCCCGAGTATATTATTTTGCCCTCTCACCCTACATGAGTCAAGTGTACTTTACCCAATACTCTCGGATGGGCTCATATCGGATCTTATATGACCTCCTCTATCAGGGCTTGACACCAATCAACTGTTGAATTTCTTCTTCTTTCAAAATATTGATGGTCAAAGGGATAGGGGTTCCATCACATCGGAGACTGGTTATAGCAGCAATGTCAACCGGACCAATTGTCATCTCTCCAATGGGCAAATGAAAAGTATGAGTTGTGTCCAACCATCGTTCTGCAAGCACCTGGATCACGCTCTAGTCTATTTGATAGCCCCGTGCTGGTAATTGCAAAATGAAGTCCTCAAAACCACTTTCCTGCACCATTCTCTTTACTGCAGGTGGGCCCTGGTCATACCACTTACGTGCCTGGTGAATATTTTCCCCCACTTTAATCGCAACCATCATGCTGTCCAAATACAGGTAAGTCCAGGTAAGTACACACATAATTTCGCTCACACATTTTTTAAAAAGCATAACTATAATCATTAATAAAAAAAAAGTAATAATAATATAGAATATTTAAAATAGTAAAAAATAAAAAAAATTGTATAAATATATAGAGCAATATATTTATGTAAATAATAATAATAATAATAATAAATAATAAATAAATAATAAATAAAATAAAATAATGACACAGACAAATAATTTCTCGCATAACAATTGATGTGTTTCATTCTTATATAATCATTTTACATCAGAAGTTTCATGCTTAAATTTGTAGATTTTGTTACATAGGTATTTTTATATATCAACTTTCATACTTATTCTTGTATAATCTACATGAACATAATTATGCTAACAAACCTTGCAGTAAATTACTTATATGTATAGAAAGGTACCACTTACCGGTGTTTTATCTTTGGAACTCCGATGGAGATGCATGCCGAGTAATATCGAAATTCGCACAATTTCATTGTCTCGAAGGTAAGAAATCAATTCATTATTTGATCGAGTCATATACCTTGAAGAGTGTTGGACTCCTGCCATGGTAAGTGCTTGCGCTTTATGAATCTGACAATTCTGAGTGACAGTATTTAGTTTGCAAGGAAAGAAATAATACAACATCTTTATAAAGAATGAATATAAGTCAAAAATAGTAAATATAAAAAAAATCATCAAAAATCAAATAAAAGGGGGATAAGTTCTCGTGTTGTTTCCAGTTATTATAAATTTCTTTATGTAAAGTCACTTAACTTTAGCTAGTCAAATTTGTCTACTTCATCTTTTATCTATTTCAATAATGTGCATATTATTACATTATGAGTACAGATTTCAATAAATATTTATTACATCCAAAACAAAAAAAATTAAAAATTAAAAAAATTTTAATAAAAGGGAGGACAAGTTCTTTTCTTTATGTAAAGTCATTTATCTTTAGTTAGTCAAAATTGTCTACTTCATATTTTGTCTATTTCAATAATGCGCATAGTATTGTGTTATTAGTACAGATTTCAATAGATATTTATTACATCGAAAAAAATAATTAATTAATTAAAGACTTAATTTTTGCAAAATATTTCACTGACTCTAGTTTATTTTTACAGGTATCTCGGGTCCAGAACCTAACTCTTTTCCGAGTCCAGAACACGAATCGGGTTCAAAACCAAAACTATCTCGGGTCTAGAACCCAAGTCTTTTTCTAGTCCAGAACTCAAACCGGGTCCAAAATCCAAGTCTTTTTCGAGTCCAGAACTCAAACCAGGTCCAGAACCCAATCCATCCTGGGTCCAGAACCCAAGTCTTTTCCAGGTTCAGAACTCAAACCGGGTCTAAAACCCAAACCATCCCGGGTCCAGAACCCAACTCTTTTTTTAATCCATAACTCGAACCGGGTTTAGAACCCAAACTATCTCGGGTCTAGAATCTAAGTCTTTTTTTAGTTAAGAACTCAAACGGGGTCCAGAACCCAAACCATCCCGGGTCTAGAACCCAAGTCTTTTCCGAGTCCAGAACTCGAACCAAGTTCAGAACCCAAACTATCTCGGGTCTAGAACCCAAGTCTTTTTTGAGTTCATAACTCAAACCAGGTCCAGAACCCAAACCATCCCGGGTCCAGAACCCACCTCTTTTTTTATTCCAGAACTCTAACCGGGTTCAAAACCCAAACTATCTCAGGTCTAAAACCCAAGCAAGTCTTTTTTGAGTCTAGAACTCAAATCGGGTCTAGAACCCAAACCATCCCGGACCAGAACACAAGCCTTTTCCGAGTCCAGAACTCAAGCTGGGTCCAGAGCCCAAGTCTTTTTCGAGTCCAAAACTCAAATCGGGTCCAGAACCCAAATCATCCCGAGTCTAAAACTCAAGTCTTTTCCGAGTCCAGAACTCAAACCGGGTCCAGAACCCAAACCATCCTGGATCCAGAACCTAAGTCTTTTTCGGGTCCAGAACCCAAACCATCCTGGGTCCAGAACCTAAGTCTTTTCCGAGTTTAGAACTCAAACCGGGTCCAGAACCCAAACCATCTCGGGTCCAGAACATAAATCTTTTTATAGTTTGGAACTCAAACCGGGTCCAGAACCCAAACTATCTCGGGTCCAGAACCCAAGTCTTTTTCGAGTCTAAAATTCAAACCGGGTCAAGAACCCAATCCATCCCGGGTCCAGAACCTCAGTCTTTTTCGAGCTCAGAACTCGAACCGGGTCCAGAACCCAAAACCTAAACCATCTCAAAAAATTAAGTCTTATTGCTTTTCGCTCTCTTTTGACGTAGTCTCAGATCGTTCAAGCAGTGGGCAAACTATAGACGCTTAATTTTGACCCCAATTTGATATAGTCATAATTAAAGGATATCAAAATAAATTTAATCCGACTTTAAAATATTTAAAACTAATTTATAATTTTTAAAGAAGTTGGTTTAGATTAAAGATGCAAAAATTCAATTGTAAAACCCTAAAATCAAGTGGAATCGGCCCAAATAAAACTTTTCGGTCCAAAAGTTAAAAAAGGCAATAATAATTCCGGCCTGGGCACACCAGGTCGACATGAGCATGCCTCATTTTGATCTGGTAGCCCAAATCGACATGAGGTTGGACTCATGTCAACATAGGGCAACTAGGTCAACATGGCTTTGGCCATGTCAATTGGGTTGCCCCAGATCGACATGGTTTCAATGAGTTTCCTAATTTAACTAGAATTTGTTTTAAGGACTAATTAATATTAGGTTAAGGATTCTGAGTGAGGTTAGAGCCTATAAATAATAACATTTCAGAATTAAGAAAGGGAGGAAGGAACATTAACAAAGTCGGGGATGAACATTAAGAGGATTAGGAACAACAAACAGAGAAGAACAACAGCAGTTTTTTTGAGAACGAAAGAAGCAACAAACAAAAATATCAAGATAACCAAAGAAGAAGGCAGATCCATACTGTCTTCACATCGTTCATCCAGAAATCATTTTTTTTGGTGGAACCAATGACAGAGGTTTGATCTTCAATCATAAATTATTCATGCTCACAGTAGCTTTATTTTCTTTTATTAATAAGAACATGCAGTAACTTGATCTTTGAACATGCATTAACTTGATCTTTGAATGTGCAGTAACTTGGTCTTTGAACATGCAGTAAATTGATCTTCATTTTAATAACTTTAATTTTTTGCTTTAGTTAATACATTAATCAGTTGGTGTTCGTAACTCCACATGCATGTTTTATAAAAGATCTTTAAAACATCTAGTAGCCTAAGTCATTGATTAAATTATCAAACCCTAAATCGTTCTTTTGTTTCTAAAATTTTAAACCCATAAATCTTTCTCTCTTAAACCCTAAATTCCTTAAACGATAAAACCTTAATTCCAAACGGTAATTCCAAAACCCTAGTTTCAAAAACCCTAAAAACCCTAATTACAAAACTTTAGCCTCTAAAACCCTAAGTTCCAAAACCCTAAATTCTAAAAACCCTAAATTCTTTAAAACCCTAAATTTATATATTTATTACTTTATTTAATTTTAGATTTGATTATGTAGTTTATTATATTTTTTAATGGTTGATTTATTTAATCTCAATGCTTGATTTATTTAATTTACCATGGATGAATATTTTCTTTATT
This sequence comes from Garcia nutans, assembly GCA_947685225.1. Lineage (NCBI taxonomy): Eukaryota > Viridiplantae > Streptophyta > Magnoliopsida > Malpighiales > Euphorbiaceae > Garcia > Garcia nutans. Next base: position 15,304,888 of record CANTUV010000006.1, on the reverse strand, counting down.
ATTATGATTATTATTTATTTGTTTTGGTATTAAAATTATAACAGGTATGTTTCCACCTTGTGGGTATCTCATTAGTTAAGTATTATGTAATTTAAATTATTTTAAAGTTTTTGGATCAATGTAAAGGGCATGTTTCCATCTTTCGGTGGGTGTCCTATTTAGTTTTAGACATGGATGATGTAAGGACATGTTTCCATCTTCAGATGGGTGTCCATTTATTTGCTTTGTTTGGACATTACTTTGATTTTAATATAATGATGATTTATTTTAATTGTTGCATGTAATATGGATAATATTGTTATACTTAAGAATTTTAAAATATTAAGACCTACAAAGGAGGCCGGTTCCAATGAACCGGGCATTGTAGGGGTGCTGGGCCATTTCTCACATTCCCCACACGTACCCAACTTTTCAAACCCTTTGTTTTTCCCGGCCCGTCCAGGTGGCGACTCCATTTTCTCTGAGCTTAGGCTCGTGTTCTCTAAAGCCCCGAGCCTAAATAATGCCAAAGTCGCAATAACCATTCCACCGGGTGTGGGGGCAAAAATTCCCTCTCACAAGGGGGCAAGGCTATAGACACTTAATTTTGGTCCAGGTTAAATTCGAGATTAATATGAATACATGATAAAAACCCTAATTCATCAATTTCCAAACCCTAATTTCCAAAACAATAAAACCAAACCCTAAATTCCCAAGCCTAATTTCCAAAACCATAGAACCTAAACCCTAAATATCAAAACCCTAATTCATCAATTCCCAAACCCTAATTTTCAAAACCTTAGAACCTAAACCCTAATTTCTAAACCCTAACTTCCAAACCCTAACTTTCAAACATCAAACCTTAGTTTTCAAACCCTAATTCTCCTAAACCTTAAAGTCCTAACTCTTAAAACCCTAATTCCAAAATTCCAATTCCTAAAAACCCTAGTTCATATATATATATATATATATATATATAACATAAAAACTCTAAATTTCACATCCAAAACTCTAATTTCATTCAAAATCCTAATTTTCCACAAAACCATAGTTTCCCATCCAAAACCCTAATTTTGTATTTGATATCCTATAAGCCCTAATTTAAGATGAAAATCCTAATTTTGTGCATTTAATGATTTATTTAAAATTAAACTCCAAATTCAATTATTTGATTTATTATTATATGATATTATGATGGTTGATTTATTTTATTTGGTTTATAATGGATGTTTTATTTTTAATTGTTATGCTTGAATGGTTTAATCCATTTGCTTAATTATTTTTTATTATTTTTATTTCAAAGATGTAAGAGGTATTTTTTCACTTTGTGGGTAACTCGTTAGTTAAGTTCTATATAATTTAATTTGGATTTTGAGTTTTGGATTAATGTAAGGGACATGTTTTCACCCATTTGTGGGTGTCCTATTTTTATTTGCTTACACTTTGGACATTGGACATTGTAAGGGCATGTTTTCATCCTTGGATGGGTGCTCCCCTTGTTTGATTTATTTTAATAATATGATGAATGATTATTTTTAATTGCATGTAGTATAGATGATATTTTAATAAGTTAAAAAGTTAATAATATTTAGGCCTAAAAAAGAGGACGGTTCCAATGAACCGGGTATTATGGGGGTGATGGGTCATTCTCACCTTTCCCATACGTACCCAACTTTTCGAACTCATTAGGGAGTCCAGGTGGTGAGTCATCCACCCCTTTCTTTTTCCTTAGGAATTGGGTACTCCACCCCTTACTTTTTCCTAGCCCGTCCAGGTGGTGACTCTATTTTCTCCAAATTTAGGCACATGTTCTCTAAAGCCCTAAGCCTAATAGTGTCGAATTTGCAAGAACCATTCCACATAGAAGTGGGGGCAAAACTTTCCCCTCACACATGGTTTAAGTGAAGGCCATTTTCAAATTGGAGCTAATGTGATACTGCTGACAAACCCTCACAATGTAAACTTCCTTATTGGAACTGTATGCTGTTGGAAGCATTCTCAAAATTTCGGGCACCATTTCCTTCCTCTAGGATCATGTTATCTAGCTTCATGAATAGAGATTGAATGTTCTTTCATCATTTGGAAAAATTCTTGATCTTTTCCTTTTGCAAAAACTTAGGACCATTATTATGTCCTTTTTACCTTTGGAATATCAAGTATCAAGACTTTCAAGATTGCTAACTTGGAGCTACGTTCAATAAAATAAAAAGATGGACTTTCTCCTAATTTTATGATTTTATTTGAATCTTTGGCTAAACTGGACCAATTCAAGTCAATCAGTCCTTGTAAACTAAGTGGAAGTCTTCTGCTTCTTTAGATAAAAAGAACTCGGTTGGTTTTCTGAACCTCCTTTTTGGGTTTTATTTTCATTTCCTTTTTTTCATATTTTCCTTCTTCTTTTTTCTTTTTTTCTCTCTTTTTTTCTTTTTTATTTTCTCTCTCTTTTTTTTTTGTTTTTAGATCCTAACTCCAAGGGAATTGTCTTGTTTGCACCATTTTATGCTTTTGACTATGGATGAGTGGAGTAAAGTGAGTCAACTTCAGTGAGGATAAATACTTCATTGTCCTAACTTTATCTCAATGATGAAAGAGATCAGAGATATTAAATCTAGTTCAGGTAAACTTCAACTATCTTTGTGGTCTTGACTATGCATCTTTTCCTTGATCTTCTTACCTCTTTACCTCGGTGGTCATCAAATTTTTCAAAAGTGTCACATCAGCTCAGGGTAGGTTATCGGGTCTTTAAGCCAATAAAAAGCAAGCTAAAATATCATGAAGGCTTAAGGGGACAAACAAAGGATTGATGTTAACATGGGTGGACACTAGTAGTTGGCTAACCAAACAATACCTAGATTATCTCTTCCTTAAATAAGCAGAGTTTAATTTCACCTCGAAAGTTCATCAAAGCATGTTCTAAGATTGACTAGGACCTAGACAAAGATAATTATGCAAGAGCCCTCTCTAAGTAAGCATACACAGCTTAATGCTATAGAACAACTACCTTGTCTAGTAAAGTTATTTAAATTATAATGTATAGATACACTAATTTATGAATGTCAAGCTAGATTCATCATCAGTTGAGCACCAAAATAAACAAAGACTAGTATAAATAAAAATTTGATGAAATTAATTTATTCAAAAAATCTTAATTTAAAAAACATAATTGTTCCAAAAAATATCAAAGATATAATATAAAACAAATAACCAAATAAGCCAAGGGAATTTTTATTGAGTTGGAGTTAAAAAATGCTTGATCTACTTGGACATGTCAGGGGCAAGAGCCAAAACTAGCAACCCCTTCCTCAGCAGTTTCTCCATCTATATCTTGAAAAGATGACAAGATAAAACTTTCCATCAATCCTTCCTCTATCATGAAGGTCACTGGCGGTGGCACTCTTCCAAATTCATGCAAAGGATTGCATTTGGTGTTGGACTTGTTAGGTTCATGCATCTTTCCACTGTCAATCAAATTTTTGATTTTTATGTTTTAGTCGCAAGTATTTATCTATCTCATGTCCTTGTGTCTGACGAAACTGACAAAAGACTTTAGTATCAAATAGCGGTAAAAGATTCCACAAAGGTCGAGGGGCCAATGGCAGTAACAATTCATTTTTCTGCAGATTGTTAAAAACCCAAGATAAAGGTTTCCCTATATCTAAAAATTGTCTTCTATTTGTTTGACCAGCTGTATTGACATCTACTGCATTTTATGTACTTTGACCACTAGACTGATAATTCTCCCTCGCATTCTTTCTTCCAAAAAATGGCTTTTCTCTCGTTCCCATTCTTTAAAATCCCTTATGAGAGTGTGAGACATCCGTTCACGCAAACTGGGTAAGACACCCATTACTATCATTCGAATCTGGTCGAACTCATCTAGTCTCTTCTTAAGCAATGCAGCCTTATTTCTCCACCTCTTGACATAGTCAATAAAATTCTCATTTTGCTTTTGTCTGATAGTTTTCATCTCCATCAAGGTCACTTCCAGTTTGACATTATACTCATATTGCTGAATGAAGGCTATGTATAGCATATACTAATCTTTTTGGGTACTTTCATCTAAATTATTAAACTAATTCTACACAATAGAGTCCAAAAAAGCATAAAATACCTCAGAGTTTGGGTTTTAGTAGGTCGAGCAAACTACATGGTAGTGATATACTAGTTAACATGTAAGTGAGAATTTCTTATGCCATTGTCCTTAGAGAAAGAAGGCATTTTGAATTTGCAAGGGACTTTTTCATCTTGCTCAAATAGCTTGTCTACCTCTGATACCTCTTCAACCTTCAGCTTCTTTTCAAACTTTTTCTCCAAATCAGCAATCATTTTCTCCACATCCACAATTTCAGTTTTCTCCATAGCCTTCTTTTCTTCCTTCTTATCTTGAGGAGTTTGGAAATATTGAGCCAAGTCATCATCATCATCAACAGCTACTTTGTCATCATTAAAGGCTACCTCACCAACCTTAGCATTTCCTTTTTCCTTCTGCATCTTAGTACTAGTAATGCTTCAACAGTGCTCTCTAATAATGTAGCCAGTTGGCTTTTCATGGTCTCAGCTAGAACCCCCTTTAGTTCTTCCATCTTGGAGTTGAGTGCATCCACCACCATTTTCTGAATTTGTTTAGGTTCTATTACTTTTAGTGAGAAGCTGACTGAGATATTGCTAGATTCTACGTCACTGGCTTAGGTCGGATTATCATAGGCTCTTGAACTACTGTACTCCAAGTCTGTGAGCCAGAAAGGATCATGCAATGCATGTATGCAGGGATACACAAGTAACAAATAAACAAATATACATAGGATGTTTCTTTCAACCTTATATCTTTCACACACAAATGGCGAGTCTCTTTTTCTAGGTATATGGTTAGTAAAATATCAATATGGGATATCTTGTTTTTCAACAATTCACTCGGATGGTTTAACCAATAGTTGTATTTTCAAACTTAGAAGTTAGTCCATGATAATTCTCAAGAATTAAGCCTTATTATAGATTAAAACCAAACTAAAGAGTTTATCATAAATAGATTTCCTACTTAAAAAATCAACTAATAATTCATGCTAAAAACAATCCTATGATTAACAATTTTTTAGCATAAATTAGGCCCACAATTGATTTTTAGTATTCCATGATTGACCTAACTAGTTATAATCCGTTTAAGAAAAAGATTTTAGTAAAAAATTTAAATTTGGGTCATAAAGTGAAAAGTATTTTAGAGCCCATAAAAATAGTTTGAATCAAAGCCCATTGTAAAAAGATTTGTTTAAAATAGATTTTGGGCTTTAAGCTTGGGCTATAAGGTGAAAAAGAATCTTTGACCCATTTTAGAAAAGTTTTATGTCCAAAGATCATCTTGAAAATTTTGAAATTATTTTGGTCTTTTGGGTTTAAAGAAATAAAAATTATTTTGAGCTAACAATATAATTATGTCATATTAGAAAAAGAACGAACCAAATAAGTCATGGTTCAAACCAAGATATATCAATCATAGTCAAACAATAAGCATTTAGGTAAAAACTTAAGAAAAGTAACTAGGCCAATTACAGGAGCTTAAGTCTTTGGATTGAAAAGTTTAGGTTCCCATAGCAAGTATATCCCAAAAGGTACGAGGCTATAACTGGTTATGCCACGCTCGATCTCTATACCTTGAGTGAAAGTATGGTATCTCTTACATAACACAACATGGGTGACACGAGGCATCCTAACTCATGTACACAATACAATCTAAACAATGCAATGGATAATATCATAATAAGAAATAATAAAAAACTTTTGAGACCAACGGAATCAACTTCTCTTATTCCCAATGGAGTCACCACTGTGAGAGGGGATTTCACCTCTATTCCCATGTGGAATGGTTCTTATGGCTTTGGCACTGCTAGGCTCATGCCTTAGAAAACACGGGCCTAAACTGAGAGAAAATGAAGTCGCTACCCGGACGGGTCGGGAAAAAAGAAAGGGGTGAATGACTCGATTCCTAAGGAATCCCCAACCCCCTATTGGATTCGGAAAGTTAGGTACGTATGGGGAATGTGAGAATGACTCAACACCCCTATAACACCCAGTTCATTAGAACCGGCCTCCTTTTGAAGTCTATATATTATTAAATTCTTAAATATTATGATATCATTCATATTGCACACAATTTAAAAGAAATGAACATTCATCATCTTATTAAAGCAAACCAAATAAAATGGGCACACATACAAGATGAAAACATACCCTTATAATATCCAATGTCCAAAAAAAGAAAACAAAATAAATAAAATAGGACACCCACTATAGGTGAAAACATGCCCCTTACATTGATCTAAAATCCTTAAAATTAAATTACATAATCAAAACTAAAGCATCCACAAAGTGGAAACATCACTCTTACATCCTTAAAATCAAAATAATCAATATTAAAGCAATTAACCAAATAAATTAAACAATTCAAATTTTTACAATAATTAAAAGCAAATCATCTATTATAAACTAAATAAAATAAATCATCAATCATAAGTATATAGCGATAAATTAAACGTTTAAATCTAAATTTTTAATCTTAAGTAGAGCATAAGGTATACAAAATTAGGGTTTACATGTTAAACTTAGGGTTTATGGGGTTTAAAATAATGGTTTTAGGGTTTAGGAATTAAGATTTGGATTTTTTAAAAAATTAGGGTTTTATAGTTTTGATTAGGAGTTATGGTTTTATATATTAAGAAATTAGGGTTTTTAGGTTTAGGAATTAACGAATTAGGGTTTCGGATTTAATAAATAGGGAATTAGGATTTTTGGATTTTGGGTATAAGCGTTTGGGATTAGGGTTTTGATTTTACAGATTTTAGGGCTTTGAAACAAGGTTTACGATTTATACAAAATAAGTTAAAATCATGTTACTAGTGTTTCATGAAATCATAACCGAGATTACTTAGCTATTGGACTAAACAATTTTCAAAATGTTTACTACTGCTGAAATTAAATTAAAACTTTCATTGTTATTGTATTAAATAACTTCCTAATATGCAAACCGTTTAATGATACTATAATGGATGAATAAATCTACTGAGTGTTTTAAATAAATTATGTTTAGAGAACTAAACCAGCATGTTGGCTTCCCCAATATTAATATGTTGAATCAAATTCGTGCTAATGTCTGACCAACTTTTAATCTTGGATGAACAAACCAAACTTGAGGCAATGGTTACTGCCTCCTTGGTTGTTGTATTTTAAATGCCTTTTTTTGCTAATCACCGCCCATTGATAACTCTGGCTCTTAATAATTGTGGCTGGTAAAACTCCCCTTCCATTTTTTAAGCTTGCTTAATTATAATGTCGCAATTAGGGTTCACTGTTCGGAAGTTAAACACAATTAGGATTCTTAAATCAGCTAAATTTTTTTCTAAATTAGGATTCATGTCGATTTGGAGTGTCCAAATCAACATGGATCTTGCTCATGTCAATTTGGAGTGTCCAAGTCGACATGAGCTAGGCTCATGTCGATTTAGAAACCCTAAATCGACATGGGCATTGCTCATACTGTTTTACAACTTTAATTTGGCCTCTATAAATTGGACCAGTTTAATTTAAGCTTTTAAATTAGGTTTAGACAGGTTAAGCTCAATAAATTTAATACAGTCCAAATTTAAGGGTCTACACTCCTTGAAAAGCTTTGTAAAATAAATCTTTTATAGAAAAATGGTGAGTGTAAATCCAAAAGCTAGTTTTCTCCCTAATAGAAAATCCTTCTTCTCTAAACTAATTTTTAGAGCATCTAAAAAAAAACATCCCCAAAAATGTGTCCATCCTTCCTTTTTAATCAAAACTCTCTCCCTCCTCCAGCTCAATTACAAGTATTTTTTTATTTGAACCCATGCTTTCCAACCTTACACTATACTTCCCACTTCTATTTGTTTCTCCATTTTCAATTTTAAAGCTTTCTTTTATAAAAAATAGTTTTCCTTTTTATTTTTAAAGACAATATTCTTATTGTCTCCTTAATCTTGACCAAAAAATTTTAAGGGGATATTTCTCAGACACAGCCAAGAAGGAGTTGTATTGGTTGTGTCTCACAGTTTTTCCTTGGACATAGTTTTTGACATGGCCAAATCCTATGACCATGTCTGCTTCTTCCATCTCTTGCTTCTTATTTCTCTGGGTTTGTGAGGAGTGACATAGTCAGAGACACGGCCGTGTCCTCTGACAGTGTCTACTTCTTCTTCTCTTATTTCTTAGGGGAAGACACAGCCAAACAAAATTCTTATCTTGACCATGTGCTATGACACGGTTGTGTCTTATGGCCATGTCTTCTTCTGCTTGTACTAAGTTCTTTTTCTCTTGAGATGGAACATGGCCAAGTCAATGGGTGTGTGATGTGACATGACCTGTGACATGGCCGTTTCTTCTCCATGTGTCTGCTTCTGCCAGTTTGATCTCATTTTCCTTCCTTATCAAAGGCATGACCAAGCTTCATGTTTGTCACTGGCCATGTCAGTTGGGTGTGTCACATGCTGTAAAATTTTCACTTTCTTTGATGAGGGACACGGCCAGGTCAATGGCCATAACTTGGCCATGTTCAATGCCCTTTCCTCCAAATTGTCTTCAATAAGTGAATTAAAGCTCCATTTTGCAAAAGTTCATGCTTCAACCTACATCATAAAACTTCAAGAAAACTCGAACACACATTTTAGGAAAAATTCATTAGAAAGCTAATAAAATTACCCTAAAAATACACATATAATTGATTATAACAACTACCCAACACTTAATACTTTGCTTGTCCCTAAGCAAAGTTAAGAACAAATCCAAACAAGAAAAGTTTAATCAAGTTCAAAAGTTACAAGGATATATCAAGACTCCCTTCTCCTAAAATCCACAATCATTATCAAATAAAATAAAACTAACACTCATGTAATTCAATGATTTTCCATGCACACCAATGGTTGTCACTCCCTCACTAAATCTCTTGAGTTTTTAATCTAGGAGGTGTTTACCCTCTTAACATTCAATGAAAGAATATAACCATAAGCTTTCTTATCAACCAAATCTCCACCACTTAATTCCAATCAATCATCAATCATAAGGTTTTTCCATTTGGTTGTGATGGAGCTTAAGGTAAAGGTATGATATTTGGATATGTGAGCTATTCATTAGGTTCAAGAGCATTTTAGGAATGAAACAGTTGCATATGTATGTGGCCTATAATCTCCAAAAACAATCTTGGCTCACTTAGCCCCTTAGTCACCACAATACCCTTCACACGAGAATTTAGACTTTGTCAAATTTGCAAAAGTCATGATCAACCTACTTCCAACCCTAGCCATAAAAGCAAGGATGATATACATATTTATTTATCTTTATTCTCTTTTTTTATTCTATATATAACATCACACTTTATTTGACACAATAACTCAATCACTTAAGCTCTTAAAATGCTCTTGATCCTAATGAAAGGGCGAGAGTTAGAATGAAATGGTTCAAGGCTAATGATGTTGAAAAAAAAAAGAAAGAAAAGGGAAAATGGAATAGGATCAAAATTGGCTAACTATGGTCATATATAAGGTTGGCCTTTTTAAGCTAAATGGGGATACATAATTTCCTTAATGATGTTGGTGCTTAATTGAAATTTTCATATGGTCTCAACATGCATATCTAAGCAAGTTCTAGCAATTTATCAATCAAGAATGTTCGCACACAAAGAATAATAAGTTGGTATCCAACTCAAAAGCTCAACTTTCTCACAAGTTTAAAGGTAATACAAGAAATATCCATCTGAATCGATAATAAATACCAACTTTATCCAATTCTTAATTTCATGCTTCAAAAATTCAAAGGTCACCTATCAACAATCTTATAATAATTGAGGGGCAAGCAAAGTTAAGAATAAAACCAAACAAGAAAAGTTTAATCAAGTTCAAAAGATACAAGGATATCAAGACTCCCTTCTCCTAAAATCCACAATCATTATCAAATAAAATAAAATTATCACTCATATAATTCAATGGTTTTCCATGCATACCAAGGGTTGTCACTCCCTTACTAATCTCTAGAGTGTTTAATCTAGGAGGTGTTTACCCTCTTAACATTCAATAAAAGAATATAACCATAAGCATGCTTATCAATCAAAATCTCCACCACTTAATTCCAATCAATCATCAATCATAAGGTCTTTATATTTGGTTGTAATGGGGTTTAAGGTAAAGGTATGATATTTGGATATGTGAGCTATTCATTAAGTTCAAGAGCATTTTAGGAATGAAATAGCTATATATGTATGTGGCCTACAATCTGTAAAAATAATCTTGGCTCACTTAGCCCCTTGGTCACCATAATACCCACCATAATACCCTTCACACAAAAATTTAGACTTTCTTGAATTTGCAAAAGCCACGATCAACCTCCTTCCAACCCTAGCCATAAGAGCAATGAAGATATATTTATTTATTCTCTTTTTCTATTCAATATATAACCCCACAATTTATTTAACATAACAACTCAATCACTTAAGCTCTTAAAATGCTCTTGATTCTAATGAAAGGGCAAGAGTTAGAATGAAATGGTTCAAGGCTAATGATGTTGAGAAAAAAAAAAGAAAAAATGGAATATGCTCAAAATTGGCTAACTACGGTCATATATAAGGTTGGCCTTTTTAAGCTAAATAGGTACACCTAATTGCCTTAATCATATTGAAGCCTAATTGAAATTTTCATGTGGTCTCAACATGCATATCTAAGTAAGTTCTAGCAATTTATCAATCAAGAATATTCATACACAAAGAATAATAAGTTGGTATCTAACTCAAAAGGCTCAACTTTCTCATAAGTTTAAAGGTAATGCAAGGAATATCCATCCAAATCCACAATAAGTACTAACTTTATCCAATTCTCAATTTCATGCTTCAAAAATTCAAAGGTCACCCATCAACAATCTTATAATAATTGAACTTTTCAACATTCAAAAACAATATATAACAAAGCAACTCAACAAAAAGCAAACAAAAGTAGGTTATAAGTAAAACTTTTCACCCCACATTTAAAGATTCACATTGTTCCCAATGTGGGTATGGAAATTATAAAAGGGAAAGAGCTAGGTAAAACCTGTATTCCATTATTCTGCAGCGTGAGACAAAGTGCAACTTCATCCTTACCAACAATGAACATTAATTGTTCCAAAAATAAAATAACGATAAACAAAAGATAACAAAACATGAAATTTTAATAACTAGAAATAGTAACTAAAACATCCAAAAAAAGAAAATTAATTAATTAATTAAACTTTTAATAAGTTAAAGTTGGTCAAAGCCATGCGGTGGAGATTGTGATGATCAAGTGGACGAGGGATGAAGGCTAAGAATCATGGCCAAATTGTTGTTGTTGAGCTCTAATTGCTTGAGTACCTCGGTATGATTGCGATCAACTTTATTCTCTATGGCTTCTATCCTACTAATCAACTCATAATTTTTTGGAACTGGGGCATCTTCAACCAAATCAAGTGAATCAGAATCAGATTCCTCATCAACTCTTTGCCTCTTTTGTCAGTCACCCTATGTGCTTGGCTTATCAGAAGCCATCACATAAGCCCTTTCACTCTTGGTCATCATATGCATTTTCTCTAGAGTGGCAATATCAAGCAAGTCACTACCCAAAATCCTTTGCATGTTGCAAGTATTAGGATTGAAGTCTCTATCAAGAACCATTGCAAGGGTGGTTACCAATCCACCAATACAAATTGCACCCTTTTCTTATGAGCCACATTATCAAATACATCAGCTAACCAATATCCAATGCTCACAGGTATAGCATTATTAGCACAATCCAAGAAAAATAACTCACTAAGTTCAACTACCCTAGGACTTTTCTTTCTATCAAAGAAGCCACATGACATCAATCAGTGTGAGTATATCAATGCGGGGTTTTTTAATTTAGTTCCTTTGGCCGATTTAGCCACATAAGTTCTACTGAACCTAATGCTCCCCATGAAAATTGTTGCTTAAAGTCCTTAGGCACAGTTCTTTCCCCCTCTTGATTAAAACCAAATATGTCATTTAAATGCTTAATATCAATCATATATGATTTCCCATTCAATTTGAATTCTGGAAAGCTTAGATTCATTCCTTTCTACATTAATAGAGGAAAGAAACTTAATTGTTAGCTCTTGAAATTACAAAGGTTTAAGGGTAATGAACTTCTCCCTACCTAGGTTTTTCTCATATATTGTGAAATTCTCCCTAATTTGTAAAGCATTGAGATTCATCACTCACATACCTTATGGGGAAGAATCCCCTAACTTGAAAGGTCATTCTTCTTGAGGAAGATGAAGAAGATGATAGAGGTTACCTTCTTCTATGTTGAGATACCATATTAGTCCTTAGCATCTTGATTCTTGCTAGAAATGGAATGAAAGAAGGTTTAATGGTGTTTTGTAGAAGAAAAATTAAGAAATTTGATGAAAAATTGAGTTTTTGGGGGATGGATAATGTCTTGGTTGTGCTAGAAGCCGTGGGGGAGAGGGAAATGGAATTTTAGGATTTGAATGAGAGAGAAAAAAGGAAAAGGATCGGGCTTTAAAAGGTTTAAAATGGGTGATACGACCAAGTTGCACTTGTCTTGGTCGTGTCATGGGTATTTGGATTAGACACGGCCATGAACATGGCCGTGTTCAATGGTCGTGTTCAGTTCTATGATTTTGGGCTTCAAAGCATTAGAAGAGACATGACTTAAGATGTTTCATTTGTCTTGGTTGTATTAGCATGACACGGCTAATGACACAGCTAAGCCATTTGGGTGGGTTCAGTTCTGTGTCTAGGGCTTGATTTTGGAATTGTTAGACAAGGATAATGACACGACCATGTCGCCTGGCCGTATCTGCTACTGTCAATTAAAAACTTTTTGAGCAAATTATTATTTTTGCCATGTCTTTTCTATCTTGGTTATGTCTCTAGGTGCATCAGCTCCTACTAAATTTTTGTTCACCCCTTTTTCATTTTCTTTCTCCTAAAACTCAATCACAACAAAAATAAACCATCATAACACCTATTCCATTCCAACTTTCGACCTATTATTATAAACAAAATTAAAATTCAAAATTTTGGTAAAATAAATAAAATAAAAATTTCAAATCAATGGGTTATAACCCATCAAGCACTTCTTTAATGTCATACAGCTGGATGTGGTTGCTTCATGTATCCACAAACACCACACTTTCAATGGTTGTTGCATCCTTCAACTCCTCCAAATAGAGTTTCACTTTTTGGCCATTTACTTTGAAAGTTTCATTGATTTTCAAATTCAATAACTCAATAACTCAATAGTTTCATTGAATTGAATAAAAGGACTTTCATTCCTAGTTTAAAAGTCCTTCTAAGGATCATCTTGTTATGCATTTCCTTAGTTTTTCCCTTGTAAATCCTTGAATTCTCATATGCTTCATTTCTAAGCTCATCTAGCTTAGAAATTTGCAACCTCCTATGCTCTGTCGCCCCATCCAAGTCCATAGTTATTGCTTTAATTGCCCAATAAACCTTGTGCTCCAGCTCTACTAGTACGTGGCAAGGCTTGCCATAGACCAATCTATACAGACTCATTCCTAAGGATGTTTTGAAAGCTGTCTAATATACCCACAGTGCTTCTAGAAGGAGGATTGCCCAATCCTTCCTGGTTAGACTCACTGTTTTCTCTAAAATTCCCTTGATCTAATTATTGGAGATATCTGCTTGGTCGGATGTTTAAGGATGGCAGAGAGTTGCCACTTTATGCCAAATACCCATCTTGGTCATCAAATTTTTGAACCACTTGTTGCAAAAGTGGCTTCCTCCATCACTGACTATTGCTCTAAGGGTTTTAAACCTGCTTAAGATGTATTCCGTTAAAAATTTCAAAAAAATGTTAGTATCATTGGTCCTAGTGGGAATAGCCTCCAGCCACTTGGACACGTAATCAACAGTAAGAAGTATATACTCAAAACTGAAAGATTTAGGAAATGTCCCCATGAAATCAATTCCTCATACATCAAAAATTTCCACCACAACAAAAATATTAAGAGGCATTTCATTTCTCTTGCTAATATTTCCTACTGTTTGGCATCTATCACATCTTATACAAAAGTTATAAGCACCTTTAAAAAGAATAGTCTAATACAAACCACTTTGAAGGATCTTCTCTGCAATTTTCTTACCTCCAAAATGTCCTCCGCAATACATATTATGAAAAAATTATAGCACTTGTTGTTGTTCTTCCACTGGCACACATCGTCTGATGATCTCATCCGTACAAATTCTAAACAAGCATGGTTCATCCTAAAAATAGCACTTGCATGATTGTAGAAAGCTCTTCTTTGCCTGAAAATTCAAGTCTTTTCTCATAACACAGTAAGAAAGATAATTAGCAATATCGGCATGCCATGGTGCTTGCGTTATGGCAAACAAGTGCTCATCGAGAAATTTTTCAAAAGCATTTTCTAGAGCAATTTGTGCATCATCATCACATTGCAACCCAGAAAGGTGGTCAGCAACTGTATTTTCACTTCCTTTTGTATCTCTAATCTCTACATCAAACTCTTGTAGTATAAGCACCCACCTAATGAGCCTAGGTTTAGCCCATGGTTTAGTCAATAGGTATTTCATAGACGTATGATCAAAAAATACAGTGACCTTAGAACCTATCAAATATGATCTAAATTTGTCAAGTGCAAACACCATAGCTAGCATCTCTTGCTCAATAGTTATGTAATTTACCTATACATCATTCAAAGATAAACTTTCATAATAAATCACACACAAGAGTTTATTTACTCGTTGTCCTAGTGTGAGCAGGGATTTTTGCCCCCACTCCCGGTGGAATGGTTCTTACAACTTCGACACTGTTTAGGCTTGGGGCCTTAGAGAACACGAGCCTAAGCCCAAAAAAAATGGAGTCACCACCCAGACAAGTCGGGAAAAAAAAGGGTTGGATGACGTGATTCCTAAGGAATCCCCAACCCCCCTAATGGGTTCGAAAAGTTGGGTATGTGTAGGGAAGGTGAGAAATAGCCCAGCACCCCCCATAATGCCAAGTTCATTGGAACCGACCTCCTTTGCAGGTCTTAATATTATAAAATTCTTAAATATAACAATATTATCCATATTACATGCGACAATTAAAATAAAGCATCATTATATTAAAATCAAAGCAATATCCAAACAAAACAAATAAATGGACACCCATCAAAGGATGAAAACATGTCCTTACATAGTCCATGTCTAAAACTAAATGGGACACCCATTGAAAGGTGAAAACGTGTCATTTACATTGGTCCAAAATATAAGAACAATTTAAATTACATGAAAATTAATTAATGAGGTATCCAATAATGGAAACATACCTCTTACAATGTTTTGAAACCAAAGCAAATCAATAAAAGTAAACAACTATTCATCATAAATAAATCATTCATCTAATTTAAACAAAATAGTAAGTATATATGTAGACCTTTAATTTTGACCCCAATTTGATATGGTCCTAATTAAAGGATGCCAAAATAAATTTGATCTAACTTTAAATATTTAAACCTAGTTTATAATTTTTAAAGTAGTCGATTCGGATTAAAGAAGCATATATTTGATTGTAAAACCCTAAAATCAAGTGGAATTGCCCAAATTAAAATTTTTTGGTCCATAAGTTAAAAAAAGGCCAGAATAATTTAAGTGAGGCCGGCCTGGGAGACATTACCATGCTTTATGTCGACCTTGGCATCCCAAGATCGACATGAGCATGCCTCATGTCGATTTGGGCAAGCTAGGTCGACATGAGCATGCTTCATGTCGACCTTGGTAGCCCAAGATCGACATGAGCATGCCTCATGTCAACTTGGGTAGCCCAAGGTCAACATGAGGTTGGTCTCATGTCGACCTAGGGCAACTAGGTTGACATGGGTTCAATATTTTTCCTAATTCAACTAGAATTTATTTTAGGGACTGTTTTATATTAGGTTAAGGACTCTGAGTGAGGTTCGGCTATAAATATTAACATTTTAGAATTCAAAAGGGTGGAGAAAACATTAACAAGGGAACATTAAGAGGGGAGAAAACATTAACAAGAGAAAGGAACATTAAAGAGAAACAGCAACAAACAGAAAAGATTAGCAGCAAACATTCATCAATAATCAATCCATCAAAGACAGCAACGCTGTCTTTGTTAATTGTTCATCCAGAAGTTAATTGTGGAGGAACCAACGAGCAGAGGTTTGATCTTTAATCATGAATTATTTATGTTTACAGTAGTTTCATTTCTTTGATTACTAAGAACATGCATGCATGCAGTAACTTGATCTTTAAACACACAGTATCTTGATCTTTGAACATGCAGTAAATTGGTTTTTGTTTTAACAACTTTAATCGTTTGCTTTGGTTTTTGTTTTAATAAATTTAATCGTTTGCTTTAATTATCACATTGATCAATTGGTATTCGTAATCCCACTGGCATATTTCATAAAACATAAAACTATCCAGTAGTCAACAATTAATTGTTAAAATCTATCTTGTTACTTTAACTTCAAGAACCGTATGTTATTTCATTAAAACTCAAAACCTCAAACTATTTTTATCCAAAAGCCTAAATCATTTCATTATTAAACTCCAAAATATTGATTATTTTTCCAAAACCCTAATTTATTTTTCCAATTCCAAAATTGTGTTTTTTTTAGGCAGTAAGCTAATTCCAAAAACCCTAATTATCCAAAACCCTAGTTTTAAAAACCCTAATTATCCAAAACTCTAGTTTTAAAAAACCCTAATTCCAAAACCCTAGTCTCCAAAACCCTAGTTTCAAAAACCTAAAAATCCTAATTTCAAAACCCTAATTATAAAACTTTAGTTTCTAAAACCCTAAGTTTCTAAACCCTAAATTCAATTGATAATTCTTTAAAACCCTAAATTCACATATTTATTGTTTTATTTAATTTTAGATTTGATTATATAGTTTATTATATTTTTTGATGGTTGATTTATTTAATTTCAATGCTTGATTTATTTAATTTATCATGGATGGATGTTTATTTTATATTTTGATTAATAGCTTTGATGAATGATTTATTTATGGTGAATGGTTATTTATTTTATCAATTTATTTAGATTTCCAAATGTTGTAAGAGGTATGTTTCCACTTTGTGGGTACCTCATTAATCAAGTTCTATGTAATTTAAATTGCTTTTATATTTTAGACCAATGTAAAGGACATGTTTCTACCTTTCGGTGGGTGTCCTATTTAGGCATGGATTATGTAAGGGCATGTTTCCATCTTCGGATGGGTGTCCATCTATTTACTTTGTTTGGACATTGCTTTGATTTTTTTTAATATAACAATGTTTTATTTTAATTATTGTGTGTAATATGGATAATATTGTTATATTTAAGAATTTTATAATATTAAGACCTGTAAAGGAGGCCGGTTCTAATGAACCGAGCGTTGTGGGGGTGCTGAGCCATTTCTCACCTTCCCCACACGTACCCAACTTTTCGAACCTATTAAGGGGTTGGGGATTCCTTAGGAATCGAGTCGTCCACCCCTTTCTTTTTTCCAGCCCATCCGGGTGGCGACTCCATTTTTTCCGGACTTAGGTCCGTGTTCTCTAAGGCCCCGAGCCTAAACAGTGCCGAAGTCACAAGAACCATTCCACCGGGAGTGGGAACGAAAATCCCCGCTCACAGTGGCGACTCCATTGGGGATAAGGGAAGTTGATTCTATTAGTCTTTATATTATTCTATTCTTTCTTATAATGATATTATCCATTGCATCATATTAGATTGCATTGTGTGCCTGAGTTAGGACGCCCGTGTTACCCGTGTTGTGTTATGTAAGGGATACCATACTTTCACTCAAGGTATGGAGATCGAGCATGGCATAACCACTCATAGCCTCATACCATTTGGTATATACTTGCTATGGGAACCTAAGCCTTTTAACCCTAAGACTAAAGCTCATGTAATTGGCCTAGTTACTTTACTTAGGTTTTTACCCCAAATGCATGTTGTTTGACTATGGTTAATTTATCTTGGCTTAAATCACGGTTTATTTGGTTTGTTCTTTTTCTAATATGACCTAAGTATATTGTAAGCTCAAAATAAATTTTTCTTTAAAATCCAAAAGACTAAAGATATTTTCAAAATTTTCAAGATGGTCTTTGGACATAAGACTTTTCTAAAAATAAATCAAAAATTCTTTTGCTCATGGCCTAAATACTAAGCCCAAAATATGTTTTTTTCTCAAATCTTTTTTCAATGGGCTTAGAAACAAAGTTATCCAACCTTTTCTTACAAAGAGCTTACAAATTATTTGGGTCAATTACAAAATACAAAAAATCAATTGTGAGCCTAGTTTATACTAAGAATAATTAATCATGGGCTTGCTTTTGGCATGAACCATTAGTTACCTTTTTCAAGAGAGAAATCTATTTATAATAAACGTCTTAATTTCATTTTAATCCAATTAGTTGGTTAAATGGATTAAAACCTAATTAATGGGAATTATCATAAGTTGATTTCCATTTTCAAAAATATAACTATTGGTTGAAACGTCCGAGGGAATTATTCGAAAACAAGATGCCCCATGTTGGTATTTTGTTAACCATATACCTAGGAAAAGAGACTCACCATTCGTGTGTGGATGTTATAAGGTTAGAAGGAATGTCCTAGTTATCCTTGTTTGTTAATGGTTTATGCATACATGCATACATGCATACACTTTCATCTCATATCATTGATCCTCTTTGGCTCACAGCCCTGGATTACGACAGTTCAAAAGCTTATAACAATCTGACCTATGCCGCAAGCGAAGAATCTAGCAACGACTCAATCACTTGCTCACCAAAAATAATGGATCCCAAACAAATTCAAAGAATGGTGGATGATGCCCTCAACGCCAAGATGAAAGAAATAAAAGAGACCATGGCCGAGACCATAAAGAATCAACTACCTGCAATTTTAGGAAATAATGCCGAAGCGTCTGCTAGCTCCAAGAAGCCAAAGGACAATGGGAAGGCTAAAATTGGTGAAGTAGCTTTTGATGATGAAATGGTGATCATTGATGATGATGATTGGGCTTAATACTACCAAGATCTCCAAGACAAAAAGGAGCTAAAGGTTGTTAAGAAGGCAACTATTGAAAAGACCGAGACATCTGATGTTGAAAAGATGATTGCCGATTTAGAAAAGAAATTTGAGAAGAAGCTGAAAATCGAAGAGATGTCAGAGATCGACAAACTATTTGAACAAGATGAGGAGGTCCCTTATAAGTTCAAGATGTCATCCTTTGCTAGATACGATGGAACCGGAAATCCCCATCTCCATGTGAAGCAGTATATCACTGCTATGCAGTCTGCTCGAGCTACTAAGGCTCAAACTCTAAGGTACTCCATACTCTCGTTGGACCCTGTTATCCAAAATTGGTTCAACACTTTAGAGGAAAGTACTCAAAAAGATTGGGATCTGCTATACAAGGCCTTCATCCAATAATATGGATATAATGTTAAAATGGAAGTTATCTTAATGGAAGTTGAGTCCATTAGGCAATGACCAAATAAAAATTTTGTGAACTATGTGAAAAGATGGAGAAACAAGGTTTCTTTACTCAAGAAGAGGCCTGATGAATCTGATCAAATAAGGATGATTGTGAGAGGGGTGTTGCCTAGTCTTCGTGAGAGGATGTCTCATACACTCATCTGTGATTTCAAAGACCTTCTCCAAGCTGGTTTGCAAATTGAAGAGTGGGAAAGGGAGAAAAATCGCTTTTCAATAAGAAGGAATGAGAAAGGGAATTACCAGCCTAGCAATCAAAGCATGCAAAAAGAAGTTGATGTTAATGTAACTGGTTAAGGAAATAAAAGATAATTCTCAGAATTGGAGAAACCTCTATCTTGGGTTTTAGCAAGCTGCAAAAAAAAAGGGTTGTTACAACCGTTAGCTCCTCGATTGTTACATAATCCACTGCCACCAAACTTCAATGTCGAGGCCTTCTGTCAATTTCATC
Organism: Garcia nutans; assembly: GCA_947685225.1. NCBI lineage: Eukaryota > Viridiplantae > Streptophyta > Magnoliopsida > Malpighiales > Euphorbiaceae > Garcia > Garcia nutans. Next base: position 15,284,927 of record CANTUV010000006.1, on the reverse strand, counting down.
AAATGCGAGGGCATGAAACAGATAAATGTGAGATCCAAGATTTAATCGACAGTGGTAAGCTACCCGAGCCGAATATTGCCTAAATTTGGAAGAGTGCCACCACCAGCAACCTTCATGGTGGAAAAAGGATTGGAAGAAGATTTTGTTTTATCATCCTTTCAAGATGGGGATATTGAAGATGTGAAAGGAAAAGAAGCTTAAACTCAACGAACTTTCTTTAGCTTGAATGTTTCTTTTCAATTTTACTTTCTTCAAAATTTAAATTGGAATAATCTTGTTTTTAAAATTTGAATTTGTTTGAATAAATTACTTTCATCAAAAATTTTGTTGGTCTTTGTTCATTTTGGTGTTCAACCACTGAGGAATCTAGCTTGATAATTCATGAATTAATAAATCTAGGCATCATGATTTGAATGACTTTACTAGGTAAGAGAATTGCTCTATAGCATTGAGTTGTGTATGCTTACTTAGAGAGGGCTCCTGCATAATTACATTTGTCTAGGTCCTAGTCAGTCTTAGAACATGCTTGGGTAAACTTTCGAGGTGAAATTGAACTCTGCTTATTTAAGAGAGAAATGATCTAGGCATTGTTTGGTTAGCCAACAACTAGTATCCACCCAATTATATATCAATCCCTAGTTGTCCCTTTGAGCCTTCATAAAATTTTAGCTTTCTTTTCATTGGCATATAACCTCAACAACCTACCCTGAGCTGTTGTGATACTTTTGACAAGTCTTATGATCACTAATATGAAGAAGCAAGAAGATCAAAGAAAGCAATGATTAGTCAAGATCATGAGGATAGTTGAAGTTCTCAAGACCATAAAGATAGTTGAAGTTCTCAAGACCATAAGGGTAGTTGAAGTTCTCAAGACCATAAGGGTAGTTAAAGTTTTCCTAGTATCTCCAATCTATCAAGACAACATCAGACTAACAAATGATTTATCCCTGCTAAAGAAGATTTATGTTACTCCACTCATCCATTATTGGAAGCCCAAGTTAGTACAAACAAGAAAACTCTCTTAGAGCTAGAACCAAACAAAAACAAACAAACAAACAAACCAAAAAAGAATAAAAAAGAAGACAAAAGAAAAAAAAAAGAAAAAAAAGAAAAAAGAAAAGAAAACCCAAAATGGTTCAAAAAGTCAACTGAGTTCTCTTTTACCTAAGACAACAAAAGGCTTCAATTTGGTTTATAAGGACGGTTTGACTTGAATTGGTCCAACCCAACCAAAGATTCGATCAAAATCAAAGAAAAAGGAGAAAGACTATTTAGTTCTTGAAAGTTCTGTACTTGACAGTCCTACAAGGAAGAAGGACAAAAATGATAAAATGCTCAAAGAAAAGGAGGAGTAAAAAAAATTAAAAGAAAGAAAAGGGAGAAGAAGAAAAGAAATGAATTTGGGTCTTAAACTTTTTGCAAGGGCAAAGACTATCCTAATCAAGATCCAGATTAATGCCAAGAAGATAGAAGGAATTTGGAGTCTAGCAAGATTGCTCCCAACTGTCTAAAGTTCCAACAAGAAATTTGTAGTGTGAGGGTTTGTCCATTGTGTCACACCAGCTCCAATCTCAAAATGGCCTTTATTTAAACCCGTGTCCCTCATAGACCCCATTTCAAGCCTATTAAAGACCTGTTGATCTCTCTTGGTAGGTAGAGTCTATTAGTGGAGATAGTTTGGATAAGCATGCATATGAGATAAATAATATTTAAACTCAAATGAGACCTTTGGCCAAGTAATGTGTATGTGCCTATCTGAAGTGCAACAATTCTTGCTTAAATAGAAATAATTACCGAGTTTAGTACGGTAACTAGGGTTGTCATGTTATAGATATGTTAATTTGAAAAATCAAGTCCTGAGGTACATTGACATTATTTTGGCAAAGCCAACATTTGATTTCAAAATCAAAATTCAAATAAAAAAAAAGAAGAAAAAGTTTTGTCATATAAAGCCTTCAAGTTAAGGGAAATATGTTGAACCTCCAAAGGACACATTGAGCAAAGGAAATGATTATTGGCAAGGTCATGAAGAAGCTATCAACTGACATGCTGAAACATTCGAAATAGTTGAATCCCTGACTCTGCTGCTTGGGGCCTCCATTATTCATGTTTTCAATATCTTGAAGATAAAAGCCACAAATGCAAAGCTTTCGATCATTCCAATGCAAGACTTGAACGAGCGTCAAAAAAAGGAACCAATGAGAATACTTCTGCTTATCACCTCGGTCTGTGAGTTGATGGAACGACTGTAAGTATTATTCATGCATATCATGCATACATGAGCATATCACATTGCACTTTCTTGTCTTGTATTGTTCCTTGTCAAAATGAATAGCAAACACCTTGCAAAGTAAAGAATCAAAAGAAGATGTCAAATCAGGGGGGCATGGAAAGCCTATTGCTTGAGAAAGCTCCAATAATTTTGCAAAGAGAAGAAATGTGTGCTTATGCAAAGAACTAGACAAGAAAAACATCAATCAAAGCTTGCATGGAAAAAATCTTTGGTTTGAGCCTACACAGGGGGTAAAGTTTCTCCTTTTAAATTTTTTTAAAGTTTATATACCAAATATTTTCAAACTCACTTATAAATATTTTGCCACGCAGGGGGGCAAGGAGATAATATAAGGTCCAATTAAAAATAGCTAATTTTTTTCAAAAAGGAAGAACAAAAGAATGGAACATTAGAACTCTCAAAAGAATGAAGATGCAAAAGACAAAAGATCAGTCCAGCTAAAAGAGCTGAAGCAAGGGTAAAGACCCGAAGTCCACAGGATGAAGATCCATTTGCAAGGGTGAAGACCCGATCTCAAAGGATGAAGATCCATTTGCAAGGATGAAGACTCGATGCCAAGGATGAAGATCCAGTTCAAAGGATGAAGATCCATTTGCAAGGATGAAGACCCGATGCCAAGGATGAAGATCCAGTTCAAAGGATGAAGATCCATTTTCAAGGGTGAAGACCCGATCTCAAAGGATGAAGATCCATTTTCAAGGGCGAAGACCCGATCTCAAAGGATGAAGATCCATTTTCAAGTGCGAAGACCCGATCTCAAAGAATGAAGATCCATTTTCAAGGGTGAAGACCCAATCTCAAAGGATGAAGATTAGTTTTCAAGGGTGAAGACTCGATCTCAAAGGATGAAGATCCATTTTCAAGGGTGAAAACCAGATATCAAAGGATGAAGATCCATTTTGAGGGTGAAGAACCACGATGCATAGAATAGCCAGAGCAATCATACTTCTCAATTGATAAAAGATCAGTCAAACTCAGTCTCGAGTCCAAGTACCCAATCCCGGGTCCAAGTACCCAAATTCAATCTAGTCTCGGGTTCAAGTACCCATTCTCGGGTTTAAGTACCCAAATCAAATCAGACTCGGGTCTAAGAACCCAATCTTAGGTCCAAGTACCCAAATCAAATTCAGTCTCAGGTCCAAGTACCCATTCTCAGGTCCAAGTACCCAAATCAAATCAGTCTCGGGTCCAAGTACCCAATCTTGGGTCCAAGTACCTAAATCAAATCAATCTCAGGTCCAAGTAGCCAATTTCGGGTCCAGGTATCTAATCTCGGGTCCATGTACCTAAACCAAATTTAATCCCGGGTCCAAGTACCCAAATCAAATTCATTCTCGGGTCCAAGTACCCCAATCAAATTAATCTCAGGTTCAAGTACCCAAATTCAATCTAATCTTGGGTCCAAGTACCCAAATCAAATCAATCTCGGCTCCAAGTACCCAATCCCGGGTCCAAGTACCCAAATTCAATCTAATCTTGGGTCCAAGTACCCAAATTCAATCTAGTCTCAAGTCCAAGCACCCAAATCAAGTTCTGTCTTGGGTCCAAGTACCCAAATCAAATCAATCTTGGGTCCACGTACCCAATCCTGGGTCCAAGTACCCAGATTCAATCTAGCCTCGGGTCCAAGCACCCAAATCAAATTCAATCTCGGGTCAAAGTACAGAATCTCGGGTCCAAGTACCAAAATCAAATTCCATCTCAGGTTTAAGTACCCAAATCAAATTCAGTCTCGAATCCAGGTACCCAATCTCGGGTCCAAGTATCCAAATCAAATCAATCTCGAGTCCAAGTACCCAAATTCAATATAATCTCGTGTCTAAGTACCCAAATCAAGTTCAATCTCGGGTCCAAGTACCCAAAATAAATTCAAGTAACCATCTCATCAAAAATTAAGTCTTATTGTTTTTCACTCTCTTTTACTAAAGTCTCAGATCATTCAAGTAGGGGGCAAACTGTAGACCCTTAATTTTGACCCCAATTTGATAAGGTCCTAATTAAAGGATGTCAAAATAAATTTGATCCGACTTTAAATATTTAAACCTAGTTTATAAATTTTAAAGGAGTCAGATCGGATTAAAGAGATATATATTTGATTGTAAAACCCTAAAATCAAGTGGAATTGCCCAAATTAAAATTTTTCGGTCCATAAGTTAAAAAAGGCCAGAATAATTTAAGTGAGGCTGGCCTGGGAGAAATTACCATGCTTCATGACGACCTTGGCAGCCCAAGATCGACATGAGCATGCCTCATGTCGATTTGGGCAAGCTAGGTCGACATGAGCATGCTTCATGTCGACCTTGGGAGGCTAGGTCAACATGAGCATGCTTCATGTCGACCTTGGCAGCCCAAGATCGACATGAGCATGCCTCATGTCGACTTGGGCAGCCCAAGGTCGACATGAGGTTGGTCTCATGTCAACCTAGGGCAACTAGGTCGACATGGGTTCAATGTGTTTCCTAATTCAAATAGAATTTATTTTAGGGACTGTTTTATATTATATTAAGGATTTTGAGTGAGGTTCGGCTATAAATATTAACGTTTTAGAATTCAAAAGGGTGGAGAAAACATTAACAAGGGAACATTAAGAGGGGAGAAAACATTAATAAGAGCAAGGAACATTAAAGAGAGATGGCAACAAACAGAAAAGATTAGCAGCAAACATTCATCAGTAATCAATCCATCAAAGACAGCAACGCTGTCTTTGTTAATTGTTCATCCAGAAGTTAATTGTGGAGGAACCAACGAGTAGAGGTTTGATCTTTAATCATGAATTATTTATGTTTACAGTAGTTTCATTTCTTTGATTAATAAGAACATGCATGCATGCACTAACTTGATCTTTGAACACACAGTATCTTGATCTTTGAACATGCAGTAATTTGGTTTTTGTTTTAACAACTTTAATCGTTTGCTTTGGTTTTTGTTTTAATAACTTTAATCGTTTGCTTTAATTATCACATTGATCAATTGGTATTCGTAATCCCACTGGCATATTTCATAAAACATAAAACTATCCAGTTGTCAACAATTAATTGTTAAAATTTATCTTGTTTACTTTAACTTCAAGAACCGTATGTTATTTCATTAAAACTCAAAACCTCAAACTATTTTTATCCAAAAGCCTAAACCATTTCATTATTAAACCCAAAAATATTGATTATTTTTCCAAAACCGTAATTTATTTTTCCAAATCCAAAATTGTGTTTTTTTTTAGGTAGTAAGCTAATTCCAAAAACCCTAATTATCCAAAACCCTAGTTTTAAAAACCCTAGTTTTAAAAACCCTAACTATCCAAAACACTAGTTTTAAAAACTCTAATTTCAAAACCCTAGTCTCCAAAACCCTAGTTTCAAAAACCCTAAAAATCCTAATTTCAAAACCCTAATTATAAAACTTTAGTTTCTAAAACCCTAAGTTTTGAAACCCTAAATTCAATTGATAATTCTTTAAAACCCTAAATTTACATATTTATTGCTTTATTTAATTTTAGATTTGATTATATAGTTTATTATATTTTTTGATGGTTGATTTATTTAATTTCAATGCTTGATTTATTTAATTTATCATGGATGGATGTTTATTTTATATTTTGATTAATAGCTTTGATGAATGATTTATTTATGGCAAATGGTTATTTATTTTATCAATTTATTTAGATTTTCAAATGTTGTAAGAGGTATATTTCTACTTTGTGGGTACCTCATTAATCAAGTTCTATGTAATTTAAATTTCTTTTATATTTTAGACCAATGTAAAGGACATGTTTCTACCTTTCGGTGGGTGTCCTATTTAGGCATGGATTATGTAAGGGCATGTTTCCATCTTCGGATGGGTGTCCATTTTATTTGCTTTGTTTGGACATTGCTTTGATTTTTTTTAATATAACGATGCTTTATTTTAATTATTGTGTGTAATATGGATAATATTGTTATATTTAAGAATTTTATAATATTAAGACCTGTAAAGGAGGCCGATTTCAATGAACCGGGCGTTATGGGGGTGCTGGGCCATTTCTCACCTTCCCCACACGTACCCAACTTTCCGAACCCATTAAGGGATTGGGGGTTCCTTAGGAATTGAGTCATCCACCCCTTTCTTTTTCTCGGCCCGTCCGGGTGGCGACTCCATTTTCTCCGAACTTAGGCCCGTGTTCTCTAAGGCCCCGAGCCTAAACAGTGCCGAAGTCGCAAGAACCATTCCACCGGAAGTGGGGGTGAAAATCCCTACTCACAATATAACTTTAGGGTTTGAGTAAATAAGATTGAAGCTTATAAAAATAAAATAAAATCTTTAGATATTTCAAAGGATCAAGCTACTGTGATGATTTGAAAAATAGAATTAATTAAGATTTATGGTTTGAATAAATTAGGGTTTAGGTTTCTATTTTGAATAAAGCAACTGTATTTTGAATAATCATCATAAATGAAGTTAAACATAAAGAGTTATAATACACAAATAAATATTGACCCTTTCGATGAGCCCATATAATGGTCCCACTGGCTGGTTAGCGGCGGAGGTCAAAGGGGCAGCGCTCCTTGCGGGGTCGGGGGCTGCGCCCTATAAGATTTTGAAAATTGGATTTTAGGGCTGTAGGTTTTGGTGTTGAAAATTAAAATTTTAGGGTTTGAGATTTAAAAATAGGGTTTCAAAATTGGAAGAAACAAGCTACTATAAATCTTAGAAAAATAGATTTGGTTAGGGTTTTAAGAAAATAGATTATTGTTCTGTGATTTTAGAAAAGTATAATTAGGTTTTATATTTCAAAAGTTAGTTTTACGGGTATTAAAGTTTTTAGGGTTTTGAAAAAATACTTTGTAGGGTTTTAAATAGAGTTTAGATGGTAAACAAAATAACTGATCAAAAAAATATCTATTGTATTTTTAAAATTTTGATCAATTTGAATTGGCTTGGGCTAATACTAATAAAAATAAAAACTAAGTATAATAGGATTTTGGTTAAATCATGCGCGGGCCGGGCGTGCGAAAGCGCGCTGGCAAAAAAAAATTGTTACGGGTGCTACTGGCTTAGGCGCGGCCCACAAGCCAGTTCACTGCAAGATTTTCCTGCAGCGAATTGGCCTGTGGCCATTTCGCCGCAGAAAAACCTGCGGCAAATTGGCCCAAGCCAATTCGTCGCCCGTGATGAAAAATTTTTATCGTCGATTTTTATTTTCAATTTATTTTTTATCTTTTCTTCTTCTTTTTTTTATATTTTTTATTTTAATTAAAAACAAATACTATAAGTAATAAATATTATTAAAAATACTACAAAAATTATTTTGGACTGTTTAAAAATATCAGACTGGACGGAGTCAAAAATTAAGGGTCTACACCTAGCACAGCGCCTGTAGCATAGTTTGAAGAATCGCACATAATCTCAAAGGGCAAATCCCAATTAAGGGCAACAATCACAGGAGCATAAGTTAATCTTTCTTTCAAGATGTTAAAAGCTTGTAATCACTTATCATTAAAAACAAATGGAACATCTTTTCTAAGAAAATGACACAAAGGACATGAAATTTTTGAAAAGTCCTTTATGAATCGTCTATAGAATCCAGCATGTCCTAAAAAATTTCTAATCTCTTTAACAGATGTGGGAGGTGGTAAATTAGCAATCAAGTTAATTTTGGCTTTATCCACCCCAATGCCCTTACTAGATACAATATGCCTCAAAACTATACCTTGATCTACTATAAAATGACTCTTTTCCCGGCTCAAAGTTAAATTGAATTCAATACACCTTTCAAGTGCAAAGAGTCAATTTATCCAAGCAATCATCAAATGAAGTGCCAAAAATAGAAAAAATCATCCTTGAACACCTCTATGAAATTAGTCAATATGTTAGAAAAAATGGTTAGCATACATATTTGGAACATACCTCGTGTGTTACAAAGTCCATACGGCATCCTTCAAAAAGCAAATGTTCCAAAAGAATAAGTAAAAGTTGTCTTAGGCTAATCTTCCGGTGCTATAAGGACTTGATAGTAATCTGAAAGACCATCAAAAAAATAGTATAAAAGGCATATCCATATAATCTATCAAGCATCTTATCAATAAATGGTAAAGAAAAATAATCTTTCTTGGTAACATTATTTAATTTCCTATAGTCTATGTACATTCACCACCCGATTTGAGTTTGTGTAGATACCAACTCTCCCTTCTCATTTTGCATCACGGTTAAACCTGCTTTCTTTGGTACCACATGCATAGGGCAAACCCATTTACTATCGGCGATGGGGTAAATTACCCCTTCACCAAGCAATTTAAGAACCTCCTTCTTAACTACTTCACCCTTATTCGGATCAAGCCTTCTTTGAGCTTCCCTTACTAGTTTAGCTCCTTCCTCTAAAATTATTTTATGCATACACATGGAAGGATTAATAGCTTTATATCACTCAATCTCTAACCAATAGCTTTCTTAAGTTTCTTTAGTACTCTCACAAGTTTCTCTTCTTCATCTCTTTTGAGAGTCGCAGAAATTATCACTGGTTGTGTGTTGTTCTCCCCAAGAAAAATATACTTTAAATGCTTTGGGAGTTCTTTAAGTTTAACCACTTTTGGTTGAATCTCCTCTTCCTCAATCTCAAGTTCCCTCTCATTACTCTCATCATCCAACATGGACTTACATTCCTTAATTTTTGCATCAGAAATTTGAACTTCTTCACCCAAATTAAGGTCATCTCAAGCTTGTCTTCACTACTTTCCTATGAGAAAATTTCTTCAATAGTAAGATCAGTATAATCAATAAAAGAGCAGTCTTAATACAAGCTGTAGTGGGAATAAGGGAAGCGTTAAAAATTAAAAATTCCACAGTTTGTCCTAAAATAGTCATGGTTAATTTTTCATTTTTAACATCAATCAAAGTATTAGTTGTAGCCATAAAAAGCCTAGCAAAATTGTGCATTCAGAATCTCTAGGGATTTCTTCTCCCATATCCAAGATAATGAAATCAATAGGTACAATCAAACCACCTGCCTAAACTAGAATATCCTCTATGATTCTCTTAGGGTATCTAAGAGTTTTATCTGCAAGCAGCAACACTATTTTAGTTCGTTTAAGTTCCCCTAGCTCTAATTTCAAATAAATAGAATATGGCATTAAGTTTATACTAGCTCCTAGGTCACACATGCCAGTGGTTTCCTTCCCATTCTCTATAGAGATATTAATTATAAAACGTCCAGGATCCTAGAGCTTAGGAGGTAACTTGTATTGTAAAATGGCACTTGTTACTTTCGAAACATCACCTTTTTATTCAGCTCATGCCTTTTCATTTTAGTGTCTAGTTCCTTGAAGAACTTGGCATAAGCTGGCATATTTTTAATCACCTCAAGTAAGGGGATATTTATACTTACCATTGAGAGCATGTTATAAAATTCAAAAAATTATTTATATTACTTCTCATTTTTTAACCTGCTTGGGAAAGAAATTGGAGGTCTGTAAGGATCTGGATATTTATGCAACTTTGGTGAAGTTGGTCCCTCTACCATTTTCTCTTCATTTGATTGACTTGGTTGATCTTAGTCGGTTTGTATTTCCTCACCATCTTCTTGATTTGCACCTATATCCAAAGAATCACCAATTTTGTTATCAATTACATTATCACTTCTCAAGACTGTGATTGCCTTGGCTTGCTCCAATTGACTTGGAAATTTTCCCTTTTGATGTGCTTATAGTTGGTTATCCAATTGAAGTACTTGTGTTTCAACCTTCTTCAATGATGCTTCCAAAGAATCAAACCTTTTGTTGTTCAATTATTGATTTTGTGTGCTTGCTTGAATGAAAGCATTCAAGTTTTCTTCCATGATGGGTTTCTTCGGTTGATCTTGATGTGAAGATTGTCCTTGATATTGAGGACTTCTTTGATAAGGATGGAAGGATTGCTGAGGTGAAATGTGTTGCTGATTCTTCCAAGAGAAATTTGGATGATTTCTCCAATCGGGATTATAAGAATTAGAAAATGGATCATTTCTCCCTCTTTATTGGAAACATGCAAAGACATAAATTTGCTCTTGCCCATCTTAGCATTGATCAACATTTGCGGAGCACATATTTGCATTTTGGCCTACAACACCACATGATGCACATGTTTCTTAACTTGACATAAGCAAGTTTTCTCTAGCATTCAGTAATTTTACTTGCCTTGTCAACTCTATTATTTATCCTACCATTTTTGAATTTGCATTCAACTCATATGCTCCTCTACACCTTTCTCCAATACTCTTCTGCTGCGAATTTACTCTCAACATTTCAAACAACCTAACAATTTTCATTGCACCTCCTGCTTCATTATCCACTGTATTTTAACTTTGTTAAGTGAGCCCACAATAAAAGAATTGATTGAATAACTGTTATGGATAATGATGAATGCATTGGAACAACAAAGAATTGAAATGATGCCATGCCTTATGAAATGGTTCTCATCCAATTGGGTGAATATTGCAATACTCCCCCTAAGCTACTTTTTTTTCTGATGTGAATAGAATTTTCCAATGAATTTATTATAAACTTCGGTCCATATGGTTAATGAATTTTTCAGTAAAGTCATCAACCATGTCTTTGCCCTATCCTTCAAACTGTATAGGAAACACCACATTTTTAGCTCATCTTCCATCAATGCTTGCAAAGTTAATGTATGCAAGGTTGTATAAAAATCATGAATGAAGTTGAGAGGATCTTCATTCGGCAATCCATGAAAAGAGGGTAGCATACTATAATTGGTCGGCATACTCAATGAAAATGAAGTTCATAGTTTCTTACTGTGTTGCTCAACTGTATATATGATGTAGTTACCCCAATAATTGGTCGGGCAAACTCTTTCATGGGCGGTTCGTCTACTTCACCCATCTCTACTTTTGTGTTCTCCTCAAATTACCCTTTAGTGTCTTCTCCTTCTTATCCCAAAGGATCCACTCCCTTAGTTCTAGGAAGTCTATGAATGTGGTCTACAAATGGAATAAGTTTGTTGCCTTGGGATCTTCGTCCTTACATAAATCACCCAGGCAATTCAAAAAGAAACACTTAAACAATTAAACAATTAAAATAAAATAATCAAATCATTACCTAAACTGCCTTCACCGGCAACAGCACCAAAAACTTATTACGCTCTACTAAACACTACTAAAAAGCGACTCTCGCAAGTATACGAGATTCTTATAGTAATGATGATTGCCCCAAGGTCGTCTCACAAGGAAGGTGTTTGTTCATAATAATTTGATTAAAATAAAAATATTAAAGTTTGAGTGTATGTTGTCGGATCGGTAAAAGGAATCTAAGATTAAAAGTAAAATAAATAATGCTTGCATAAATGAATTGGAACTTTCAAAAAATGCCTAGGATTTACAATTCAATTAATCAAATGTTTAATTCTCAAATTATCCATTAATATAACCTTGTAACCTAATTTTTTTCTTATGATTAATTAACAATTATCAATTCATTAGTTCTCACATTTATGAATTAACAACAACCAATTATTTTGAATTTGCAAATTAAGAAAACCCTAGAACTTATATTTCTTATTTGTTCTTAGGGTGGTTGAATACATAGTTTCAACATCAAATTTCACCTCTCGATTCTTTATTCAATATCTAGAGATTAATAGATGGCCAATCTATCAACCTAACATTCAATCCAATGCAATCAACTCACATAACAAGGTATATTAATGGAAATACTTAAATTAAATCATCTAATCAAAACTATTGCAAATCCTAATCATGGATAATTTAGCTCATCATCATCAAATCAAAACACATACTCATCTCAATAGAAATCAAATCAAAAATATCCATTGAAATATTAACATTCGTAACAAATCAACAAAAATCTAGAAATGAATCAATTGTACTAATTCAAAAATAGAAATAATAACTCAGTTTGAAGAAGGCTAGAGTTTTTCTTCTCTTGTTCTTCCTCCAACCTTGCTTGAGTTTGATGAAGAATCCTTAAACATCCTTCAAAAGCTTTGCAAAACAAATCTTGAGCAGAAAAATGGTGAGAGAAAATCCAAAAGCTAGTTTCCTCCCTCTTGAAAAATCCTTCTCTAAACTAAATTTTTTAGCCTCTCCAAAAATAACATCCCCAAAACATGTCCCTCCTTTCCTTTTTAATCAAAACTCTCTCCCTCCTCTAGCTCAATTACAAGTATCACAAGTATTTTTTTATTTGAACCCTTGTTTCCAACCTTGCACCGTACTTTCCACTTCTATTTGTTTCCCCCTTTTCAATTTTTAAAACTTTCTTTTCTAAAAAATAGTTCACCTTTTTATTTTTAATGACTATATTCAAGTTGTCTCCTCAATCTTATCCCACAAATCGTAAGGGAATATATCTCAGACACGGCCAAGAAGGAGTTGTCTTGGCCTTGTCTCTCAGTTTTTTCTTGGATAAGGTTTGTGACACGGCCAAGTACTATGGCCATGTCTACTTCTGCCATCTCTTGTTTCTTATTTACTTAGGTTGGTGAGGAGTGACACGGTCAGAGACACGGCCATGTCCTCTGACTGTGTCTGCTTCTGCTTCTGCTTCTCTTATTTCTTAGGGGAAGACATGGCCAAACAAATTTCTTATCTTGGTCATGTGTTGTGACAAGGCCAATTACACGGCTGTGTCTTATAGCCGTGTCTTCTTCTGCCTGTACTCGATTCTTTTTCTTTTGAGATGGAATAAGACTAAGTCAGTGGGTATATGGTGTGACACGGCCGTGTCTTCTCCATGTGCCTACTTCTGCCTGTTTGACCTCATTTTCCTTCCTTATCAAAGGCACGGCCAAGCTTCATATTTGTCACTAGCCATGTCAGTTGAGTGTGTCACATGCTGTGAAATTTTTACTTTCTTTAATGAGGGACACGGCCAGGTCAGTGGCCATAACGTGGTAGTGTTCAATGCCCTTTCCTTCAAATTGGCTTCAACAAGTGAATTAAAGCTCCATTTTGCACAAGTTCGTGCTTCAACCTACATCATAAATCTTTAAGAAAACTTGAACGCACATTTTAGGAAAAATTCACTAGAAAGCTAATATAATTACCCTAAAAACACACACATAATTGATCGTAACAGAACTCCCTCTACCTCTCTTTTGGGATGATGACCCTACCTTAAACTGCTACTCCTACTCTCCTCCAATACTGTTGCAGCTGCAACTTCCTGTGTTTTCTTCACACTCCTAGCTACTATATTAGTATGGAAAAAAACCTCTTACTGAACTGTTGCTACCTGACATCTAATAGCAGGCTTCAATCCTTCTTCAAACCTCCTACATCTGTCCCTCTCATATGATATAATCTCAGTAGCATACTTGCTCAACCGCAAGAACTCATTCTCATACTCTGTTACAGTCTCCACACTTTGCTTCATATTCAGAAACTTTCTCTTCTTCTCATCTTTATAATCCCTAAGCATATTTTGCTTCAAACTCTATCAAAAAAATCATCAAAATTCAGCACTGGTAGTCTATCTAACTCATGTGAAACCATCTTCCACCAGTCGTTCTGCTAAGGGTGTGCACAGGTCGGATTCTGTCGAATTTGGGCAAATTTTCAAATCAACCGAACCCGAATATAAAGAGAAAATTTGTGTCTAAAGCCGACCGAAATATATATTTTTTCGATCGACCCGTGCAAAATCATATTCGGTCAGGTCAAATGGTTAGGATCGGATTCGACCTATCCAGAGTGCCTTTTTGGGCTTAATTATTCAGTCACCAAATAATGAATTTTCATGTAGATTTAAAACTAATAATTTTTTAAATGACTTAATTTTTAAAAAACCAATTTCACCGATTTATTTTTAATGTTATTTTGTCCATAATCTATAATTTATTTTAGTCTAGTGTTCATCCAGTTAAGTCCATAATTAAATTTACAATTACCGTCCAGTTTATATATTTAATCCATATAATTATAGTCTCATAGTTATCAATACAACTCATTACAAAAAATCAAATGCTACTAAATAGTTTATATATAAATGTTAGACAAAAAAATGAGTAGAATAGTCATTAAGCAATATCATTTAGTAGTTGATCAATATCAATAGACCTGCAAGAGAAATAATAATCCATTATATAATTCATAATGTTTTTTGAAAAAATGTAATGTTGTATAATTATAATTTACGATTTTTATTAGTTATATATAATTAAGATTTTTTAAGTAAATTGTAAAGTATACATAATTTTTTTAATTTGAAATATTACAATTTTTTAAATAACAGTATGCATAAGTAAATATTATAATTTATACATACAACAAAATTCTTAATAATTTATATTTATAATTTTGAAATGTATTAATAAAAGTATAAAACTATATTTTGAAAAATGGTAAAAAAATTATTTTGCAAAATATACTAAAATACTAAATACACACTATGCAAAGCCACAGTGACACACAGACATGCAATGCAATAGAAGATTTACAAGAATAATTAAATAAAAAATAATTAAATTAAACAATACACAACATGCAATATCAAATCCACAAAACCCATATAGATTATATTTCAAAACACAAAAAAATGGGCATGTATCTAAACAAAACTTTAAAAGCAAATACCAAAATCTACAACAAACTTCAAAACCAACTTTAAAAATATGTATAATAACCCTGCAAAAATCCAGATCTAAAACATAATTAAAAAATAAACTAAAAATATAAAAAATAAAAACTACAACAATGAATTAAAATTTAATCCGTAAGATCTAAATGTACAGAGACAAAGCAACGAACATGCAGCGGTAGATTTATACATGAATAATCAAATAAAAAAATAAAATAATTTTAAATCTAGAAAAAAATGCAACAAGCAACAATAGATCTAACAAGAATCTACAGATTTATAAAAAAAAATACCAATTTATATTCCACAAGACAAACAAATCTTCATATCTACACCCTTAACTATAAATCAAACATTAAAATCACAAAATCTACAACAACACTTCAAAACAAACATTAAACATATGTATAATCTTGCTAAAACACAGATCTAAAAAACAAAACTGAAAAATTAACTAACAACCACAAAACATAAACTCACACAACAAAAGAACAAAAACAAAATCTGTGAAATGAAGAATCAGAGAAAAAAAATTAAATTTTTTATAACTACTGCATGTAAAATATTTTATAACACCAAAAAGAAAATATTTATTAACACAGAATCTTAAGAAATAGTCAAATATTGTTTATCAAACAACAAACAGAAATAAACAACTCAAAAATAATCAAACAAATAATGATTACAAATAAAATATTAAACATTTAAATACCATGGAGAAATACTCACAAAACGTTCTACATAAGAGAAACTAAGTGTGATCGAAGAAGTTGAAGAGAATTAGAGTGATCAGAGGAGAAGGGAAAGAGAAAAAGAGTGGTCGGAGGAGAAAAGAACCAATAGAGACTGAAAGAGGAACAGCAAAAGAACTGACTGAGAGAGAAAGTGTAACACTATTATACCCAAAATACGTACACTACATACACCTAACATATGTAATATACGAATATATGATACAAAAATGTCACAACCTATTTTAACAAAACAAATCTTCACTTATAAAATTTGTATAAACTTAAAAATTTAACTGATATCATATAAATAATAGATGAAATATTACTTGCTAAAACACATATATAACTTCATTACCAAAGGTTTATCCAAAATATGTTTGATAGTTTGCGGAATATATATATACATCAAAATATAACATAATATACATAAAATCAATATGTACAAAAATATAAAATATATACATGTTGGATGTTTATCTCTGATCTTGATGTCCAACAATCAACTCTTCACTCAAGATCTCAAGCCTAGACTCGACTCGGTCTAGACGAACTCTCCGACTCAACCGGATCTACCCTATCACCTACGCGATGAATCACAGTCGCGCTAAGCCAAAAGCCTAGTGATACAAACTTTGATAACAATATAGTTCAAATGCAATGCCAAAGCACAACACATAAAGATATTATATCTCATAACATTATATCTTAATATATTGCTCAATTGTTCCATAATTCATAATTTGCATAAAAGCAAACACAAGCATGGGCCCAAAAGAATCCAATATGCTATTCAAATCCTAGAATTACTGCTTTGGTCTAAGATGACACAATGTGTCTAGCCCCGAAGGCAAATCATAATCACAATGAGGATTATCTCAAATGTAACATCCCAACTAGGCTTCAAGGACTAGGCCCAACCCAGCTTCAAGGGTCTGCTACATCATATAACAACCCAACTAGGCTTCAAGGACCAGGACCAACCCAGCTTCAAGGGACTGTTACGTCTTAGGCACGCCGCCAAATACAAAACTCTGAAAATTGAATAACATATTAGGCACACAATTCTTTCATAATTCCATTACCAAATCCTTTCTCATTTTCTCATGATCAAACTAGGCACAATGCCTCAAATATCTCACTTATATCAATATAGCCATTACCAATGACTTTACATACCATCTTTAATGTACACACAATAAATTGCATTACCCATACGTTTTGGGTCATTATCATATTATTCATGCTCCAACAATGTAGTAAGTAACTTAACACATTTTCCAACCAAATGTGTTAAGTCCCAATGTCATGTAAATATATGAAATTATTCAAAGTTTGTACTTAGCTTTAAAAGCAACAAACACCATTTTCAACCTCCTCTTCCAAGATATCCCTCAACACTTGGACTGGGGTAACTCAAGTCTCTTCAAAGCCTAAACCAAATGTGATTATAAATAATCACTTAGTAATACAATTATAGGTATAAACAAAACCTCTCAACACAAGGATAAGATACATAACACAAAAGCTCAACAACACATGACATGCTCAACAACACCCTCAACACAGAAAAGAACTATCTAGGGCAAACTCTATACATGACACGCTCAACAACACGGGCGTGTCAATGACCGTGCCTTAAACCCACAAAACAGAAGCTTTGACACGCTCAGTGACATGGGCGTGTTAATGACCGTGTCCTAAGCTCTGTATTACAGCAGATAAGACACATCCAGAGACATGGGCATGTCCCTGCCCGAGCCAAAACTCCTACAACACAGTAGATATGACACTCTCAATGACATGGGCGTGTCACTGCATGTGTCAATACTATAACACTATAGAAATCGTGACACGCTCAGTGACATGGGCATGTCACTGCACGTGTCACCAACACTGAAAATAGAATCATTGACACAGTCAAAGACATACTCGTATCACCGGGCGTGTCAGGCCAAAAATCCTGATATCAGCACATAATTGTCACATCCAAATTTATCTTTCATTACCCTTTTCAACTCTATACAAACTCAACCAAATCCATCATTATACCACAAAATATTTGTGTAAACATCAAAACAACTCAATTAAAAGTAAAAATACACAATTACAACCATGACTTCACAACTCGAAAGTTACACAACCCAAAACTCTTATTCTCTTCACCAAACTTAACATTTTCTTCAATCCAACCCTAAATTCATAGTTAACTACCCAAAAGAACTTCAAACATACCAATAACAACCATTAACACATACTACACCAAACATCCAAATAACACATATACAAACTTCCATAGAAAATCAAGGAAACAAGTTGGAAACTTACCAAATATGGAGAAAATCCTCAAAACTCCAACTTGAACAATTGAAATCCTTCAATTACTTGAGTTAGCAAGAAGCAAATTTCTCTTTTCCTTTGATGGAGGTAGCCGGCTTCAATGGTGAAAGAAGAAGAATAAGAAGATAATCACCAGCTCCTCTTTATCCAACTAATCTCCTTTATAACCATACAATTATCCAACTTTCACTTTCCACCAAGTAAAAACATATTATATAATTAATACATAAAAAATATCATCTTCCACTAACCACTTAATTAATATTTTAATAATTAGAATAATATTTGACCCATATTAAAATATTAACTTGTATATATTATGTATATCTACATATATATATCATATACACATTTTTTCTTCTCTTTTTTTCACTTAATTATATATATACTTTTAAATCATTTAATTAATTTTCAAAAATTAATATTTTTAAAATTTTGGGATATTACAATTCTCCCCCTCTAAAAAAAATTCATCCGCGAAATTACCTGCTCTCAAGTCTGAAACAACTGGGGATACTGATCCCGAATCATCTGCTCACTGTCCCATATTGCCTCTTCAGTAGCATGATTCTTCCAAAGAACTTTTACAAGTGGCACTTTCTTATTTCTCAAGCCAAAATAGCTACTGGTTCTTCCTCATAAGTTAAATCTGGACTCACCTCAATTGACTCTACTGACAAAATATGAGATGGGTCTGACCTGTACCTCCGAAGTGTAGAGACATGGAAGACATTGTGAATTCGATCCAACTCAGGCAATAAAGCTAGTCTATAGGCCACTAGTCCAACTCTCTCCAGTACCTTCTAAGGTCCTATGAAACGAGGACTCAACTTCCCTTTGCGGCCAAATCTCAAAATTTTTTTCCAAGGAGATAGTTTCAAAAATACTTTATCTCCTACACTGAACTCTATGTCTCTTCTTTTTAAATCTGAATATGATTTCTATTGGTCTGAGGCTGCTTTTAGATAATTCCTAATCACCTTTACTTTCTCTTCTATTTCCCTAATCAAATCAGGACCAATCAACTTACCTTCTCCAACCTCATTCCAATATAGAGGTGTCTTGCATCTCCTACCATACAATGTCTCATAAGGTGCCATTCTAATATTGGACCGATGGATGTTTGTTATAAGCAAACTCAATCAGTGGTAAGAATCTGTCCTAGCTCCCAGAGAAATCGATGATACAGCTCCTCAATATGTCCTCTAAAATCTGTATCACTCTCTCTAACTACCCATCTGTTTGAGGATGGAAAGCAGTGCTAAAATATAACCAAGAGCCTAAAGCATCCTGTAAACTTCTCCACAATCTCGATGTAAATCAGGGATCTCAATCAGATACCAAAGAAATTGGGACTCCATGTAACCTCACTATCTCACTGATATATAGCTCAGCCAATCTCTCAAGAGAATAATCCATCCAAACAGGAAGAAAATGAGTTGCCTTCATCATTCGATCAACTATTATCCAAATTGCATCATGCTTCTTCTGAGTCAAACGCAATCCAGTCATAAAATTCATCATCACTCTCTCCCATTTCTACTCTGGCACTGATAATGGCTGAAGTAATCCTGAAGGAACTTGGTGCTCAGTCTTCACTCTCTGACAAGTGAGACATCTAGATACAAACTCTGCTATGTCCCTCTTCATACCTGACCACCAATAATATTATTTCAAATCCTGATATATCTTGGTACTTCCAGGGTGCATAGCATAAATTGACTGATGTGCTTCCTCCAAAATTACTCTTTTTAGTCCTGCATCATCAGGAATACACAACCTATCTCTGTACCATAAACTGCCATCACTTCTCACATAAAAGTCTCGACTCTTCCCCTTTTGGCAATCCAATAAAATTTTTTGAATTCTCTCATCTGCCAACTGAGTCTCCCTAATCTGATCCAATAACACCGACCTCAATTACAACTGAGCCATCAATGCACCATCATCACAAGACTCAAATTTGGCATGCAACGCTCTCAACTCAATAAGCAACAAGAGTGAATAAGCAGTCAAACCTGCCAAAGACTTCCGACTCAAAGCATCAGCAATAACATTTGCCTTACCAGGATGATAATCAATTAAACAATCATAGTCTTTAATTAATTCTAACCATCGACTCTGCCGAATATTCAACTCTCTCTGAACACTCAGGTATTTCAAACTCTTGTGATCCATATAAATGAAACACTTTTCCCTATACAAGTAATGTCGCCAAATCTTTAAAGCAAAAACTATAGCTGCTAACTCCAAATCATGCGCCGGGTAATTCAGCTCATGCGGCTTTAACTGTCGAGAGGCATAAGAAATGACTCTACCCTCCTGCATCAGAACACAACCTAAATCACTATGTGAAGCATCACTGTAAATCACATAAGGTTTACCTTCCACAGGCAGAGTAAGGACAGGAGCCTGAGTCAACATCTCCCTTAGCTACTCAAAACTCGCCTGACACCAATCTGTCCACATCACCAAGAACTCATAATGCCCATGCCTCATACGGAAAGCTATCTTAGGTACATCTTCATCTCTGACTCTCAACTGATGGTACCTTGATCTCAAATCAATCTTAGAGAATACTGCTGCTCCTTTTAACTGATCAATGAGATAATCTATCTGAGGCAATGGATACTTGTTCTTGATGGTCACTTTATTCAACTGCCGGTAATCAATGTACAATCTTAAGGTATTATCCTTCTTCTTCACAAACAAAATGGGTGCTCCCCACGGAGACACACTAGGGCGAATGAACCCTTTATCCAACAACTCCTGTAACTACACCTTCAACTCTCTCAACTCAGCAGGTTCCATACGATAAGGAGTAATAGAGATGGGAGTGGTACTAGGCAACAAATCGATACCAAACTCAGCCTCTCTCTCAAGGGGTATCCCTGGCAACTCCTCAGAAAAAATATATAAAAATTCAGCAATTGTGAATATATTGTCAAGCTGGGAACCCACTACTCTGGTATCTACAACATGAGCAAGATAAGTCTCACATCCCTTCCGAATCATCCTGCTAGCTGAAACAGCTGAAACAAACATGGATGAAAGATGTCTCTGCTCACTAGTTGCCATCACATTCCTACCATCATAGGTTCTCAGGGTAACACACTTTTGCTGATAATCTACCATAGACCCATGCTTGCATAACCAATCCATGCCTAAAATTAAATTATACTCCCTGAAAGGCATCTCAATCAAGTCACTAAGGAACTCCTCATCCTAAACCACAACCAGACTATTTTGGTGCACCTTGCTAACTACAATACTATTCCCTAAAGGATTTGTCACCAAAACATCAAATCCTATGGACTCTGAATGCAAATCAGTCATACACAAGATGGATGCACTAATTTATAAATGAGTCGACCCATGGTCTATCAAAGCAAGAACTAAAGTATCAAATAAAGAAAAAGTACCAACAATAACAGCTGAAGCATTTAGTTACCTCTACATCACATATACCCGCTGAGATGGCCCTGCCTCATCTGGTCTACTACCTATGGTAGAACCTCCTCTCTGACCAAACCATATCCGACCCCCTCTACTAAAACCTCTGCCACCACGACCCCCTCTAACACTGGGTCAAGAAGCTGCAGTATCTGTATGTCTATCCTCTGGTGGCTTTGGGCAATCTCTGAAGAAGTGATCTGGTGACCCACATCTATAACACACTGTTGGTTCACCTATCTTCCAGCAAGCACCCTCGTGATCCCTACCATAATAGACACGGGTATATGGAACTGGCCTCTGAACTACTGGAGTCGGAACACTAGCCACAGAAACTATAGGTCTTGATCTCTGTCTCTGCTGCTATACTGACCTACCAGACTGCCTCTGGCTTCTACTGAGCCTCAAAAAGTATCCTCCTTGGCCTCTCATCACAGATGAAGACCCTGCCTCACTCTGGGGTCTCCTAGCTCTGGTCTCCTCATCTCTAGCAGCTGCTGCAAGACCCTGTACTCTCTCAACACCCCTGGCAGCTGTAACCAACTGGAAAAAATTCTAATACCGGGAGACTACGATAATGCACATTATAGGGTCTCAACCCCTCCTCAAATCTCCGACACCAGTCAATCTCATCAGAAATGATTCCACCAGCATACTGACTCAATAGAGTAAACTCTATCTCATACTCCGACACGGTACTAGTATCTGCCACAAACTCAAGAACTCTATCTTCTTTGCATCCTTATACTCCCTTGGAGTATACTTCTGCTCAAACTTTCGCAGAAAATCGTCGTAGGTCAAGATTGGTGGATCATCTAGAGCATGTGGAATCGTCTTCCACCAATCATATGCATCCCTCTGCAAAAGAGATCTAGCATAATCAAACTTTTTTTCTGGAGTAGCCTGCGGCTGGATGAACACTCTCTAGACTCTATCTAGCCTCTACTCTACTAACAGCAGGGTCTGTAGCACTAATAAAGTCCTCAGCTTCAAACTTTCTTAGCTTATCATATTTCCTCGTCGATAACTGTGGCTGAGACTGCGGCGGCGGCGGCTGCTGAACTGGAGTCTGCCTCAACAGCTCCACCATATGTCGTACCCAGCCCGGTGGAATCTCATCAATTGCTGGTCTCTCTGGCACAGGAGTAAGTGCTCCTCTTGCTATCTAAACTCTAGCTCCATCTCTACCCTCAACAGGAGCTACACTCTCTGCACTACCCTCTGTAAACTGACATGTTTAAGATGCCATAACTACCTATATCTACAAACACAACAGAAATTGCCACATCAGAGATCGAAAACTGCCAGTGCCAATGCATATATCATATTTAAAAACCATATTTAAAAATCTTAATTTTCTTTCTCTTACAAACCACCTAGGTTGAGAATCTCAAACCTAGACTCTAATACCAAAATAAATATAACACCCTTATGCCCAATATACATACACTACATACACCCAACATATGTAATATACGAATATATGATATAAGAATGTTACAACCCATTTTAACAAAATAAATCTTCACTTATAAAATTTGTATAAACTTAAAACATTTAACTGATATCATATAAATAATATATGAAATATTACTTGCTAAAACACATATATAACTTCATTACCAAAGGTTTATCCAATACATTTTTTATAGTTTACGAAATATACATATATATACATCAAAATATAACATAATATACATGAATCAATATGTACAAAAATATAAAATATATACATGCTGGCAGTTTGTCTCTGATCTTGATGTCCAACAATCAACTCTGCACTCAAGATCTCAAGCCTAGACTTGACTCAGTCTAGACGAACTCTCCAGCTCAACCGGATCTATCATGTCACCTGCGCGATGAATCACAATCATGCGAAGCCAAAAGCCTAGTGATACAAACTTTGATAACAATATAGTTCAAATGCAATGCCAAAGCACAACACATAAGGATATTATATCTCATAACATTATATCTTAATATATTGCTCAATTGTTCCACAATTCCTAATTCACATAAAAGCAAACACAAGCATGTGCCCAAAAGAATCCAATATGCTATTCAAATCCCAGAGTTACTGTTTTGGTCCAAGATGACACCATGTGTCTAGCCCCGAAGGCAAATCATAATCACAATGAGGATTATCTCATATGTAACATCCCAAGTAGGCTTCAAGGACTAGGCCCAACCCAGCTTCAAGGGCCTTCTACATCATGTAACAACCCAACTAGGCTTCAATGACCAGGTCCAACCCAGCTTCAAGGGACTGTTACGTCTTAGGCATGCCGCCAAACACAAAACTCTGAAAATTGAATAATATACTAGGCACACAATTCTTTCATAATTCTATTATCAAATCATTTCTCATTTTCTTATGATCAAACTAGGCACAATGCCTCAAATATCTCACTTATATCAATATAGCCATTACCAATGACTTTACATGACATCTTTAATGTACACACAACAAATTTCATTACCCATACGTTTTGGGTCATTATCATATTACTCATGCACCAACAATGTAGTAACTTAACACATTTTCCAACCAAATGTGTTAAATTCCAATGTCATGTAAATATAAGCAATTATTCAAAGTTTGTACTTACCTCTAAAAGCAACAAACACCACTTTCAACCTCCTCTTCCAAGATATCCCTCAACACTTGGATTGGGGTAACTCAAGTCTCTTCAAAGCCTAACCAAATGTGATTATAAATAATCACTTAGTGATACACTTATAGGTATAAACAAAATCTCTCAACACAAGGATAAGATACACAAAGAAAAATAAGAAAAAGAACTATCTAGGGCAAACTCTACATATGACACGCTCAATAAAACAGGCGTGTCAATGACCATGCCCTAAACCCACAACACAGAAGCTTTGACATGGGCATGTAAATGACCATGTCCTAAGCTTTGTATTACAGTAGATAAGACACGTCCAAAGACATGGGCATGTCCTTGCCCGTGCTAAAACTCCTACAACACAGTAGATATGACACGCACAATGACATGGGAGTGTCACTGCATGTTTCAATACTATAACATTACAGAAGCTGTGACACACTCAGTGACATGGGCATGTCACTGTACGTGTCACCAACACTAAAAACAAAACCATCGACATGCCTAAAGACATGGCCGTGTCACTAGGCGTGTCAGGCCAAAAATTCTGATATCAACACATAATTGTCACATCCAAAATTATCTTTTATTACCCTTTTTACAAACTCAACCAAATTCATCATTATACCACAAAATACTTGTTTAAAAATCAAAACAACTCAATTAAAAGCAAAATTACACAATTACAACCATGACTTCATAACTCAAAAGTTACATAACCCAAAACTCTTATTCTCTTCACCAAACTTAACTTTTTCTTTAATCCAACCCTAAATTCATAGTTAACTACCAAAAGAACTTCAAACATACCAATAACAACCATTAACACATACTACACCAAACATCCAAGTAACACATATACAAACTTCCATAGAAAATCAAGGAAACAAGTTGGAAACTTGCCAAATATGGAGAAAATCCTCAAAACTCCAACTTGAACAATTGAAATCCTTCAATTACTTAAGTTAACAAGAAGCAAATTTCTCTTTTCCTTTGATGGAGGTAGTCAGCTTCAATGGAGAAAGAAGAAGAAGAAGATAATCACCAACTCCTCTTTATCCAATTAATCTCCTTTATAACCACACAATTATTCAACTTTCACTCTCCACCAAGTAAAACATATTACTTAATTAATACATAAAAAAATCATCTTCCACTAACCACTTAATTAATATTTTAATAATTAAAATAATATTTGACCCATATTAAAATATTGACTTGTATATATTATGTATATCTACATATATATATCATTTACACATTTTTTCTTCTCTTTTTTTTCACTTAATTATATATATATATATATACTTTTAAATTATTTAATTAATTTTTTAAAAATTAATATTTTTAAAATTTTGGGATATTACAGGAAGTCTCTAGAGAACGAGAGAGAAATTTGAAAATCGCAAAAAAAAAAAGTGAAATGAAAGTGTGTGCGGCTAGGGTTGTGTGGTTCCTCATATTAAGATGCTTATATAAGTATCATTTTTATAAAATATATATAAGTGAAGGAGTCGGTCGGTTTTGGTTCTATTCGAAATAAAAACATCACATCTTACCAACAAACCAAAACCGACAACTCCTTCATTTATAACCCGATGCAAACTGGCACTACAAGGAAAACTGAATCAGACAACGCTTTCTGGCCGTTGTCCGATGAAGACAAAAACGGTTGTCTATTGAAGCGATGTCTGATAGCATTTCAGACAACGGTTTTAAAACCGTTGTCTGATTTTCATTTGCACAACGGTTTTTAATTTTATCAGACAACGGTTTTTGGCCGTTGTCTGATTATAGTTCAGACAACGGTTTCTAATTTTTCAGACAACGGTTTTTAACCGTTGTATGATGGTTTCAACAACGGTTTGTAAATTTTCAGACAACGGTTTCTAAATTTTTAGACAATGGTTTTTAACCGTTGTCTGATGATTGTTTAGACAACGCTTTTTGACCGTTGTCTGATGAAGAAAAAAACCGTTGTCTATTGAGGCGATGTCTGATAGCATTTCAGACAATGGTTTATAACCGTTGTCTGAAGATGGTTTCCACAACGGTTTTTAGTTTTATCAGACAATGGTTTTTAACCGTTGTCTGATGAAGGTTTAGACAACGCTTTTTGACCGTTGTCTGATGAAGACAAAAACCGTTGTCTATTGAGGCGATGTCTGATAGCATTTCAGACAATGGTTTATAACCGTTGTCTGAATATTGTTTCCACAATGGTTTTTAGTTTTATCAGACAACGGTTTTTAACCGTTGTCTAATGAAGGATTAGACAACGCTTTTTGACCGTTGTCTGATGAAGACAAAAACGGTTGTCTATTGAGGCGATGTCTGATTAAGGTTTATACAATGCTTTCTTATTAAAAACCGTTGTCTGCTTAATATGTGCACACTGAATATTAGACAATAGTTTCAATGTTCATTTTCATTTCACTACCATTGTCTGTTAAACTGTACATTATACATATAAAACAACACTTTACAATGGAGGATTGCAAATTTGGGAATAAAAAAACCTCCACAAATTCAACCATTCAACATATTAAAAAACTAAAATAAAATCAACACTATACATATATCACTGAATTATACTATTAACTTCAACTTGAATGACGCTTCATGAAATATTTGGCGAAGTCAATCCTAATCTCGTTGATGTCGGCATCACTATACTCCAAGTTGCCTCTGCGCAGCCACTGAAAAATGAATCAAATTTTGGTTAGCCACATGTGGTAAATACAAAACTATTATATAAAAAATGAAAATAATTAAAATTCTCACCTTAGCTGCAAACTGAAGCTCCTTGTCATAACAGATTTCCTTCATGTACCTCATGACAAAGAGGCCGCAGTCCGTGGCCTCTTTCTGCACAGGAACCCCCTGAAATAGCAAATGAAAACAAAAATGAAGTACCACATGTTACATCCATATGTAAACCCATATGCAAACCAACACATCAACCTAATCACACAATCTAACCTGAAAAAATGCAATCCAAATATATACGAGCAAGTATACAAGTAATGCCAGCAGTGCTGCAATTGGAAATGAAAATGCAGACCAACTTAAAATGCTTTGTGGACTCCAAGTTTGTACTCAAATGAAAAAATGCAGTCCAAATTTTGCAATATTTCTTTCATAGAACAAGCAATTAACATATTGTATAAATTGTATAAATCAGAAATGATGAGAAAAACAATACCGCCATGTTCTCCCATAAAATTTTCCTCCTCACATTCTTGTTGACACTCTCTTTGTATAACTTTATGGCACTACAAGAAACACAATATAAGTTAACAAAATTGCATTTTCCCCAAATTTAACAACTTAAGACTAAATAGGCAGACTCGCAACTTACTTGTCAACAACCTCTATCCATTCCTGGCTAGCAATGCGACGTTTAAGAGGGTCCATGTGGTAGACTACCTCTCCCATCGGATTTACAACAGTCAATACCCAGTGATTCCTACGAAATAACAAAATAAAATACAAGCAATTCTTCATATTTGGAAGAACATAACGCCAAACAATTCATTGAACAAAAAGATCTGAATAAATACAGAACCGACAATGAAACAGTGATTTGAATCACCAAAATAGCAATCACAAAGGCTCAATTCATAACATCAATCACAATCACATACAGAAGCAGCGTTATTTAGCTACTAACTCTCATTAGCTACAATAGCAGATAAAAAAGAAAGGTAAAGAAATACTCACACATCGTTGAAAGGCAAGAGAAAGTATTGCCCTTCTTTAGCCCCCTTAAATCGACTCGCAAGTATACGTGACCTCCCCCCTGAATTACCACATCCAATGGCACCAATCATGCTGGGATCCACAAAGCCAATCATATCAACCATTTTATGCCTTTTGACATATTCATACAAGTAGCTGCATACAAAATGAAGTAATAGTTGGTACATATTATCAGTTTAATTCCAGCACAATTAACAAATAAAATAAAAAGCTATTGTACTTGGAAACTTACTGAATAAATATGGTAAGTATGGATCCGGACATTTCACCTCCGGCGCACACAGCATGTAGATCTTGTAAGAACACAACTTGCTTTTTGCTCACACCAAATGCTTCTTCACTTAGGGCAAAACTAACTGTTCGATCATCGCTTAAGGCATCCTTCGCCCACAGCCACAAACGTTTCAAAGACGCTGGATAATCAGCACCCATCTGAACATGCAGCTCCTCCTCAAACATATCAGCTTCTATAACAACAGGCTTCTTTAATTTCTTGGAGGCTTTTTTCTTCACACAAGCTTTTTTAAAACTCTGAAAATAAAGGGGGGCATGTGAACACAGTAAATAGCAAAAAAAAAAGCAATTATGCAAAGTTTCATTTCTCAAAACTTAACCTTTGGATTAGACACCCCATCCAGCACAATCAAATTTCTCGGCCATGCTATAAAAGTACCCACGGCTTGGTCCACAGTAACAATTTCATCGCCGACTGGGAATGGGATATTGACGTCTGTAAATATAAAAAACATGGAAAAATTGCATTTAATTATATGTTTGAATATAATCATTATAAGTTTGAATAAATATTAAGTAGTATCCTCAAACCTTGAATTGTACGAGTGATCGACACTCTTGCATTCTCTTGTCCAATCTTAACTCCATGGAGAGATGGCTCATGTCCTTCAACAACCGAGACTTCAACAACCTTTGCATAAGCAACAATATTGCTCGGTGATCCTATGGCCAGCTTCGCCAATTTCACTTGATTATCAAACCCATCATCATCATTTTTTTTAACAATGTCATCATTTTTTATTTCAACCTCCTCATTATTGGGACCTTTGACATCAGCAGAAACCTCAATACCTTCTGCCTCCTCAGCATCAGCAACCATAGCAACAACCTCGATACGTTCTGCCTCCTCAGCAGCAGCAACCTCATCAACATCTGCAACAATCTCAGCAGCAACCTCATGAACATCATCCTTATCAAGCACCTCCAGTTTCTCCAAAGCAAGGACCTTCTCATCATCAACAGAATTGGGGCTCCTTTTTGCTTCATCTGAATTGAGACTCCTTTTTGCTTCAACAGAATTTGCATCAAATTCAGTACTCAAATTCTTCCTCACAACCGGCACTTGCGCCTCTTGATCCTTCACAATAGGAATGGAATTGGAGCAACTTGCTTGTTGGGAAGGCATGTTTGGACTAGACGCAGGCTTTGACAAAAATTCTGCTCTAAGCTTGGCAATTTCAGCAGCCCAAAATGCATCTCTCTGTGCTATAATTTTCTTGGTCTCCTCCTCCATGACCATTTGAACCCCCTCCCGTATCTTTTCATCAAAATTCTTTGCTTTTCTCTGTCTTGGGAGACCAAAATAGACAGATTGCTTCACATGCCTTCCCTAGCCACGTACTCTTCTAGAATGCTCCGGTTTACCAAGCGCCTTCGATAACACATCATCAGCGCCTTGTTCAACTACTTCACCTGAACTAACTTGCTCCTTTAATGACTCCTAAAAAAATAGACCCAAAATGGATGTAGTTAATAAATTAGTAAACAATAAAAGCTGATGAATTGAGTTGAAACTTGAATCGAAAATCAGAACTTACGATTTCCTCAGCTTTGTGCTTCACTCTCTCATCTTTAAACTTTCCTTGTCTGTCCTGCCTTGCAAGGATCCAAGCCTTCGATCGATCAATCTCTGAAATCTCTTCAGGATGGGATTCAGTCTGCATGTATATATATAGAGGATGACCTTATTAGTAATATAAACATGTTTTAAGAAGCATTATAAATCGATATTGACGATACACAAGTCATAGAAAGCAAAATTAAATACACAAGTCAACACTAGCCCATTCACTTTCCAAGTTCGCGTATCCTTTTCGAGACAAACGATGAGGATACTCGTTCTGCATACTTCTCTTGTGTTGTTCTTCATGAATTTTCTAAGACAAAAAGGAACAAAACATCATAAGTATGAAAAAGGAATCCAGATTACCATTTGGAACTAAATTAAGAAACAAGAAAATTGAAGATTTCCTTACGCTAAACTCGACTCCCAGACGATCAGCAACGAAAATGTCCCAGTGTGACTGCTCAATGAATGTGAAGTCAGCTGGAGGAAACCGCAGCTTCTCTGGTTCATCACGGTGTGGAAGAACATAGAGTCTCGTCAACCGACATTTGAATTCCCTCCATTTTTGACCAGCAGACTGCAGTACCATTTTCTTGGAAGTCGGTGGTACAACGAAAGCCATCTACATACATAAACCACAAAAATAAAATTAGATGAATAAGTTACTGAAAACCCAACGTGTATAAAGCAATTGAAAAACTAATGTATATAAATTAATTGTGTGGGAAGGATTTTGCATAACCTGGACACAATCCCAAATCTTTGTTTTGACGTCTTCAGCAACTTCCTTCCAGGAATCATGCCATATCGGGGCTTTAGACCTTGCTAAAACTCCGATATATGATTGCATCTCTGAAGCAGCCCTGCCAAATGGTGCTTCCTTTGCATTAAATGAAACTGTAGGCTTTTGGCTACTGATCTTCCGTCTAACAATTCGGTGCATGGAGACACACCCTCGTTTCAGCAGTTTTAATCCTGCAACATCGTCCTCGTTTGATTTCGGCTTAACCTTATCCACTCGCTTTCTTTTCTTGGACAGTTTTTTTTCCAAGTTTTCAGAGATCGACTTCCTCTTTGAAGATACGGGGGAAGAAGTCGATGGCTTTTCTGGGTGCATTGTCCGTGTCCTGGAGATAGCCTTCACCACTCTCATTGTGGCTGGATTTGGGGAAGACCGGGCTTGTTGTTTACATACACGGGGAGAAGAACGGGTGGGTAGTTGATACGATTGTTTCTTCTTCAAAGGAGCCATAATCAGCACCTGCATTCACAAATTTAAAGTTACATTTTGTACGAAATCATCCAGTTATATGTGAAAATTTGTTTTTGTAGAATGTTGATGTAAGCCTGCATTGTATCACGTTGCTAAGCAAATAACTCATAATTTAATTGGGACACGGCTAAACTAAAATCCTACTACGATACTAACACAAAACAGAAAGTGGTTAAGGACTTATTTCAGGTGCATTTGAAATGACACCTATTCTAAAGCCACATTCAACAAGACCTGTGTCCACAACCATGAACCTGAACTGTATCAAATCAAAGAAAACCTATGCATTATTTAAGTCAAATCTCAATATTTCAAATTCCTGTGTCCAAACCAGTGAAAGGCTTATCTATCTCTTCCAGTAAAAAAATATTCACATGGCTAAAATTTAGTCAAAGATTAACAAACAGGACATGGGCTGTATTTCGGAGCAGGAAAAAAATATTAACAGCAACATTTGCAGTATTCTACTCATTGCAGCCGGAAACAAAAAGAAGCAGAAAATACAACAGCAACTAAGTCTCATGAAAATGGTTTATAAAAAAAAACTTCTAAGAACTAAGAAGAGGAAGAAAATATTATACAATAACATAATAACAGATAAAATTAAAAAAAATTGCAGAGCGACAAAAGTATATAACGAACCTCAAAGGCTGGAACTGAGGGAGTGAATGCAGAGCCGCAGTGAGTGGCGGGCGGGTTAGAGAGAAAGGTATAAGAGGAAGAAGAAATATGGATGTGCCGTGCGTTTTTAGGTCAAGACTGAAGATTTCGAAAGAGGGAAGGAAGAGAACAAAGTTAGGTCTAGCAATCGAAAGAGGGAAGGAGGAGAACAAATTTGGGTTTAGTTTCTGAATCTTTCTACCCGTGAGAATGGAAACAAATTAGGTATACACAGAGAAATCGAAAGAGGGAAGGAGGAGATAGGAGAGAGAAATCGAAAGAGGGTCTGTTTAGGTTTATTGTTAATTTTCAAAACGACCGTGTTTTGAAATTAAAATGGGGGCAAATGAAAATTTTTTTGGGAAATAAATGGGGGCAAATGAAAATTTTTTTGGGAAATAAAGGGGGTTCAAAATATTGCTCAAGTTTTGACATCCCTCTTTTGAAACAAAATGAATTTTTCAAATTTTTGTTAAATTAACTTTACAAATTCACTTATATAGATGCCTCATAAAAATCAATTTATAATTCATCCATAAGTGCTTAAGGCAATACAATTTAAATAATTAGTAGTGATAAATTTCTATGGAACCCTATATAATTATAAAATTTAGTGTTGATGTAAATTAGATTGAGCAAAAACTGAATAAGTCTAACATTGAAAAATTTTAACGAATACTTGTATATACTAATATATACTAATATATATATATTATATACTAATATAATATATACTTATATATACTTGTATATATACTAACATATACTAATATATATATATTATATACTAATATACTAACGTATACTAATATATACTAACATATACTAACATATACTAATATACTAACATATACTAACATATACTAATATACTAATATATATATATTATATACTAATATACTAACATATACTAACATATACTAACATATACTAATATAATATATACTTATATATACTTGTATATATACTAACATATACTAATATATATATATTATATACTAATATACTAACGTATACTAATATATACTAACATATACTAACATATACTAATATACTAACATATACTAACATATACTAATATACTAATATATATATATTATATACTAATATACTAACATATACTAATATACTAACATATACTAACATATACTAATATACTAACATATATATATTATATACTAATATACTAACATATACTAACATATACTTGTATTTTAACATATACTAACATATACTAACATATACTAATATATACTAACATATACTAACATATACTAATATACTAATATATATATATTATATACTAATATACTAACATATACTAACATATACTAACATATACTAATATACTAACATATACTAACATATACTAATATACTAACATATACTAACATATACTAATATACTAATATATATATATATATTATATACTAATATACTAACATATACTAACATATACTAACATATACTAATATACTAACATATACTAACATATACTAATATACTAATATATATATATTATATACTAATATACTAACATATACTAACATATACTTGTATTTTAACGAATACTTATATATACTAACATATACTAACATATACTAACATATATATATATATTATATACTAATATACTAACATATACTAACATATACTAACATATACTTGTATTTTAACATATACTAACATATACTAACATATACTAATATACTAACATATACTAACATATACTAATATACTAATATATATATATTATATACTAACATATACTAACATATACTAACATATACTAATATACTAACATATACTAACATATACTAATATACTAATATATATATATTATATACTAATATACTAACATATACTAACATATACTAACATATACTTGTATTTTAACGAATACTTATATATACTAACATATACTAATATATATATTATATACTAATATAATATATATATATATATTATATACTAATATAATATATACTTATATATAATTGTATATACTTGTATATATACTAACATATACTAATATATATGTACTTGTATATATACTAATATATACTTATATATATTTATATATATACTTCTATATACATGTATATACTTATATATATTTATAATATATACTTGTATTCCTACTTATATTATATCATATTTATATCTAAATCATTATACTAACATATACTAATATATATATATATATTATATACTA
Source organism: Garcia nutans (assembly GCA_947685225.1). NCBI lineage: Eukaryota > Viridiplantae > Streptophyta > Magnoliopsida > Malpighiales > Euphorbiaceae > Garcia > Garcia nutans. The sequence continues at coordinate 15,251,149 of CANTUV010000006.1, read as the reverse complement.
ATATAATATATACTTATATATACTTGTATATATACTAATATAAACTTGTATATATTATATCTAAATCATATTATATCATATTATATCTAAATCATTATTTAACATATACTAATATATATATATATATATTATATACTTGTATATATACTAATATAAACTTGTATATATTTGTATATACTAATATATATACTTGTATATACTTGTATATTTACAAGTATATATATTTGTATATACTAATATACATACTTGTATATACTAATATATAATTGTATATACTTGTATATATACTAACATATACTAATATATATACTTGTATATATACTAATATATACTTGTATATATTTATATATATACTTCTATATACATGTATATACGTATATATATTTATAATATATACTTGTATTCCTACTTATATAATATCATATTATATCTAAATCATTATTTAACGGTGGACTTTAAAATTTTTAATGGGTAAATGAAATATTTATAAATCCAAACCTTAGCTTTTAATACTTAGTCAAGTTTATTTGGCTTAAGAAAGCCTAACTTCCATACATTGCAAATAGCCACCGGATCCTTAACGAAGTGAAAATGGAAGAAAATCTAACTTCCATTAAACGTCCAAGCTTCTATTTCTGCTTCATCTCCCATTCCTCTTTCAGCTTCATTAGTCGTGGTTCTCTCGCTGCCAAACCCTAAGCACCACTCTCCTTGCTGCGGTCTTCATTAATGCCGGCCGTCTCCTTGCTACTGGCCGTCTCCTTGCTGCCGGCCGTCTCATTTGTCAGTAACTGCATTGTCCCAATTAAGTCGAAAGAAGATTATTTTTTTACTTATGAGCCGTAAGTAATCGTCCCATATAGATCGTCCCATAGAATTCATTCCTCTGTTTAATCTAATTGAATTATTGCATTGTATTTTCAGATTACTATAATGTTGCATTGATATTTTCAGGTTACTATAATGTTGTTCTGTCCCTTCAATTTTCTGCTTAAATTTCAAGATCTACAGTATGTGTCCATGCTTCTGATTTCTCTGCTTGTTTATAAGTCTTTGGCTAAAATTTGATGCCTATCAGTTGAAATGGTATGTTGAGTTGTGTCAGTGAATTGAGGATTATTTGTGGATTCAGGTTGTTCTGAATGAAGTTGAATGTCTGTTAAAACGTCTCTCAAAATTTATTTTGTTGTGAGATCTATAAACAGAAAACCTTTCACTCCTGACTTGTAACCAAGAAATACCCCTTTCCTTGCTCTTGGTGCTAGCTTTTCTTTTCAATGACAACTTTTAAGTTCTATATGTGAACCCTTTTTCTTTCTCCTTCAGGTTGAACAATTACATAACAGTCCAAGCTTCGTCATGCAACTTTATTCAAACCACAACAACCATATGATAGTTGTCCTCGAGAAACCTTCATAGAAGTTAGCTGCAACATCTGCTCTCGCATCTGAGGTGAATATACTTCCCTTCCAGGTTCTATTTGACTTTTGGGCATAATTCAGTGGTCCAACTAACTGAATTATTGCTAAAATTGCAGAACTGGTCCAACTCAAAGATGGATAGATCTTGGTTGAAGGCTGATAGAAGAACAAGAGAGTTTCAAATAGGTGTGGAAGAGTTGTTAATGTTTGCATTTGAGAATGGGTTTGATGAAACAAAAATTAGTTGTCCATGCTTAAGATGCGCTCACAGTAAATCGTGGAAGGCTCAAACTGTTAGGGATCATCTTTTCCAATATGGTATTGATCAAACCTATACTTGCTGGATATGGCACGGAGAGTCAAATCCAGAAGGGAGTCCTTTAGTTGCTGAAACTGATTGTTTCTCAGAATCAGTTGATCAAACTAACATAAGAACGGGGCATGATAATGTCGACGATGATGATATTTCATTAGATTCCTCTTATTTCATTAACCATGTTGAAGGTGAACATGAACCCCTTTATCTGGGATGCAAGGGTTATACTAAGATGAAAGCTTTAGTCAAGTTATATAACTTGAAAGCAAAGCATGGCATTTCTGATACATGCTTCTCTGATATTCTTCTTTTGCTTGGGTCAATGCTTCCAAAAGGCAATAGTATCCCTTCTTCATTCAGTGAAGCCAAGAAAACCTTATGTGCTATGGGTATGGAGTATGAAAAAATACACGTGTGTCCGAATGATTGTCTCTTATATCGTGGTGAGAGAGATGAAGATGAGACAATTTGCCGCATATGTGGAGCCTCTAGATGGAAGCTGGACAAGAAAGGAAAAGAATTGGAAGGGGTCCCTGCTAAGGTTCTATGGTATTTTCCATTAATACCAAGGTTGAGGAATTTGTTCAATACAGCTCAAATTGCAAAGGAAATGACTTGGCATGACACCGGGCGACAAAAGGATGGTAAAATTAGACATCCGGCAGACTCACAGACATGGAAGGTTGTCGACCAAAAGTGGCCTGAGTTCGCTTCGGAGACAAGAAACCTTCGGTTAGCTTTATCTACCGATGGATTCAATCCCTTCCGTGGATTATCAACTGATTACTCATGTTGGCCTGTTTTGCTATGTATTTACAACTTACCACCTTGGCTTTGTATGAAGAGAAAGTATATTATGTTAAGTTTGTTGATATCCGGACCGAATCAACCCGGAAATGATATTGATGTGTTCCTTCAGCCACTTATAGAAGATCTTCAAGTGTTATGGAATGGGAAACAAGTGTATGATGCATATAAGAAAGAGTTCTTCATGCTAAGGGGAATTTTGTTGTGGACAATTAGTGATTATCCAGCCTTAGGCAACTTGTCGGGCAATATCATTAAAGGGTATAATGCTTGTACTGTCTGTGTTGATAAAACAAAAGCTACCAGGTTGGCAAATTATCGTAAGACGGTGGTTATGAGACATCGTAGGTGGTTGCCCCGTTATCATCCATATCGAAGGCAAAAATTAGCCTTTGATAACACCGTGGAGAAGTTGTCGGCTCCTATTCCGTTAACTGGAGAGGAGGTCTTTGAAAGGTTACAACCACTAAGGGGCCATGTCTATGGTAAGACACAACGCCAACCTCGATTGAATAAATGTGAACCTCGACCTATTTGGAAGAAGATGTCTATATTTTTCCAACTTGAGTATTGGAAATTTTTGCCGGTTAGGCATGTCCTTGATGTGATGCATATCGAGAAAAATATATGTAAAGCTTTGACTGGTACCTTGCTAAATATACCAGGGAAGCCAAAAGATAAGGAGTCTGTCCGTCTTGATATGGCTGAAATGGGAATAAGAACGGAGCTGAGGCCAAAAACTCCCGGAAAAAAAGAGAAGTTGCCGACGGCATCTTGGAACTTATTGCATAAAGAAAAGAAGATTGTCTGCTCCTCCTTGGTTGGCATGAAGTTACCTGATGGTTTTTGTTCAAACATTAAGGGTCTAGTATCAATGGAAAATCTTCAACTTGTTGGAATGAAATCTCATGACTGCCATACAATGTTGCATCACTTACTCCCCATCGCAATTCGGTCAGTACTACAAAAACAGGTTAGGTGCACTATTATTAGGTTTTGCCTCTTCTTCAAGGCAATTTGCAGTAAAGTCATCGAGGTGGATAAACTGGAAAAAATGCAAGCTCAGTTGGTGGAGACCATATGCTTGCTAGAAAAGTACTTCCCCCCTTCCTTCTTTGATATAATGATCCATCTCTCAATTCATCTTGTGAGAGAGGTTGAGCTCTGTGGGCCAATCTTCCTTCGCTGGATGTACCCTTTCGAGAGATATATGAAGACTTTCAAGGGTTATGTACGGAATCGGGCTCGTCCGGAAGGGTGCATTGCTGAGGCCTATGTTGCAGAAGAGGCCGTTGAGTGTTTGGTCAACTTTGAAGAAGCAACTGTTGGATTGCCGAAAAATAGTAGGGATAAGAACGACGCAAAATACAGACCCTTATCTGGTGCAACAGTGATAACGCCAAGTAAGAAGGACTTGCACCTAGCACATTTGTGTCTTCTCCAAAATTGTAATGACGTCCGACCATATTTTGAGTAAGTTACTTCAATTTGTTTTTGTTATTTCCTTATTTTCTGCATTTTGTTTCAAAAATTAATAAAGTTGATTTTACTTGCAGTGAACATATGGCTTCTTTGGTGAAAATATATCCACAACATGAAAATGATGAAGAGTGGCTAAAGAACATGCAAAATGAAACATTCCCTAAGTGGTTTCATAAAAAGGTTAAATCTTATAGCCCAAGAATTTACCTGCAATTTGCATAAAAAATAGGCCTGTTTCTTTATATATTTTACTGAAAAATAATGAATGCCCTGTACTTGTGAATTCTTTTGAAATACTACAATATTTATCTTCTCTCAAAGGCTATATCATACTTATGGCCAATTTAATTTTTTGGACAGATTGCATCAGAATTACTTGATGAGAAGAATACAGTAACTAAGGATATAATGTGGATTGCAGCAGGGCCTAACAAGGATGTAGCTACATTCAGTGGCTATAGAATCAACGGTGTTACCTTCAACACCAAAGAACGTGATGATACTCGGCAAGTTCAGTGCAGCGGTGTTTGTGTGATGCCGATACAATGCTTGTGAAGGGTAAGGATAAAAATATCGAGCATACTTCACATACATTTTATGGAGTTATTACAAGTATTTGGGAGTTGGACTATAACCACTTTAGGGTTCCTATCTTTCGTTGTAATTGGGTAGATATGAACAAAGGGGTTAAAGTAGATGACTTGGGATATACATTGGTTAATTTGAACAAATTAGGTTTTCTAAACGATCCTTTTGTGTTAGGAAAACATGTCAAGCAAGTTTGTTACATAGATGACCCTCTTGAAAAATTATGGTCAGTTGTCTTAAAATTACCTGACAAGTACTATGATGAAAGTGATGATGAAAATGAGGGATCTGTAGAAATAGAACTTGAGAATGAGCTACATTTGCCAACGTTCCCATATGTTGATGAACTCGATGAAGAAAACAGTAGTTACATGCGGGAGGAAGAAGAATTGATTCAGCTGTCATGATGGTAATAATTTCATTTGTTTTAAGTTCTATTTTGAAATTATGTCCTGCTATTAATTTTTCCATCGTTTATACTTGCAGGTCCAACATCCTTAATGCCTGTCACAACTCCCTGCTGCCTGTAGAATAAATTGTTTATATCATTCACAATTTAATGAAAGATTGTTTGGACGCTTTGTTGAAAGTTTTATGTTTCTTATTTAAATTTGTTGAAAGTTTCATTTGTACCTATCATTCGATTTGTATCTTTATTTGACACTTTGTTCAAAGATTTGGTTATATAATTTATTGAATCATGTGGTTTTTGCTCTGACACCATGCTGGTGGATTTGGTTTAACACTTGTCCGTGGAGGATTTCATTTGATTTGTGTTTTTGGATTCATTTGTGTATAGGGATTACCCTCTTGAATGAAGGCATTTTTTTTCACACTCAGTTAATCAGACAACGGTTTCTTACAAAAAACCGTTGTCTGAACATATATTATACAATGGTATGAACTGTTAATCAGACAACTTTTTAAAAAAACATTGTCTGAAACATCTTATCAGACAACGGTTTTTTTTGACAAAAAAACACTTGTCTGAATGTATATTACACAACGGTTTTAAAACCGTTGTCTGTATGCTTAATTCAGACAACGGTTTTTTAAAACCGTTGTCTTAAACGCTGAATTATACAACACATTCGAAATAACCGTTGTCTGAAATATCATATCAGACAACGGTTTTGTATTACCAGAAAAACAGTTGTCTGAACATATATTACACAACGGTCCCTAAAAAACCGTTGTCTGGTGTGACCAAAATGACAACTAATAGACAACGCTTAAAAAAAAACCAAAAACAGTTGTCTGAAAACTAATCAGACAACGCTTTTTTGGAAAAAAAAAACCGTTGTCTGTTTTTTTCAGACAATGGTTTCCTTAACCGTTGTCTGATGACCGTTGTCTGATTCAGTTTTTCTTGTAGTGTGGAAGAGACTACCACACCGACTAAACCCACAAAATATGATGCGGGTTGATCGTTTCGGGCAAATCTTCAATTTTTGCCTAGCCCTACATTCTACCTAGAGTAGTGAAACAACATAATCAAAATTTTCTTTTGTCATAGCCTCCAATAGCACAAAAACTCTCTCTACTCTATCCAACCACTGCTCTGCCTCGACTGAATTAGTAATACCCACAAAATCAATGGCTCCATACTTCCTCAATTTATCATACCTCCTACTCTACTGAGGTGTTAAGGATTGGCAAAAGTACTTCATCATCTGCTAAACCCAAGCTGGAGGAGTATCTTGTGCTACTGGTCTAGTTAGCACATAGGCCTCTCCAACATCCTCCTACACAAGCTCCAACTCTAGGATCATCCGGAGAAACACTCTCTGCACTATTTTTTTTAATATATGAAGTATAGTTAGATATAAATTTAATATTTATATCATTTAAGTACTACATTCGATTTGTAGATTTTATGTTATTTGAATTTTATATGTTGTATGCATGGCCATGGAAATTATGATATGGTAATGACTATATTGTATGTATGGCATAACTTATTCATACTATATCAACACAATGTTATAACATTATGCATAGCCAGGGATGGATGTTATGAAAAAGATCTTAATAACTGAAAGAATGTTATATGACTTCAATATTACTTCAAAACAACAAAAGAATGTAGTTAACTTCGATAACTTTATATCTGAGAGTGATAATATAGCATAGATGACTTCAGCTTATATTCTGTTTGAAAGTAAATACGAATTGTAGAGAGAGAAAATAGAATTAATAAATAATTTGATTGAATAATGAAAGCAAATTTCTTTCGCATTAAAACCATGACTTCGTAGAGAAGACGGTTTGTTCTTTTTTTGTCTTCTGATAAAGATAGAAATATCCAAATGGGTCTAATTAAGAAGAGCATGGTCTACAATGAATTTTAGCTTGCTCAAAGGTAGTTATCTAGTGAATTCCCAAAACATAAAGGCATATATATAAATTAAGAAAAATAATATGATGTAGAAAGCAACAAAATAATACGAATTGAAAAGAATTATTTTTTACCTATGTTTTTCTTTCTATTTGTATTTATTGAATATCATTTTTTTAGTACAAAAAAGTATGACATTGCATTGTTTATTGTTTATTAAACGTAAAATTAATGTTACAATATACCTATTATTTCTAACAATAAAAAAATGTTAGCATTTTGAAAAATCTAAATCCTATCACTTAAAATTCAAACATTTTTCATATAGAATTTTCAAAGTTCAAAATAAATGATCATAAAGGTAACAAAGAATTAAAGTAACAATGGTTATTAATTTTTCTATCTCGAAGCAATAATGGTTATTAATAAATCAAAACCAAAAAAAAAATTATAATTAGAATGGCTATAAGTTAAGTAAATCAATAAAAATAAAATAAAACTAAGAAATTGTACCTCAAGCACCTCAAGCAATTTTTTAGTCAATTGGAGAAATGACTTATATATTAACCCCTTAATTCATCATTACATTAATATCTTATATTTATCAAAATAATAAAAACAATATAAAAAATGAACTTAAATTATAAAATCTTAATAAAATAATAATATACAAATTCTTACCATACATCTATCAAAATCAAGTGAAAAGAAAATATTAAATTCAAACATGATTACAAATCGAGGAAACGAAGAAAGACAATTAACCTAGAACATGGATACAAATTAAATAAATCAAGACGAAGCTAAACTAAGAAATCATACTTTAAGAGATATTGAGTCAATTGGAGAAATAGTATAATATTAACTCATTAATTCATCATTATATTTAACATCCTAAATTCATCAAAATAATCAAATTAAAATTAGTATAAATAACAAAATCCTAATAGAAAACAATGATAATGTACAAATTCTTAACTTAAATATATAAATTCTTTATATTTAACTAAAATCAAGTAAAAAAAATTGTTAAGCTCAAAATGTAATTGCAAATCAAGAAAATTAAAAAAAAAAAAAGACAATCAACATATTAAAATTAAGATGAATATTAAGAATAAGAATTTGATGAGGATTAAAATTAAGATTAAGATGAAGATTTAATTGATTGTTGACTTTCTAATATTAAATAAAATAAAATTTTAATTTAAAATTTATCTGCAAGATTTTCATTTGTAATTTGAAATTTAAAATTTTATTATTTAATATATGAACAAATTATTTTAAAAATAATTTGAATGTTTTTAATTCAATATCTAAATGAATTCTTTTAAATCTAATATTTAAAGAATTTTTCAATTTAAAAAAGTGATATAGGGCAATATCATATGGAGGCACATAACAAAATATGGTGTTAATGAATATAAATTTAGTATAACATATATAAATGAAAATAAAAATTAAATAAATAAATAAAAGAAGTACGGGCGTGGAATAAAGCATGAATGTGCTTCCTAATTTTTATTTTATTTTTATTTTTATTTTTTAAATTTTTATTTATTAGTTTATATTAATTAATTTATAAAACAAAAATAAAAATATTGATCAATCAAATTAAAATAACTATCTTATTAATATATTTAACATAATATTTCTTTAAAATTTTAATAAATTACATTTTCAAATGAGATAATTTAAACTATTTTGTTGAAAATTATATTTCTTATAGGTTAATAATTATATTGGGTTTACAAAAACTAGTAATTATTTATTTAAAATAAAAATTAATATTTTTCGATATAAATGAGTGATTTTAGAGGTCACATTTGGACTAGCTAGAATGAAATGCCGCTAGAATATTTGAACATAAAAATTAAATATTTTTTATATAAACTAAAATGAGTCTTGTAACTCATCTATAGCACATTATATGTTTATGTTAAAATTCATAAGCATAACTTGTTTGTTTAAATTTTTTCCACTCCAGATAATGTATAAATTTAATCATGATAATCTAACATCGTCCATTTCAATTATCAATTCATAATTTCATATTTTATTATAAATTACTAAATCAATTAATTATTTATCATGATTTATATATTATTTATATACTGTATTTGTCATTTAGTATATATTAATTAATCATACTTTTATAATATCGTCCTTTAGACTCCCCATAAAAAAAAGAAAAAAAAAAGAACTTGAAAAGTTGTCAAAAATTATTTCTACATAATGCAATGAGAAAGAATCAAAATGACATGGAATGTCGTGATAAGGTCCCAGTCAAAGCTTGTAAGAGTTAAGAATAAATTTGGGAATAAGAATGATTTTTGATTCATTGATGATTTCAGTAGCAGATACAAAGAGACTTAAATAAGAATAGAACTAAACAACAAAGTCCTATGCTTAAGCCACTAACGGCAATTATTCCCACAAAAATAGCCAAGATATAACAAATCAGTTAAGATAGCAAACTGACTTATTCTAAATAGCAAAATCTTATGCAGAAATAAAAATTATTCAGCAGCAATAACAAATAGAAAAAAATTCAGTAGCAATAGTCAATCCAAATACTTTTTGTTTGGAATTGGCACCCTCTTTGACCTTCGTGACTTATCAATACACCACTCTTTCACAGGAACCTTGTCCTCAAGGTTCAAAGGAGAGAACCAGTCAAATAACGCAGCTGTATTTTCCCAAGTTGCATCTTCAGCTGGTAAGTTCTTCCTCCAAACAAGGCTTTCCTCCACAAGTCGCGATCCTTGCTTAACCCACCGAGTTTCCAGTATCTCCTTTGGTTCCAAAAGAACATCACCATCTTCATTAAACAACAGTAAATCAGAAGACACTGGAACAGCTTTACCAACATGTTTTTTAAGTAAGGAGACATGGAAAATGGGATGAACTTTTGAATCATCAAGAAACTGTAACCGATAGGCAACTTGACCAAGCTTAGCCAGAATTTGAAAGGATCCAAAGTAACGATTAGCTAGCTTTTGATGAGCCCTTTTGTAAATTGAATGTTGGCGATACGGCTATAACTTCAAGTAAACCCAATCACCCACTTGAAATTCAACATCTTTCCGTTTTGCATCAGCAGATTGCTTCATTTGGTTAATTGAATAGGAAAGAGTAGCTTTAAGCTGCTATAAAATTTCATCTCGAGTTGTCAAAGCTCGATCTGCCTCATGAACTGGAGACACGACCACATCATATCTAGAAATGGTTGGTGGAGGCCTGCCATATAATGCCAAAAAAGGGGACATGCCAATAGAAACATGGAAGGAAGTGTTATACCAAAATTTTGCCCAAGGAAGATAAAAGCTCCATTTCCGAGGCTGTTGGGACGTAAAACAATGAAGATATTGCTCCAGACATCTATTGATAACTTCTGATTGGCCATCTGTCTCTGGATGATATGAAGAACTCATGTTCAGTTTGGTGCCGGATAACTTGAAGAACTCACGCCAAAAATGGCTAACAAAAATAGGATAGCGATCACTAATTATGGACTTTGGCATTCCATGAAGCCTAACAACTCCTTCAACAAATTTCTCAGCGATTATTTTAGCAATAAAAGGGTGTGTCAAAGCCAAAAATGAGCATATTTGCTTAAACGATCTACCACCACCAGAATTGAGTTTTTGCCATTAGAAGATGGGAGTCCTTCAATGAAATCCATTGTTATTTCATCCCAAACTTGATGTGGAATTGGCAGCGGCTGGAGAAGACCCGCTGGAGAAGATGTTGAAGCTTTGTTCTTTTGGCAAACTGTACAGGAAGCAACATAGTCACGGACTGTTTTGGACAAAGAAGGCCAATAAAATTGCTCAGCTATTCTTTTGCACGTCCTCAGAACTCCAGAATGTCCTCCACATGGTGAATCATGGAATTCCTGTAAAAGCTGACCAATCAATTCAGAATCAGGTGGAATGACAACACGATTCTTGTAAAGAATCAAACCAGCTCGCCATAAATATGGTTTGCCTGGGTTATCGGTAGCCAATTTGCCAATATGAAGCATGTAAGGATGTGAAGTAGCTACTGCCCGTAAAGTATCCCACAATGAGGTTTGTGGACTGAAGAGAGTATTGAGACTAGAACTCCCCACGATTCTTGACAATGCATCTGCTGCAACATTTTCTTTTCCCGGTTTATACCTGATCTCATAATCATAACCCAACAGCTTGGAGACCCATTTTTGTTGTTCTGGAGTAACAATCTGCTGCTTTAACAAATACTAAAGGCTTCTTTGATCAGTTTGAATTAAGAACCTCCTTCCCAGCAAATATGGCCTCCATGTACGAATTGCTTGAACAATTACGAACATCTCCTTAGCATAGGTGGACCAGGATTGCTTTGAAACACCCAAGGATTTACTCATAAAAGTGATGGGTTTATCCCGTTGAGATAGGACAGCCCCAATGCCATCATTTGAAGCATCCGTGGTAATGACAAAGTCTTCATTGAAATTTGGTACAACAAGTGTTGGTGTGCAAGACATAGCATGCTTCAAATCTGTAAAGGACTATTCTGCTTCATCCGACCAAGTAAATTTGCCCTTTTTTTAACAAATTTGTCAATTGCCGAGCAATCAAGCCATAATTCTGAACAAACTTCCTGTAATAGCCTGTGAGACCTAAAAATCCACATAAATCAAAGACATTAGTAGGTTTAGGCTAATCAAGCATTGCCCGAATTTTTCCCTGATCCACCCTCACTCCTTCATGAGAAACAATGTGACCCAGATACTCAATTTGTTGCTGCCCAAATGCACATTTACTGAGTTTGATAAAAAAAATTTATGTTGCCGCAATATTTCAAAAGCCATTTTTACATGTTCAAGATGCATGTTCCAATTGTGGCTATAAATCAAGACATCATTAAAAAATACTAGCACAAATTTGCGTAAATAGGGATGAAATATAGAATTCATGATAGCCTAAAAAGTGAAGGGTGCATTACATAATCCGAAAGGCATTACCAAGTATTCATAATGACCGCTATGGGTGCGAAAGGCCATTTTATGAACATCATTTGGATGAACTCGTACCTGATGGAAACCAGACCGAAGGTCAAGTTTGGTGAAGTAGGCAGCCCCATGGAGTTCATCTAACATATCATCAACTGTAGGAATTGGGAATCTATCTCTAACAGTGACAGCATTTAAAGCCCTATAATCAGTACAAAATCGCCAAGATCCATCTTTTTTCTTAACTAGTAAAATAGGAGAAGAAAAAGGACTTGTGCGAGTCCAAATTAGCCCCAATTTTAACATGTCATGAACCTGTTTTTCAATTTCGGCCTTTTGAAAATATGCGTACCTGTACGGACGAACATTAACAGGATCTGTCCCTTCCTTCAAGTTGATGCAATGGTTAATTTCCCTTTCCGGTGGTAGCTCAGTTGGGTGTTGGTAAATGTTAGCAAACTGATGGAGCAGTTGTTGCATATCTGGATGAATCCCCTCCGGAGGCAATTCTTACTGAGCTTGAAAATAAATTGCAAAAAAAGAACTTCCATGTCTCAACTCCTTCGTCATCTTTTTCAAGGAATATGATTGAATGGGCTGACTATCGATCCCTCTAAGGAATTGGAGCTGACCATCCCATCGAAATTCCATAGTTAAATGCTTCCAATTTCAGTTTACATTCCCCAATTTTTCAAGCCATTGGATTCCTAACACCATATCCAAACCCATTATAGGCAAAGAGTATAATGTAACAGTAAAGGATATACCTTGAACTAGGATAGGCACATTCTCAAATTTCCCATTGCATTACAGGTGTCCACTATTAGCGACCTTCACCTTATTTGGCTTGATTGGCGTTGCTGGTAATTTGAGGAATTCTGCAAGCTTTCTGTAACACCCCTTCCCAACCTACATATGTAAGCTGAGTAGAGGCGCCACACTAACCTAATGTTGCTACCAATTTTACTTAGTCAAATTTTAGTTCCGATTTTTACAAAATTTTTGCCATAGTTTCGCCTAAAAATTGAGTCCCAAGTGTCGACAAAACCGGTTTTTTTCTTATTTTTAAAAACATTTTACACAAACCAATGCAAACAAAATCATTCTCAGTACACTCCCAATAAATCCCCCTTGTAACCTCAACTACAACCTGCAAAAAGGATTTACACTTCTAGTACACATAAAATAAAGGTTTTGTGACAACCCCCATATTTAAATATTACACAGCGGAAGTTATAAAATATTTACATATTTACAAATTCATATACATCAAAACTCAAGTTTTACAACACATAAAATTTATACATGATTGGCAAGTCTGCTCTGATCTTTAAGCTCCCAAAATGGATTCTTCAAGGTCTACTCTCACTAGGTCTTGATGAACTCTCGGGTTTAACTCTATCCACTCTACTACCTGCGCGATTAAACACTATCGCGCTAAGCCAACGGCTTAGTAAGATAAAACATGCTAACGGTATGCTTTAATGAAATGCAATGCCACATATGTTATTGATAAGATCAACATCATAAATATAAAGTTAACCACACAATTATGCATTTCACAAATCATAGTCATATGAGCATACCACATTTCAAAATCTTTTCACATTCAACATTAATCAATCATACTCCATAACCAACATCTCATTTCATTAAACTCATAACATTATTTAGGACATTCATATAACCTTGACACCTATGGGCCCAACAAGTATTTAATACGATATTCAGAGTTCAGAGTTACTGCTTTGGTTCATAGTCACAATAATCACGCCCGTAGGCAATGTATATACATGTATCTCTATCCATGGATAGTGTAACAGACCCAGTCTCTTGGATCATCAACTCAACACATATGAGGAGATCCTCAACCCGGCAAGACTGTTACAAATCATGTATCTCATAGTGTAACAGACCCAGTCTCTTGGACCATCAACTCAACACCTATGAGGAGGTCCTCAACCCGGCAAGACTGTTATCTTTCATCATTTCTTAGGCATGCCATCCAAATCCAGAACTCTGAAACTGAATAACATATTAAACAAACAATTCATTTCCATTCTCAATTCTCATCACATTTAGGCAAACATGCCTTCTTTCTTTCAATTACATCATCTTAGCCAATAACAATGGCTTCACATTTCATTTCACAATATAACATCTCATTATTCAAGTATATATATATATATATATATATATATCTCATCCATGATCACATTATATCTCACATAGCATCATTCATAAATATTAACATTTCATTCCACATTACTCATGAAACACATTACCATTCACAATGCACAACATAACATTGTTCAATCTCAACAATGCAATTAGGGCAAAGAACAATTGATTATAACATTCATTGATTCAAGTGTGTTTAAAGTGTTTAGGGTTAGGTTTAAGGACCAACCTACCTTTGGAGAACCAAAGCAATGCAAGAAGAACAAAGAATTAAAACCCTAACCATAAATAGTACATTCTGGTTTTAAACTCCATTTTATCCTTATTTTGAAAAATTGTATAAAATAATCTACTTGACTAAAAATTCTAAAATTTTTACAGAATTTAGTTTTGTATCTTAAAATCATCCCTTTAAAATTTCAGATCAAACTGAACACAAAATCTTGGTCAAATAGTTCACCTAACCAGACTGCCCCAATTGCCCTGCATCCTGGCAGCAGTTCTGAACTTTGTGAATTCCATAAATCAAATTCAATCAATGTGATTCCAAATTATTTTTCTCAAATACTAAACTCACTAAGCAACAACATATCCAAAATTCAATTGGATATGATTTTTCTACATTTTATTAAAAATCCCGAAATATAGCTGTCCCAGTTAAGGTACCTGCTGGAACAGGTCTAATGAAAATAATTTTTCTAAACTCATAACCATTCCAAAATCGAATCAACATATTTTTCAGTCATTCTAGACTCATAGAGGCACAACATATCAAAAATTCACTTCAAGAATATTTTTCTAAAATTAATTAAAAATCATACAAGTCACAGCCTTTACTAATCCTAAAACAGAAACAATTTCACTAAACACCAATCTTACTCTTCCATCACCAACACCAACCCAACTTCTCATCTATCAAGCAAAATCAATACTTACAATCATACCATAAGCAACTTAATCATACCACTTCAAAAGAATTGAAGAAATTAGAGAAAAGATCTTACCTTAGTTAAAAACTTCTTAAATCAACACTTGAACACTTAATCTTTCTTCAATTTAAGCTTGAAATCATCAAAACCATCACTTGTCTCTTTCTTTCTCTTTGGCTATGGAGGGCCAGCCATCAACAAGAAGAAGAAGAAGAAATGATAAAAAAAACACAAGTCAAACCTTCTTTAAATATCCACCATGTGATTTTATCCAGGCAATTACCAAAGTGCCCTTATTCACATAATTATCTTTTTGTCTTATATGTGCCCAATTAAGTAATTTACCAATCTCAAATAAATATCTTCTCTTGCATTGACCAAGCCTTTTGACCACTTTATATGTCATATATATTAACATATACACAACATATAAATTTGTCTCTAAACCCTATTTCTTCCCAAAATACATATACATATACTTTCTCTTCTCAATTTCTTTTCTCTTACAATTTAACACATATATTCAATCCAATATATAACAATAACAACAACAACAATATGCAAAACTTCTAGGGCATAAATGAGGATATTACACTTTCCATTGATAAAATTATGGGTGGAGCCACTGTCAATGAGAACCGTCATCTCTGTTGAATCGATTTTTACTAGGACTCTAATGGTTCTAGCTTTAGACCAACCAGTAAGGGCGTGGACGGAAATCTCTAGTTCACCATCATCTTCGTCATCTCCATCCTCAGTGCCGCCATCTAACAGAAGCAATTGTGGTTTGGCACATCTATGCCCAGGAGTGAATTTTGCATCACAATTAAAACAAAGTCCAACAGCTCTTCATTTTTGCATCTCCTCCCACAAAAGGTGTTTCACTGGAGTTGTAGCCTTATCCTTCGTTGGAGACAGTGTGTTTGATTGGCTAAATGGACGAGCAACTTTTTTCTGCCTTTGCAATTGTTCATCCCTCATTCGAGCATAATTAATGGCCTCCTTTAACGTCTTAGGTTTGAACATCCTAATGTCATCCGATATTTCTGTTTTAAGGCCACCCATAAATGTTCCTACCAAAGCTTTCTAAGTCCATCCGCGCACCTTATTTCCCAGTCTTTCAAATTCCCGTTGATAATCTCTCAAGGGTCCCGTTTATCGTATTTTGGATAGGGACTTGTCAAAGTCTTTGCAGTCCATGGGCCCAAAGTGAGACCATAATTCATCGACAAAAATTTCCCAGGAAACTTCCTTGCCTTCTTCTTCATATGTTCGGCGTAGCCACCTCCACCATTGATTAGCTTCTCCTTGGAGATGATAAGAAGCCAAGTATACCTTTTCTGAAGGTAAAGTTTTCTGATAATCAAAGAACTGATCTACTTTGGTCATCCATTCTGTCGAGTCGTCACCAGAATATTTGGGAAATTCAATTTTAGCGAGTTTGGAAGTAAAAGTAGGCCTTCCTCCCTCTCTTGAATCTTCCCTGTTAGAACAGTTTTGGCTACGATCACCAACGCCACTGGATCCATCTCTATTGGGAAGAGACAACTCAAAGAACCTTGTTATCGCTGTTTCAATCTGTTGTAGTTTTTCGCCAATACCTCGTTCTACTAAAAGTGTCTTGAAGTTGGCCAACCGCAGCTTCCAAATTTTCAATACGTTCCTTGTTTGTTGCCATAAAGAAAAGAAGAAAAGAAAACAGAACAGAGAAAAGAGAAAGAAAACAAAACAGCTCTGATACCACTGATAAGGTCCCAGTCAAAGCTTGTAAGAGTTAAGAATAAATTTGGGAATAAGAATGATTTTTGATTCATTGATGATTTTAGTAGTAGATACAAAGAGACTTAAATAAGAATAGAATTAAACAACTAAGTCATATACTTAAGCCACTAACGGCAATTATTCCCACAAAAATAGCAGATATAACAAATCAGTTAAGATAGCAAACTGATTTATTTTAAACAGCAAAATCTTATGCAGAAAAAAAAATATTCAGCAGCAATAATAAATAGAAAAAAATTCAGTAGCAATAGTCAATCTAAATACTTTTTGTTTAAAATTGACACCCTCTTTAACGTTTGTGACTTATCATGCCGTAAATTACACATGCAATTAAGTTCATATTTGTTGGATTAATTTTAAGGTACAGTACGAAACAGACACCCAAATGGATTGAGTTTCCTGAGACATAATGTCATGATGATTTGGCAAATTAAACTGAGGGGACATGCAAAGCGAAGTATAACCAAATTCATAGAGATCACAGTTTAAAAAAAATACAAAATCAAATAAATTCAATTGGGGTGGACCCTTCGTGTTTGTTTCCCTTTGAAAGTTACATCACCACACTCCTTGCCATACTTTATCATATATGCATTGTACAAACTTTGATTTGATTTTCTTTTGGAATTTGAAAGTCTTTTCCTTTCCTTTTTTTTTTTCTTCAAAGATCACCATATCTTAACTGAAAGTCAAGAGAAAAAAAGGCCAAATAAGAGATATCACAAAGCCATTACTCATTCTTTTTTTTTTTGTCCTACTCTTTTGTGTGGCTTGTAGTTGTTATAGCTGTTATCAATCAATTGGGGATTTTGCAAGTTGTGACGTGGACTGATCATCTCATTACTTTTTATGGTTGGGCTAGTGATAAGACCATTTAGTAGGTCATTTCGTTAAATTGACCACACATTAATTTTTGTATTGTTATTGGTTTATTAGTTAGTTCAGTGGTTAAGTGTACATTTCAACAGCATTTAAATATTTAAATTAAGAATATCAACAAATTATTTTATCTATTTATATATAGAAATGAGATTCTTTTTTTCGTTCAAAAAAATGAGGTTCTTTTTTTCATTTGACTTAAAAGCTCATTCTCATGTTCTAATATGAACATTATAAATATATACGACTTGATACGAAGGAATTTGAAATCATCAAATAACTTTTTTATCTTTATATATATATATATATATATATTATTTGTTAATTATGAGTTAATTTTACTTTATACATAATTTTTTAATAAAATAATAAAAGATATTATTTATATTATTTTAAATTATATTTTAGTATTATTTATAAAACTAAAATAAATAATATATATAGATTATTTAAAAAATAATAAATAATATTATTTATATTATTTAAAATTATTTTTTAATAATATTTATAAAATTAAAATAAATAATATATAAAAAATATAAAAAAAATTAAAAAAATAGTAAAATTTAATAAATAATAGAGATAAATATATATAAAAAATAATAAAAAATTATTTTATAATGTCAAAGTAGTTGAGTAATGATTTTGAAATGAAAATATTAATAGAAAAATTAAGTAATTTAATTTTTAAAAATATAAAAATATAAAAAATAAATATTTAAAATATTAATGTAATATGTAAAATTTTAAAAATTTTATAATTATTTAGATTTTATTTATTTATATCATTTATGCTTTCAAATTTATTTTTTTAATTTTTATATTTGATTAATAATTTATATTATACTAATTTTTTAGTGAATTGAATTTTTAATTTTTTTAATAAAATTAATATGACATATACATTTTAGTAAACTTAGTACGTATATGTAATTGATTTTGAAACGTTAAATCAAAATTAATTCAGAAAATGAATTCTCATTCACCATTTTTAAATTTTGATTTGAGAAGGGAATAGATTGCACCGCTCCACTACGATAATGATGTGGGCCAACCCAACAAACTACGGTCACAAAAACCTTTTTTACCAAAAAATTGAAAAATTATCAAAACGTGAATTGTTGTCATCACATAAAAAACTCAATAAAATTTCCACTCTTGTATATGTTGTATATATATTTATAGATATATTATATATGTTATAAAATTTTAAAAAATTAAAATTTATTTTAAATACTATATTATAAAATAATAATTTTATAAAATAATATTATTTTATAAAAAATTAAAAAAATATATTTTATAAAATAATAACTTAAAAAAATAATATTTTTTTATAAAAAATTAAAAAAAAAACTTTCACTAGATAAATTTCAACTATTTTTTCTTTTAAGTATGAGCTATCACATTGTATTTAAATTCTTCCTTAAGCGGAATCATTTTTTGACTTGAATTTAAGTATATGACATTACTTAAAGTCCTTTATATTTTCATCTATTTATTCATCAATTGAAAATAATTTTTACTTTTTTATAGATTTAATATCACACTCTAATTTAAAACCTTAAAAAATTAAATTTATAGGTGATTCTACTTGTATATTTCTCGTCAATTCATCAAGCCGAAATGGAACCAACATCCTATCCCATATTTTTTTCTTTTCATTGTTATTTTGTCTTCAACCAAAACCCTCAATTAATTTGTGGCCTAATATTTTTCTCTCATATTCTTATATTTCTTGTCTTCTCTTCTCTTTTTATTTTTATTTGTTTAATAAACTATTTCTCTTCTTTTTTGTACTTTATGTTTTTTATTCAAAATACAAAAATAATAAATGAGTATTTGGGTCAAAATCTGTCATATGATATTATAGAGAAGAGAACGTAATTTTACAAAGAGAAATTCATTCAAGTAGTGACATATTCTTGATACAGTTCCTTGCCATAGAGTTTTGTTCGTCAACAATATGAATGGACTCAAAAAAATAAAATGAAAGTTGAATCAAACAGACTGAGCAAATAATTAAAAAATTATTTTTTATAGTTTTTAATTATTTATTGATTATAATTCATATGTGTTTTTATTAAATTAAGTGAAAATCTCTATAAAATTGACTTATATTAAGTCTATTTTATATCTTATGTAATACATAGTCAATTATGACTTTTTACAAAAATTAGATTATAATTTTGAATATAGTGCACGTACAGTCTCTGTCATTCCCTCCCTTCTCTCCGTGTATACAAAAGATAACAATATCTTCTTTTTGGAAGATGAAATGTATTATTGGCGAATGATGATAGAGAAGGTACATTCACATTCATGTGCATAGATTATTTTTACAAATTGCAAATGCAAATGCAATGCTCATTTTAGTTTTTTATTAATTACACATAGGAGAGGTAATATTTAAACTCAAAACTTATTCAATAATAATATACACTTCTCATCACCAAGTTACATATTGGTGATTACAATTCTCATATTAGTTGCTTATTTAAAATCTACTTAATATTTACTTAATTCATATATATTTTATTTCTAGAATAGGAGCTTATTTTTTATTTGGTTTGCCACAAATGTAAATTTTAATATATTTTTATATTTGATTAATTTTAATACGTATTAAAATGATATATGTATATATGAGTATGATATTCAGTCTAACTAACAAATTTATTTATTTACTTAAAAAATAAATTCTTAATTAATATTTTTTAATTTTGATATACATGCCTATTTTTATTTTGGTTTCAAAATCAAATAAATAAACCCTTAAAACTATAAAAATTAATAAGATTGATCAGACCAACGCATGATATCCATTAACCATAAAACCATTCATTAATGAAATATTCACTATTTCTTAATTAATAGGCACAATTTGTATTTCATAAGTATTAGGAACAATTAATTATTTTATTAGAAATATAAATTTATGTGTATTTCTTATTTTACTCTTATTCCAGTATAAAATATGTCTATTAAATACTTCTTCCGTCCCACCTAAATTATCACTGTTTATCATTTTTCATAAATATACAACTATGTTAAAATTCGGTAGAAAAAATTTTACTGCTCTTATAGTTTTATCATACTCAATTTTTAAAAAATAATTTATAAAAAAAAAACTCTAGATCTCATAAAAATAATATTTAATAGACTAAAATAACCGTAACTTATTTTAACATTTTTTCTGTGACAACATCTCACCCTATTAATAATAATGCACAATTACAATCTTTAAAAAAAAAAAAAGAGAGAAAGTTAATATTGGTAATTGATGATAATAATGAAGTGTAAAATTTGAAAAGAAAAAAAAATAATTGTATCTTGATTTTATAAAATGCTAATTTAGTTAGGAAAAAAAAATTTCAAAAGCGAAAGCTTGGATGTGACAGAAGGAGTATTTTTAATAATATTAAATATGGATATAATAAAAATTTAATATATTAATTAATTTATTAAAATAATAAATAGATTATAATATTTTGAGATAAATAAAAAAATAATTATCAATTTAAGCAAATGAAGTGTTATTTTACTGTGATGCTTGTATTTTAAGAGGTAAATTTCTTTATTTTTTATACTTACTATAAAGAAATTTAGGCTTATTATCTCAAACTATTAAAAGAAAAGAAAAATATGAATTTTATGATTAATTTATTTAATAATCATTGCAGGTATGGTGGGCTATTATTATTTCTTGTCTATTTAAATTGCCACTTTTTATTTATATATATTTATTAAAAAATTATTAAATTATCTTAATATTATATAAAATTATTTTAAATAGATTAAAATATTTTTATTAATTTATAAATATTAAAAATATTATACTCTCACTTCATTAAATAATTTATTACTCTTTTTTTTTATTTTAAGAATCGTATAAGAATAATATGTATAAATTTAGAAAATAATTAGTTATTATAAATTTTATAAAAATTTTATTATAATTTATTTAAATATTATTTTTTATCTTTTTTACTATTTATTTTTTATTAATTAATAGAAAAAATTTTAAAATTTTTTAATTAAAATATTTTTAATTTTTAAAGTGATATTTAAAGTAAAATAAAAAATTATATGATACTTAAAATGAAATAGAATGGAAAATAATAAGGGTATAATTTAAAAAAGTTAATTAATTTTTATTAATTTTATAAAATAATAATATACTTCTTTTTTATTTTAAATGTAGTATAAAATTTTTTTATTTTATTTTAAATATTATTTTTATGAATTTAAAAGTATATTAATTAAAAAATTTTAATATTATTTTTTTATTAATTATTAAAAGAGGATAGGTAGGATGGGTAATGTGAAAGATTATTATGTAAATTATAATAAAATTTTTATAAAAAATATAATAATTAATTATTTTTTAAGTATGTGTATATTATTTTTACATAACATTTTAAATAAAATAAAGGTAGAAAATAAAATATTTTTTTTATACAAAAAGCGGACAATTCAATGAGGGCTGAGATGATAAAACTTAAAGTTCAGCGGAGTTTGATTTCCACCTCGGTACGTGTAGTTGTCATTGCATATTGATATGGTACTCTCTGGAAAGTGGAGAAGTTAATTATTACTAGTCAAAGTTGCTGTCGATCAACTATACCACATCATATCCCACTTTATCCAATACGTTTAGATACTTAACTTCATAATTATTTAATTAAATTAAATAATTACCAAACTCAAGCATAGCATCTTATCCTTTTCTGAGTGACATCATATCATATCAACCCTCTACATTACACAATGCTTTTCTTTTCTTTTTTATTTCTCTCTCTATTTTTTATTGGCCTTTTACTTTTAAGTGCTATTGTAATTATTCACAAATCATAATATCCTCATACTAATCTCCATTTGGATTTTCTTATATTTTCTTTTATATTCACAAATTTTTCCAAAGAGTTGAAAATGGAAAAAGAAATAGTCAAATCCAGCAACAATACGACAAATAAAAATAATGTAGAAAATATATATATACCTCCAAATTCAATTATTAAATGATTTTCATTTGCTGTTGAAAGATTGTGTTCGCGTAATTTTGAAAGTAACTTTTTTTTAACCATATTTTGAAAGTTTAGCTTATTTTTGGGTGTTTGGTTTAGCTGTTTGATGCAGCTGATAGAGGTTTGAACTCCAAACAGCAGCTGTTTGGTAAAATTTGATGTTTGGTAAAATTTTAAAACAGCAGCTGATAGCTGTTAGGGACCCCAAACAGCTGCTATTTCAATAAGCTCATATTCGGAGCTTTTTCATATCAGCTGATAGCTGATTCATATTAAGACTATATTAACCCTATTAAAATAAAATAAAAATTAATATTTATTAGATAATAATATGCTTATTGGTAATTTTACATTCAAACTGCAACAGCTATTGTATTTTTACCAAACACTAACCCGAATCAGCTACCAGCTATCCGCCACCAGCTATCAGCAACCGCTATCAACTACCAGCTGCTATGAACAGCTAAACCAAACAGACCCTTAGTAGGAAAGAATTTATTCCATATTCTTTGTATTATTAATTCACATTCAAATTTTGATGCCACACTAATAAAGGAATATTTTTATTTTTTGGTAATTTTTTATTAAAAATTGTTTAAATTTTTAGATTTTTTTTTGTAAATGGTTTATTTTTTATTGGTTGAAGTGGTAAATTTATTACCAGGTGTATAAACTAAAAGTTAAAAAGTTTATGAAATGGAAAATAGCTACAAATTAGTAATATCACTCTTTGATTAATTAACTATTGAAGCCAAAGCAGACAACTCTAAAAGTAGTTGATGGATCACAGCCTAAGTCTACTTCCATTTACCAACTATACAAGTTGCCACTTGAGAAAATTTGCAATATTTGTCTAAATTCTATTCTATGATATTCTCTAAGTATATCCATCAACCACTCAAAAAGTTGAAGCCATTACAAGAAAGAAAGATAAAGGGCAAAACAAAAGAAAACAAACTTTTTTTTTTGAAAATTTTTTTTCTTATACTTTAAAACTAGGGCCTTGATAATCACTTTTAACTGATTCCTCGGTAATAATCTCTTCACCATTCTTTGGGCTCGAACACCCTTCTACTTCAGCATCAAAGCTGGCATGAACACTGTACAAGACATATACAAGTACTGCAAGAGCTGAAAAAAAGGCGAACCTTGCGTAGGATGGGCCATCAAGAGACCCCAACAAAAAAATGTTCAAGAAGATAGAAACACAAGGAATCCATGGCATTAATGGAACACCCCAGAATTCTGGCTTTCTAGCTTGTGGAACTATGCAATGAAACACTTGAATTATTGCAATCGCTGTCGCTGCGCAGGCGCCGAGCATATAGGGTTTTGGGTTGCCGTGAGGCATGAAATGCCAAATCAGTGTGAATAGTAATGAAATGAATGAAAATGAGCAGAGCAAGGATATTGTAGGCCATGGATTACTTGTCCCTATCGCTACATATCGCCTGTAAATTACTGCATTGGCGACCATGTAAAAGACAAATAGTGTGCCTATTGTTACGAGGTTGAGGAGTACATTTAGATCAGTGAAGAGAGCAATTGCAGCTGTAAATATACCTGAAAATGAAATTACATTGAACATGTGAGAACATTAATTTTTAAGTTATGCCCATTAATAAGTTTCCACGTGTTTTAACTAAGCATACAATTAAGTATTGAAATTTGTATCTCAAGTACTTGTAAGTTTTTGTCACATTTTACATTTATTTATTAATTTAATATGAAATTTAACTTTCAAATTCAAATGCCTTTATCAAAAAAGAAAAAAAAATACCATGTTCCACGTAAAAATGTAATGGTCAAGTAATTGATGGGTATATAATGCATCCAAAAAATTGTACTTTTCAATGTGTCGTTGTAATGTAACTTTCTAGAGATATTCTATCCTATAAGATTTGGACCACTTAATTCTTCAAGTATTTTATTATGGGAGAATTATGAAATACCACAAATATATCTCATTAAGAATAAAAAACTGCCAATTAGAAAGAAAGAAAAGTTCCTACCATGCTTATCATGTGTTCTCTCTCTCTTTTTTTTTTATTCGCCCAATTTCTAAACTTCTTTTCTCGAGCCACTTGCCTGACCTCCCAACCTATTGTTTGATTATTGATTTCCCAATTATTTATCTTTGTCATGTGATTATTGATTTCCCCATTCCTTTTAGCTTTCTAAGGAACAGGGCAAACCCATTTCTGTAAGCAATGGTATACGGCTGAAATGGGCGGCTCCAAGCACAAGTGGACAAAACACAGTGTCTCATAATGTTTGCCAATTAGGGACAATTTTATATGTACTTTGCCCAATAATTCTAAGAAAGGCAGAATATTTGTCTTTAAGCAACTACGATTATATATGCTTAGCAAAACGTGTTCAGCATTCATACATTATTTTACAGCTTCTACTTGATAGGACAGAAACGCTACTATAGCATTTCTAGCTACGGATAGGAGCTGAGTCCTACGTCAGTTCTATAGTCTTTGTTTGGAATAATTATATTAGGTATATTAATTTTTATTTTGGTTTTCACGGCAGATATTTTTATTTTTATCCGTAAATCATAAGTTAAGACTTTTTATCCCTCTTTAATAAAATATTTAATTAAATTTAAATTTGCAACTTTATCTATTTATTCAACATCTGCTTAATCAACTGAACTATTAATTTTAAGTTAAATATTAATTTTTAAAAAATATTTTATAATTTTTATATATTTTTAACATACTAAATATATATTAAAATTTTTAAAATTAAAAATTAAATAATATATATTTCAAAAAATAATATATATTTTTAAAAATATTTTTATTTTTTAAAATATATTTGTAGAAATCCTTTTCTCAATAATGAAAGAGATAGAGCAGTTTCTAGTCTTCACACTTGCCCCAAAAACAGCTCCCTCCACACGTGTATACAAACTCATCCATTGGATATATCCGAGGACTCAGAGCAGAAATCCTAAGACTATTTGATACTAACTAGCAAGGATAAGAGCTCAGAGTAGAAACTAAAACAGCTTGAATGTGTCCCATCTCTCAACGGCCTACCTTAAACAACAAGCTCGAAACGCTAAAACTCCACACATACTTAATTCACACACAACCTACGCACATCGAGCCAACTAAAATACTCTCATTGACAACCGTTAATCCCCAATAACAGCAAACTATATTAATTATTAAATTATTAATCATATAAAACACATACCCAAAAATGTGGAGGCGTTTACAGGCGTTGATGTCCTTGGGTGGACCCTAGCAAACCACGCTGGGACTACACTTGACCGTCCGATTACGCACATATATCTTGCTTGGCCCAACATTGAAACTAATAATGATGTGAGAATTCCAAAACTAGCCCCCACTCCTATCACGTTCGATACCCAGCCGTCTGATTTCCCTTTGAAAGAAGCTGAAAACGGTGCTTCCGCATCAATCTGTACGATCATCATCACACTGTATCATTTTAAAAAATAATTATCTTTGGTGAAAGATCAGTAATTATTATGATCATTTAATTACCAGGTCATAGGGAAGAAGCTTAGACATAGAAGCGGCCATAAGGCAATAAAGAATGGTAACGAGAGCGACGGAGCCGGAAATGCCGATAGGAATATCCTTGACCGGATTACGGACTTCTTCAGCGAGGGTGGAAACGGCGTCATATCCAATATAACTCAAATAGACCAAAGCTGCTCCATTAAACACACCCGAAACTCCATAAGGGAAGAATCCAGATGGATTTTTTGGCTCAGCGGGTTGTGTGAAATTGTTCCAATCCCCTTTCCAGAATCCCATAAATATAACAAATGCAATGAACAGCATGTGCAAAGCAGTTAATACCATGTTCACCACCGAACTCTCTCTTGTGCTAAATAAATAAATAAATGGAGATAATAATTAATTATCTTTTCCGTGACAATATTATGAGGAAGGAATAGAGAGAGAGAGAGAGAGAGCATTTAAAGTGGATATTACCTATAACAAATGATGAGAGTAATGGATAAGACAACAAGTACAGCAACCATATCGATTTCATTAAAGCCATTGGGAAGAGAATGGACCACTAGCCTCCATTTTGATGTGGACATGCCAATTGCCGCACCTAAATAGGCGGTGAAACCTCTAGCAACTGCTGCATTTGACATCACGTAGTCCATTATCAAATTCGCCCCGGTTAAAAAGGCAGTGAACTCACCTGCTATGAAAAATTATCAAAAAATTATTTTATTTATTTAATAAAAAATAATAAATGGAGTTGCAATGGCAGTTTCAATAATGGAATGTAATAAAACAGACCAAAAGTGACACGGAGATAGCTGAAAGCGCCACCGGCAACAGGCATATCAACGGCAAACTCAGTATAACAGAATGCAGAGAGTAGAGCACAAAGTCCTGCGATGGCATATGAGACTACAATAGCAGGGCCAGCATAAAGACGAGTGGCTCTACCTGTGGTAACAAAGACACCAGCTCCAACCATTCCACCAATGCCAAAACATACAAGGTCATACCATCGAAGAGTTTTTTGCATTTCTGAGCCCGACCGGGCTTTGACTCGGCTCATTTCTTCATATGAAGTGGGGAATGTACCAGCCCGGAGAGCAAAACGGGAAGGGATTTGAGAAAGAGCTCGAAGATAGGACCTGAAACTAGAGAAAGAAGAGCCGGAGTGATTTTCCATTAATTACCAGTAAGTAGTTCGTCCGTGTCTCTTTGTGGTGCCTATTAGAGAGAGAGGGAGAGAGAGAGAGAGTTAGACAGAAGAGGTGAAGAATTAACAAAGTGCAAAAATGGGGGTTATGATAGGGAGAGAATGGACGGCGGACAAATGGCCAACAATCAAGAGAAAATTATTAGATAGATCGTGTGTGTGTGTGTGTGTGTAAGAATAGTATTTTTTTTCTTACATATAAATGAAAATTCATTTTTGATAAGTATAGAACTTGCTTCTCCCACCAATTTAAAAACCCCATTTCCACATTTTCCACATCCAATCCCTTCCACATGGAAATTGCAGGATTCGTGGTCAAACCAAATCAAATCAAAAGGAAACCTATTATTTATTGCCAATTCTTGAACAGCATTGATCTTTCTTATTCGCCAATCAATTAGTAGTCTGTGCAAGCACAAATCATCGTTTTGGTACCCAAAAAATCCATTACAAGTACATGGCATATAAAGACCAAAGAAACTCAAAAAGTTAGCAGGGACAAATGCAAAAGCCAACCAACAAATAGCAAGGTCAACGAACGCCAGAATAAGACTGCCCGGAGTCCAAGAACGAACTACCCTAAAACCCATCCCCGCTTTGAAGAGCTCAAAATCACAGATTCAGTATATAATTCTGAAAACAAAAGTTTGTTAACAATCACCAAGAAAGTGCAAAATTTGAACTAGCTCTAATTTTGAACAATGACCCACCACGAGAAATGCGATTCCAGTACAGAATTATGAACTTAAAAAAAAAAACCACACATACATGACTCAAAATTCAAGAACCCGCAGAAAACTTAAGTATTTAAAAACAAATCCCAGATTCTGTATAGAATTCTGAGAAGCAAAAATTGAACATCCAACAAAAAGATGTAAAATTTAAACCAACTCTGAATTTTAACAATTGCAATATAGATTAAATTTAAAATACACAAACATTACACCATAAAAAAACAATATGAAGAAGAAGAAGAGAAATAAACTCAATGATTTTCTATAAACAAGCAGGTCTAATTAGAGGATCAGAACCAATGCATCAGAAGATAAGCATCAATAAAAGAAAAAAAAATGAGTTTATTAAGCAGCTGAGAAGGAAAGAGGAAAGAACCTGGAATTTACAAACAATAGAAGAAATTGAATAAAGGGGGTGAGAGTCGAGAGATGAAGAAATTAAGAATGGTGGGTGAGTTATCCTAAACAAAAATGGAATAAAACAAAAACGGTTGCTGGGGAGAGGACACGTGAGCCATTAAAGGTCCCTATGTAAAGGAAAGGTCCAAAGACCAGGCAAGTTCATTACTCCGTTCCCATAAACATAACCGTGAGACAGTGAAAAGCCGTCAACTTGATCACGGCTCTGACATGAAAGTAACCGATATTTGTATTCGGCTAAGATTGATCACGGGCCGAATTGCGAGGCAGACAGTCAGGCCTACATTCTTTTTCTTTTTGAGTCAAATTGCAGGTGGATAAAAAAAATCCAATCGGCCAATCCACTACGACACGTATGCACCCCAATATCCATACTTTAAAAATTTACTTTCCTTCATATATAACTTTTTAATTTTTATATATGTAGTTCATGTTAAAAATGATGAACCTTTTCAGTTATAAAAATACAAATTAATCACTATACATGAATTTTCAACTTAACCTAACCATTTGAAATTCATTATCATCAATTGAATTGACAGTATAATATTATATTAGATATTAGTACAGAGTGAAAGGACAAAGTCCCATTCCAGAAGAAAGAAAACGGGACCAAACAAGTTGGGCCCGCAATTGACCCATGCGCCAGACAAAAAAGATTCAATTGAGATATGGAACCAACATCCTGTCCCATATTTTCTTTCTTTCTTTCCATATTTATTTTGTCTTTAACCTAAATCCACAAATTAATTAATTATAGCCTACTGTTTTTCTCTCAGTTTCTTATATTTTTTGTCAACTCTTTTAATTTTTTTCTTTTTTTTCTCCTCCCATATTTAAAATTTCATCCAATTAATTTAAATTTGATCTATATTACATATCTAATAACGATGAAGGAGTCTTTCAATAAAAATAATTATATATATATAAATTTAAATTTACAGTCAGCTTAAATAATACAGAGTCATTTATCACTAGAATTATAGTTAGTAATTTTTTTATAAACTGTTTCTCTTCCTTTTTATACTTTATGGTGTTTTCTTTTTCAAAGAACGAAAATAATAAATAAATATTAGGTCAAAAGCTGCCATATGATATTATTGATGAATGATACAGAGAATGGACATTTACATTATTTTTTTATTTTTTTGAGTATTAACTAGAGAGAGAAATTGATGCTGCTTGATTAATATTTGATATATGTGTCTTATCTTTCATTCAGTTTGCTACCAATGTAAATTTTTATATATTAAAATGATATATATAAGTACAATTTTCAATCTAACTTACAAATTTATTTATTTATTTAAAAAACAAATTTTAAATTAATAATTTTTTTACCTTTTGATATCCATGTCTATTTATTTTTATTTTGATTTTAATATATAGCAACTAAATAAACAATTAAAACTTACAAAAATTAAAAGCTTGATCAAATAGCACATGATATCTCATTAACCATAAAACCATTCATTAATAAAATATTCTCTTATTATGAATTAAAAAATTAATTAGGAAAAATTAGTTATTTTGTTGAAAAGATATATTTATATGTGTAGTTCTCTTATTTCACTCTTATTTTAGTATAATATATGTTTACTAAATATTTTTAATAATTAATATTAAATATAAATATAATAAAATTTTAATATATTAATTAATTTGTTAAAATAATAAGTTATAATTTAAGATAAATAATAAATGGCTATCAATTTGAAATAAATAAAATACTATTTTATAGTGAAGATTTTATTTGAAGAAGTGAAGAATTCAGCTTTTATTATTTTTTGCTTGCCTGAAAGAAATTTAGAATTATTATCCCAAACCAACAAAATAAGATAAAATAAAGAAAATATTGACTGATGATTAATTGATTTTGTAACAATCATTGAAGGTATAGTTGGCTATTAGAACTTACCGTTCAACGGAGTTTGACTTTGACCTAGGTATGTGTAATTTTCATTGCAGATTCATATGGCACTCTATGGTAATTATTGCTAGTCAAAGTTGCTTTCTATCAAACCTGATATCCCACTTTATCCAATATGTTTAGATACTTATCAACTTTGTAATTTCTGGACAAAAAAAAAATAATTTGTAATTATTTAATTAAATAATTACCAAACTCAAGCATAAGCATCTTATCCTTTTCTAAGTGACATCATATCATATCAAGCCTGTACATTACACATTGCTTTTCTTTTTCTTTTTTATTTTTCTCTTTATTTATTTATTTATTTATTTGCTATTCTCGATTTTATACTCTAACTGCCTTTTACTCTTAAGTGCTATTGTAATTAATCCCAATTCATAATATCCTTATACGAATCTCCATTTAGATTTTCTCATATTTTCTTTTATATTCACAAATTTTTCTAAAGAGTTGAAAATAGAAAAACAAAGAGTCAAATCCAGCAACAATACGACAGTAGAAATAATGTAGAAATTATATATATATGCCTCCAAATTCAATTATTAAATTATTTTCATTTGCTGTTGAAAAATTGCGTTCATGTAATTTTAAAAGTGAACTTATTTAGTAGGAATGAACTTACTCCATATTCTTTATATTATTAATTGATATTCAAATTTTGATGCCACGCTATAAAGGAATATTTTTACTTTTTAGTAATTTTTTTTATTGAAAATTGATTAAAATTTTGGATATTTTCTTTTTGTAAATTCTTAACTCCTAATGTTAAGTAAATGGTTTATTTTTGATTGATTGAAGTGGTAAATTTATTATCTGGTGTATAAACTAAAAAAAGTTTGTGAAATGGAAAATATATAGCTACAAATTAATATCACTCTTTGACTAATTAACTATTGAAGCCAAAGCATACAACTCTAAAAGTAGTTGATGGTTCACAAGACTTGATGCCCAATAGGATCACGACCTAAGTAATTGATGGGTATATAATGCATCAAAAGAATTGTATTTTTCAGAGTCTTTGTAAGGTAACTTTCTAGAGATATTCTATGAAAAATTGTGAAATACCAAAAAATATATCTCATTAAAAATAAAAAGAAAAAAGAAAAAATCAAGTTGGCAAGAATTTGGCCATACTAGGTAAAAAGTCATTATTGCCCTTTATATGTATTTTAGCTCCAAACGTGAAATAGATTTCCCTCCAAAATCTGGTATTAAATGGTGAACGTTGAAAATATTCAAGTTTCAATTCCAATATTATCAACAAACAGCTAATTAAAGTGTTTGTCTAATGAAATTCTCAAACTAACTTTGAAAATCGATGAAACAAAAATAATTAGTAAATTTTTAGGTAATAATATAGAAAATTATAGAAAAATAAAAATATTTTCAGCAAAAATTGAAGAAATCTGCAGTAAGGTGATTTTGAATGATGGAAGAAAATGCCCATTACGATTTTAATGGAGAGAGAAATTTAAGAGGAAGATTGAATGATATATTTGGATTTTCAGAGGATGACAACATGTACAGTAATGATATTGATGTTTCTTCAACGCAATATGGTGGCAGAGCCAACGATAGAAATGTAGATGCTTATGATTTTCAATACGGCGAGGAAAATGAAGATGAATATGATTATAATCTACAAGACGAGGAGGAGGATGAAGCTTATGATGAAGATGATGATGGATTGCGAAAGGTGAAAATTCATGATTTAGAAATAAGTCCAGTGACAAGTGAGTTTTATGCTCTGTTTTATTAACCTATATATGTGCATATGCAGTTATTGCTCAATATGATAAATCATTATTGAAGGAAATAATATTAAATCAGATTGTAAACAAAAGATGCCCACCTTGATCAATGTAATGCAATTTGATTATTTAGTAATGCATTATATTTGAAATTGCTTTTATTCATGCGTTCTATTAAAATGCTATATATCTACAGGTATGCGATTTCCCAGCATCAATAAATTGTTCAATTTTTATAAAAATCATGGTAAATTTAAAGAATTTTGCATTACTAGAAGATCAGTAGTTAAAAAGGGCAGTGAAAATTCAAAGTATGCACTATTTGCTTGTGACAAGGGTAGAAAGGAAAATTGTGCCAAGTTTAGAAAAGGTCAAATTGTCCTACTAGAGTGAATGCTGCTATAGAAGAGGATGGAACTTGGCACGTCACGAAAGAAGTGCATGAGCATAGTCATTCTCTAGACCCTGACATGTCAAGACTGATGGCTGGGCATAGGCAATTGAGTAATTATTTGAAGAGGAGCTTAGAGGCAAATTATAGAGCTAGTTTAAGAATCTGTAAGAGTATAAAACTGATTGAAGTTCAATCTTGTGGGCCACAAAATATGAATTATTTGCCAGAGGACTGTAGAAACTTTATTAATAATAATAGGAGACTTAGGCTTAAAATTGGCGATGCTGAATCAATTCATAAGTTTTTCTATGAGATACAAAGGAAGGATAGGGATTTTTTTCACTTGATGGATGTTGATAATGCTGGTAGGTTAAGAAATGTTATATGGATACATCTACAAGGTAAAGCTACTTATCAAGAGTTTCATGATGTTATATGTTTCGACACCACTTACCTTGTAAACGAGTATAGGATGCCATTAGCAACATTTGTTGGTGCTAATCATCACAGTCAGTCAATTTTTTTAGGTTGTAGAAACATTTAAGTGATTATTTTCTAGTTTGCTGTCTAAGATGGGAGATGTGCAGCCAAATGGTATACCGGCTGATCAATGTGAAAGCATCAAGGCTGCCATTCTTGAAGTGATGCCTAACACAACTCATAGATATTGCTTATGGTATATATTCACAAAGCTGCCTGTGAAGTTGAGGGGTGTTGAAGAGTATAATGATGCTAAGAAAGAATTTAAAGCACTAGTTTTTGATAGCTTAACTATAGAAGAGTTTGAGAGAAGATGGATTGCTTTTCTTACAAATCATCATCTAGAAAGAAATGAGTGGTTGATGAAATTGTACGGTGACAGGAAAAATTGGATTCTTGTGTACCTTAGACATTTTTTTTGGGCTGGCATGCTATCAACACAGAGGAGTGAGAGAATGCATGCATTTTTTGATGGATTTATAAATCGTAGAAGCCTACTTAAACATTTTGTGGAGCAATATGAGGTGGCAATAAGAGATAAGTATGAGAAAGAAATCAAAGTTGAATTTAAGTCAAAGTATGTAGATACAAAATGCGAGTATGGATTCACATGGGAAGAACAAATGCAACATTCTCTAACCCGACCAATATTCAAGTTGTTTCGTAAAGAGATGATGCGCTTATATCATTGTGAATTGAGTATTCCTCAAGACAGTGAAGGAAATGTTATGGAAACAGAGACATGTGTTGAGGTTTTTCATATCACAGATAAGTTAGTTAAAAATGATTTTTTTTTGAAAACGAGTTTGTTTTCACTGTTAATTATAGGGTAATTGGCCAATACTTGCAATGTAATTGTATGTTATTTGAATCTAGATGCATTTTATGCTGCCACATTTTGAAAGTACTAGCATATAAAAGAATTAATGAAGTGCATCAAAGAAATATCCTGAGAAGGTGGAGAAAGGATGTTTATCGTACTCATTTGAAGAAATTTTTTTCAGGAGGTTATACTAACATGACCGAAGAGTATAAAAGATATAAGCAGTTGTTAAATTATTTTGAGAAAGTTATAGATATTGGGATGGATAGTATGCAAAAAATGGATTATATTAAATCAAAGCTAATTGAATTAAAGAGAAATGTGTTGAATTGGGATGATAGTATGGTTATTCCAAGCACTGCAGATGATGATGAAGTTAATGAAGAGGGTGAAAAATACAATATTGGATCCAGTAACTGTTTGCTCCCGAGGTAGGCCATGCAGTAATCGATATACTTTCGTAATTAAAGCAGGATGGATAGGAAGAGGAGGAAGAGGAGGAGGCAGAGGCAGAGGCAGAGCTAGGGGATGGGCAGAGGCGGAGGACGTTGAGTTGCCGGGCCGACGTGGCCACAGTGAAGCAAATACAAGTGTTTTCCATAGTAGTAATGAACATGTCAGTTAATTATTTGATGATTAAAACTTTACATTATATATTGTATTTTTTTTATACCATTAACTATATATTGATAATTGACAATATTTATTGTTTTCCTTTCAGAATCATATAGATTTGAATGAGCCAATTGTTATTTTTGAAGGAAGCCAAGCTATGTTAGAAACCTTGCCGAAGCAAATGGTAGTTTGTGCTAATATAAGTGGACTTAAGCGCAGCTAGTTGTTTTAGTGGATACAAAGATATATAGTAATGTTCAATTTTATACTTGCAGATAAGGAATTGATATAATTATTAAGGAGTGTTACATTGTATAATTTTATACAACATAATTTCATATAATTATCTTGTCTTTACTCTATGCCAATGACAAATTTTGTTATAAAATACATTTGGTTATTTTTCAAGCACTGAAAGTGAAGTAAACATTTGCTTTGTGAATCAATAGGAAAATTTACTAATATCTAAGTATTTTATTATGAAATGCTGGATGTGATAACCAAGTTTAGGATAATGACAATTGAATTTCATTATTTAAAAAATAGCCCAAGTGTAAAAAAAAAGCCAGCAATAACAATATTTATTGCTAGCTATTTTATACACCATATTAGCCAATCAACTTTTAAGATAATACATGTTTCAATAGATTAGTTTGGATGAATGATGTCTTTTAACCCGCAACCCAAGTGAATAAAATAGCTAGCAATAACAACATTAAATACATTTTTTTTATTGGAAATGACCATTCTATGTTTATCGATGCATGATGTTAATATGGCAAATTTAAGCTTTTGAAACACATGTTAAATAAGGGAATTATGTTTAGAGGAACTATAAAGTCACTTGCATACAATAAATACTGAATATAATAGTAAACATAATTCACGTTCTTAGAGGAAGAAAAAAAGCTAAAGAATTTAGATAGCTCCATCTACTCCCAACAATGCTGCTAAGAAAAAGCTGGAATTGGTCGTCCCCCCCTCTGCCAGCTAGCTTAGAGCTACTATACTTTGACACAAGGAAGAAACTGGATGAAATGAGAGATGAGATCAATAAGCTCTTTAAAAGATTGCTAGAAGAGGTTCAAGTTTAATACATTCATGATATAATAGTTAAAGAATATCCTTTGACTACCACATATGAGATCTTTATGCAAGTGGCTAAGGAGGTTAAGGAAAAAGAAGTTGCACATGTCATCATTATTGATGACTCTTTAGCATCCTCTGAGATTTGAATGCTAAACTTTAGTATTAAACTTTTAAATGGGGCTTTAACATGTTAAAAAAATGCCAATGAAAAAATTGGCAATTATATATGATAATGAAGTTCTATTATTTTGTTTAAAATCTTCTTCCATTATAGTCTTTTTGACTCGATTGATGGATTGTTTATGTCACTTTTTTTTAAAAAATTATAAAATTCAAACACATGCATAAAATAATCAGGATTTCATGATTGTATTAAAAAATTATTAAATATATATATTGCTAATGTTTAATGTATGGTGTGTCTGTTAACAATATATTGTTTTAATATTTAGTCAATGAACAATCTGAAAAATTCAATATATTCATAAGTGTTAATTAGAGAATTTTAGATTTATGTACATATAACAATGTCAATGTCAATTATTTTATGAGTTATATGTACAATTAGATCAATGGATTAAATGTGACAAGATGAATTGGAATTGCTAAATGTGTTAACATATAATATGAATTATTATAACAATTGCTGGAAAAATTTATATATATGTTGTTAAATATAACATGAATTATTATAACAATTATTTTATTTATATTACATGTTCAATTTCAGTTTTATATGTGTAACTTGTTCAATTTCAATAATTAATACATATTATAATTAGTACATGTTACATGTCCAATTTCACTAATTAGTACATGTTAAATATTCAATTTCACTAATTAGTACATGTTACATTGTCAATTTCACTAATTAGTATTTGTTGTATATTCAATTTCACTAATTAGTAAATGTCACATTGTCAATATCACTAATTAGTACATGTTACATGTTAAATTTCATTAATTAGTATATGGTATATGTTCAATTACAATATTATATACGTTACATGTTACATAGTCAATTTTGACTAATTATTACATATTGCATGTTCAATTTCACTAATTAGTATATGTTACATTGTCAATTTCACTAATTAGTACTTGTTATATGTTAATAATCTATACATATTATTGAGTCAATTAGTACATGTTACATATTAAATTTCCTTAACTAGTATATGTTATATGTTCAATTACAATATTATATACGTTACATGTTACATAGTCAATTTTGACTAATTAGTACATATTGCATGATCAATTTCACTAATTAGTACATGTTACATTGTCAATTTCACTAATAAGTACTTCTTATATGTTAATAATCTATACATATTATTTGGTCAATTTGTACATGTTACATGTTAAATTTCATTAATTAGTATATGTTGGTCGTTCAATTACAATATTATATACGTTACATGTTACATAGTCAATTTTACTAATTAATACATGTTACATGTTCAATTTCACTAATTAGTACATGTTACATGTTCAATTTCACTAATTTGTACATGTTATATTGCCAATTTCACTAATTAATACTTGTTATATGTTAATAATTTATACACATTATTTGGTCAATTAGTACATGTTACATGTTAAATTTCATTAATTAGCATATGTTATATGTTCAATTACAATATTATATACGTTACATGTTACATAGTCAATTTTGACTAATTAGTACATATTGCATGTTCAATTTCACTAATTAGTACATGTTACACTGTCGATTACACTAATTAGTACTTGTTATATGTTAATAATTTATACATATTATTTGGTCAATTAGTACATGTTGCATGTTAAATTTCACTAATTAATACTTGTTATATGTTAATAATTTAGGCATACTATTTGGCCAATTAGCACATGTTACATGTTAAATTTCATTAATTAGTATATGTTATATGTATTTTTACAATATTATATATGTTACATGTTACATAGTCAATATTATATACGTTACATGTTACACAGTCAATATTATATACGTTACATGTTACATAGTCAATTTACTAATTAGTACATATTACATGTTCAATTTCACTAATTAGTATATGTTACATGTTCAATTGAAAATTTTTAGTGCTACATATTGAAAAATAATTATCTTATGCATGTGATATGTGGGGAATTTTAAAATTATTTTATGTGTTTATAGATATAACAAGCATAGTTACACAATGTTGTATATCAATAGCATAAAGGGTAAAAGAAACTTAAGTAAACTGAAGTAATAAAATGAATTAAATGAGATGATAAAGTCAAGTTCATTGGTAAACGAAATAATAAATATTTAGCCTTCGGTATTAGTTTCTGATGAGTCTATTGAACTTCTTCTTCTCCACGATACCTCCAAAATTTGGTAGACAAAACATCAAAGAGATAAACAACGTAACTTCAACTCTATGACAATGGCTGGGCCACTTGGATTTTGAGCTCGAGTGAAATACATTCAGAAACAACTCCCAAACTTGGTAAGATGAATAAAATTGCTTTTCCATTTTTATTCAAGTTTTTTTTAAAAAAAATTTCATATTAAAATTTTGACTTTTCCAATTATATTTTTGCATTCAATTAGTACATGTTGTCACTATTATATGCGAAATGCTTACTGAGATTGCTTCTAATATTAGTATAACTTGTGTTGTGGATGATTTTTATTTTTTTATTGTTATAAAAATCTATTGTCTTGTGGATGCTTCTATTATATGTGATTAATCCGTGAATTACGATTTTTCAGGTCATTCTAAAGGTGATTCTTAAATTCATGAAGCTTGGGCATTTAGGTCATTTAGTCACACTTAGGTGTTGGGGTGAGAGAGAATAGCCAGTCAAATGTAAAATGAATGGGGATGGGTTATATTATTTTGAAAAGGTTAGAGAGAATTTATCGATATGTTCATGGATGATGAATTTGGATACATTCAATTTAAGATTAGAGAGACTGACATCTTTGATGTCATAGTTCATTACAAAAATGGGTTGATCCTTAAAAAGAATTTCACCATGGCACCTATCCATGTGCATGAATTTACTCATTCTCCTACATCATCTTCTGTAGATATTTTAAATGATCATCCTCATTCTGATACAAGCATCACAATTACTTTGTCTGCTTGTGATTGGAAATACAGATTGGTAAGATTCATACGAAATAAATTAGCACACTTTTTTGTGATTTTGATATTGATTATTCTGCTTGTTATGGTCAATTATTCAAATGTATTTGTATGATTATTCTTGTTTGGTATATTTGCTAGCAAGTTGATTTCATTTAAAAATTCATGCTTTTAATGTAGAACATTCCTTTGGAATACTATAGAAAATATCTCGCCTTCACTGTGCTCCATGAAACTAATCGGAGAGAATTCAAGATAAGAGCTGAAGATGGACATGAGTTCCAAGTGTCGATGGTGAAGAGGGACAACAAAAATGTCACTTTCAAAATAAGGATTGAGAGAGGATGGACAGAGCTATGCAAATCCATGAAACTGAAGGAAGGTGATGATGTTGTTCTAGATATCATGGATAATAGAAACGCTATTCTGAGCCTCCAAGTTCATAGGATCGTCCAGTGATGATACCAAATTTATTTGGAAAAAAAAAATTAAAGGGTATTATTTTATTTTATTTCTCAAGAATTCGTAACACTATTTTAATTTCAATTGTTTTTTTATTTTTATTCGGAACAATAAGAGAATACATTGAATTGATGTTATATGTTAGAATAATATTATTTTTATTATAGTATTTTATTTGGATGATATTTAATGGTTACACATTATAATTGTAATTTCAATAATTTTTATTACATTTGGAATTCATATTTATTTAATGCATATTATACAATTTGCCAAATAAAATGGAACGATATGAATTGAATAGTATTTTATATTGCTTGAGATGGAACGCACAGTTTCACTTTTTTAAAACCGGTGCAAGTGTTCTGTTAGTTTTTGTCATAGATTTGTAGTTTGTTTATTATGATAATTATTGTTTTATTTAGGTATTTTGTTAGTTTTTATCGGCTTGTTTAGTGTTTTCATTAATTTTGATAGTTTTAGTTTATTTTAGTGTTTATGTTGTTTTTGATCTAGTTTTTAGTATAGTGTTTATGTTTTGTTGGTTATTGTTTATTTACTTTTTGTTTAAAGTTTGTTTGATGTTTTGTTTTAGGTTAAAAAGCCAAGGAACCAAGACTGAAGGAAGAATGCACAGTAGCTGACATAGGCAGAGGACACGACCAAGTCACTGGCCGTGTCTCATATCAAATTAAAGAAGAAAGCAACTCACAGAAGCAGACACATGCAAGGGACACGGCCAAGTCAGTGGCCGTGTCCCTCCAAAAATACTCCAACACGGCCAAGTCACTCTGACTTGGCCGTGTCTCACCAATTCCAAAGGCAAAGAAGACTAAAAACTCACAGTGGAAGACACAGGCAAGGGACACGGCCAAGTCACTTGGCCGTGTCCCTCCAAAAAGCACTCACACGGCCAAGTCACTTCTGACTTGGCCGTGTCCCTCATGAACCAAACACGCACGGATTTTTAAAGCGGATGTTTCGTATAAAAGGCAAAAAGAAAAGCTAGGATGATTTTGAGCTAAGTTTGAGCCGTCAAAGAGATTAGGGTTTTGGATAACTTTGTTTTTCTTTGATTTTGATTACACTTTGGATTAAACTAGCCTAGATTAGATTGTTCTAGCCATTGATACATCCTTCTTGCAAGATTTGAACAAGAGATTCTTCAGAAGCTTCAAGCAGTTTGTAATTTGGTTTTGTTCTTGAACTTTATCTCTTTATTTTTATTGAAATTGTATTTATGAACATTATCATGTCTAAGTTGATTTCTTTGAATATTAATGAGATGAGTATGTTTGAAATCATTATGAACTAATTTGATCTAGTCTAGGGTTTGTATGGATCTGCTATGATTGTATGAATTGGTTATTCTCTTAGCTAATAATTTCTTTAGCCTTGATTGAATGAAATATTTTAATATATAATTGATTGGCCACCAATTATGTGTTTTAGGTATTAGATGATGGATTGAGAGATGAAGTCTAATGCTGGATCAATTCAATTAGGGATTAGGTGAATTAGAGATATAACCTATTAAAAAGATTGTTTCAATTATAACAAGATTAGTTGTAAGAGGTTTGATTGCGAGAGCTTATTTCCTTGACTCAATTAATTAAGTTGTTTGAGATTTAATCTTTGAAATTGAATTAGTTAAGAGGAATAACCATTCATACATATAAGTAGTAGAGAAGTGTAAACCCTAGACTTTTTTATCAAGTGAATCAAATCAATCAGCTTAATTTACTTTTATTCGTTTTAAATTTTAATCAATCTTCTTCATTATTTAGCAATTTAAATTTCTTTAATTACTTGTTATTTATAATCTGATAATCAATTAGCCACTTTAGCTTCCTTGTGAGACGACCTTGGGGCGATCACCTTTGCTACAACTACCTCGTATACTTGTGAGTGACGCTTTGTGGTAGAGTTAATTCGAGCGCAACAAGTTTTTGGTGCTGCTGCCGGGGAGGCTAATTGGCGTAATTGTTTATTTTAAAAAAAAATACTTTGGATTATTTTTCATTGTTTTCATTTTATTTTATTTTGTCTTTAGCTTTTAATTGTTTCTTTTTCTAGAAAATTTCTGTTTATGCAAGGCAGGAGATCACTCGAAGGAGAGCTACATCCATTCATTCCAGAAATTCAAAGAGTGAAAAGGAGCAGAGAAGAGTTTGAGCTCTATACCGGATTTGATACAGAGGAGGACACTTCTGAATTAGAGTCAGATTCTGAACAATCTGTTAAAATGGCTGAAGAAAGGCAAAGAACGATGAGAGACTTTGCTAGACCTGTCATTGGAACTTCCACTTCTTGCATAAGACTGACAGATGCAGCAAGAAATTATGAGTTGAAGAACATTCACTACAACATGCTGCCATCATTCTATGGAGTTCCAAATGAAGATCCTTTGAACTTTATTACGGATTTCTACTCCACCCTCAACACTTTTCCATTGGGAGGATTAACAGAGGATCAGTTGAGGATGAGATGT
The DNA here is from genome assembly GCA_947685225.1 of Garcia nutans. Lineage (NCBI taxonomy): Eukaryota > Viridiplantae > Streptophyta > Magnoliopsida > Malpighiales > Euphorbiaceae > Garcia > Garcia nutans. The sequence goes on along the minus strand of CANTUV010000006.1, from coordinate 15,209,388 downwards.
TTCCCTTATACTTTGAAGGATAGGGCAAAGAGCTGGCTTATGATGTTGTCCGAAAACTCACTGACAACTTGGGAGCAAGTTTATAATAAATTCATGGGCAAGTTCTACTCACATCAAAAGACAACTGAATTGAGAGGGAAGATTGCTACATTCTCTCAATTTGAAGGAGAGCCATTTCATGAGGCTTGGGACAGATTTAAGATGCTATTGATCCAGTGTCCACATCATCACTATCCACTTCAACTTCTGAACCAGTTTTTCTATGATGGTCTAACCCAGCAATTTCAGAACACTGTTGATAATGCAGCTGGGGGAGCCATGGGAGAAAAGACAGCAGCTGAAACTTATGATATCTTTGAGATGCTGGGAGCTAATTCTCAACAAAAAAATGTAAGGGGAAGAAGTAAAGGGGTGAATCAACTAGAAGCCAATAGTGAGATGGCCAATCAGATAGCTGAGTTGACAAAGCAAGTGCAGATGCTGAATATGAAGAACAATATTTCTTCATCTACTCAAGAAGCATGTGGAATCTGTGGGACTCTTGGGCATGGAGCGAATATATGTCCCTCTGCATATGAGTCTTTTGGTAATGCTGAGCAAGTCAATGCCATGGGGGTATTCCAACCAAGGGCCCGTAATGATGCTTATTCGAATACTTATAATCCTGGTTGGAGGAATCACCCAAATTTTTCTTGGGCAACAAATAATTCTCAGTAGCCTTTTCATTTGCTCCAGAGACAGAACCAAGAGCAGGGCCAATCCTCAAATCAAGGGCAGTCTAAGATAGAAAGTTTGGAGGAAAGTTTACAGGCTTTTATCCAGGTCAGTGCTAAGAATCAAGAGATAACAAACAAGAGGCTGGATTCCTTAGAAGCAACTTTTAAGAAAGTGGAGTCACAAGTTGGACAACTTGCACAACAGATGAAAATTCAACAAAAGGGGAAATTCCCAAGTCAACCTGAGCAGGCAAAATCAGTGACTGTTCTTAGAAGTGGTAAGGAAATTTATAATAATGTTGAAACTGATTCTGTAAATGCAGGTAACAAAGAGAACAAGAAGGAAGGAGAACCAAAGAACAAAGGTGCTGGAGAAAGATCAGTGGAGAAGTCGCCTACAGCAGATCTACATAAGGCAAGCAATCCATACTGGCCACCTATACCATTCCCCAGCAGGTTGAAGGATGATAAACCAGATAAGCAATTTTCTAATATCTTCAACATGCTGTCTAAGGTAAGTATTAACTTACCCTTACTTGAGGCAATAAAGAACATGCCGACTTATGCCAAGTTCTTCAAAGAGCTGATCACCAAGAAAAAGAGGTATGAGACGAATGAAAAGGTGATAGTTTTGGAGGTAGCTAGTGCTGTTCTGCAGCATAAACTACCTCCCAAACTAAAGGATCCTGGAAGCTTTTTAATTCAAATTACTGTGGGGAATGGAAAGGGGACTGAAGGCATGTGTGATCTAGGAGCTAGTGTGAATTTAATGCCTTATTCTGTGTTTAAAGAATTAGAACTAGGGGAGCTTAAACCGACAAAAATGGTGTTGCAATTAGCTGATAGGTCTTTTAGATTCCCGAAAGGGGTTATAGAAGATGTGTTAGTTAAGGTTGGAGGGTTGATAGTACCTGTGGATTTCATAGTACTTGACATGGAAGGGAGTAACCCTGCACCATCAGCACACACTATTTTGCTGGGTAGGCCTTTCATGGCTACTACCAACACCTTAATAGATGTTAAAAATGGTAAACTATCAATGACTGTCTTGGGTCAAACTGTTGATTTTTCTATTTTTAACACTTCTCCCATTCCTACAATTGCTTTATATGAGGAATGTTCTTTAATTAATTGTGTTGAAGCAGTTGTTTCAGATGCTTTCTTGCAGACAGGTTCCCCAGATAAATTGGAGCTGACACTGACCTTAGAAAAGGGGGCTAAACCAGTGAGGGAGACCCAAAGGTGCCTTAACCCAAAGGCAAATGAGAGCTTGAGGAACTATAAGGATCACACTAAAGCAATTCATGACAGATTTATTGTGCGACAGAAATTGAGTCCATGTATGAAAGTTTTACTTTTTAATTCTCGACTCTGTTTGTTTCCAGATAAACTCAAATCTCGATGGAGTGGTCCCTTCGAGGTAACTAAGGTATGTCCTTCTGGTGCTATTGAATTGCTTAACTCTCGAACCAATAAGAGTTTTAAAGTAAATGAACATAGAGTTAAACCATATAAAGAAGGATTTCATGAAGTGAGGATCATTGACAGCACTTTGATCCATGATTCCTAGACCTTGCAGTATGTCCAGCTTTATGACATTAAAGAAGCGCTAAATGGGAGGCAACCCATCGGTTTGCATTTATTTTTCGTAGTTGTAATTTTTAAATTTAGCGAGTATTAATTTTACGTTCGGTTTAAATAAATGGACTGTGCTTTGATCGGTTTTCTTTACTTTGTGTTTCAGGGTGTTTAAAGAAGAAGGTTTGCAAAATCGTTGAATAAAAAAAATATTAAAAGTTAATAAAAGGCAGTAGGTGACACAGCCAAAGGACTTGGCCGTGTCCCTTGGTCGTGTCACACACTGGACACGGCCAGGCTTCCTCAAAAATTTTTCGATTTTGCAATTTTGTACAGAATAGGACACACCCAGGGGACACGGCCAAGTCACTGGCCGTGTCCCTCCAAGACTATCAGACACGGCCATGTCACCTTGACTTGGCCGTGTCCCTTCACTTTCACACACCAGACACGGCCAAGTCCACAACAACACGGCCGTGTCCCTCATTTTTGCACTTTAAAAAACCCGATTTTGCCCAGTTATTTCCATTAAATCCCTAATTTCTTCTCTTCGTCTCTCTCTCGCTCTCTCGCTCACTGTATCGCCATAGCCATAGTTTTGATTTCAAAACTCCAAATCTTCCATTTACACATCAAATTTCTTCACCCAAACTAGAGATAATCACTTAAAACTTCCTCTTTACTCATATAATTTTGATTTAATTCAGTTTTGGGTGTTAATTTTTAAGATCTCAAGATGCCAAGAACTAAAACTGTCTCACACCGCAAGACGAAGAGGCCTACAACCGAAGGAGCTTCTTCCTCTTCATCATCTTTATCTTCGAAGAGAGCAAGTCTTTTGGCTCGGGGCTTTTTCCCGACAAGGTATGTTAACGATGAATCTCTTGATGCCTTGCAAATAAGGACTAATTTTGAGAGATATGTGCAATTTCTTGGATGGGAAACTCTAGTCACCTTGAGACCTTTGCAGTTTGAGGAACTTACTTTAGAATTTTTGACATCTCTCAGGGTTGACAGAAATGATAAGAAAATCTGCACTAGATTGATGTTTAAATTGCTAGGTAAATCTTATGAGCTAAATATTGACCAGTTAAATGATATATATGGTTTTCATCAGCACGGGGAAAGGTTGGTACCCAAAGAATTTAAACAACAATTTGCTTGGGGAGCTTTAGGCTCGGGTACTTATGTGGCCAAATCGGTCAAGGCATCTAAGTTAAGAAATTTCGCTTTGAGATATTTACATAGGTTTATGGCTTGCGGATTCTTTGCTCGGAAGGAGAGCCCGGGTGTGGTTGAAGTGAGTGAATTGTTTTTCCTGGATTGTGCTGTGAATGCACTACATGTTAGTGCCGGCAATTGGTTAGCCGATATTTTTGATTCTGTGGCTAACAAAAGAAAGGGGGCAATTTGTGTTGGGGGGTTGGTTACCACGTTAGCAGTAGCCCTTGTTGAGGATTTTGACCCGAGTACTAGTCGCAAGACTAGAATTTTGGGCAATGACTCTTTGGACTTAGCTACACTTGAGAAGATGCATATGGTGGTGCATAGGAGAGGGACTTATGTGATGCCTTCAGATGAGCCTGCAGCACCGGGGGACAAGCAGAAGAGAGCACGGGTCCAAGAGGAGTCCGACTCAGATTCTCTTGGCCTAGATGAGGATGCTCCGGTCTCGGAACATTAAGAGGTACTTCTGAGGATTGAGGCCCTGGAGGGCAAAGTGGATCGACTGGATGGCAAGGTGGACCATAACCATGCTGAGGTATTGCAGCAGTTGGAACAAATTAATAGCAACCTTGCGAAGATCTTGAGTCTCTATCCCTCAGCTGCATCATCTTCCCGCCCACCTTTTCCATAGATTTTGAGTCCTTGCTTTATTTTGTTTAATGTATTTTTGTTATAATTTTTCGTTTTTGTTTTAATGCTAACGTTTAATATTTGGATATTTTATTTTTATATATATTGTACTTTTATTTTTGAACTTTTGTGTTTGTGATGGAAAGTTAGGATTTTGCCTCACCAGGTACGATGGAAGACAGGTTGTCCTTTGACTCTTTTTATTTATTATTCTTGTTTTACATTGAGGACAATGTAAGTTTTAAGTGTGGGGTACTCTTTAAGCTTTCCTTTAATTTTTGTTTTATTTGTCTTGTGTTGCTTATTGTGTTTGTTGTGCATGGCATAATTGTTGAAAATTTATTGATCTTTTCTTTGATTCTAGCATTATAGTTGAGACTTTAGTATCAGCATAGAAATGAGCATTTGAATTCATTCGGGATCAATTTTCGCATTCTGCAATTCATGACATATAATCTTTGTGAACCCACCTGTGTGAGTTTTGAGCCTCATAAATTTAATATTATTGTCAATTGATTTTCTTTTCTTAAGTGTGCACCTTCATGATTTAGCATCTCTAGAGTTTGCTTTTGCATACTAATTAAACTCACATTATGATTTAATCTCAAGGTTTAAAGTGATGAAGGCAAATTAGGTTAGCCCTTTAGCTTAAAAGACCTCCCTTAATATTAAATTCCTTAGTGTGCCAAGTTGAGCCTTTGACCTTTTCTTGTTTGATCAACACAATTCACAGCTTAACTTTCTCTTATTATCATCATACCTGCATTAAGGAATGGAGTTCTTATTATATGACAATAGGGTGGTTTATTTCAAAGTGTGGGGTAAGCAAATAAAAAAAATAATAAGAATATGGTATTGCTATTTGGGGTGAAATGCATACTTTGCACTTTGTATTTGATTAAGAGTTGACTATTCTTTTCCTCTACATGTTAAGCTAGATGATCTATGCAATGTTATATTTTGTATATATATGTATAAAAAAAATTTATAAAATAAAAGAAAAAGAAAAAAGAGAAAATAAAAAAAAGAAGAAAATAAAAGAGTATATATATATATATATGTATACAAAAATTTACATATGTTCTAGCATTTGTTTGCAAAAGAGGAATGTCGGCTCGTGTATTTTTCTTTGAGTACGCAATTATGTGAAGTATTAATGGGATTGTGAGTATGCCATTTGGGGGAGTTATGAGTGCTTTAGCAAGAGTAGTGTCTAATTTAGATACTCCATTTCTTGATGCTCCAACTTAAATGTCTTTTCTCACACCTTCACCTTAGCCCCATTGCATCCAAATAAAAGACCTTCGGATTAATTCTTGAGAAAATCAGTGAGGGAGATTGGATAATTAAGCAAGTTTATGGTAGTATGCAATCATGAGTGGTTTGAGTGATTAACTTTTGAAATCTAGTGAAACACTTAGATGAGAGATAAGATTTGTATGTCTGGATTAATGAATGAGTTAAGAAAATCTTGATTGAAGGAAAGTGGAATTATTTATGCTGTCTCTTAAAGTATTTCATCTATATACTGGAATTATAGTTAGGGTTGTTTGAGTTTTTAATTTATGCCATGTGAATTTGCTTGAGGACAAGCAAAGTTGTAAGTGTGGGGTAGTTGTTTTGTTAGTTTTTGTCATAGATTTGTAGTTTGTTTATTATGATAATTATTGTTTTATTTAGGTATTTTGTTAGTTTTTATCGGCTTGTTTAGTGTTTTCATTAATTTTGATAGTTTTAGTTTATTTTAGTGTTTATGTTGTTTTTGATCTAGTTTTTAGTATAGTGTTTATGTTTTGTTGGTTGTTGTTTATTTACTTTTTGTTTAAAATTTGTTTGATGTTTTGTTTTAGGTTAAAAAGCCAAGGAACCAAGACTGAAGGAAGAATACACAGTAGCTGACACATGCAGAGGACACGGCTAAGTCACTGGCCGTGTCTCATATCAAATTAAAGAAGAAAGCAACTCACAGAAGCAGACACATGCAAGGGACATGGCCAAGTCAGTGGCCGTGTCCCTCCAAAAATACTCCAACACGGCCAAGTCACTCTGACTTGGCCGTGTCTCACCAATTCCAAAGGCAAAGAAGACTAAAAACTCACAGTGGAAGACACAGGCAAGGGACACAGCCAAGTCACCTGGCCGTGTCCCTCCAAAAAGCACTCACACGGCCAAGTCACTTCTGACTTGGCCGTGTCCCTCATGAACCAAACACGCACGGATTTTTAAAGCGGACGTTTCGTATAAAAGGCAAAAAGAAAAGCTAGGATGATTTTGAGCTAAGTTTGAGCCGTTAAAGAGATTAGGGTTTTGGATAACTTTGTTTTTCTTTGATTTTGATTACACTTTGGATTAAACTAGCCTAGATTAGATTGTTCTAGCCATTGATACATCCTTCTTGCAAGATTTGAACAAGAGATTCTTCAGAAGCTTCAAGGAGTTTGTAATTTGGTTTTGTTCTTGAACTTTATCTCTTTATTTTTATTGAAATTGTATTTATGAACATTATCATGTCTAAGTTGATTTCTTTGAATATTAATGAGATGAGTATGTTTGAAATCATTATGAACTAATTTGATCTAGTCTAGGGTTTGTATGGATTTACTATGATTGTATGAATTGGTTATTCTCTTAGCTAATAATTTCTTTAGCCTTGATTGAATGAAATATTTTAATATATAATTGATTGGTCACCAATTATGTGTTTTAGGTATTAGATGATGGATTGAGAGATGAAGTCTAATGCTGGATCAATTCAATTAGGGACTTAGGTGAATTAGAGATATAACCTATTAAAAAGATTGTTTCAATTATAACAAGATTAGTTGTAAGAGGTTTGAATGCGAGAGCTTATTTCCTTAACTCAATTAATTAAGTTGTTTGAGATTTAATCTTTGAAATTGAATTAGTTAAGAGGAATAACCATTCATACATATAAGTAGTAGAGAAGTACAAACCCTAGACCTTTTTATCAAGTGAATCAAATCAATCAGCTTAATTTACTTTTATTCGTTTTAAATTTTAATCAATCTTCTTCATTATTTAGCAATTTAAATTTCTTTAATTACTTGTTATTTATAATCTGATAATCAATTAGCCACTTTAGCTTCCTTGTGAGATGACCTTGGGGCGATCACCTTTGCTACAGCTACCTCGTATACTTGCGAGTGACGCTTTGTGGTAGAGTTAATTCGAGCGCAACAGCAAGTTGAAAACCCATTACACAAACTAAATTTATTTCAAATAATGGTGACGCACCGTTTAAATTAAAAAAAAAACTATTATATATGTTCTACTTTTGTCTTATCATGCATCTGTTCAAATTTGTCTTACTGGTTTAAAAGACTGACCTGTTTTGAAAAAGTAGCTTCATACTAACATGGAGGACAGACAAGGGTTTTGAGCTTCATTCAAATATATTTTGGAGCACTACCCTTCGCAGGTTAGCATTTGCCCATCATTTATTCATTTTCTTTCTATTTTTGTTATAAAATTTAAATTTTTATCTGATTTATTCAAGCTGTGTGAAGAAATGCTATGTTATGGGTATGCAAACCGTCTTTTTTCACTTACATGTGTGTTATGGATGTTGTTCTTAATTCATATTAATCATCCATAATTGAAAATTGTATTGATTTGATGAAGAAAATATTACTGATATTATGAAACTAAGAACCCCAACCCCAGGTAGTCACTCGAACAGTGCTTGATTATATGCAAATCAATCACTTGGGTAAACTCGTTACATTAAGGTGCTGTGGAAACAATAATTGGTTAATTAGAATAAAGAAGAACGATGGAGGCTGGTATTATTTTGATAAAGGGTGGAGCGAATTTCTTGACATCTGGGACGATGGTATACGTTCAATAGTGTTTATGAATGCAGGAACTGATGTTTTTGATGCCACAGTTACAAAAATGAATGGAGAAGAAGTGCATAATGATCTTTCAAATGTACCTCCTCCTTTTAATACAAAGTTGAATGTGAAATTGAAATTCCAAGAGTGGAAATACAAAGTGGTAAGTGTCATACTTCAACATTATTATTACTAATATTACGTTGTGTGGTTGTTAATCGCATTTTATTCACAATATGCATTTGCTTCTATATTGCAGAACATCCCTCTAGAGTACTTCAAGAATAATATGGATTTCACATGGGTTGACGACATTATTAGTGAATAATATAAAATCAGGACAAAAAAAGGAAATGAGTATGACGTTTCGGTGGTTAAAAGGATGAACAAGAATGGTGGATTCCAAGTAAGAATCGAGAAGGGATGGAATGTTATAATCACAACAATGGAACTTAAATTCAAGGATGAAATTGTTTTGGAAATATTGGATGTAGCCGCACGTATTCTGGGCATGGAAGTCCACAGGCGTAGGCCATAATAAGGAAGATGCATTTTGACTTAATTAATTATATGTACTCTTAGATTTTACATTTTGTGCTATATTACTTTAATTTTGATAACATTACTGTATATTTTAATGTAATTTTTTTTAGTGAAAATGGTTAGTGCAATGTAGTCTTAATTTTTATATTTTATTATTATTATTTAAATTTTGAGAGTAATTTTCTATATTTTAATGTTATTAAAATGTACTTCTTGGAAACAAGTTACATAGTGAATAATAATTTAAGTGTGTGTGTGTGTATATATATTAAATAGTATTTATATTTGTTATATTCAATATATATATATATAATATTTAAGGTTGCTACCTAAGTTATATATATATATAATTATTGAGTATATACACACTAACTATATTTATTTATACCTATACAATGTAATTTGTATGTATAATAACATGAGTTACACTTTATAATAACTTACATTGTTAGTCTAATCTAATGTGTAATTGGATAATTTAAGGGTATTTTGGTCAATATATATACATATATAAAATTGCCCTATCTCTCACTTCCCTGTCTCTTTCTCCAAACTTCATCTGAGTTGCACATAAAGAAGTGTTTAAAAAGAAAGGGAATAAACATGGCGGCAGTAGGGTTTAAAATACAGATGAAGTACGTAATGACTCACTACCCTATCTTGGTAAATTCGAACAAATATCTTCTCGATTTTTTCAGATTTATATTAAGAAAAAATTACTTCGAAAAGGGTTGGCATGAATTTGCAGATATGTTCAGTTTTAAGTTGTAGATAGAGACAGTTATCAAAAAAAAGTTTATAAATAGAGATTGCTTTATATGTAAGTGATTAAATTAAAATGAAATTCAGATTTTTTTTAATTTATATTAAGAAAAAATTAGATTTTCATCTGATTTTATGAATAATCATTTTGTGTATTTATCAGCTCATTCCACATAAATTGGTAAATGACCTTAGATTGGGTCAATTGGAAGGCATAATTACACTAAGGCCTGGGCGTGATAACAAATGGCCAATAAGGTTTAAGAAGAATGAAGAAGGATTGTATTACTTCGAAAAGGGTGGGCGTGAATTTGTAGATATGTTCAGGGATGAAGGAATTGGAGCTTTTGGATTCATGATTGCTGGCAATGACATATTTAATGTTGAATTTTATAACAACAATGGATCACGGTTCATAAGGATTTCATTATGGCTCCTACTCATATGAGTGAATTTACTTCTTCTTCTTCATCGTCTTCTGCGGAAATATTGGATAATCCTCCTCCTAGCGATAACAGGCTAATTGTAAAATTGAATGCTTGTGACTGTAAATCTAGAATGGTAAGTTCCACAACTGACAAACTATCAAATATCCATAATGCATTATATTAATTTCATTTATGAGGAGTAACAATATTGATTTGCATACATGTTTTTTGATAACAATACTCTTGCTAGTGGCTAATTACATTATGTTACGTAATTGATTTCTGATTTTTTTCAATTCCATGATTGGTAATATGGATTTCTTTCCTGTTTATGCTTTGATTGCAGAACATTCCATTAGAATACTTCAATAATAACCTGCTATTGACATTGACTGACGATACTGGACGTCGAGAATTCCATATAAAGGCAGAGAATGGACATGAGTTTAGTATCTTGCTGGTGAAGACGGAGAACAATAGAAGCTTGAAAGTGAGATTTGAGAAAGGATGGACAAATCTATGCAAAACGTTGCAACTCATGCAAGATGATGAGGTTGTTTTCAATATCCTAGATATAAGAAGAGTTGTTATGAGCATTGAAGTGCATAGGATAATTGAATGAGGATATCTAGGATATAATTATTTATGGATGTCTATTTTCTGAACAATATTTTTTTAAGAACGTTGCTAATATTAGTGTGGCATAATGAAGACTAGATGATACTTTCTATGTTTCCAGTTTTGTGTCAATTTATGTTTTCAGTTTTGTAATAATAACTGTCAAGGATGTTTACTGCCTAACACAATGAATGTAGCCTGTAGAAGAAAAGTTTATTTGTGAACTGTTGGATGCTATTGATGTCAACATAATTATAAGTCATAAGGTATTGGATTAGTATTGAAAAAATAGTGAGGTTAACATGGTTTACTACCATACATTTACTAGCTTAGTATTTAAATAAACTTGAAGATGGAAGATAATATGAAGAATAATAATTCAACGATTTAAACTTAAATAATTTAAAATTATACTATTCCTTATGTATACAATACAATGAACAACCACAATAATAGCTACATTTGATCAACCTGTAAAACCTCATTTTTCTTATATGAGTTACTATTTATAATACTCAACATCATAGATGCAGATTGTTTAACATAAAACAGAGCATATAAAATTTAGATGAATTTTTTATTAATTTCCAAAAAACATCATATATGCAGATTCCATTAAACTCTAACCCATCCTCCTTGGCTTCTAAATGTAAAATATGAGAAGAAGCTGTAAAAATATTACCTCAACTCTATAATTATAAAACAAAATAGAACTTGGATAAGAGTTTCCAATAAAACAAAGCATACAAAATTTAGATGCATTTTTCATTTATTTTCAAAAAAACATAGTATATGCAGATTCCATGAAACTCTAACCCATCCTCCTTGGCTTCTGAATGTAAAATGTGTGAAGAAGCTATAAAAATATTACATCAACTCTATAATTAAAAAAAAAAACAGAATTTGGCTAATAATTGAACATAAAACAGAGCATACCACATTTTTTATGCATTTTCATTAATTTCTCAAAAACAAAGATGTAAAAAAAAATTACAATCGATCCTTAAGTTAAGTTTATAATAAAATCAAAAAATCATATCTTCCACTACTAATATATCATAACATGAATATTTTTTAATGCCCACAAGAAATCAAAATCAATCCGCACAAAAAATAACCATACTAGGTAGCAAAATGTATGGAAAGATTGATGTAATCCTAGAAATGAGAAGAGAGAGTATTGAGAAAGGTGGCCACCATTTTTTTCTCACTCAAGGGAGGCAAGACTTAGGCAGCCAATAGTAAAATAGAAAGAAAAAATGTATGCTCTATTTTTCAGAATAGAAAGAAAATTCACCTTCCAATATTAATTTTTGGCTATTTTCAAACCAATACTAATTCCAACAATAAAAACTAACATCAGAGACCCAATATCAATTTCTATTTTCTCCTGATTACAAGAGGTTTGAATCTTTTCTCTCTTTTCCTCAGTATGATGTTCATCATGCCTTGATCCAAATTTTGTTTTAGCAGCAACAACACTTGATATTTGATCATTGATAGAAAATTGATTCTGAAAATTTTTCAAAGCATCCAACGCCTCTTCCATTGTATCATAAGATTTGTATAAGCTCCCTTTCACTCCAATAACCATGTCTGCATAAGCATGCCATGATTCATAAATTTCAATCTCCTTACCACAAAAAACAACATAATATTTCTTATTATTTCTTTTCTTTCGTAGATCCATCGTATATGCCAAGAAAGTGAAAAATGGCTCTGTTTGTTTCACCAATATTTGTAGATTTTTTTTGAAGAATAGATGGCTCTTTTTGTTTCATATTCCATCTTTTAATTAACATAATTATTTTTATTTTATTTAAAATGGTTATTGGTTAGGATTAATACTTGTAAAATGAATGAATTAATTATATTTTAAAAATGAATGGAATTTTTTTTGAAAAAGACTAACAATTTAAATTGATTGTTTTGTAGGAAATTGAAATAATAAATAAGATAGAGAATGAAAATTTGAATTTTAAATTTTAAATCTCAAACCCTAGAAAAGAATATGAAAGTAATTTTAAATACTAAAAAGTTAATTCTGGCTATTATGATCATGTTTTGTCTGTCCATTTAGCATTATCCTAAAAAAAATTAGTACCATTTAGAAAAAAAAAGTTGCTATCATGCTTATCATGTGTGTTCTCTCTTTTTTTTATTCCCTCAATTTCCAAAACTTCTTTTCTCAAGCCACTTGCCTGACCTCCCAACCTATTGTTTGATTATTGATTTCCCCATTATCTATTTTTGGAAAATTGGGTATCTGGTAAATGTATAGTCTTATCTACAGAATATGATAATTTTTTTTATTATTTTTAGGGCCTGTTTGGTTTAGCTGTTCATAGCAGCTGGTAGCTGATAGCGGTTGCTAATAGCTGATAGCTGGTGGCGGATAGCTGGTAGCTGATTCGGGTTAGTGTTTGGTAAAAATACAATAGCTGTTGCAGTTTGAATGTAAAATTACTAATAAGCATATCATTATCTAATAAATATTAATTTTTATTTTATTTTAATAGGGTTAATATAGTCTTAATATGAATCAGCTATCAGCTGATATGAAAAAGCTCCGAGTAGGAGCTTATTGAAACAACAGCTGTTTGGGGTTCCTAACAGTTATCAGCTGCTGTTTTAAAATTTTATCAAACATCAAATTTTACCAAACAGCTGCTGTTTGGGGTTCAAACCTCTATCAGCTGCATCAAACAGCTAAACCAAACACCCCTTAGAAAAAATTTGTTCAAACTGTAAATATCTTCATTTTATTTGTTCCATTAATTAATATGTAAACATCATTTTTAAAATAACATATACTCAATGGAAAACGCTAGTACTTATATTTACTTTACATATATTATTATTGATATTAGACAATAATTTTAATAGTTGTGTTTAGTCATAACTCGGTTTAAGTCGAACGAAACTGGAAAATGCTATTATCAACAATAAGGGGATTATATGAACAATAAACAGACGAAACAAACCCATTTCCTTTTAGCTTTCTAAGAAACAAAGCAAACCCATTTCAGTAAGTAATGGTATATGACTGAAATAGGACGGGTCCAAGCGCAAATGGACAAAACAATGTCTCACAATGTTTGCCAATTAGGGTCCATTTTATTTGTACTTTGCCTAATAATTCTAAGAAAGGCAGAATAATATTTGTCTTGAAGCAACTGCGATTTTATATGCTTAGCTACTATCAAACAATTGCATAACTTCTTTGCATTTCTGTACTTGTACGAAAAACTAAACTACAATCACCCCCTGATCCATGAATGACTATTAATTTAATATTCAGCAAATCAGTTCCCAGAGTGTCAATCAACCCCCTAAATGTTGAATTTTTTATAAGATTCTTGTTTGATACATACCATTAGTCTGGTACGAACCTTTCGTCCGATCCAATTAGAAGCCAGGCCTGAGCTGTCTGAATTGTGTAAGACTGGAGCAAAGGATCACCGAAGATAGGAAAAGTACGAATTCTCGAGAGAGAGATATTTCACATAGCCATTGTACAGCATTGATACTTTCGTAATTTAAGTTGTCATTTTCATAAATTGTCTCGTTATCTTTATCTGGGGTCGATATTTACAGATAAAATTTTTTTTTTCACCCTTCTTGCTTATTTGTCTGTAGATAAATCGAGCTAATTTAGGCATCGATGTATTCCAACTGAACCTCAATCCTTCTCTTTCCATTGTCTTGTACGTGAGCTGACTTTTGTTATCCCAATCCGAGCTTCTGAAGTCTACTGAGATTCATCCAGTCATAATTGTTTTTTAACTAATTGAGCTTAATTTCAAATCCAAAATCAACAATGTTAATCATAAATTTAAAATTAATTCAAATATTATTGAAACATTATTGATTATATAAATTTGTTAAATGTACAAATATTACCTTTAAAATCAAATTTACAGGTTATGTATCAGTTCTTAGTTGTGCAGCAGTACTAAATGTTTGTCGTATAACATGAAATATAAGTTGGGATTATAATAATACTCTTGCCTCTTTTAAGGAATTTTTATAATTTACCAAAAGGAAAATTACTCGCATTGTTCGAACTGAATATATTTTTAGGAGTAAATAAAAGCTTGAAATTTTAGATTGGTGTTAGGCTGAAATTAATCCGATTAAAAATATAATTGTGACATTTAAGGAAAATGAAGAATTAACCCCCTTCTAAATTGCGATGGGTTGAAGAGGAAAAAAAAACCAGGAAGAAAACGTACCCAGCATTAATACATTATTTTATAGCTTCTACTGGATAGGATCAAAACGATACTAAAGCATTTCTGACTACGGATAGGAGCCGAGCCTTGTGTGAGGTCTTTAATTTTTGTTTGAGAAAATTATATTATATATTATTTTTAATTTTTTAATTTTTTTACAGTTTTTATATATATTTTAATATATTAGATTAGATACACTAAATATGTATATATTATATGTATATTTTTAAAAATTGATATTTTAAAAATTATTTTTTTTGAAAATAAATTAAAAATAAAAAGTATATATTTTAGAAAAAATAACATGTATTTTTTAAAATATTTTTGGAGAAATCCTTTCTCAATAAAGAAAGAGACCAAGCAGTTTCTAGTCTTTACACTTACCCATAAAAAAACAACTTACTCCACACGTTTATACAGACTCATCCATTGGATATATCCAACGGCTCAGAGCAGAAACCCAAGACCACTTAGTACTTATTAGCAAGAGTAAGAGCGCAGAGTCGAAACTGAAACAATTTGAATGGATCCCATCTCCCAACGGCGTACCTTAAACAACAAACTCGAAACACTAAAACTCCAAACACACTGCCCACACAACCCACGCACATCGAGCCCACTAAAATACTCTCGTCAAAACCTGTTAATCCTCAATAACAACAAACTATATTAATTATTAAATTGTTAATCATATAAAACACGTACCCAGAAAAATGCAAAGCGTTCACAGGTGTTGATGTCATTGGATGGACCTTAGCAAATCATGCTAAGACTACACTTGACTGCCGATTATATCTTCGCTTAGCCCAACATTGAAACTAATAATGATGTGAGAATTCCAAAATTGGCCCCCGCTCCTATCAAGTTCGATACCCAACCGTCTGATTCTCCTTTGAAAGCAGTTGAAAACTGTGCTTCCGTGTCAATATGCATGATTATCATCACACTGTATCATTTTAAAAAGCAAAAAGGTACAAAAATTCCTTAAACTAATTGGGTAAAAATAATTTTGACCTTAAACTTTTTTTTACCTAATTATGCTTTTTTTTTCCATCAAAATCGGGTCAATTAAGACCCTGACGTAACAAAAAACTATTTATCTATTAGTTTTCATCTGTGGCACTGTAGATCCCACTTTTATTACAGTCATACTTTTTTTTAGTTTTTTAAAAATTAAATAATAATAATTTTAAAAAATTCAAAAAAAAAAATTCATCTCTTCCATCTTATTATGAGTCTTGGTGGAGGAGATTCGGTTTGGTTGAAATGTATGGTGGTATTGATTGAGTGAACCACCAAAGAAGAGATAATTTTATTATTTATTATTTATTATTTTTTGCTATTTTATTTTATTTCTTTATTTGAATTCTTATAAACCAGTAAGCATATAATACATGTAATAAAAAAAGGATTCACGATATCATGTAGGTGAAAGCTAACAGAAAAATAGTTTTTTTTTTTTATTTATAACGTTAGGGTCTTAGTTTATTTGATTTTGATAGAAAAAAAGATATAATTGGATAAAAAAAAGTTCATGGTCGAAATAGATTTTCCCCCAATTAGTTTAGGTTTTTTTTTTGTATCTTCTCCTTTTTAAAAATAATTACCTTTGGGGAAATATTATTAATTATTATTATCATTTAATTAGTTACCAGTTCATAAGGAAGAAGCTTAGACATAAAATCGGCCATAAGGCAATAAAGAATGGTAACAAGAGCAATGATTAAGAAATGCTGATAGAAATATCCTTAACTAGATTATGGACTTTCTTCAGCGAGGGTAGAAACAACATCATATCTAATATAACTCAAATAAACCAAAGCTGCTCTATTGAACACACATGTAGCTCCATAATAGAGGAACCCACATGGATTTTTCGGATTAGCGGGTCGAGTGAAATTGTTATAAACTCCTTTCCATAATCCCACATATATGATAAATGTAATGAATAGAATGTGTAAAGCTGTTGACATCATGTTCACCATCAAGCTCTCTCTTGTGCTAAATAAATAACTAAATGGACATAATAATTAATTATCTTTTCCATGATAATTATGAGGAAGGAATAGATATATATTTATAGAGAGAGAGAGAATTTAAAGTGGATATTACCAAAAACAAATGATGAGAGTAATGGCTAACATGACAAGTACAACAACCATATCGATTTCATTAAAGCCATTGGGAAGAGAATGGACCACTAGCCTCCATTTTGATGTAGACATACCAATTGTTGTACCTAAATAGGCAGTGAAACCTCTACCAACTATTGTGTTTGACATCGCGTAATGTAGACCCTTAATTTTAGCTTAAATTTGATTTTAATTAAAAGGGATCGGACCAAGTTTGGTTTAAAAATAAAAGTTAATTTGATTTAATCAGGCCCAATACAATTAAAGTTGATTCGATTGGGCCAAGTTAAACCCCATATTTTAGAAAATATAGTCAATTTGGTCCGATTTGGACATTATATTCGATATGAAGAATCCTTATATCGAATTTGGTGGCCCAAATTCGATATGAGGCACCTCATGTTGAATTTGGTGTCCCAAATTTGACATGAACCTTGAATTTATTCTTTAATTTGAGCCATATTCAATTTTAATTTTATTTAAACTCTAATTGCGATTGGATTAGGAAGAGAGCATTTGAATGGATGTGCATTATTAAGCCAGGATTAAACCTAATGTTGCCTATAAATATAGAATTAAGAAACAAAGGACGGGCATCAGCTACAATTATCAAAACAAGAACAAATTAAAACAAAGCAAAATCACAAAAACATACAAAATCAACACATCAACGAAGGGAGAAACAGTAGCTGAAAGTAGCAGTTGTCTTTAGATTGCATTCACTAAACTAACATTCAATTAATCTAGGTAGTAGCATAAATGAGCTTGGATTAATATATTAGAATTGGTGGAGCCTACAATGCAAGTATCATCTTTTTACTTTGTTTAAATTTCAACTAATCATCTTCATGTTATTTTATGAATTAGGTATATTGTGGAGTTTTGTTGACCTGATAAATTTTATTTAACAAACTGTAATCCTACTTTCAATTTCATTCGAGAACTAAATTAATATTGAATTCCTAATCTTACATTGTATCAAATATAGTTTACATGATTAGCTTTAATCTATCTTTCACAACCCCAATTCCATAAATCTAAAACCCTAATTCTTTAGGTTTAACCCTAGTTGGATTATCTTAGTCTAATTTGCATATTAAGCTTTAGAATTGGATTCTAAACCCTAACCTTGCATGTGTTAATATTAATTTATACCCTAATTCACATGTTTTAGCCTTAGTGTGCATATTAGACCCTATAATTGCATGTCTAACCTTAGTTTTGCAATTGAAACCCTAGATTTGATTACTTGATTTATTGTTATATGCTTTTATGGTGAATGATGCATTTTGATTATCTTATTACTCATTTTAATTAATTGAATTATGTTTATTTATTTGAATTTTAAAAGGAATTATAAAAGGTATGTTTCCACACACTATGAGTACCTTATTTATTTTGTTTGTGTAATTTAATTTATATTAAGGATTTTGAGACTATTATAAGGGACACATTTTTACCTAAGGTGAGTGTTCTATTTTATTTGTTTTACTTTCATTGTGGGCTTTGGGCATTGTAAATGCATATTTTCATCTTGTATCGGTACCCATTTTGTTTGATTGTTTAATTTTATAATATGATAGATGTTTATTTCTTTTAATTGCATGTATTATGAATAATATTATAATAAGTTAAGAATTTAATAATATTTAGACTTGAAAAGGAAGCTGGTTCCAATGAACCAAAAGCTATGGAGGTGCTGGGTCATTCTCACCTTCCCATGCGTACCCAACTTTCCAAATCTAGTAGGAGTTAGGGATTCCTTAGGAATCAAGTCATCCACCCCTTTCTATTTGTTCGGTCCATTCGGATGGCGATTCCCTTTCTCCAGGTTTAGGCCCGTGTTCTCTAAGGTCCAGAGCCTAACAGTGCCGAAGTCGCAAGAACCATTCTACCAAGAGTGGGAGCAAAAGTCTCCGCTCACAGTGGCAACTCCACTGGGGATAAGAGAAATTAATTTCGTTGGTCTTTATATTATTTTATTTTTTTAATATTATTATGGTATTATTCATTGCATCATTTAGATTGCATTGTATACGTGAGTTAAGATGCCCTTGGAACCCATATTATTTATATGTAAGTGATACTATGCTTTCATTCGAGGTATAAAGATCAAGCATTGCATAACCACTCTTAGCCTTGTACCTTTTGGTATATATTTGCTATAGGGACCTAAACCTTTTCAATTCAAAGACTAAACCCATGTAGTTGGCTTAGTAACTTTTCTTAGGTTTGCCCTAATTGTTTATTGTTTGACTATGATTAACATGTCTTAGCTGAGTTATGACCCATTTGGTTGTCTTTTCCTAATATGACCTAACTATGATATAAGCCTCAAAATTATTTTATGGTCCAAGAATTCTTTTAAGCCTAAAGCCCAAATCATTTTCAAAACTATTTAATAAGTTGGGTCGACAATTGTTTTCTTATGGCCCAAAGTATGAAGTCCAAAATTTTTGAAACGAAATTTTTACAATGAGCTCAGAAATATCTTTAAAATTATTTGGGCCTAAAAAATCTTTTTAATGGACCAAACCTTTTTTCTAAAACGGGCTTTCATTAGTTGAGTTAATTATGAAATATTAAAATCAATTGTGGACCTAATTTATACTAAGACTTCTTAGTTGTGGGCTTGTTTGTGGTATGGATCATTAGTTGTTTATTTCCAAATACAAAAAATCTATTTATGATAAACTCTTTTAATTTAGCTTTAATCCATGATAGAGCATAAAAGCTATTTTTCAGTTGGCCCTATGGATTAAGGCTTAATTAATAGGAATTATCATGGACTGACTTTTATTTAAAAATACAGCTATTGGTTATCTCCATTTGAATGTATCTATCAAAAATAAAATATTCTATGTTGATGTTTTGTTGACTGCAACACCTAAGAAAAGAGACTCGCCACTCGTGTCTGGGGAGAAATAAGGTTGGAAGGAACATCTTGACTTAAGTTTTTTGCTTGCATTGTTTGTTACACATGTATACATGCATTGCATCAAGTAAGTATTAATCTTTTCTGACTCATAGACATGGAGAATAACATTTTAAGAGCATATGACAACCCCACCTATAGTTTAGAATCTAGTGAGAATTTAGTTAAATTCACATTAAGAGCAATGGAACCTGAGCAAGTTCAGAAGATGGTGAACGATGCCATTAACTCTAAAATGGAAGAATTGAAGGGGCCTTGGCTAAGACCGTGAGGAGTCAATTACTCTCACTATTGAAGGATAATAATACTGAAGTATCTGCTAGTAATAAGAAGCAAAAATATAAGGGAGACGTTAAGGTAGTCAAAGTGGCCTCTGATTAAGACAAGGAAGCAATGGATGATGATGACTGGGTGCATACTTTCAAGACCCTCAAGAAAAGAAGAAGGCTGCAGAGAAAACTAAAACTGCTGATGTAGAAAAATTAATTGCTAATTTGGAGAAGAAGTCTGAGAAGAAGCTTAAAGCTGAGGAGGTGTCAGAGGTAGATAAGTTATTTGAGCAAGATGAAGAGGCTTCTTACAAGTTCAAAATGTCTTCTTTTGCTAAGTTTGATGGAACTGGGAATCCCCATTTGCATGCCAAGGAGTATATCACCACCATCCAGTCTGCCATAACTACTAAGGCTCAAACTCTAAGGTATTTGATGCTCTCATTAGATCCTATTGTGCAAAACTGGTTTAACACCTTAGATGAAAGTACTTAAAAGAACTAAAATTTATTGTACAAAGCCTTCATCTAGCAGTATGGGTATAATACTAAATTGAAAGTGACTCTGATGGAGGTAGAATCAATCAGGCAAAAGCCAAATGAGAAATTTATTGACTATGTGAAGAGATGGAGAAATAAGGTGGCACTTCTTAAGAAGAGGCCAAATGAGTCTGACCAGATTATGATGATAGTAAGGGGTGTCTTTTCTAATCTTCATGAATAGATGTCTTATTAAGGACTTCAAAGACCTTCTCCAAGCTAGATTGCAAATAGAAGAGTGGGAAAGGGAGAAGGACCATTTTGCTGGGAGAAGGAATGAGAAGGGGAGTTACCAGTCTGGCAATCAAGGTACACAGAAGGCAATAGATGTCAATACAACTAGTCAAGGAAACAAAAGATAATTTTCATATCTGGGAAGACCTCTATCCTAGGTTTTTAATAAGTTGCAAAAGAAAGGGCTGTTACAGCCATTGACCTCGCGACCTCTGCCAAATCCATTGCCACCAAATTTTGATGCCAAGGCCTTCTGCCAATTTCACCAGGTGCAAGGACATAAGATAGATAAATGTATTCGGTTGAAGTAATAGATCCAGAATCTAATTGATAGTGGAAAGTTGCCTGAACCTAATAAGCCTAGCACTAAGGATAATCCTTTGCCTAGGTTTAACATAGTACCTCCACCAACAACTTTCATGATATGAGGAGGATTGAATGAGAAGCTTGTCTTGTCATCATTTCAAGACATAGGAGGAGAAGATACAAAAGACGAGGTTTCACTTGATGAATTAGCTATGGAAGAGAAGGCATGGATCATTTGCATTGCGAACGAGTTTTGGGACTTGACTAATAGTGATGCTGAATCAGAATCCAAGGAAGAAGAATGGACCTTGTCTAAGCATAAAGATGATGAGGTGCTAAATACTCACTCTAGTAAGCCTTATGGGAGGCCTCCACCAAAAGAAGTAGAAGCTGACAAAGGAAAGGATGCTGAGGTAGGAGGCAAAGAATAGGAAGATGATGCTATCCTTAAGCAACTGAAAAGGACCTAAGCTAGTATTAGTATTTGAGATTTACTAGCTACATCTAAAACGCATTGAGAGTTAATGGCTAAAGCTATGACTAGCATGCAGATTTTTACTTCTGAGACACCAAAGGAGCTGGTTGATTTTATTGGAGTAAATAAGGATGAAGAAGTGGAGAAGGGTGAGGATACTCAAAAGGGAAATAAGATCAAAGTTGGGATGGTTTCTTTTTCAGATGCTGATTTATCAGAAGATGGAAGAGAGTACGTCCGCCCACTTTTCATTAAAGTGAAAGTCAAAGGAAAGAGAACACTCTGTGTCATATTTGATGATAGCTCTGTTATAAATGTTTGCCTACTAAAGGTTCTGTCAAAGCTTGCCATGTCTACTGTAACACCCCCACATCCAATACACGCACGCTACAAACACCACCATGTAATATACGTGCACTGAATATAGGAATGCTATGGATTTTATTAACATTCAAAAACATTTTAAATGATACTATAATCTTTCTCATTATACATTATAGAAAATAAGTCATTAATTTGTAATATAAAACAAACAAATAAATAAATATATTTACTTAATACGCAGCGGAATATGGAAAATATTTACAAATATACATATATTTAAATTATAAACAATACTTTACAAAATATAAAAGGGTTATACATGATTGGCAGCTTTCTCTGATCTTTAAATCCCAAAATCAACTCTTCAATGTCTACTCTCACTCGGTCTCGAAGAGCTCTCGGGTTCAACGCTATCACCTGCGCGATTAACACTATCGCGCTAAGCCAACGGCTTAGTAAGACAAATCATGCTAATGTTATGCTTTAGTGCAATGCAATGCCACACACCTTATTTATCAATCATGTTACCATTCATGAATCACATTAACAAAGACAAACATGGGCCCAAAACACACTAATATGCCATTCTATTCTCAGAGTTAATGCTTTGGTTTTGTTATCACATTTATCAATATCACATACCCAACTAGGCTTCAAGGATTAGGTTCAACCAAGTTTCAAGGGGAACAAAGCATGCTAAGTATCAACCCAACTTGGCTTCAAGAACCAACCCAACCTAGCTTCAAGGGTTGTAACATCTCAATTAGGCTTCAAGGACTAGACCCAACCAAGCTTCAAGGGGAGTAAAACATGTTAAACTTCAACCCAACTTGGCTTCAAGGATCAAATCCAACCTAACTTCAAGAGATTGTTACTATCATTAGGCATGCCACCAACAACAAACTCTGAAAATGGAATAACACATTAGCCACACAATTCATTTATTATTCAATTATCATTTCCATTCTCAATTCTCATCATCATTTAGGCAAACATGCCTTATTTCTTTCAATAGAATCATTCATAAATATCAACATTTCATTCCACATTGTACACAAATTATCAATATTCATATGCATCATCCATATCATCAAATGTAGGTTAAATCTCAACATCATATGAATGTATGCAAGTATGTACTTTGTACTTACCTCAATCACAATTCACACAACCCTAAATACTTTCCTTTTCCAAGATTCTTCACTTCTCAAATCAATGATTACTCACTTGCTTCAAAACCTAATCCAAAAGTAATAACATACACTTGCTTAGAGATACACAAGAGATAATCCAATTAAGAGTTAACTAGAGAAAACCCTAAACTTGACACGCTCACCCACACGGGCGTGTTCCTGATCGTGTCCTAACTCCACAACACAGAAGCATTTACACGCTCAACAACACAGGCGTGTTCCTGGGCGTGTAATACCTTCTGCCTCTCAAACATAACAACACGTCCAACATCATGAACGTGCTCCTGGCCGTGTAAATTCTCAAATCTCACAGTGGCTATGACACGCTTAATAACACGGGCGTGTTACTGGTCGTGTCAATCCCACTGCCTCCAACACAATTGACACGCCTAAAAACCCTGGACGTGCTCATGGGCGTGTCCGGCCACAAATCATGATTCCGGCCAAAATAACCAAACACTCAACAACACACTTCTATACATTAACATCCACTTCAAACAATCTTCACAAAACATACCCAAAAACCATCTTAAACTTGCAACAACACCAAAAACAAACCAAAACACACATCAACACAAAACACCAAATCATCTCAAAACCCTAAACACAACACAACATCATCTCCTCCAATCAACTTACTCTTAAAATCCAAGATCAAACTAATCAAACACCCTTAAACATATCAAAATCAAGTAACACACTTTTAGATCATCTATCAAATCCAAATATCATATTAAATAAACAAAAAGATCAAAAGAGAACTTACCAAAGTTATAAAACTTCTTGAATCATCAACTTGATCACTTAATCTTCCTTCAATTTGAACTTAACTCTTCAAGATCTTCTCTTTGTCTCTTACTTTCCTTTGTCTATGGAGGAGCCGGCCACAGAAAGAAGAAAGAAGAAATGAACCACAAGAAACAAAGTCAACTCTTCTTTTAATCTCCACCAAGTGTTTCAATTAAAGCAATTACCAAAACACCCTTTATCCATTTAATCAACCTCTTGTCTCTTATATGCCCAATTAAGTAATTTCACCTATCACAAATGAAAATATCTTCTTTCCTTGACCACTCTTTTGACCAACTTATATGTCATATATATATCATATAAGCAACATATACAATTTTCTCTAAACCCTCTTTCTTTTCCAAAACACAAATACATAAACATTCTCTTCCAATTTCTTTTCTCTTGCAAATTGACACCTACATTCAATCCAATTTTTAAAACAACAACAACAACATTTAAAACTTCTAGGGCATATATGGGGATATTACAATTCTCCCCCTCTAAAAAGAAATTTCATCCTCGAAATTACCTGATATCAAGTCTGAAACAACTGAGGGTACTGATCTTGAATAGCTTGCTCACTTTCCCAAGTTGCTTCTTCTTTTGCATGATTCTTCCACAAAATTTTCACAAGTGGCACTTTCTTATTCCTCAACTCTTTCACTTCATGTGCCAAGATAGCAACTGGTTCCTCTTCAAATGTCAAATCTTGACTCACTTCGATTGATTCAATTGACAACACATGAGATGAATCCGATCTATACCTCTTCAACATAGAAACATGGAATACATTATGAATACGATCCAACTCGGGTGGCAAAGCAAGCCGATAAGCAACTGGCCCAACTCTTTCCAAAACTTCATACTGTCCAATGAAACGAGGACTCAATTTACCTTTCCGACCAAACCTCAAAATCTTCTTCCAAGGAGACACTTTCAAAAATACCTTATCTCCAACATCAAACTCTATGTCTCTCCTTTTCAGATCTGCATAAGACTTCTGTCGGTCTGAAGCTGCTTTTAATTTATCTCGAATCATTTTCACTTTCTCTTCAGTTTCTTGAATCAAATCAGGCCCAATCAGCTTACCATCTCCAAGTTCACTCCAACATAGAGGTGTCCTACACCGTCTACCATATAATGCTTCGAATGGTGCCATACCAATGCTGGATTGATGACTGTTGTTGTAAGCAAACTCCACAAGTGGTAGAAATCTGTCCCAACTTCCAGAGAAGTCAATGACACAGCTTCTCAACATGTCCTTAATAATCTGTATCACCCTCTCAGACTGTCCATCCGTCTGTGGATGAAAAGCAGTGCTGAAATGTAATCGAGAACCCAAAGCACTGTGCAACCTCTTCCAAAATCTTGAAGTAAACCGGGGATCTCGATCAGACACTAGAGAAATTGGAACACCATGCAACTTCACAATCTCATGGATATACAGCTTAGCTAATCTCTCCAAAGAGTAATCCATCTGAACCGGAAGAAAATGGGCTGTCTTAGTCAATCTATCCACAATTACCCAAATAGCATCATGTTTCCTTTGTGTCATTGGCAAACCAGACACAAAATCCATTGTTACTCTTTCCCACTTCCATTCTGGCACTGACAAAGGTTGAAGCAACACCTTCTGACAGGTGAGACATTTAGATGCAAACTCAGCAATGTCTCTCTTCATATCGAACCACCAGTAATGCTGTCTCAAATCATGATACATCTTGGTATTGCCTGGATGCATAGCAAATACTGACTGATGTGCTTCTTCTAGAATAATCTTTTTCAAATTAGCATCATCAGGTACACACAATCGGTTCTTAAACCAGAGACTCCCATCACTTCTCACAATAAAATCTCTACTCTTTCCACTCTGGCAATCTGAAACAATCTTTTGAATCTTCTCATCAGTCAACTGAGCCCTTTTAATCTGATCCAACAAAACTGGTCTCAACTGATCATCACAAGATACAAACCTAACATGCAACGCTCTCAATTCAACAAGCAACGAGAGCGAATAAACAGTTAAACCAGCTAAAGACTTTCGACTCAAGGCATCAGCAACAACATTTGCTTTACCTGGATGATAATCAATCAAACAGTCGTAGTCTTTGATCAACTCCAACCATCTCCTCTGCCGAAGATTTAGCTCTTTCTGAACCCCCAAATATTTCAAACTTTTATGATCAGTATAGATAAAACATTTCTCCCCAAACAAATAATGTCGCCAAATCTTCAATGCAAACACATTGGCCGCTAACTCCAAATCATGGGTCGGATAATTGAGCTCATGCGGTTTCAACTGTCGAGAAGCATAAGCTATAACTTTACCTTCTTGCATCAAAACACAACCCAAACCACTATGTGAAGCATCACTGTAAATCACATATGGTTTGCCTTCTATAGGTAAAGTAAGAACAGGCGCTTGAGTCAACATTTCTCTCAACTGTTCAAAGCTAGCCTGACACTGATCCGTCCACACAAATCTAACTCCCTTCCGAAGCAATCTGGTGAGTGGAGCAGCTATCAAAGAAAATCCTTTTACAAACCGTCGATAATAGCCTGCCAAACCTAGAAAACTTCTAACTTCAGTCACAGACTTTGGTGGACTCCAATTCACAATAGTTTCAACTTTACTCGAATCAACTCTAATACCCTCTGCTGAAACTATATGACCGAGAAAAGTTACTTGGTCAAGCC
This sequence comes from Garcia nutans, assembly GCA_947685225.1. Lineage (NCBI taxonomy): Eukaryota > Viridiplantae > Streptophyta > Magnoliopsida > Malpighiales > Euphorbiaceae > Garcia > Garcia nutans. The sequence goes on along the minus strand of CANTUV010000006.1, from coordinate 15,182,901 downwards.
AAAACTCACACTTCGACAACTTAGCAAACAATTGCTTCTCTCTCAAGATTTGCAACACAATCCGCAGATGTTTATCATGTTCCTCTTCATTACGTGAATACATCAAAATATCATCTATAAAGACCACTACAAACTGATCCAAATAGGGCCTAAACACCCTATTCATCAAATCCATAAAAGCTGCAGGTGCATTCGTCAAACCAAATGGCATTACTAAAAACTCATAATGCCCATACCTGGTCCGAAAGGCTGTTTTAGGAACATCTTCAGCTCTGACTCTCAGCTGATGATACCCAGATCTCAGATCAATTTTAGAAAACACTGCTGCACCCTTCAACTGATCAAAGAGATCATCAATTCTAGGCAAAGGATATTTATTCTTAATAGTCACCTTGTTCAATTGCCTATAATCGATACACAATCTCATAGTACCATCTTTCTTCTTCACAAATAAAACAGGAGCTCCCCACGGAGAAACACTGGGGCGAATAAATCCTTTATCGAACAACTCCTGTAATTGCACTTTCAACTCCCTCAATTCTGCTGGTGCCATTCTATAAGGAGTAATAGAGATAGGAGTGGTACCAGGCAATAATTCAATACCAAACTCCACCTCTCTCTCAGGAGGCAACCCTGGCAACTCCTCTGGAAACACATCTGGGAACTATGCAACTGTGGGTATATCATCAATTTAAGAACCCCTTACTCTAGTATCTACCACATGAGCAAGATAAGCGTCACACCCCTTTCTAATCAACCTCCTGGCTACAACCGTTGAAACAAACAAAGATGCTAGCTGTACCTGCTCACTAGATACTATCACCTCTCTACCATCACCAGTTCTCAAAGTAACAAATTTCTTTTTACAGTCTACCATAGCTCCATGTCTAGATAGCCAGTCCATGCCTAGGATCACATCATATTCCTTAAAAGGCATTTCAATTAAATCCCCAAGGAACTCCTCACCTTGCACCATTACAGCACTATTCCGGTGCACCCTGCTAACAATCACACTATGCCCTAGAGGATTTGTCACCAATACATCAAATCCTAGGGATTCAACATGCACATCAGACACAGGCAAAACAAATGCACTAATATATGAATGTGTGGATCCGGGATCAATCAAAGCAAGTACTGAAGTACCAAATAAAGAAAAAGTACCAGCTATGACTGCCGAAGCATCTGGCTGCCTCTGCATAACATATATCCTCTGGGAAGATCCAATCTCCTCTTGTCTACTCTCCCTGGATGTAGAACCTCCTCTAGAACTGAACCCAGATCTACCTCCTCTGCTGACACCTCTGCCTCCTCGACCTCCCCTCACACTAGGTCGAGATGGTGCAGAATCAACTGACATCTGCTTCTGCCTCTCAGGACAATCTCTTACAAAGTGATCAGGTGATCCACATCTGAAACACACCCCTGCAACACCAGTCTTCCAACAAGGACCACCATGTAGCCTACCACAATGAATGCAAATGGGTAAGGTGGATCTCTGAGTCACTGGGGTCGGAGCACTCGCCACTGAAGCTGTAGGTCTAAATCTTTGTCTCTGAAACTGTACTGACCTACCAGCTGGTCTCAGACTCCTACTAACCCGAGAAACAAAACTTCCTTTACCTCTCTTAGCAGATGAAGACCCTGCCTCAAACTGTGGTCTTCTCACTCTGATCTCTTCTTCTGAAGCAGCTGCAATAACTTGAGCTCTCTCCACACTCCGAGCTGCTGCCACAAGCTGGGAAAAATCATGATATCTCGATCCAGCCACAAGACACATGATAGAGGGCCTCAATCCCTCCTCAAATCTCCTGCATCTATCTATCTCATCAGATATAATGCCCCCAGTATACTGGCTCAACCGGATAAACTCAACTTCATATTCTGTTACGGTTCGGCTGTCTTGCTTTAAACTCAAAAACTCCATCTTCTTCATGTCCTTATACTCCCTTGGAGTATACTTCAATTCAAACTCTCTTAGAAAATCAGCATAGGACAAGGTTGGTGGATCATCCATAGCATGTGGCACTGTCTTCCACCAGTCGTATGCATCCTTCTGTAGCAATGATCTTGCATAATCAAATTTTTCCTCTGGGGTGGCTTGCAACTGAATGAAGATTCTCTGTACTTTATCAAGCCACTGCTCTGCTACAGCTAGATCAACAGTACCTAAGAAATCTTCCGCTCCATACTTCCTTAGCTTATCATACTGTCTCACTGATACCAAAGGCTGAGGGGGTGGTGGCGGTGGTTGCACTGGTGCTTGCCTCAAAGCCTCTACCACATGCCTAAGCCAAGCTGGCGGAACCTCCTCACCAGCTGGTCTCCCCGACACCGAAGCAGGTGCCTCCCCAGCACTATCAACTCTAGTTCTATCCTCCGGAGCTATACTCTCAGCACTACCCTCGACTGACTGGCGTAGGTCACAATCTATATCTATAAACATAGCAGATTACATCATATTAAAGATCAGAGACTGCCAATCCCAAACATGTATGTTATTCAAAATTTTTTTTTAAGTAAAAATATTCTTTTTCTTACATTTTACCTAGGTTGAGAATCTCAAACCTAGGCTCTGATACCAAAACAATTGTAACACCCCCACATCCAATACACGCACGCTACAAACACCACCATGTAATATACGTGCACTGAATATAGGAATGCTATGGATTTTATTAACATTCAAAAACATTTTAAATGATACTATAATCTTTCTCATTATACATTATAGAAAATAAGTCATTAATTTGTAATATAAAACAAATAAATAAATAAATATATTTACTTAATACGCAGCGGAATATAGAAAATATTTACAAATATACATATATTTACATTATAAACAATACTTTACAAAATATAAAAGGGTTATACATGATTGGCAGCTTTCTCTGATCTTTAAATCCCAAAATCAACTCTTCAATGTCTACTCTCACTCGGTCTCGAAGAGCTCTCGGGTTCAACGCTATCACCTGCGCGATTAACACTATCGCGCTAAGCCAACGGCTTAGTAAGACAAATCATGCTAATGTTATGCTTTAGTGCAATGCAATGCCACACACCTTATTTATCAATCATGTTACCATTCATGAATCACATTAACAAAGACAAACATGGGCCCAAAACACACTAATATGCCATTCTATTCTCAGAGTTAATGCTTTGGTTTTGTTATCACATTTATCAATATCATATACCCAACTAGGCTTCAAGGATTAGGTTCAACCAAGCTTCAAGGGGAACAAAGCATGCTAAGTATCAACCCAACTTGGCTTCAAGAACCAACCCAACCTAGCTTCAAGGGTTGTAACATCTCAATTAGGCTTCAAGGACTAGACCCAACCAAGTTTCAAGGGGAGTAAAACATGTTAAACTTCAACCCAACTTGGCTTCAAGGATCAAATCCAACCTAACTTCAAGAGATTGTTACTATCATTAGGCATGCCACCAACAACAAACTCTGAAAATGGAATAACACATTAGCCACACAATTCATTTATTATTCAATTATCATTTCCATTCTCAATTCTCATCATCATTTAGGCAAACATGCCTTATTTCTTTCAATAGAATCATTCATAAATATCAACATTTCATTCCACATTGTACACAAATTATCAATATTCATATGCATCATCCATATCATCAAATGTAGGTTAAATCTCAACATCATATGAATGTATGCAAGTATGTACTTTGTACTTACCTCAATCACAATTCACACAACCCTAAATACTTTCCTTTTCCAAGATTCTTCACTTCTCAAATCAATGATTACTCACTTGCTTCAAAACCTAATCCAAAAGTAATAACATACACTTGCTTAGAGATACACAAGAGATAATCCAATTAAGAGTTAACTAGAGCAAACCCTAAACTTGACACGCTCACCCACACGGGCGTGTTCCTGATCGTGTCCTAACTCCACAACACAGAAGCATTTACACGCTCAACAACACGGGCGTGTTCCTGGGCGTGTAATACCTTCTGCCTCTCAAACATAACAACACGTCCAACATCATGAACGTGCTCCTGGCCGTGTAAATTCTCAAATCTCACAGTGGCTATGACACTCAATAACACGGGCGTGTTACTGGTCGTGTCAATCCCACTGCCTCCAACACAATTGACATGCCTAAAAACCCTGGACGTGCTCATGGGCGTGTCCGGCCACAAATCAAGATTCCGGCCAAAATAGCCAAACACTCAACAACACACTTCTATACATTAACATCCTCTTCAAACAATCTTCACAAAACATACCCAAAAACCATCTTAAACTTGCAACAACACCAAAAACAAACCAAAACACACATCAACACAAAACACCAAATCATCTCAAAACCCTAAACACAACACAACATCATCTCCTCCAATCAACTTACTCTTAAAATCCAAGATCAAACTAATCAAACGCCCTTAAACATATCAAAATCAAGTAACACACTTTTAGATCATCTATCAAATCCAAATATCATATCAAATAAACAAAAAGATCAAAAGAGAACTTACCAAAGTTATAAAACTTCTTGAATCATCAACTTGATCACTTAATCTTCCTTCAATTTGAACTTAACTCTTCAAGATCTTCTCTTTGTCTCTTACTTTCCTTTGTCTATGGAGGAGCCGGCCACAGAAAGAAGAAAGAAGAAATGAACCACAAGAAACAAAGTCAACTCTTCTTTTAATCTCCACCAAGTGTTTCAATTAAAGCAATTACCAAAACACCCTTTATCCATTTAATCAACCTCTTGTCTCTTATATGCCCAATTAAGTAATTTCACCTATCACAAATGAAAATATCTTCTTTCCTTGACCACTCTTTTGAGCAACTTATATGTTATATATATATATCATATAAGCAACATATACAATTTTCTCTAAATCCTCTTTCTTTTCCAAAACACAAATACATAAACATTCTCTTCCAATTTCTTTTCTCTTGCAAATTGACACCTACATTCAATCCAATTTTTAAAACAACAACAACAACAACATTTAAAACTTCTAGGGCATATATGGGGATATTACATCTACTCATTATCTGAGTTTATATGATGTAATGATCCGAGCTTATGACAATGCTAAGAGACAAGCTGAAGGAACCTTCAAGACCTTAGTGAAGGTGGGTTCTATTGAATCTATGGTAGAGTTTATGGTTTTGGATACACTAGTTACCTTTGTATTGTTATTGGGTCACCCATGATTTCACCCTGTTGGTGGAATCCCTCCATACTCCATCAAAAGATTAACTTTTCAAGTGATGATGGGATGATAATAATAGGGGTAAAAAGCAGTGAAGCTATTAATGCTCTTATGATGGAAAGGCCCCTCAATGGTTTCCAAATAGTTGGTTTTTCTGAAGACATGATAATAGGTTCTAAGGATCTAACCATGATGAAGCAAATGAACTATTTACTAGGAACTTGTAGACCCTTAATTTTTGACCAAGTCCGGTCTAATATATTTTAATTAGTCCAAAATAATTTTTGTATTGTCTAATATATTTTAATTAGTCCAAAACAAATTTTGTGTTATCTTAATCAAATAATATTTGCTTTAGTATTTAATTTTTATTAATAATAAATAAATAAAAATAATAATAAACAAATAAATAAAAATAAAAATCGGCGACAAAAAATTTCGTCGCCGAAAGGGGGGATCGAAATTTGGAGGAAAATTTTAGAGGACTTTTGGAAAAAAAAACTTTGGAACGATCGAACTTTTTTTAGAGGAGAATAAGCAAGCAATCAATCCATCAAAGGCAGCCATCTTGCCTTTGTCTTTGTTCATCCAGAAAATAACTTTTTGGTGGAACCAACAAACGAAGATTTGAATATCAAATCTTTTTTCTTTACAGTAGCTTGAATCATTAAACTCTTTCTTTTGATTCTAAAAACCTTAGAACCCTAATTTACTTTTTCTAAACCTTAGAACCTTAAATCGTCTCCTCTATTTTCAAAAACCCTAAATTACTTTTTCTATTTCTTCAAAATATCAAAACCCTAATCTACTTTCCAACTTTCCAAAACCTTAATTCGTTCTCAAACCCTAAAAATCATCCTTCTGTTTCCCTAAAACCTCAAAAAACCTAATCTATTCCTTTTGTCCCCAAAAACCCTTAATTGTATCTTCCGTTTCTATAAACCTTAAATCGTTTTTGTTTATTTCCAAGAAACACCATAAAACTCTAAACTGGTTTTTTTCTAATTCTTTTCCAAAATTCCAAATGTTTTGTTAAATATCCAAACTCAAACTCACTTTGCAGCTTCTAAAAATCACATAAAGCTTTATAAAACTATAAATTGTTTTCTCAAACTCTAAAATCAAATACATCCTCCGAAACACTAAAAGCCCTAATTCAACTTTCAAAACCAAGACAACAACCCCAAATTAGTTAACCTTAAACTCTAGTTTTCCTAAACCCTAACCCTTTAATCTTTAAACCTTAAAATTTTATAAACTTAAATATTAAAATTCAAATACAATAAGCCTAAAAATAATAATTTAGTAGCTAATAACCATAAACTTAATGTTTAAAGTATCCAAACCCTAATTTCATAATTTCACTCCTCAAACACTAATTTGGTTAATCAAAGAACTTTATCAACCTCTTAAATTATAAAACTTTAATCCATTTCAATTCCTTCAAAACTTACAGTAGCTTAAACCCATAAATTCCAAAACCCTAAACATATTAAATAAAGAATCTTAAATAGAAACAGTAGACCTAATTTGAATCCTCACTTGCTTTATTTAATTTTATATTTGATTATGTAGTCTATTATATGCTTTAATTTATTTTCAATGCTTTGTTGGTTTATTTAAATTCAATGATTGACTTATTTAATTTATCATGGATGAATGTTTATTTTATATTTTGATTAATATCTTTGATGAATGATTTATTTATTATGAATGGTTATTTACTTTTATCGATTTATTTAGATTTCCAAATGTTGTAAGAGGTATGTTTCCACTTTGTGGGTACCTCATTAGTTAAATATCATGTAATTTAAATTGCTTTTATATTTTAGGCCAATGTAAAGGACATGTTTCTACCTTTCGGTGGATGTCCTATTTAGGCATGGGATGTAAGGACATGTTTCCACCCTCGGATGGGTGTCCATTTATTTGTTTTGCTTGGACATTATTTTGATTTTCAATATATTGATGCTTATTTGTGTGTAATATGGATAATATTGTTATATTTAAGAATTTTATAATATTAAGACCTGTAAAAGAGGCCGAATGAAACCAGGCGTTGTGGGGGTGCTGGGCCATTTCTCACCTTCCCCACACGTACCCAGCTTTTCGAACCCATTAGGGGGTTGGGGATTCCTTAGGAATCGAGTCGTCCACCCCTTTCTTTTTTCTGGCTCGTCCGGGTGGCGACTCCATTTTTTGATCGGACTTAGGTTTGTGTTCTGTAAGGCCCCGAGCCTAAATAGTGCCGAAGTCACAAGAACCATTCCACCGGGAGTGGGGGCGAAAATCCCCGCTCACAGTGGGGACTCCACTGGGGATAAGAGAAGTTGATTCCGTTAGTCTTTATATTATACTATTCTTTCTTATAATGATATTTCCATTGCATCATATTAGATTGCATTGTGTGCGTGAGTTAGGACACCCTTGTTACTCATGTTGTGTTATGTAAGGGATACCATACTTTCACTCAAGGTATGGAGATCGAGCATGGCATAACCACTCATAACCTCGTACCATTTGGTATATACTTGCTATGGGAACCTAAGCCTTTTTACCTAAAGACTAAAGCTCATATATGGGAACCTAAGCCTTTTTACCCCAAATGCATGTTGTTTGACTATGGTTAATTTATCTTGGCTTAAATCATGGCTTATTTGGTTTGTTCTTTTTCTAATATGACCTAAGTATATTGTAAGCTCAAATAAATTTTTCTTCAAAGTCCAAAAGACCAAAGCTATTTTCAAATTTTTTTTTAAGATGGTCTTTGGGCATAAGACTTTTCTAAAAACAAATCAAAAATTATTTTGCTCATAACCCAAATGTAAAGCCCAAAATACATTTTTTCTAAAATCTTTTTACAATGGGCTTAGAAACAAAATTATTTTCATCCAACCTTTTCTTATAAAGAGCTTGCAAATTATTTAGGTCAATTACGAAATACCAAAAATCAATTGTGACCCTAGTTTATACTAAGAATAATTAATCATGGGCTTGTTTTTGGCATGAATCATTAGTTACTTTTTTTAAGTGAAAAATCTATTTATAATAGACCTCTTAATTTTGTTTTAATCCAATATAGCATGAAAGCTACTTTAGTTGGTTAAATGGATTAAAACTTAATTAATGGGAATTATCATAAATTGATTTCCATTTTTGAAAATATAACTATTGGTTGAAATGTTTGAGGAAAATATTCGAAAACAAGATGCCTCATGTTGGTATTTTGTTAACCATATACCTAAGAAAAGAGACTCACCATTCGTGTGTGGATGTTATAAGGTTGGAAGGAACATTCTAGTTGTCCTTGTTTGATTGTTTTTGCATACATGCATACATGCATTCATTCACATCTCATATCATTGATCCTCTCTGGCTCACAGCCCTGGATTACGACAGTTCAAAAGCTTACGACAATCCGACCTACGCCAGAGACGAAGTATCTAGCAACTACTCAATCACTTGCTCACCAAAAATAATGGATCCTGAACAAATTCAAAGAATGGTGGATGACACCCTCAATGCCAAGATGGAAGAAATAAAAGAGGCCATAGTTGAGACCGTGAAGAACCAATTGGCTGCAATTTTAGGAAATAATGCCGAAGCATCTACTAGTTCCAAGAAGCCAATGGATAAAGAGAAGGCTAAAGTTGGTGAAGTAGCTTTTGATGATGATAAGGTGATCATTGATGATGATGATTGGGCTCAATACTACCAAGATCTTCAAGACAAAAAGGAGCCAAAGATTGTTGAGAAGGCAACTATTGAAAAGACCAAGACATTCGATGTTGAAAAGATGATTACTGATTTAGAAAAGAAATTTGAGAAGAAACTAACAATCGAAGAGATGTCCGAGATTGACAAATTATTTGAGCTAGATGAAGAAATTCCGTACAAGTTCAAGATGCCATCTTTTCCGAAGTTTGATGGAACCAAAAATCCTCATCTCCATATGAAGCATTATATCACTGCTATGCAGTCTGCCCGAGCTTCTAAGGCTCAAACTCTAAGGTACTTCATGCTCTCATTGGACCCTGTTGTCCAAAATTGGTTCAATACCTTAGAAGAAGAAATACAAAAGAGTTGGGATCTGCTATACAAAGCCTTCCTCCAACAATATGGGTATAATGTAGAGATGGAAGTTACCTTAATGGAAGTGGAGTCCATAAGACAAAGGCCAAATGAGAATTTTGTGGACTATTTGAAAAGATGGAGAAACAAGGCTGCTTTGCTCAAGAAACGGCTTGATAAATCTGATCAAATAAGGATTATTGTGAGAGGCGTCCTGCCTAGTCTTCATGAAAGGATGTCTCATACACTCATCCATGACTTCAAAGATCTTCTCCAAGCTGGTCTACAAATTGAAGAGTGGGAAAGGGAGAAAAATCGCTTTTCAATAAGAAGGAATGAGAAAGGGAATTATCAGCCTAGCAATCAAAGCACGCAAAAAGAAGTTGATGCTAATGTGGCTGGTCAAGGAAATAAAAGACAATTCTCAGAATTGGGGAAACCTCTATCTTGGGTCTTTAGCAAGCTGCAAAGGAAAGGGTTGTTGCAATCATTAGCTCCTCGACCACTACATAATCTACTGCCACCAAACTTCAATGCCGAGGCCTTCTGTCAATTTCATTAAATGCGAGGGTATGAAACAGATAAATGTGCTCATCTAAGGCATGAGATCTAAGATTTGATTGATAGTGGTAAGCTACCCGAGCCGGATAAGCCCAACACCAAAGACAATCCATTACCAAGGTTCAATAGAGTGCCACCACCAGCAACCTTCATGGTAGGAAAAGGATTAGAAGAAGATTTTGTTTTATCTTCCTTTCAAGATGGGGATATTGAAGAGGTGAAAGGAAAAGAAGCTTAAACTCAACGAACTTTCCTTAGCTTGAATGTTACTTTTCAATCTTACTTTCTTTAATATTTTGGAACTATTGTGCTTTTCAAACTTAAAGATGCTTTAAATAAATTATTTTCATCAAAATTTTTGTTAGTCTTTGTTCATTTTGATGCTCAACCAATGAGGAATCTACCTTAATGATTCATGAATTAATATATTTATGCATCATGACTTGAATGACTTTACTAGGTAAGGGAATTGCTCTATAGCATTGAGTTGTGTATGCTTACTTAGAGAGAGCTCCTGCATAATTACCTTTGTCTAGGTCCTAGTCAGTCTTAGAACATGCTTTGACAAACTTTAGAGGCGAAATTGAACTCTACTTATTTAAGGGAGATATGATCTAGGCATTGTTTGGTTAGCCAACAACTTGTACCACCCTATTAAATATCAATCCCTAGTTGTCCCTTTGAGCCTTCATAAAATTTTAGCTTTCTTTTAATTGGCATATAACCCCAACAACCTATCCTGAGCTGTTGTGATACTTTTTACAAGTCTTATGATCACTAAGGTGAAGAGGCACGAAGATCAAAGAAAGAAATAATTAGTCAAGATCATGAAGATAGTTGAAGTTCTCAAGACCATAAGGGTAGTTGATGTTTTCAAGACCATAAGGGTAGTTGATGTTTTCAAGACCATAAGGATAGTTAATGTTCTCAAAACCATAAGGGTAGTTGAAGTTCCCTTAATATCTCCAATATATCAAGACAACATCAACATCAGAGTAACAAATGATTTACCCCTGTTAAAGAAGATTTATGTTACTCCACTCATCCATTATTAGAAGCCCAAATTAGTGCAAACAAGACAACTCTTTTAGAGCTAGAACCAAATAAAAAAAAATAAAAAAAATAAAAATAAAACAAAAGAAAAAAAAAAAAAAGAAAAAGAAGAAAAGAAAAAAAAAGAAAAGAAAAAAGAAGAAGAAAAGAAAAAAAGAGAAAAGAAGAAAAAGAGAAAGAAAAGAAAAAAGATAAAACCTAAAAAGCCAGTTCATAAAGCCAACTGAGTTCTCTTTTACCTAAAGCAACAAAAGGCTTCCATTTGGTTTATAAGGATATTTTGACTTGAATTGGTCCAACTCAACCAAAGATTCAATCAAAATTGGAGAAAAAGGAGGAAAACCATCCAATTCTTGAGAAAATTTTGTACTTGACAGTCCTACAAGGAAGAAGAATAAAATGATAAGATGCTCAAAGAAAGGGAAGAGTAAGGAAAAGAAAAAGAAAGAAAAGGGAAAAGAAGAAAAGAAACGAATTTGGGAGCTAAAATTTTTGCAAGGGCAAAAACTGTCCTAATCAAGATATAGATTAATGCCAAGAAGATAGAAGGAATTTGTAGTCTAGCAAGATTGTCTCCAAGCTGCCTAAAATTCAAATAAGAAATTTATAGTGTGAAGGTTTGTCCATTATGTCACATCAGCTCCAACTTACAAATGGCCTTCATTTAAACCCGGGTCCTTTATAGACCCCATTTCAAGCCTATTAAAGACCTGTTGATCTCCCTTGGTAGGTAGAGTCTATTAGTGGAGATAGTTTGAATAAGCATGCATATGAAATAGACAATATTTAAACTCAAATGAGACCTTTGGCCGAGTAATGTGTATGTGCCTATCTGAAGTGCAATAATTCTTGCTTAAATAGAAATAATTCTCGAGTTTAATACGGTAACTAGGGTTGTCATGTTATAGATATGCTAATTTGAAAAATCAAGTCCTGCGGTACATTGACATTGATTTGGCAAAGCCAACATTTGATTTCAAAATTAAAAAAAAAACAAACAAAAAAAAATTCAAAAAAAATAATAAAAAAATATTTTTGTCATACAAAGCCTTCAAGCTAAGGGGAGTATGTTGAACTGTCGAATCTCCAAAGGACACATTGGGCAAAGGAAATGATTATTGGCAAAGTTATGAAGAAACTGCCAACTGACATGCTGAAATATAGTTTGAAATGGATGAATCCCTGACTCTGTTGCTTGGGGCCTCTATTATTCATGTTTTCAATATCTCAAAGATAAAAGTCATAAATGGGAAGCATTCTTTTATTCCAATGCAAGATCTGAACGAGTATATGAAAGGAACCAATGAGAACACTTCTGCTGAACACCTTGGTCTATGAATCGATGGAACGACGGTAAGTATCATTCATGCATATCATGCATACATGAGCATATCACATTGCATTTTCTTGTATTGTATTGTCTATTCTTTATCAAAGTGAACAGCAAATACCCTGCGAAGTAAAGAATCAAAAGAAGATATCAAATCAGGGGGGCATGGAAAGCCCATTGCTTGAGAAAGTTCTAGTAATTTTGCAAAGAGAAGAAATGCGTGCTTGTACAAAGAACTAGACAACAAAAACATTAATCAGAGCCCGCATAGAAAAATCATGGGTTTGAGCCTACACAGGGGGCAAAGTTTCTCCTTTTCAATTTTTTTAGTTTATATACCAAACATTTTTTCACAGACTTGTAAATATTTTGCCACGCGAGGGGGCAAGGAGAGGATATAAGGTCCAATTAAAAATAGCTGAATTTTTGCAAAAAGGAAGAACAAGAAAGAATGAGAAAGAAGAAAATTAGAATTCTCAAAAAGAATGAAGATGCAAAAGACAAAAGATCAATCCAGCTAAAAGAGCTGAAGCCAGGGTAAAGACCAAATTTTCAATGGATAAAGATCCATGTTTCAAGGGTGAAGACCCGATCTCAAAGGATGAAGATCCATTTACAAGGGTGAAGACCCGATCCAGCTTAAAGGATGAAGATCCATTTTCAAGGGTGAAGACCCAATCTCAAAGGGTGAAGATCCATTGCAAGGATGAAGACCCGATCTCAAAGGATGAAGATCCATTTTAAGGGTAAAGAACCACGATGCATAGAACGGCCGGAGCAGTCAGACTTCTCAATTGATAAAAGGTCAGTCAAACCCAATCTCGTGTCCAAGTACCCAAATCAAATCAATCTCAGGTCCAAGTACCCAATCTCGAGTCTGAGTATCCAATCTTGGGTCCAAGTACCCAAACCAAATTCAATCCCAGGTCCAAGTACCCAAATCAAATTCATTCTCGAGTCAAAGTATCCCAATCCATTTAGGATCGAGTATCCCAATCCAAATACCGTTTAGGATTGAGTATCCCAACCCAATTTAGGATCGAGTATCCGAATCCAGTTTAGGATCGAGTATCCAAATCCAGTTAAGGATCGAGTATCCAAGTCCAGTTAGGATCGAGTATCCCAATCCACTTTAGGATCGAGTATCCCAACCCAATTTAGGATCGAGTATCCCAATCCAATTTAGGATTGAGTATTCAAATCCAATTAGGATCGAGTATCCAAATCCAATTTAGGATCGAGTATCCAAACCCAATTTAGGATCGAGCATCCAAATCCAGTTAGGATCGAGTATCCAATCCAAATTAGGATCGAGTATCCAAATCTAGTTTAGGATCGAGTATCCGAATCCAGTTAGGATCTAGTATCCAAATCTAGTTTATGATCAAGTATCCAAATCTCTCGGGTCTAGAACCCAAAACCTCAATCATCTCAAAAATTAAGTCTTATTGCTTTTCACTCTCTTTTACTAAAGTCTCAGATTGTTCAAGTAAGGGGCAAACTGTAGACCCTTAATTTTTTACCCATTCCTATCCAATATATTTTAATTAGTCCAAAATAATTTTTGTGTTGTCCAATATATTTTAATTAGTCCAAAACAATTTGTGTGTTATCTTAATTAAATAATATTTGCTTTAGTATTTAATTTTTATTAATAAAAATAAAAATAAAAATAAAAATAAAAATAAAAATAAAAATAAAAATAAAAATAAAAATAAAAATAAAAATAAAAATAAAAATAAAAATAAAAATAAAAATAAAAATCGGCGAAGAAAAATTTCATCGCCGAAAGGGGGGATCGAAATTTGGAGGAAAATTTTAGAGGACTTTTGGAAAAAAAAAACTTTGGAACGATCGGACTTTTTTTTAGAGGAGAATAAGCAAGCAATCAATCCATCAAAGGCAGCCATCTTGCCTTTGTCTTTGTTCATATAGAAAATAACTTTTTGGTGGAACCAACAAACGAAGGTATGAATATCAAATCTTTTTTCTTTACAGTAGCTTGAATCATTAAACTCTTTCTTTTGATTCTAAAAACCTTAGAACCCTAATTTAATTTTTCTAAACCTTAGAACCTTGAATCGTCTCCTCTATTTTCAAAAATCCTAAATTACTTTTTCTGTTTCTTCAAAATATCAAAACCCTAATCTACTTTCCAACTTTCCAAAACCTTAAATCGTTCTCAAACCCTAAAAATCATCCTTCTGTTTCCCTAAAACCTCAAAAAACCGAATCTATTCCTTTTGTCCCCAAAAACCCTAAATTATATCTTCTGTTTCTATAAACCTTAAATCGTTTTTGTTTATTTCCAAGAAACACCATAAAACTCTAAACTGGTTTTCTTCTAATTCTTTTCCAAAATTCCAAATATTTTGTTAAATATCCAAACTCAAACTCACTTTACAGCTTCTAAAAATCACATAAAGCTTTATAAAACTATAAATTGTTTTCTCAAACTCTAAAATCAAATACATCCTCCGAAACACTAAAAGCCCTAATTCAACTTTCAAAACCAAGACAGCAACCCCAAATTAGTTAACCTTAAACTCTAGTTTTCCTAAACCCTAACCCTTTAATCTTTAAACCTTAAAACTTTATAAACTTAAATATTAAAATTCAAACACAGTAAGTCTAAAAATAATAATTCAGTAGCTAATAATCATAAACCTAATGATTTAAAGTATCCAAACCCTAATTTCATGATTTCACTCCTCAAACACTAATTTGGTTAATCAAAGAACTTTATCAACCTCTTAAATTATAAAACTTTAATCCATTTCAATTCCTTCAAAACTTACAGTAGCTTAAACCCATAAATTCCAAAACCCTAAACATATTAAATAAATAATCTTAAATAGAAACAGTAGCCCTAATTTGAATCCTCACTTGCTTTATTTAATTTTATATTTGATTATGTAGTCTATTATATGCTTTAATTTATTTTCAATGCTTTGATGGTTTATTTAAATTTAATGATTGATTTATTTAATTTATTATTGATGGATGTTTATTTTATATTTTGATTAATATCTTTGATGAATAATTTATTTATTATGAATGGTTATTTACTTTTATCGATTTATTTAGATTTTCAAATATTATAAGAGGTATGTTTCCACTTTTGGGTACCTCATTAGTTAAATATAATGTAATTTAAATTGCTTTTTATATTTTAGACCAACGTAAAGGACATGTTTCTACATTTCGATGGGTGTCCTATTTAGGCATAGGATTTAAGGACATGTTTCCACCCTCGGATGGGTGTCCATTTATTTATTTTGCTTGGAAATTATTTTGATTTTCAATATATCGATGCTTATTTTAATTATTGTGTGTAATATGGATAATATTGATATATTTAAGAATTTTATAATATTAAGACCTATAAAGGAGGCCGGTTCCAATCAACTGGGCGTTGTGGGAGTGCTGGGTCATTTCTCACATTCCCCACACGTACCTAACTTTCTGAACCTATTAGGCGGTTGGGAATTCCTTAGGAATCGAGTCATCCACCCCTTTCTTTTTCCCGGCCCGTCCGGGTGGCGACTCTATTTTCTCCGGACTTAGGTTCGTGTTCTCTAAGTGATACGGAACCTCCAAGAATAAGCCTGAGAACCCCTTGATTTTGAACCCCCACAGCATTAACTTGAAAACCCCTAGTCGAATTCGGTACAACCCCCAAGGATTAGGTTAGATTTCAGATTACCTTGAATTGATCAAAGATCCAAGATTTCGAAACAAGTCAGTTCCAAAGTCCCAGATTAGAAACACTCCACAAGAAAGTTGATCAAACTACTTGAATGTTTTTGAAGCGTGTATTCAAGCAAGAACACAAAGATAAAAGCAATTCGGCTTTAGGTTAATTAATTCGTTCAAAACTTCAAAACTGATCTCTTACAACCCTAAATGAGATATAAATAGCTAAACCCTAATTAGGGTTATTAAGTAGCGTTTGGTTTTCTAATCAAAATATAAGAAATAATAATGTAATCAAATTCCTAATTTAATACCAAACAAACAGGGCCCTTACTTTTTAAATGAGCATAACTAGTGGGCCTTAATACATAACTAGTGGGCCTTAATACAAGCCTCATTCGTGAATTACAACTTGTAGCAAGTTGTAATTGACTTCCTTTGGTCTTGTCTCCAAGCTTGTAATTCCTTGCAAACCATAGTTAGCCAAATTCACCAAATCTTGCAAATGGCAAATTAGTGCTTGCTGAATCTTTTTGGCTCGCGATCTAGTTATAGGACCTTGTGGCAGAATAATTGGATTGATGATCTCCTTAACTTGGTCCTCACGTCCTAGGCCTTGCTCATCCTTACGGTGTGCTGGTTGTTCCACAACATTTCCCCTCTCCTCAAAAGGATTCGTCCTCGAATCAAAAGCATCACCTACATCAAAAGGACTTAAATCAGCAACATTAAACGAAGCACTCACATTATACTCACCTGGCAAATCCACTTTATACGCATTATCATTAATCCTTTCAAGTATTTGAAAAGGACCATCTCCTCGTGGATTTAACTTAGACTTCCGTTGCTGTGGGAACCTTTCTTTGCGAAAATGTACCCAAACCCAATCACCAGGCTGAAAAAGCATTGGCTTTCTTCCTTTATTCACTCTAGAAGCTACTTTGGCATTTTGCTTCTCAATCCTTTCCTTAACCTGCTTATGTAACTTCCTCACGAAATCTGCCTTTGAACTAGCATCAACACTCACAAAATCGTTAGATGGCAATGACAAAATATCTAAAGGAGTAAGCGGATTAAAACCATAAACAATTTCAAATGGAGAACAGTTAGTAGTGTTATGAATAGCCCTATTGTAAGCAAACTCCACAAATGGTAAACAATCCTCCCACATCCTAATATTCTTTTCTATTACTGCCCTAAGCAAAGTAATCAATTTTCGATACACAACTTCAGTTTGACCATCGGTTTGAGGATGACAAGTAGTAGAAAACAGCAACTTAGTTCCCAACTTTCCCCACAAAACACGCCAAAAATGACTCAAAAACTTAACATCTCGATCACTAACAATGCTTTTGGGTATGCCATGCAAACGCACAACCTCTTTAAAGAACAAATCAGCAATCAATTTTGCATCATCAGTTTTATGACATGGTATAAAATGAGCCATTTTACTAAATCTATCAACCACAACAAATATACTATCATGACCTCTCCTAGTTTTAGGCAAACCAAGCACAAAATCCATAGACAAATCAGTCCAAGGTCCATTAGGAATAGGTAATGGCATGTACAAACCATGCGGTTTCAACCTAGACTTAGCTTCTCTACATGTTATGCAATGCTCACAAACTTTATGCACATCATGTTTCATACCAGGCCAATAAAAATGTTCTATCAACACATCATAGGTCTTACTTACCCCAAAATGACCCATCAAGCCTCCTCCATGGGCTTCCTTAACTAACAACTCTCTCATGGAACACTTAGGAATACACAATCTACTTTTCTTGAACAAAAAACCATCAAACAAATGAAAGTCTTTCAAAACAGCCACATCCCCACACGAATTATATATGTCACCAAAATCCACATCACTAACATATAATCCCTTAGTATGCTCAAAACCCAACAATCTAGCACTAAGAGAATTAAGTAAAACATACCTTCACGACAACGCATCAGCCACTACATTCTCCTTACCTCGCTTGTATTTAATCACATAGGGGAATGTTTCTATGAACTCCACCCATTTGGCATGCCTACGATTCAGCTTATCTTGACCCTTCAAATGCTTTAAACTCTCATGGTCAGTATGTATCACAAACTCTTTTGACCACAAATAATGATGCCATGTATCCAAAGCTCGAAACAATGCATATAACTCCTTATCATATGTCGGATACTTCAAAGCCGCTCCACTTAGCTTTTCACTAAAGTACATCAATGGCCTTTGATCCTGTATCAAAACATCTCCAATTCCTATGCCACTTGCATCACATTCAATCTCAAAAGTCTTATCAAAATTAGGCAAAGCAAGCAAGGGTGCATTACACAATTTATGCTTAAGTTCATTAAATGCATGTTCTTGTGCATCTCCCCAAACAAATCCGACATTTTTCTTAACTAACTCATTCAAAGGTGCAGCTATAGTACTGAAATTTCTAATGAATCTCCTATAAAAACCAGCAAGTCCATGAAAACTCCTCACCTCACTAGCATTCTTAGGTTTCGGCCAGTCCCTAATAGCCTTTACCTTTTCCTCATCAACCTCAATACCTTGACTAGACACCACAAAACCAAGAAAATGAACCTTATCCATGCAAAAACTACACTTCTTAAGGTTAGCATATAACTTCTCACGCCTAAGAATGTCTAACACAAGACGCACATGCATGACATGATCATCCAAACACTTAGAGTAAACAAGAATATCATCAAAGTAAACAACAACAAATTTACCCAAGTGCTCACGCAACACATGATTCATCAAACGCATGAATGTGCTAGGTGCATTAGTAAGACCAAATTTGATAATAACCATTCATCACCCACACTCATTCTAATTTGATAATAACCAGATTTCAAATCAATTTTGGTGAACAAACAAGAACCATGTAACTCATCAAGCATATCATCTAGTCTAGGAATAGGATGACGATACTTTACAGTGATTTTATTAATGGCTCTGCAATCCACGCACATCCTCCACGTCCCATCCTTCTTTGGCACAAGAATAATAGGAACTGAACAAGGACTCAAGCTTTCCCTCACATATCCCTTAGCTAGCATTTCCTCCACTTGCTTTTGTATCTCCTTTGTCTCAAAAGGATTAGCTCGATATGCTGGCCTATTGGGAATGGAAGCTCCAGGAATGAAATCAATTTGATGCTCTATGCCTCTGATTGGCGGCAATTCATCAGGCATTTCTTCGGGAAACAAATCTGCATATACCCGCAAAAGATCAACAAACACACTAGGCAAAGTGTAATATCCTCATTTTTGCCCTAGAAGTTTTGCATATTGTTGTTGTTGTTATTGTTATAAATTGGATTGAATGTATATGATGAGATAAGAAAAGAATTAGGGTTTAGAGAGAATGGTATATGTTGTGTATATGATGATATATATAACATATAAATGGGTCAAAGGAAGAGTCAAAGGAAGAGAGATATTTTTGTATTGAGTGTGTAATTACATATATGGGCTTATATGAGACAAAAGGTTAGTTTTATGGTGGAGGGCAATTTGGTAATTGCTTGAATTGAATCACATGGTGGATATTTAAAGAAGGTTTGACTTTGTTTCTTCATCATTTTCTTCTTTCTTTCATGAAGTGGCCGGCTCCTCCATAGACAAAGGGAAGCAAGAGGTGAAGAGAGGTTCTTGATGAGTTGAGTTCAAAATTGAAGGAAGTTTAAGTGTTCAAGTGTTGATTCAAGAAGTTTTAACTAAGGTAAGATCTTTCCTTTGATTTCTTTCCTACTTTTGAAGTGGTATGGGAAGTTAATTAGGGTTTGATGATTTGATGATGAGATGTGTTTATGATTTATTCTCAAGTGTTGAAATGGAATTAAAGATAAGAAGCTAGGTTGGTGTTGGTGATGGAAGAGTAAGAGTGTGTTTAGTGAATTCTTTTTCTGTTTTACAATTAGTAAAGGCTGTGACTTGTATGATTTTTAATTAATTATAGAAAAATGTTCTTGAAGTGAATTATTGATATGTTGTGCCTCTATGAGTCTAGAATGACTGAAAAATATGTTGATTCGATTTTGGATAGGTTATGAGTTTAGAAAGATTATTTTTATTAGACCTGTTCCAGCAGGTACCTTAACTGAGACAGCTCTATTTCGGGATTTTTAATAAAATGTAGAAAAATCAAATTCAATTGAATTTTGGATATGTTGTTTCTTAGTGAGTCTAGTATTTGAGAAAAATAATTTGGAACCACGTTGATTGAAATTGATTTATGAAATTCACAAAGTTCAGAACTGCTGCCAGGATGCAGGGCAATTGGGGCAGTCTGGTTAGGTGAACTATTTGACCAAGATTTTGTGTTCAGTTTGATCTGAAATTTTAAAGGAATGATTTTAAGATACAAAACTAAATTCTGTAAAAAATTTAGAATTTTTAGTCAAGTAGATTATTTTATACAATTTTTCAAAATAAGGATAAAATGGAGTCTAAAACCAGAATGTACTATTCATATGGTCATTTTGCTAATACTCCTTTTGGATTAGATTGTGAAGAGGTTGAATTGCCCTAACCGTGTCCTTCAAGTGGCTGACCGTGTCCCTCAATTGTGTAGGTTAGGGTTTTAATTCTTTGTTGTTCTTGCATTGTTGAGATTGAACAATGTTATGTTATGCATTGTGAATGGTAATGTGTTTCATGAGTAATGTGGAATGAAATGTTGATATTTATAAATGATGCTATGTGAGATATAATGTGATAATGGATGAGATAAATAAATACTTGAATAATGAAATGTTATATTGTGAAATGAAATGTGAAGCCATTGTTATTGGCTAAGGTGATTCAATGGAGATAAATGAGGCATGTTTGCCTAAATGATAATGAGAATTGAGAATGAATTGTGTGGCTAATGTGTTATTCTATTTTCAGAGTTTGTTGTTGGTGGCATGCCTAATAAGTGTAACAATCTCTTGAAGTTAGGTTGGATTAAATCCTTGAAGCCTAATTGAGATGTTACCACCCTTGAAGCTAGGTTGGACTTAGTCCTTGAAGCCTAGTTGGGTATATGATATTGATAAATGTGATAACAAAACCAAAACATTAACTCTGAAAATTGAATGGCATATTAGTATGTCTTGGGCCCATGCTTGTCTTTGTTTAGTGTTGATTATGAATGGTTAAATGAATATTAATGAAGTATATGAAAAGATATTGAAATGTGATATGTAAAGTGAAAGTATGTTGTTAGTTTTGCATATATGATGTTACATGTATATTATGGATTGAGAAATGACATTGCATTGCACTAAGTCATATCATTTGCATGATTATCTTACTAAGCCGTTGGCTTAGCGCGATAGTGTTTAATCGCGCAGGTAATAGAGTTGATAGAGTTGAACCCGAGAGTTCATCAAGACCAAGTGTGAGTAGACCTTGAAGAATTCATTTTGGGAGCTTAAAGATCAGAGCAAACTTGCCAATCATGTATAATTCTTTATATTTTTGTAAAGAAATGTTTAATATGTAAATATGTAAATATTTTATAACTTCCGCTGTGTAATATTTTAATGTTTAATGAATAGGGTATGGTATCAAGTTTTAAAGTGTTTTGAATGTTAAGAGAACCGTAGCATCCCTATGTTTGGTGCACTTATGCTACATTGTGGTGTTGTAGTGTGCTTGTACCAGGTGTGGGGGTGTTACAATAAACCTTTACTTTATTTTGTACTAGAAGTGTAAATCTTATTTGCAGGTTGTAGTTGAGGTTATAAGGGGGATTTATTGGGAGTGTATTGAGAATGATTTTGTTTGCATTGGTTTGTGTAAAATGTTTTTTTTAAAAAAAAAACTAGTTTTGTCGACACTTGGGACTCAATTTTTAGGCAAAACTATGGCAAAATTTCTATTAAAATTGGAACTAAAATTTGACTAAGTAAAATTGGTAGCAACATTAGGTTAGTGTGGCGCCTCTACTCAGCTTACACATGTAGGTCGGGAAGGGGTGTTACACAAAGATTGGTTAGAAACAGTAGTATCTAAACGAGCCTCTTTGCACAAAAGCACAAACATAGGCTGTTTGGTGTAAAAAGCATGTTTAACCTCACTTGTACTAGCTAACAAACTCACATTCTTCTCTCCTTCTCTATTTTTCTCAAACTAAATTTGTTTTGATTTTTCTTTTCTCTCTTTCTTTTCATTTGCAATCTGATTTTTTTCACTCATTTTTTTGTCACCCTCTCTTTCTTTCTTTTCAAATTCAAGTCTCATTCTTTCCATTTTACATTGGTCTTCATACACTTCTTTTGGAGAAAGTGGTGTCAGAATTGTCTTTCGTCCATCCTTAGTGAATGAATACCGATTGAGATATCCATCATGCTTAGCTCGCCTATCATACTACCATGGACGTCCAAGTAGAATCTCTCCAGCATGCATTGGCACCACATCACACAACACCTCATCATGATACTTACCAATGGAAAAAGAAATGATAGATTGTCAATTTACCTTAACCTCTCCACAATCATTCAGCCACTGAAGTTTGTAAGGATGTGGGTGAAGTTTCATAGGCAGCCCCAATCGATCAACCAAAAATGTACTTACCACATTGGTACAGCTTCCACCATCCACAATCATACTACAAGCCTTGCCTTGAACGTGACACCTTGTATGGAACAAGTTGTCTCATTGTTCTTCATGGTTTTCCTCCTTCAATTGCATATTAAGAACACGCCTAGTAACCAGCAAGTCACCCTTAATTGGTTCTTCAATGCTCCCATCACTACAACTTTCCAATGCTGGCATCTCACCATCATCACTCTTATTGTCGTCTTCCTCTTCATCAGTCACTATCTCACCATTTCTCATGGTCATAACTCTCTTGTTTGGACATTCTTTGCTGATATGTCCCACACCTTGGCACTTCCAACACTTAATATCTCGATTTCGCAGCTTAGGCACTTCAACTTTGGACTTGTCTTTAGAACTTGATTCGGCCTTCACTTTCCCACTATCTTGACCAGCCTTGTTTCTTTCCTTGTAATCACGCCTTCCTTCCCTAAATCAACGAGAAAAAGAATTAGAAACAGGTTTTGAATAATACCTTGATGGTCGTCTTCCTTGGAGTTGTTTTTCCACCTTGATGGCAATATGCACCATCTCTTCTAACTCCACATAAGGCTGCAAATCAACCTGGTCAGCAATATCAGAATTCAAACCAGCCAAGAAACGTGCCATAGTAGCCTCTACATCCTCATCTAGGTTAGCTCTAGTCATCAACATCTCCATCTCTTTGTAGTAGTCATCAACACTTTTACTTCCTTGCTTGAGAACCTGAAGTCTCTACATGATTTCCCTATGGAAATGTCTAGGCACAAACCTCTTCCTCATGACTGATTTAAGATCAGCCCAAGTCTCAATAGGATACTCCAAATTCCTTCTTCTACTAGTCACTAACTGATCCCACCAAGCTATAGCATAATCTGTAAATTGAGTAACAATAAGCTTGACCTTCTTTTCCTCAGTACATCGATGGCAATCAAATATGAGGTCAACCTGCTTCTCCCATTGCAAATAAGCTTCTGGATCTGATTTACCACGAAAATTAAGAATTTTCAGCTTGATGCTTCCCAAGCTCCTATCAACGACTTCATCATCACCATGATTTCTACCATAGAAAGGATTATTATTCATCCTTCCTCTACCTCTACCAGCACCACGTCCTCCTCTACCTCCACCTCTATGTAGAGCTCCTCCAACCAGACTTGCATTATCCTCCTCAAACTCATTTTCATCTTCCAAAAGTTCAGGCTGTTGCATTCGATTTCTGCCACCTCTTTGCCTCTCAATGCGCTCCGGTGTGGCTCTTTCAACACTCTGCAACCTCAAATCCATGCGCTCCAATGTTTCTATTATGGTCTCCATAGTGCGGTATAAACGTGTAAATTCAGCTTGCTGCGCCTCCCGCAATCGAGCTGGATCAATCGGAACACCCATGTCACTGTCATCTTGGCCAGACATTTTCCCTGCAATAAAAGGTTAGCACAAAACAAATAAAAGGCCTCACAACACTCCCTCACGTGTTTACACTCAATAGATGAAGGTTGGTCTCTCGTGTTTCACTCAATATATGAAATCACTCACGGTTCAGCTCACACCTCTCAAGCTGATATCTTTTATGTTCTTAAGTGAATCACACTTTATGAAACAACTCAAATAGCCTTCCGTGTGTAGTATCCCAAAATCTGAAATTTCGTGAGAAAAAAAATTCAGTTACGTCTAACCCACCTAGATTCGACCCTTAGCACCTAAATAACAAGGAAAATGAAAAATTTTTCTTGAAGTGATTTTATACTCTCACTATCTCTTTTGAAGGGCAGCCCTAGTTCACACCACACGAAATTTTTTTTCCAATCAGGTAACAAGAACAAGATCAATTTAGAGGACTTCCTTTTGAAACTCGAAATTGGAACAGAATAAATAATCAAGACTTCCTTTAGACCAATTCAGCTTTCCTTTTGAAACTTGTTTGAAACACTTTCTTGGAAATTCGAAACAGAATCAGAATGATTAACAAGAATTAGATTCGGATTAAGAACACTTTCGAATCAACAAATTTCGAATCAACAATCAAGAACACAATTTCAAATTTGAACAAAGCAACCTAAATTCCCAATTCGGAAATCCACAATAGAACAAATCCAATTCAGAATAGATAGAACAAACCAATTCGGAACAAATCAACCAACCCAATTTCAGAATAAGAAAAACGATTTGGACTAAAAAGGCAAACTGAATTCGAAATTGAAATAAGACTCCAAACACAAAACGAAAACTAAATTAGAACCCTAACGGAATTTTTTTTTTTTGAATTTTTGACTTTGAAAGAAAAATGAAAACGATTCAAGGATCAATAACAAAGACACAAAATGAAACTAACAAGAGAAGAAACGAAAACGAAAGTAACCCACAAAGGAAACAAAAACGCAAATAACAAAAGAAGAAACGAAAACGAATTGATAGGGATAAAACCTGATCTAGAGCGTTGGCTCTGATACCAAATGATACGGAACCTCCAAGAATAAGCCTGAGAACCCCTTGATTTCGAACCCCCACAGCATTAACTTGAAACCCCCTAGTCGAATTCGGTACAACCCCCAAGGATTAGGTTAGATTTCAGATTACCTTGAATTGATCAAAGATCCAAGATTTCGAAACAAGTCAGTTCCAAAGTCCCAGATTCGAAACACTCCACAAGAAAGTTGATCAAACTACTTGAATGTTTCTGAAGCATGTATTCAAGCAAGAACACAAAGATAAAAGCAATTCGGCTTTAGGTTAATTAATTCGTTCAAAACTTCAAAACTGATCTCTTACAACCCTAAATGAGATATAAATAGCTAAACCCTAATTAGGGTTATTAAGTAGCGTTTGGTTTTCTAATCAAAATATAAGAAATAATAAAGTAATCAAAGTCCTAATTTAATACCAAACAAACAGGGCCCTTACTTTTTAAATGAGCATAACTAGTGGGCCTTAATACATAACTAGTGGGCCTTAATACAAGCCTCATTCGTGAATTACAACTTGTAGCAAGTTGTAATTGACTTCCTTTGGTCTTGTCTCCAAGCTTGTAATTCCTTGCAAACCATAGTTAGCCAAATTCACCAAATCTTGCAAATGGCAAATTAGTGCTTGCTGAATCTTTTTGGCTCGCGATCTAGTTATAGGACCTTGTGGCAGAATAATTGGATTGATGATCTCCTCAACTTGGTCCTCACGTCCTAGGCCTTGCTCATCCTTACAGTGTGCTGGTTGTTCCACAACACTAAGGCCCCGAGCCTAAACAGTGCCAAAGCCGCAAGAACCATTCCACCGGGAGTGGGGGAGAAAATCCCCGCTCATAGAACCAGACTTAGGAAAAGAAAAGCAGGTGTGACGAAGCTTCCCAATTTTAAGACTCAAGTATCAAGAAAGGAGTTGGGATATGAAGGCACAGATGGTAATACTCTGTTTAAGTGAGATAAGAAGATGGGATTCCATCCACTTGAGGAGATATTTGTCAAAGCTCTAGATTTGGGACCATGACAAGGGAAACCAGAGCTGCCATGTTCATGGAAAAGATGATCCCTGAGTTTAAGATCTTTACTAATGTTGCTGAATTGGCGAAGAGGAAGATTATCCCACGAGTTGACCAAGAGGAGGAAAAGGAAGCTGGCCCAAAAGTCTTGAAGACTCAAGAAGAGATTGCTGCACTCATTGAAGATCAGTTTGAGAACCTTGCAATATGTTATGATGAGAACATTGATTTTTATTTTGATTTGTTTGCTCTTTATGAGGATGATGATATTTTCTTTTCCAAAATGAATGTAATAAAGTCTGATTTTGTTTACTTGTGTGATATTTTTTTTGATGGTTGCATACAATCGTGTGGTGATTACATGAACATATTTATATTAACTCTGTTGATACATAATTATTAAATTTGGGAACAACTAAAGTCTTAAAAATATTAGCATAGCATCTGACCTTACTCCTAGAGAGAGAGAGAGATTTGAAAAAAATATTCAAAAACATGAAGAAGTCTTTGCTTAGTCTTATAAGGATATGCCCGGAATTGATCAGGATATTGCTGAACACATGATTTCAACCTACACTCACAGGAAGCCCATCAAGCAGAAGTTGAGGCGTCTAAACCAAAATGGGCAGAGTTGATAAAGGAAGAAGTGACCAAATAGATATAGGTAAAGTTCTTAGAAGTAATAGATTATCCTGACTGGTTGGCCAGTATTGTCCCTGTACCAAAGAAAGATGGAAGAATTAGTGTTTATGTAGATTTCAGAGACTTACACAAGGCTTCCCTTAAGGATGACTTCCCTTTACCTCATATAGATGTTCTAATCAATAGTGTAACATCTAGTGTGCTACATTCATTTATAGACAGATTTTCTAAATATAATCAAGTATTAATGGCTCAAGAGGATAAAGCCAAAATTGCTTTTATAACTACAAAGTGTATATTCTGCTATAGGGTGATGCCGTTTGGACTAAAGAACGCTGGGGCAACTTGCCAGAGAATGACCACTACCTTGTTCCATGATATGATGCATAAGAAGTTTGAAGTGTATGTTGATGATATGATAGTAAAGTCAGAAATAAGCGAGCAACATTTTCAGAATTTGGAAATTTTCTTTGAAAGAACAATCAATTATAACCTTAGGTTAAACCTAAATATGTGTGTGTTTGGAGTTGCCTCGTGTAAGATGTTGGGGCATATCATTAGCTCAAATGACATTGAGATTGATCTCGACAAAGTTAAGAAAATCAGGGATATGTCTGCCCCTACGATGAAGGAGGAGGTCAGGGGATTTATTGGAATGTTACAATATATAAGCAGATTCATTACAAAGCTCACAACCATTTGTGAACCCATCATTAAGCTGCTTAAGAAGAACTAACCGATAGAATGGAATGATGATTGTCAGAAGGCTTTCGAGCACATAAAAGAATGCCTATTGAATTCACCTATCCTGAAACCCCCAAAACCTAGCAGACCATTGATACTATACTTAGCAGTAGAAAAAGGATAGATAGGATTAATGCTAGCTTAAGCTGACAAATCAGGAGTTGAGTATGCAATCTACTACTTAAGTAAAAAACTCCTATCTTATGAGATCAAGTATAGTATTATTGAAAAGACTTGTATTGCCATGTTTTGATCATCTAAGAAGTTATGACATTACTTTCAATCTTATAGTATACAAATAATTTCCAGATTGGATCCAATGAAATATTTGAGAGAGACACCCTCGCTGATTGGGAAATATGGCTGATGGTTAATAATCCTAGAAGAATTTGAGATCGAATATATAACTAGGAAGACCATTAAGGGCAGAGCAGTAGCAGAATTCCTAACTCAACAACCACTAACCGACAGTTAAAAAGTAACTTTTGAATTCCCAGATGAATATTTGGAGGCCATAGAAGTGCAAGAATGGAAGATGTATTTTGATGGGGCAGTGAATTGAAAATGAGTTGGATTAGGAGTAATACTGGAATCACTTGAAAGAGAACTCATCCCCTTGTCGAAGAAATTAAAATTCAAGGTAACCAACAATATGGTGGAGTATGAAGCATGAATCTTTGGATTGGAAACCTTGATAATGATGAGGGTCGATAGAGTGTAAGTTTTTGGTGACTCATTGCTGGTGATATCCCAACTGAATGGAGAATGAGAATTGAAAGAAGAAAAGCTAAAGCCATACCATGATTACTTGATAATGATGAGGAAGAACTTCAAGGATTATAGGTTGATACACCTGCCAAGGGAAGAAAACCAGCTGGCTGATGCCCTAGCCACATTTGCTTCAGTGTGGGAGGATCCTGTCAAATTATTCCTTAAACCTTTGATTTTGATGAGTTCAACAACTCCTTGCTATGAGTATAAAATTGTCATAAAAGCTTATACAAACCATAATGTGTGGTAAGATACTATAAGGCGGGTTTTGGAAAATAAGGAATACCCTTTGGAGGCAACAAGAGAAGAAAGAAGAGCAATAAGGCGATGGTCTTTGCAATACATCACCTTCCAAGGAGAATTATATTGAAGATGGCCTAATAAGGTGCATTTAAGATGTCTGAGGAAGTCTAAAGTTGGGCAGATCATGTCAGAAATACATGCAGAAACTTATGGACCCCATATGTACGGCTTAGCCCTAGTTAAGAAGATAATCTAGCAAGACTACTATTGGTTGACCATGGAAAAAGATTGTATTGATTTTATGAGAAAATGTCAATAATGCTAGCTGTATAGAAAGTTGAATCATTTATCTCCTGAGAAATTACATTCTATGTCTTAATTTGGGCATTCGCAACTTGGGGAATAGACATTATTAGGGAGATACATCCAATAGTTTCAAATGGCCACCGGTACATAATGGTAGCAGTCAACTAATTTTCAAAGTGGATTGAAGTAGAATCTTTCAATAAATTGGGGGCAAGATAAATGGCTCGATTTATTGAAAGAAACCTCATCTGTAGATATGGAGTTTCACACAGTGTAGTGTCAGATAATGGGGTACAATTCCAGAGAGTTATTAGGGATTTGTTTGCCAAGATGTCATAATCACATACATTGGACCCAAATAGCTTCATATGATATTTAAGTTCTAAAGATATTATTATGGTCTATTGCAACACCTCTGTGTCTAGCCTCGAAGGCAAATAATAACCATAAGTGACACCACTGTGTTTAGCCCCGAAAGCAAATAAAAATCATAAGCGACACTACTGTATCTAGTTCCGAAGGCAAATAATATCTCATAACCATGGCATGCCAATCCGATAGCACTAAACATAATTCTCTGAAACAAGATACTATATAAGGTAAACAAACACACCCAACATACACTTTAGCACAAGTTGTCCAATTCCACATCTTTTTCCATATTCATGTATAATTTCCATATTTTCAATATCTTGCAACACATTTCATCATTTTCTTAGTCACACTCGCAATGTGACTACTGTTGCGCTCAAATTAACTCTACCACAAAGCGTCACTCGCAAGTATACGAGGTAGCTGTAGCAAAGGTGATCGCCCAAGGTCGTCTCTCAAGGAAGCTAAAGTGGCTAATTGATTATCAAATTAAAAGTAACAAGTAATGAATAAATTCAAATTGCTAATTAATGAAAAAGTTTAATTGAAGTTTAAAACAATAAAAGTAAACAAGAGCTGATGTTTTGATTCACTTGATAGAATGGTCTAGGGTTTGCACTTCTCTACTACTTATATGTATGAATGGTTATTCCTCTTAACTAATTCAATTTCAAAGATTAAATCTCAAACAACTTAATTAATTAAGTCAAGGAAATAAGCTCTCGCATTCAAACCTATTACAACTAATCTTGTTATAATTGAAACAATCTTTTTAATAGGTTATATCTCTAATTCACCTAAGTCCCTAATTGAATTGATCCAGCATTAGACTTCATCTCTCAATCCATCATCTAATACCTAAAACACATAATTGGTGGCCAATCAATTATATATTAACAATATTTCATTCAATCAAGGCTAAAGAAATTATTAGCTAAGAGAATAACCAATTCATACAATCATAGCAGATCCATACAAACCCTAGACTAGATCAAATTAGTTCATAATGCAATCAAACATATTCATCTCATTAATGTTCAAAGAAATCAAAATAGACATGATAATATCCGTTAATACAATTTCAATGAAAATAAAGAGAATAAGTTCGAGAACAAAACCAAGTTACAAACTCCTTGAAGCTCTGAAGAATCTCTCGATCAAATCTTGCAAGAAGGATGTCTCAATTGCTAGAACAATCTAATCTAAGCTAAAGTAATCAAAAGTGTAATCAAAATCAAAGAAATCAAAGTTAAAACCCTAACTTCACTCTTGGACGGCTCAATTCTCTTTCAAAATTGTCAACCGTCCCCAAACCCTAGCCTTTCTTTTCCTTTTATATGAAACGTCCGCTTTAAAATTCGCTGCGTGTTTGGTTCATGAGGGACACGGCCAAGTCAGAAGTGACTTGGCCGTGTTGGAGTGCATTGGAGGGACACGGCCAGTGACTTGGCCGTGTCCCTTGCATGTGTTCACTTCTGGTTGCTTTTGATTCTTTTCTTCTTGTTGAGTGACACGGCCAAGTCAAAGGTGACTTGGCCGTGTTGGAGCTTTTTGGAGGGACATGGCCAGTGACTTGGCCGTGTCCCTTGCCTGTGTCTGCTTCTGTGAAGATTTGCTTCTCTTTTCCTTTGGAACCAAGTGAGACACGGCCAAGTGAAGGTGACTTGGCAGTGTTGGGCTTCTTTGGAGGGACACGGCCACTGACTTGGTCGTGTCCCTTGCATGTGTCTGCTACTGGGACTTGCTCTTCCTTTTTAACTTGGTATGGGACACGGCCAGTGACTTGGCCTTGTCCTCTGCCTGTGTCAGCCACTGCCCCTTTCTCCTTCAATTTGTTTCCTTGTCTGTTTTAACTAGCACAAAACTCAAAAACAAGAAGTAAATAGACAATAACCAACAAAATATAAACACAATACTAAAAACTAGATAAAAAATGACATAAACACTGAAAGAACTAAAACTACCAAAATTAATGAAAACACTAAACAAACCAATTAAAACTAACAAAATACCTAAAGAAAACAATAATTATCATACTAAACAAGACACAAATCTATAACAAAAACTAATAAAACAACTACTAAACCACATTTCTCATAAATTACACAAAACACATATAATAGTCATTATACAATGGCTTAACATGTAACATAATACACATTTCACATGTTTGTACTCAAAATAATGCATTTCTTACATGAAAATCAAAGTTCAAGTAGCATTACACTTTTATCAATTCACAATGTGATATGCCAAAAGTAATGCTATTAAAATAATAATTATCAAAGTATGTACTAACCTTCATTACGCCAAAATCCAAGCCCTAATTACCCTCCAACTTCAACGTTACTAATTGCCTTTTTTTCACTTCAATTGAGCAAGTCTACGCCACTTACTCCTAAACCATATTGTAAGTACAAAAACAACATTAGTTGTAACATTCGTGATTTTTAAAAAAAAATTAAATCAAATTAAATAAATTAAAATCAAATTAAATAAATTAAATAAACAATTTAAATGAAAAATGGAAGGATTAGAGGTGAGAAAATGAAGAGTATATGTGAAATATATATAAAATATACATAACATATGCATAAGTCAACATTTTAAAAATAAAAGTCAAAAGTTAAATGGCAAAATGGTAATTATACTTTGTAAAATTAAAATTAATTAAATAATTTAAAAATAAATTATTTTTGGATGAAAGAGGTAAATTATGGTTTTTTTAAATAAAAATAATTAATCAATTAAAAATATAATAAAATAATATATATGGGCATCTTTTAAGTGGGAAGAAAGAGAAAATTAAAAGCTTAAAAAATCTTCTTGTAGACCCTTAATTATGTCCCTAAGCTAATCCGATCTCAATTAAAGAAGGTCAAGCTAAATTTGATTCGATTTTAAAAGCTTAAACATAGTTTATAGCTTTTAAATAAGTCGGTCTAGTTTTCTAAGGCCTAAATTAAGTTGGTTCAATTTTAAAAACCCTAACCTAGTTTGATTTTATTTTAAAGGCCCAAATTAAATTTAATTTGATTGAATTAGGTCTGGTTGAAGTTGAACCAATTGAAATACAATATGATTTGATTCGATTGGGTTAACCAAGCATAATAAATGCCAAATGTGAGCCAAATAAGCAATGAGCCAAGCCCATAAGAAATTTGGCTAGCCAAATTATCCATGAGCCAAGGTCATGACGAATTTGGCATTCCAAATTCTCCATGGACACTTGACCATGGCTAATTGGCAAGCCCAAATTCGCCATGGTCCTTTGATCCGAGTTTAAATGGGTTATTAAGCGATTTTACGCTTCCTAATTGATACGAAACTTTGAATAGCTTATGGATAAGCAAAGATTATGGTTTTTAATGGAATGCTTTTGCCTATAAATCAACAATTATCAAGAACACAGACCTATTAGGCAGGGATTAGCAAACCAACAATAACCAAGATACAACAAGGCAGTCTCTAGTAAAATAAAAAAAAAGATAGGTGCAGGCAATTCAAAAGCTTTGATCAATACATTCAACCATGGTGGAACCTTCAAACACATGCTTAGATTTCTAATACAATCGATTTATTCTAGTGTTTACAAATCATCCTTTAAATTGACATTACAAAAGTTTGTTTTTTGAATTATCTTGTCCAGTAGCTTCATTGTTAATACTTTAGCATGTATTTTGTAAAATTCAAATCCTAATCATAATCTACAAGACCAATTTCCTAAACCTTAGCTTATTTTGTAAACCTTAAACCAAAACCTCCAACCCTAATATCTAGAATTTTAATTTCTTTAAACTCTTATTATTAATTCAAAACCTTAACCTTTATTCCTAATTTAAATAATCCAGAAGCTTGCTTCTTATATCAAAAACCCAAAATATTAAAATCCTAAATATCCAGTAAATGCCAAAACCCTAAATTATTTTTCTAATTTTCTAAAACCCTAAAACTGTTTTCTTAATTTCTAAAATCCAAAACTGTTTTCTTAATTTTCTATCCTAATCTATTTTCTAACATCCAGTAACCCTAAAACCAATTTTCAAACCTTGAAAACCCTAAGTAGCCAAAACCTTCAATCCGTTTTCCAAAATGCTAAAACCCCAAATTGTCTTCCCAAAACCCTAAATCCATTTTTCTAAAACTAAAACTTTAATTCCCAGCCAAGGCAACTATTTACTCCCAAAAATCTATTTTTCACCTCAAAAACCCAAAAATCATATTTTTATCCCTAGAAAACCCTAATTCAATTACATAAGCCATAATTTAAGATGTAGCCCTAATTTTATACATTTAATAATTCATTTAGAATTAAACTCTAGATTTAATTATTTGATTTATTTTATGTCTTTTATGATGGATGGTGTATTTTATTTCATCTATAATGGATGTTTGATTTTTAATTATCATGCTTGGATAGTTTGAATTATTTGTTTGTTTATTTGAATCCTAAAATTGTAAATGGTACGTTTTCACTATGTGGGTAACTCGATTTTTATTATGTAATTTAGTTTTAGCTTTGGGACTATTGTAAGGATCATGTTTCCACTTATGGAGGGTGTCCCATTTCATTTTTCTCTCTTATTTTTCTTTTAGACATTGGACATTTGTAAAGGCATATTTCCATCCACGGATGGGTGCCTACTTATTACTTTATTTGGATTTATTTTGATTTTAATGCAATAAATCATTTATTTTTGAATTGTATGTAGTATGGATAATATCATTGTATTTAAGAATTTTATAATATCTAGACTTGAAAAGGAGGCCGATTCCAATGAACCGGGCGTTATGGGGGTATTGGGACTTTCTCACATTCCCCATACGTACCCAACTTTTCAAACCTATTAGGGGGTTAGGGATTCTCTAGAAATTGAGTCATCCACCTTTTTTTTTCTGCCCGTCCAGGTGGTGACTCTATTTTCTTCAGGTTTAGGCCCGTGTTCTCTAAGGCCCTGAGCCTAATAGTGCCGAAGCCACAAGAACCATTCTACCGGGAGTGGGGACAAAAATCCCCGCTCACATTTCTTCTTCTTCTTCTTCTTTAATTAATTAATTAATTAATTAATTAAAATATAATAAATAATATATATATGGTCATCTTTTAAGTGGGAAGAAAGAGAAAATTAAAAGTTTAAAATATCTTATTCTTCTTCTTTAGGAGGCCGAACCTCCATGTGAGAGCACGAGAGGTTTTTTCTTCTTCCAAGCTTCATCAGTTAAAAGAATTTTCAAGATTCAAGTGAGATTTTGGTGATTTTCTCCATAAATAGTAAGTTTTCCATCTTATTCTTTGGAAATCCTTGAAGTTTTGAGTATGTTGAGTTTGAGGTTTTGTTGTAGCATGATTTAATTACTTGAATGGGCATGTATGAAGCTATTTGATTAGCTATTAATAATTTTCAAGTTGGATTGGAGAAAAGAGTATGTTTGGATTAGGTTTGGTTGAAAGAGATAATTTAGGGTTATGTAAAATTTGAACTTTTGAAATCATATGTTTTAATTATGTAAATGGATTCCAAATATGTTGTTTTGATGTACAAACAAGGATTTTAAAGTCAAATGATGAATTTAACAAAGTTTGGTTAGGGATTGGATAACGTAGTGTTGAATTTAGGATTTTGGAAGGGAATTTTCAAAGTATAGATGTTTGTTTGATTTTAATGTTTAAATCATATTATTTAATGATATAAGTGACGTAAATAAACTTAGATTAATAATTGGAATGAGTTGGAATAAAGAACCTTAATGGATGAAGGTTATGACATTTTAGGGTTTTAGTGAAGAGCATGTGTTTATTTAATGTGATTGGATAAAATATGTTATAATATGTTTTTAATGATATAAATAAACTTAAAACACCAATTTAAATGAATTAACATGAAATTTCAATGTTAAAGTAAGATAAGGCATAATTTAGGGATATTGGTTGGAGTGAGGTTTAATTAGGATTTAATATTTTAAATGCCTTAAAATGTGATTCTAAATGATGGTATTTATTCACATTTTGAATAGGCAATAAGAAGAAGTAAAATTTTCAACCTTAGTGTTGAAGAGCAAGTTGGAAGTGAAGGTTGGAGGGTGACTTTTAGCTTGTGTTTGAGTGCTAATTGAGGTATGTACAAATTTTTGATAAATTAGATATGTTTGCATTAAATTTAGCCTAACACATTTTGGATGAAAAATGTATTAAGCTACTTAGCATCTTAAACATTGATGAACATTATGTTATAATATGTGAATTATTATGTATGCATTATGTGCATTGTGAAAAGCCATTATTAATAGCTAAAATGAATAAAATATAATTTATATGCGTTATGTGAGAATGACCCAAAAATATTTGGGTAATGTGATTATAATGTGAAATGACATACATTGTGATAAAATGATAAGATATGATGAATTAAAATGAGTTGACATTGATATGAATGAGAAAAATGAGAAAATGAGGCAATATGATGAGAAAAATGAGAAATTAAGGCAATGTAATAAGAAAAGTTGATTATGGAAATATGTATATTTGTGTGTCTAGTATGTTATTCAATTTCTAGAGTTCTATGTTTGGCGGCATGCCTATGAGGTTATCCTCATTATTTGCCTTTAGGGCTAGACACTAGGCATCACTGATATAAGATTTGCCTTCGGGGCTAGACGCTAGGCGTCACCGATATATGATTTGCCTTCGGGGCTAGACGCAAGATGTCATTTGCCTTCGGGCTAGACACTGGGTATCAATATGGACCAAAATAGTAACTCTGGATTTGAATAATATATTAGTTTGTTTGGGCCCATGCTTGTGTATGTGTTTATGTGAATTATAAAAAGATTTAAGGTTATGTTTTAAAATGAAATTGAGTGCCACATTGTGACATAATATATAAAAGCATTATGCATTGACATTATACTAAAGTTTTTTTGTTATCAAAGTTAATACTGCCAGGCTTTTAGCTTTGCGCGATTGTAATTCATCGCACAAGTGACAGGGATGATCCTGTAGATCCGGAGAGTTCTTCTAGACCTGGTAAGGTCTAGACTTGAGGTTGATTGAGTTGATTTTGCTACTTTCAGATCAGTGCCGGTTGCCATCATGTATATATTTTATATTATAGTACATTTTATTATTTTGTATATTATGGTTATGTTTTTGAATACATTGTAAATTATAAAGAATATTTTGGACAAATTTTATAATGTGGAAATGTATATATATATATATATGAGTTTGATATATATATATATGTATATGCATAAATATTTTGAGAAAATATAGAGAAATTGAAAAGTATTGGGGAATTGTTGATTTATTTTTATTAGGAGTGCATTTTTATGCAGGTTGGATAATTGTTGAATTTTTGAAATATCCTATTTACAGACAAAACTCTGATGAATTTTCGAGAGATTTTTATATAACATTTTTATTTTAAAATCTATAATTAATAAATAATATTTTATTTACTATTTAAATATACATTTTAAAGTGTTTGAGATTTTAAATTAGAAATGTAAAATTTTTTATTAAATTGGGTTGTGACATTCTTATACTTTATACACATATTTTTTATATACAGAATGTATGTATTATACATATATAGAGTATAAGGGTGTTACATTAGTATTTTATTCTAAGCCATTTTAAACAATTAAACATCAATTATATTCATTCTAACCAAAAATCCCATCAAAACCCTAATTACCATGCTACTTCTTCCAAATTACCACCAAACCCTACCATTTATATCATTCAACCACAAAATCATTATATACACATCAATATAACATCAAAACAAACTATATTAGCAATTATTGAAACTCTCATTAAAATCTTAATTTTCACATATCACCTCTAAAACCCTAATTTTACCAAAATTTCTTCATATCTAACTTTCAATCATAAAATCAATATACACATATCAAGATAACTTCAGAATAACCCATTACAATATTTAAAATTAATTCCCCTCTCTACCCAAGCCATACATAAC
This sequence comes from Garcia nutans, assembly GCA_947685225.1. Classification (NCBI taxonomy): domain Eukaryota; kingdom Viridiplantae; phylum Streptophyta; class Magnoliopsida; order Malpighiales; family Euphorbiaceae; genus Garcia; species Garcia nutans. Next base: position 15,145,871 of record CANTUV010000006.1, on the reverse strand, counting down.
CTTAAAAACTAAAGAAATCAAACTTAAATTAAAGAAAAACTTACTTGATTCTTGCTAATTCTTTAAAATCGCCTCAAAGCTTTAGAAAATCTTATGAAATTTGATGTGTAAATGAGAGGAACTTCTCCCTCTTTTCTTTCAGAAAATTTGGCAAAGATGATGTTGAAGAAGAACAAGAAAACTTTTATAAACTCACTTTTTAATTTTACCCCTCATTAATTTAAATAATTACATAATATTTAATTATTAAATTCTTGGATTTTTTTCTTCTTTCCATATAAATGTAATTTAATTTTGATTTATTTTATTATATATATTTTTTACTTTTACTTTTAACTTTGATTTTTCAACTTTTTATCTTTTATGAATTTATATATATAAGGTATATTTTAGGTATATACCATGTATATATTATATATATTCAATGTATAACCTATGTATATCTTATGTATATATTGAGTATATACTATACATATACCACCTCCATCACTCAAATCATCCCTCCTTACTAACTATTTAATTATATTTACAATTACAGGTGTTACAGGTTAGTCTAAGATAGACTAGGCAAATCACAATTTTAAGACAAAACAAATAATTGCAAAATAGTTAGAACTGCATGAATTTTAATTCTCACTCAAATGAGATATACATGCCTACTTGGAATCTCACTCCAAGTATCAAGTCCACTTTTTCTTTAAAAACTTCTTTTACATGTGCTTTATTCATAAACTTTATTTTACTTTACTTGCTTTCTTTTGGAGAAGTTGTGCTCAACCTAAAATCTAATAGGCTAGAATTAGGATCCCCTTCTTTGGGTTTTTAACTATAAAATTTAATTTAAATTTTCGCAGTTTACTTTATTCTTTGCTATGGATGGATGATGTATATTGCTCATGTATTTAACTTACCATGCTTATAATTGTCATTTTATGAAATATCTTTTGAAAGTTTTTATTCAATCAAAGGTCAGACTATTTTTTTTTATTTGAAAAAAAAGGTTGAAACCCCCGGAAATACATTTTGGGGGTTCGAGCCCGCGACCTTCTCCTAGTGGGTTGGGTCGCTAGCCCGCTGGACTAACCCCAGCGGGTTAAGGTCAGACTATTTAATAAGCCTAAACTTAGCCCTCAAATCCATTCTTTAATTTAAGGCTAGTGATTTTATCCATGGATATAAATGGAGTCAACTATTTTGGGTTTTTCTTAAATTTTTCCTTTTTCAAAGACAAATAAATTTAAGCGGCAACTTTTCAAAACTAATTTTAAACTTGAACCGAGCATAGCCTACGACAACAAAGTGATCTCGACGCATTCATGTGAGACTTAACCCAATTTTAACATTTTGACTCATAACTTTTGGCGGGCTAGACTCGATGCTCAGACGGGGCCTCACATGGCTTTGATTTTTATTAAAATGAAATATGCAAGCCTACTTGGAATTTTACTCCAAATATCAAGTTCACTTTGTAGAAAATTATCTACTAATTTTTCAAACTAATCCTTTTAAACTTTGCTCATTTACTTAGTTTATTTTGAAAAATTGTGCTCAACCTAGAATCCATAAGGCTAGGTTGGGATCCCCTATTTTGGGATTTTGAATTGTGATTTAATTTTGTACTTTATCTTTTACTTACTTATGAATGAATATATGGATATAACTTGCCATATCATATTATTATTGTCATTCCTTCATGAAATAAATTTTACAAGTTTTTATTTAACTTAATGTCAAACTCCTTTTACTTAAATAAGCCTAAACCTAGCCCCCGAATCTATCCTTTAGTTTGAGACTAGTGATTTTTATTTTTGGAATAATATTGGAGTCAATTTGGGTTTTTCTTAAGTTTTTCCATTTTTCTCAAAATAAATGTAAGTGGCAACTTTTTAAATTCTTTTTACTTGAACCGAGCATAGTTTATGATGACAAAGTGACCTTAGCACTTCCATGTGGGATTTTGCCCAAATTTTCAGCATTTCGACTTGCATCTCGAGCGAGGCCTCACAAGTAGTATAACATGTGTTAGTCTAATCGAGTTAATGAGTTCCTACTCATTAACACTAAATGACTAGGGACTTATTGACATGTGTTAGTTAAATATAATTGCATATGATAAGAATCTCACAATCACAATCTCTATCATGATTTCTATCATGCTATGCTATTTTATACGAAGGATAAAATGCAAATGAATGCAATAACACATATCACATATGTATTGAAAGATTAAAAAAAGTGCCTTTATTAAGTAAATAAAATGATGCATCATGTCCTAAAGCAATTCCTATAGGGCAACTCTCTAACATCTATTGCTTGCTTTGCTTTACTCACTCAATCAACAGCTCACTAAATTGTCTGTGGTTGCAGGTTTTGTTATACAAGGATAGTTGGCTTCATGGTTTCTTCTCCACCAAAAGTTGAAAAGTATAGTGCAGGTTAATGTATGTTGATACTAAGTAGAAATGTGTTTTAAGGCTTGTAATATAATCTTATACTCCATGGATATTCTAGGTTGATGTAATGATACTGACATAAGGTTGTGGATGTGTATATGTGTGCAAGTTTATAAGGGGAGTACACTAGTAGTTATATGTGTGTAAAAGAGATTCAATGTGCCAAGATTACATCCATAGGCTACTTTTATGTGCATGAGATATTTTGTTGACTGAGGCTTTGTTTTACAAGAAAAGAGGTTCTACGTGGTGCTCGGTCTCTTTACGCCTATCTGGGCCCTAGGACCATCACACCATTTCTATTGAGCATAAATATTCATGAAACAATCGTTGGATCTTAAAAGAATTCAAGAAATGCAGGCTTAATGGATCCATTTATGCTCTTAAGAAAGCATTGAGAAGCTAGAAACATTGTTTTGATGTAGCGATCAAATCATTTGGTTTCATCAAGAAAAAAAATGAGCCTTGCGTCTAAACGAAGGTTAGTGGAAGTCCAATCACTTTCCTTGTCTTGCATGTTAATGATATCCTATTAATTTGGAATGAGATTGGTATGTTTATAATTATAAAAGTCTGATTATCCAAGACTTTCTCTATAAAAAGACTTTAGAGAAGCTACTACATTCTTGGTAGGGGTTTTTTCAAATTGGGCTAGGTTAGTGGAAGTCCATTCTCTTTCCTTGTCTTGTATGTTAATGTTATCCTATTAATTGGGAATGACATTGGCATGTTTACAATTATACAAGTCTAGTTATCCAAGACTTTCTCCAATGAAAGACTTTAGAGAAGCTACTTACATTCTTGGTAGGGGTGTTTTCAAATTGGGCTAAGCTAGTTTTGGCCTAGCTTGTAGCTCAGTCCAAGAAAAGACTCGGACTTGAATTTTGAAGCCCATTGCCTAAGTCACCTGGATAAACTCAAGAGACTATAGGGAACTTGGGTTTTTGGGTCATGTTTCGTGCAAAAAAAATTGGTTAGATTTGTCCAAAATTACACCATTTTGGACAAACCTAGAACTATGTCATTTTTGAATCTTCAAAAAAAAAATTCCTCAAGCCAAGTTGGCCTAAGAAATTTTATGCAACTTGAAGCCTGACTGAAGATTATATAAAGCCTAGCCCTATCTTACTCAAACCACATAGGCTGGGCCAGAGTTCTTGGGCTCCTGAGCCAAATGAGCAACCCTAATTCTTGAGATAGACCAAAAAGAACGATAGAGCTCCCAAAGGCAATACTTGGAAAAGGTGTTGAAATGGCTCAACATGCTTACCAGGGTTGTTGCTTGTAAGGCATGTTATCTACCTTTTTGAGGCCATGTCTCCTAAGATTGAAGAAAAGGAAAACATGGCCAAGGTTCCATATGCTTCAATTGTTGGAAGCCTAATGTATAATATGTCATGTTGTGTGCTAGGCTAGATATCATATATGTTGTTAGTATAACTAGAAGATGCCAACCCAATAAAGGATTTGATCACTAGACTACAATCAAGGCTATCCTGCGAACTTGAGAATAACTAAGGATTTATTTTTGATCTACGGAAGAGTTGACCAAAAATAAACATATTTGCAGATTTTGACTTCAATCATGTGTGGGTGATAGAAAGTCTATCTTTGGGTTGTCTTCACCTGTAATGGAGAAGCAGTATGCTGAAAGAGTTCCAAGGAAATAACTGTTGCGTGCTCCACTGTAAAAGCCAAGTATATTGTTGCATTGGAAGCTCAAAGAAAGTAATTTGGACTCAAAATTCAAGATAGAACTAGTAGTACTTCATTATTGCATTGTTGGTCCTTCTCTACTGCGACAACAATAAAGTTATAGCTCAAGCAAAGAACTTGGGTTTCACTAGAAATCCAAACATATAGAAAGGTGCTATCTTTATCAGAGAAATTATTGGGGAAAGTAATATCGCTATACAGAAAATAACTTCAGCTAATGACACAGCTTACTGCCATAACTCAGTAGCAGCTATATTTCCATCTTGAGGAGATGCCTCTTAGATACTACAGTGATTAGCTCTGGTACAAATGGGACGTTTGTAATATTGTATACCTTAGAGCCTTAATTACACTATGTGGTTATAACAAATTAAATTATTCTTTATATGAAAAGTATTCTATTATATGCAATATATAGTCCTTAAAATATTATGTAAGATGAGATACAAATTCTTGTTTACGGTTATAGGATTATTGATTGAGTGCCATCAATTTCTGGAAGTCAATCACTTATACTATTTTCAATAATCAGAATAAGATAAATATGATTGTGGAGGTAGTGAATCTCATACTACTTGACATGTGATGCTGAAACAAACATGTGGATATTCATTAGATGAATAGTGAAACTGTGACATGAGATGATGAATACATGGAGTTTTACTATTAGTCAGTCTCATCTATGACATAATTATACATATAACCCTTTGACTTGAGACATGGTTATCTCATGCACATGTGATTAGGATTTATCATTACTTGTATAGCCATGCTACCCACATACATGTGTACAACATGTGATGGTCCTAACTAGTTATGCATGGAGGTAGGCGACCACCGAGATTGAATACATTAACTTGGGTAAACAAAGAATAGATGTGATATTATCTAGTTATTCTTGGTATGTAAATTCTTGGCCAAGATAGTTAAGATTTATTAGAAAAGGAGTTTTTAGTAAGAATCAAGCTCATTTAGAATTAGAATCATAACGAGAATATATGGCCAAGGCACATAGGGTTTGGCTAAACCATGACCCTATATAAGATTGAGATTTTGTAGTATAATGATTCTAGTACAGGTTAATTTATGATCAATGATCCCTAAAACGTTTTAAGTAATTAGTTATAAACATTCATTTCTGATCAGGTGGTCATAATATGCTATATTATGTGTCATCACAATTATGGGTCTAAGTGCAAATGGAGATTTTAGCAGAGAAAATATCTTTTCTCAACCCCACTGCTAATTAGATATGAAACTAAAAAACTAAGCTATATAGCATTTACAAATGAAGATAAAATATTATCATAATAAATGATTAGTGGTAGCAGATTAAACTTGTAATTAAACTGACAAGATTCCTACCATGTCTTGTAATTTAGTCCATAAAATTTTTCTTTCATTTGAGTCTTAATTTACATGAGATACAAAAGGAAATGACCAAATTGAAAAGTTTGGACCAAATTTGAAAGAAGGTAAAGATTGGTTTTACATTTGATATGGACCCAATCTACATTTAATGTGGAAGATTACATTTGGGCTTAATGGATTTATTAGGCTCAAGAGTTGGTTTAACCCATATATATTTGACATATAGAAAAAATTTTACAAAGGGTCGAAATGACAATTTCTTAAGCTTACAGACAAGAATGATTCCAGTCATTCGTGTCATCTATTATCTCCTTTTGACTCTTAACTACCACTGATAAGTAGTGAAAAATGTAGAGTACAAAGGAAGAGAAGAATTAAGAGTCTTTATATTATATTACATGCAAAACTAGACGGAGAATTTGGAGAGAGAGAGCAAGAAGAAGAGTTCTTTTATCTACTCATTCTTCTTCATTTTCTAGTTGCTTGTTCTTAGTGGAAGAAGCTTGCATGTAAAGCTTGCATTTTGTGTCGAGGAGTCCAAGACAAGACAATGACTTGGCCAGAAGTTAATCAAGAACTTCTCTAAAACACCTCAAAACCATAGAGAAGTTCTTGATTAACTTCTGGCTAAGTAAAGAGAGAATTCAAGAACACCTCAAAACAATAAGAGAAGTTTGATTGGTGGAGTTAGATGTGAACCCGCCCGTTAGAGGCTTCACAATTGAGGAGATCAAATTGAAGAGAAATTTCTATGCTACAAGAGATAATTCGATTACCCTCCGCTTCTTTTTCTCACACGTGTTTCGCATCCTAATTAGTTGATAGTGGCAGGGCGAAATTTTAAGTTCATAAATTTATCCTGCCTTCGCTGGCCCATTTGGTTATTTATCTCAATATCAACACCACCTCCCAAAAGATTCACTTCATTCATCAGTGCAAGGTCCAACATCTTAAAAGTTCAACACCATTGAGAATCACTATATCAGTACACCTCTTGCAATTCCGCTTATTTTTACACTTGCCTTGGACTGGACATGCTCCAATTCAGGAAATTTGAGGCTCAATTCCTAGTGCACAAGCAATTAATCAGTACTGAACATCAAGAGAGGTCCCAGCTTGATCGGTGCCTCCACACTCTGGGATGCTCTTGTCCAAAGCCCATATGGAGGAGGAAGAGAGAAAAAAGTTCATCACTTAGAAAAATGACTAACAAGTCAGCTGACCATATGCAAGATTGCTAAAACTAGAATAAAAACACCCTTTTACTCCATCTACCGAGTACCATGATTAACAAGTCAGTTGAGCATATGCAAGATTGCTAAACCAAAATTTCATTGTAAAATTGCAATAACTAAACTCGTTGTAAAATTGCAGTAACGTAAAATTGCAGTAACTGTCTATTAACAAATAAAACTCCAACAATTAAAGAATTCTTTGTTTAATAGTATTGAAATCATTTTCAAGTTTGAGATATCTCTAACTCAAATTTTAATGCAACCCAAATTAAAATTAAAAAGAAAATCCTCTAGGAAAATGGATAGGCATGCAACTGTTTAGAAGAAAACTAAAATAACACAGATGGTCAATAATATTAGCGGCTAATAATAACACTGCTATAAATGGCACAAAAACTCATGCAGCTAATCAATCCAAGAGCAAAGAAATTTTTCATTTCCTATTAAATTGAATTAATTCCTAAAACTTTGGCATATAAACTATCTCTTCACAATCTAGATTTCAGAAGATTTTCATAACTATCAACTAGTTCTAAAAGAACATGAATAAACTATACAAATTGGATCTAATGCATGAACCTACTGTACATACGGATTATGAAGCCATAAGAATTTTACATAGGGAAGCCGTAGTTTTGATAATCCATCGAGCCTCCTTGATTAGGTAAATGGCTAGCTAGAGACATATCTTGCAAAACAGAGGGGTGCTGAACCGGAGCAGCGGGTGGAGAGATCCAATTTTGATCGACAGGCGAGGCAACTGAGCTGTTGTCAACAGTAGTGATATCATGAATGCTTGACCTTTTCCTTTCTTTCTTCACAGAATTCTGTCGAAGGAAGTACTTCTGGGCATGACTAGCTACCTGTGTTGGTGTTCTTGTCACCACCACATTCCTCGAAATGCTTCTCCAGTCACCCTTGCCAAATCTTTTTAGCCCGATCAAAAATAATCTGCAACGAACACCATAAGAAAGTCAAACCAAAAACACACACACACACACACACACATATATATACATAATATCGGTAAACAACACCTTAGTAACATATTTAATTTAGTAATAAATACAAAGGACCATATTTGTACCATAAACAGTAAAGTGATCCAAAGCAACTAAAGCAAAAAAAATCAAATGGGCAATAAATGTGGACTTGTATAGATATTCAAATTTAATTAAACGAACATCAGATTCCATAAATTCTCCGAGCCAATTCAAACAATTAACTTATATACACAATTGAACAAAAGAACACTACTCATATATGAAATGCAAATTACATAATCAAATTTTAGGAAGCAGATTAGGAACTAAAACTGGATAATTCAAGTTCACAATCTGAGTTAGGTAGAGGAGTTTAAGTGATTAATTAATAAAGAATATCAACAAATTGAGAACTTCATTTCTTGATGATTACCAATCAGTGTCAAAAAAGTAAATAAATCTGTCTCCACCCTAATCAATACAATCAATTAAAAGATTGAGATTTAAAAATACAAATAATTGCACAATCAAAATCAAAATCGTAACAAATCAAAATCCCTTTCTTCAACTATAAACTATCAACAAAAACAACATTTTAACATTTAATCGAACAAAGCAATAAAAATCAATTAAGAAATTCTAAATAAAGAAAGAAATCAAATAACAAACGTACTTACTTGTGCTCTTCCTCGGTCCATGGAGTTCCTTTCTTCCTTTCAGGATCAATCTGCTTCGTCTTACAACCAAAATTAATCTGATCCGAAGCCGACATATCAGATTCCCAGCTCGAACCAAACAACTCGTCGCTATAACTCGGTAACTGGACTCTGCCAGAATCGATCTCAAAAATATCATGAACCAATAACTCATAATGGTCTGTCACTTCTTGAACCGATCTCCCCATATGATCAGCGATTTTTTGCCACCGATCAGGAAAATCATCCGGAAAAATTACTAGAGCCTTTTCAAACAACTTATCGTCATACCGGTTCCAAAGAGTAGGAGAAGACGATGATTGAGTCAAAACTCGAGCCGATAAGTTGTCCTGATACATTGTCTGCGTCTATTCCTTTTCAAGACTCGCTTTCTTGAAGATTTCGCTTACAGGTTTGGTGGGAGATTCAAGGAGGTGTGATTATATATATATAGAGCTTACTCAGATGAGAGAGAAAGAGGTGGCGTTGTGGATTTATCTTGGAATTTTGGGGTTAGTTTTGGACTTTTATGTTTTAAATTTCTGCTGTACAATGCATAAGACTTTCAATAAAACACGTTTACTATTTTATTGGCTATTATTTATATATAATTTTTATATCATACTTTATTTTTTTATATTGAACTTGAATCTCCTTTTTTTTCATTTATCTCATACTTTATTTCCATTGGCGAACGTAGGTGGAGGAGAAGGGGGCAATTACCTCCTTAAATTTTTTTTTTTAAATATTTATATGTATTTATTTTTTAAATTTTTAAATTTTTTTATTTGCCCCCCTTAAAATTAAAAATTATCTTTAAATTTAAGAAAAAAAAATTTCAAAGTCTTTAATAAATTAATTTTAAATTCATCTAATCAATTAAGAGATTAAAAATAAATTAAAAGTACAATTAAAAAAATTAAAAAAGATTATAAAATTAAAATCTTTATTTATTTTATTTTTTAATTTCTTCTCTTTACTTCAAATTTACATTTTATTATTTATAATTCTAATATACTTTAATATTTTTGCATCAATATTATATGTTAAAATTTATTTTTCATATTTTCTTTGATTAATTTTTTTTACAAATGAAAATAGCTTATTAATAGGTTAATAAATTTATAAAATAATTATTGTATATGAAAGGCCAAGTATCAAGATAAAAAAAATTTTTAAAAAAATTTTGTCCCCCTTATAATTAACTCCTGACTTCGCCCCTGTTTATTTCTATACAGTTTTTTTTTTTCATTTAAATGGTTTGAATTTATTTGTATTTTGAAATCTTATTCAGATTAAAGAATCATGTCTTGTTAAGTTTCATTTTTTAATGCGTAAAACTCATTTCCAAATTATACTATTTATATATTAGGATTTTTTTTGGTAGGTCCAGCACCCTGAGGCCATCTATTAACGGGGACAAGAAGCTCAAGGCGCAGGGCCCGAGCTCGAAAGGTGATGAACCGTAAGCGAAAAAGTTTAGTGACATGGAGTTTAAAAGCGTTGTACCTAAGAATGAGGTGCTGAAAGCTTTGAGCAGGGGCGTTTGGGACGGGAAGCTTGAGGTGTTGGATATGAGTTGCAAGTGTTAGATCTCTTTTTTTTTCCTGAACATTAAGTGTTAGATCTCGAGTAATACTACTTACTATAAATGTGTATGTTGATTTGAGTAATTGGCAGTGGTGAGAATATGTGTTACAGTGTATGTGCAGAATAAATAAATTTTACACTATATACAAATCTAACTAATAAACCATTTTGCATTGCCTGTGTTATGGAAAAAAAATGTATATTTTTCTTGTAAACTAAGTAGAATTAAGAGCCTATTGGGTTAAGGCAACATACAAGCAGGGCCGACTCAATTTTTTTAAAGCCTTGGAAGGCAGTTTAAATTTAGGTCTTATATTATACATTAATTATAATATTATAATTTACATAAAATTTATTTTTCCAGCTTTTTAGATGCAAAATTACTAATTAAATTTGTATATTCAATATCTTCTAACATTTTATTCTCTGTTGATAATATAGCTAATCCATTTAATTTTTCTTATGATATTATTGATCATAAATAAGATTTTATCAATTTTAATTTTGAAAAACTTTATTTTTGTTGAAGCAACTATTATTGGCATGGTAAATAATATTTTATAAGCAATACAACTATTTAGAAAAGAATTTAATTTAAATATATAATTGAATACCTCTCTTGACTTGCATATTTCTAAATTAGTAGAAGTTTATATTATGTGTTTATTATTCATACTGTTTTATCCTATATCTTCACTATTTTCTATTTTCTTATGTTGTTCATCTTGATTGTTAATACTTACTCTAGTATTACTGATAAATTTATCAAGAGCTCCCTTTTAAGATTCAATAAGTTTTTTCAATTCTTCTCTTTTTTTTTAAGTTTTTCAAAATTCAATTTGTATTTTCTATTAGACATAATGAAATTAGAAAAAAAATAACTATCAAATAAATATTTTTAAGAGAAATAAAATATAAAAGTATAAAATAATTGTAGAATGATAAAACCTGATTTTGGAGCTATAATCTTGGAAATCAATCTTTACAAGCAATTGATGAAAAAAATCTTAAGAATTTGATATAGAAAAGAAGAAAAGAATTAGGTTTGGAAAAAAATGTGTTAAAATATAAATATTTAGTGAATTTTTTTTAACGTTGCAACTTGCAACTTAAAAGGTGAAAAGTTTTTCTTAGATTCCCAATAAACTAAGAATCATTAACTCTATATATTTTATTTTAGCTCTTTTTTATGTTATTATATAATTATTTTTTTTTTAAAAAGAATAACTTAGTTACTTTTAACTAATAAAAAAAGAGTTAACAATAACTAATAAAAAGGGGCCAGTGGGTCTTAGGCCATTGCCTAAATGGACTTAAGGCCAGCCTAGATGCAAGGTGGCCTATCTGTGAAGCTTTTAGACCTAAGTGCCATTATTTGCTTGCACTTAAATATCTAGATTTTGTGAGAATGAATGTTTGAAGCATTTGAGGCTGGTTTAGACTTTGCTAGAATAACTCGTATTGATGGAGCTATATATTTTAAATTTTTATTTGTTTGGTTTAAGTAAAATGGCTAAATACATATATAATCTCGTGAACTTGTCTCATTTGGTTACTTTTCCTCTCAACTTACAAATTAATCAGTTAGCCTCCTAAACTCAATTTTTTCATAATATTTAAACACAATTTCTCCAGGACAACATATAAGTGAATGACAAGCACACATAGATGAGTGAGAGCCTTTGAAGCTATTGATAAATATAAAAAGAACATCTCCTCCCTCTTCTTTCCTCCTCCTTCTTCATCTTCTTCTTATTGTATTTAAAACCCAAATTAATCAAACAAAAAAATTAAATCCATTAACCAAACAATAAATACTCCTTTCTGTCCTACCCATTAATCAAACAAAACAAATAAAAACCTATTGAAGTACTCTTGCCCATAAATCAAATAAAGCAAATAAACCCATTAAAATATTCTTGCATATTAATCAAAGAAAACAAACAAAATCCATTTAAATGCTCTTGAAAGGAAATGAAGGAAAATATTTACTATTAAGCTGGGCTATATGGAGATTGGGGTGACACATGCTAATTTCTTCTTTAACAATGCTTAAGGAATTGAATTTTTTTTTTCAACGAGGTGAGGGAATGAGTTTTTTTTTTCAACAAATTTAGCTAATACTTTCTTCAAGCATATTTTAGAGATTGATTCAGTTTGAGAACAAATTTAAAGAGAGTGAGAGAAATATTCATCTTGGAAATGAATTTCACACTTATTCTTCTTCAAACATACAAGGAATGAGATTTTTTCATTGAAGGGAGTTGGGTTCTTCTGCTAAAAACTTTAGCAAATGTTTAATAAACTGGGGAATGAGTTAAAATACGATTTTAGATATTAGATTTTGAGGATTGAATTTAAGATTTTAGATATTAGGGATTTGAATTGGTGTGGATTCAATTTGGGGATTAAAAATTATATTTTTTTAGTAATTGAGCTTGTTCTAACAGAGAGAGAGAGCAAATCCACGTCACAACAAGCTGCAATTTTTCATTGGCTGAAAATCCATGTCAACGTGCGTGATATTCATTCAATTGCATATCAACGAAATTGTGTTTGAATATTATGAAAAAATTGAGTTCATGTGACTAATCGGTTAATTTGTAAGTTAAGGGGGGCAAAGTAACTAATTAAGACAAATTTAGGGGGATGCATATATATTTGGACAAGTAAAATTAATTACATAAGACAAAATAAATAAAATTTGAAATGATACATATATATTTTTTTAATTTGCTATGAAATACCATGTATTGCACAAAGCTAATTCAACAAAACTTAATGTAATTCAATTTGAAAAAATAAATTGTTGAATTTATTGTGAAATAGTAATTTACAAACACAACAATATGTTATGAATTAAATCATGGATTTAAGAATTTTAACCATAAAAATTTAAATATAGTACGGATTTCTTTGTACATAAAGGAAAACTCACCTATCATATATATTATGCTATTTTTATAATCAAACTTTTATCTACAATAATAAATTTATTAAAATATTGGATGTTCAAAAATTATCTTTGGATGAATCCAACCTAAAGCTTTATTAGTTTTTTAGAAAAATTACATAATAAACCTAAATATAAAAACACATTTTCAAAATACAACGCTCTAAAAAATTACAAATTTACAAAAAAAATCCTAAATAATAAAGTAAGACATTTAAAAATAAATAAAAGCATGTCATCTTCATGTTTACTTCCTCCATTGAAGTTCTCTGTGTGATCTTCATTCTCCATCTTTGACGCTCTCTATTCATACTTCATCCTTAAGCCTTGTTTCAAATTTAAAATATTGTTTCAGCTGTGAAATCTTCATCAACAAAAGGTATTTAAAAATAAATACACTACAACAAAAACACAAGTGCATAATATTTGGAAACTATATCTTACAAAAATAAATTAGTATGGCATTATGGCTCAGAATTCGGCATATATAATTATTGTGTATGATGTGTAACTGCAGTGTATATGTCATTGATATGTTTTGTATATGCAGCCATAAAATATGCACTTATCTTATCATATATGATGTTTAGTTGTAGTGTATATACAGTGCGTATATCATATATATGTTATGTATATGGTGACCTACAATCCATAAAATACGTACTTATTATATATGATGTTTAACTATAGTGTATATGTCATGTATATGTAGTGTATATGCTAAACTCCAAGCCATAAATATATGCACTAATAGTATATGATGTTAAATTATTCTATATATGTAGTGTATATGCTGAACTCCAATCCATTAAGTATGGAATTCTTTTTGTATGATGTTTATTCATTATGTATATGCAGTGGTTATGTTGTGTATATGTTGAAACACAAGTAGTAAAATATGCAATTCTTTTAACTATTTTTAATTATGTTGTGCATGTAGGGTATATGTCATTTATATGTTACATATATGTTGAATTTTTTTATATGTTGGTTAATAATTATTTATATATAGTGTATATATGTTGTGTATATTCTAAATTAAAAGTCACAAAATTTGTTTTATAATATGTTACTTATTTGTTCTTTAAATAGAAGAAATAAACATAGTACCCATGTTTGTTCAACATGCTGGAAATTGGGGAGATACATATAAATTATATAGAGTTTGAAGTAAATGGAATTATAATTTCAATGTAACATAACTTTGAGGAACTATTACAACTAATTTCAACTCAATTGAAATTAATTCACAAGAATAAAAGATACAAATATAATAATAGATTACAAATAGCTATCCAACAATAAAAATACAAAATGACACAAGTCTGTTTTTCTATATGCATTTGAGGAAGAAGGAAGCACATATAATGGCATACCCTAAATGCACACTACAAGAAATTCAACATTTAGTCATGGAAAATTCCATCCCTGATTGTAAAAAATAAGTCACAGAAAGATATTAATGATGATCTTGTAACGGGAACAATATAGTAGCTACTCAGGCAGTCAGAAATAATTTAGCAACAAAATTTGATGGTCTGACACTGAATTGACGACAAATAGGCTGTCATAAAATGAAAAAGCCTATCACGAATAGTGAAACTTTCGCAATACATTTGCGATTGAAGTCCATTGTTAATTTTACGACGGCTGAGTGACCGTAGTTGTATCCATTGTAAGAAGGTGGAAATATTTGTTATTATTTTGTAATCATTACCCGTTGTAAATTTAGTGACAATTTTACGATAGTAGGTAAATTCATATGTAAATTACGATTGCATCACAAAGAAAAAGAAGAACGGTGAAAGCTTTTCCTTCAATTTGTGATCGCCATCCATCGCTATTTGGAGACCATGTTGAATCAACCATCGCAATACATGTCCAAAGTGCTGCTATTTAGAGACAGTTGAATTGTCTCTCACTAAACTTGCATTTTTTTTGAATAATTATTATAATGATTTTATGTTATTGAAAAGTAAATAATATAATAATAAATAAAATTTAATGAAACAAAAGTATAATAATAATTATATTTATAAAAAAAATTATAAAATGTATAAACATCTTAATTAATAACAAATTATAACACTGCAATAGAATATCCATAATGTACCTATGTAATATGTATCAATATGATCACTGATGTTAATAAAATCCAATATTAACAATCAAGTGATCAACTATCAACATCAGTAGGGGGCCACTGAAGAAGAGGCATCGGGACGAGGCTAATCAAATTGCTGATGCTACTAGCCTTGTTGGATTAATGCAAGCTAGGATTACAATTGCTCTTGCATTTACTCCTTCATCTACTCCAATTGGTGGTCAACCTATTTCATTACCTCCATCTCTTGTTGGTGCGTAGACTGTAGCAAAAATCATGAAGTCTTAGTACAAGTCGATCTTGAAGGAGATGCATAATAGGCAAAAGCTTATGAACTAGCTCATATTCTCGTCCTTTTGCAGTTATGCCAATAGCATTATAAAAAGTTGTGACTCGTCCATGCTCTCTAAATTTTGGGACAACTGTTATGTATAGTAAAAGTCAATCCTAAAATAAAATATAAATATAAATATCATTTAAAATATACCAAATAAACATATAAAATAAAATGATTTGAATTTATATATGTTCAAATAACATATATTAAATTCTCTAGAACATTGGTCGACAAAAGTCTAACCATCATGATGTGAATCCAAAATTTTTTGCCATAAAATTAAAATTCAGTCCGCTACAGTCGTAACGCAAATTGAATCACTCAAAACGAATATTGAACAAAGGAGAATGAGCCCCAGAAAATTTATTGTGCAGCATCAAGCCCATTGCGGTAGCACAATGGCCCCGATGATGGGGCTGCCGCCTGACAGCCCTATGGCAAGGCTTCCTACAACATCTAGTGGTGCCACGGGAATCCCAAAAGGTGTCGCGACTCCCTAATCTAACTTTTTACATTTTTAACCCTCAAAATCTCTATAGATAGGCCTCTTCCACCCCATTTTCATTCATCCCATTCAACTTAGCAACACTTGTTGCAGGTTATCTCATTCTCTTCATTCTCTCTTTCTTTCTTTAAAGAAAAATGTTCATTTTTTCTTAGTTTGAACCTTCTAAAATTTACTTCCTTAGCAAATTTGGGTGCTAGTATATTTGGTTTTGCTTTCCTTAAGCCAAATTGAACCTAGTTGCTTCCTTAGCAATCTCTAACCCTAGTTAAAGTGGAATTGCGATCCATTCATACCCTCAAGCCATCACCAAACAAAGTTCCAAGAAGAAAGGTAAAAACCCTAACCTTTTCCCTTTTTGCTTTATATTCATTGATTTATTGTGATTTTAGACCTTATTGACCTAATTTTAAAAACCATCCTTTGGTCCTTAAAAATTCAATTAATTTGGACCTTGAAAGTGACTTTTGATATAATTTTAAAGACTATCCTTTGGTTTTTAATATTAAAATTAATTTGGGCCCAAAACTAATTAATTAATCTATTAATTTTTAATCAATTCTTTTTTCAAAATTAAGTTGGAACATGAGCTTAATTTTTCAATAATCCTTTTTCAAAATTATGTTGGAATATGAAATTAATTTTCAATCAATCATTTTTAAAATTAAATTGGAATAAGAACTTAATTTTTAATCAAATCCTTTTTCAAATTAAGTTAAAACATGAACTTAATTTTCAATCAATCTTTTTTCAAAAAATTAAGTTAGAATATAAACTTAATTTTTAACCAATATTTTTAAAAATCAAATATTAGGGTCGAGCCTAGCTATCTGCAAGTGCATAAGTCATAATCAAGTAATAAAGTGGAGAGTAGAGTATTGTTCCCACGAAGAAAGGTATCCTAAGTACTAAACAATTACACTAAATATTATTTGAATAGTAAATTGGCATGAATTAAGAACTAAATTAACTAAATTAAACCTAAACTAAATTTTAGGTTAAATTTAATATTTTTAGCATTAGGATAAACCGATTCTTTGTTAATTATCGATGGATTTCCTACAGTATTGGCTCAATCAAAATCTACTCTTAATTATTGGTTGGGTTCTCCTGATTTGAGACATGGTCTCTCTTGAGTACTAAACCTACTACTGAACTTAACTTCGTGTCTGCTCTTGTGATCACAAGCAAATTAAGAAAAATCATTAAGTTTTATGAGTAACCTTTGTATTAACTTCTTAATTGTTTACCCTATCTCTAGGGGTGAACTTAAACTAAAGATTGTTATCTCTTTGAACTAATATTATGCTTTCACTCTCACTCCATCACATATTAAATCAATTAACTATTAGCCAGGTAATCAAAGTATTAAGATTAAAGATAGCAAAATAATTAAGAGCAAACTTCAATTTAATCAAATTAAATAATTATTCCATAGATAAATCAAATAGGAAAAGTTTATCCCTAATAGGGTTTTTAGTTACTCATAATTGAAAGAAGGCTTTTAATTGAAATGAAATTAAAAGAAAACAAACTAGAAAGATCACAATTTGGGAAGAAGAAAGCCTCCTGAACTTGAGTTAATCTTGCACAAAATTCTCTCTTCCATTTAAAGTTGATTCTAACCTAAAATATCGAATTTGAAATCTAAAATTCTAATGTATGTTTAATAGGAGCTAACTAGGGTATTTATCAAGGTAAAACAACATCTAATACAATTAGGAAAAGATTAAGGCAGGTTTAGAGATATTTTTATCCAAAAAGGAGTCAAATTTTTAAGAGTTATATTGTAAAATTGCATTTTCTAGTCAACTCTTTAAATCCGCGTGGCCTTCATATGCCAGGGTCATGGCTTTTAATTTGACTCTGGATCTTTTGCAACTTTTTCTCAAATTCTCAAGCAGTGTCTGAACAGATCCCACGGTTGTGGCATTGTAATTGCCATGGTTGTGGCTTTCATTTCTCCTCTAGACTCTTCCTCTTCTCCCCATCTTTTGGCAGCTTCAAAATGGATCCCTATGGTCGCGGCCTTTGATTGCCATAGTCGTGGCCTTATATCCTCTACCTCTTTTTTCATTTTTTCTTCATTTTTGCACTATTTTTTGAGTAAAACTTTATCTTGACCCTTCAAGCTAAAACTAAAGATATTCTAATTTCAACAAATAAAACATATCAAATTCAATTAAAATCAATTAAAAACAAAGTTAGAATGACTCAAAATATTAGTTAAAATATGACTCTATCAACTCTCCCAAACTTAAACCATTGTTTGTCCTCAAGCAATAAGAATAACATCTTCAGAATAACATCTTTAACAATAGGTCTTCCTAAATGATAGGAATTCTCAGTGTTTTGATATACTAGAATTGAAATAGTTAAAGTTTTTAAAATCTAAGTCTAAATTCAATTCCATAACCATATGTTACTTCATCCTTTCCTCTTTTGCTCAAGAAAATTTAGTTAATTGCAACCAATTATTCAGATAGGCACATATCCCCATGCATTTATTAAAGATTAAAAGAGTTTAAGAACTTGCCTATTCTCATATGCATGCTTAAATAAATATTCTCCACTAATAGACCTCACTAATTCAAGAAAAATCAAAAGGTCTTTTTAAGCTTATGGGATCTAAAAGGGTTTAGTTTAAAGTAAAGCCTTAGAAATTTAGGTCTTTTGCCCATTGAATTACCTCCCAATTCTCTAAGGTGATGTGATGCTTAAAATAAAAGAATAATATAAGTGCACATTTATTTCCTTTTTCCTATTAGGCATAAGAAGTAGTAAAGTTAAGTTAAGTTAAAGAGGATTAAACTTAATTCCCTAAAGTATTTCTCAAAATGGGGAGAAAAGAGGGTAAGTGGATGTAGATAATGATTTCAACAAAAAAAAAAACCCTTATTTCCTTCAAAAAAAAATTCAGTTCCCCTCTTACTGCACATAAGCTAAGTATAATTGTATCCCTTGATATAGAAAAATGCATCTTTTTCTTCCTTAATGCAGTTTGGAATCTATATACTTCTTATCTTTCTCTCTCTCTCTCTCTTTTTTTACTTTCTCTCTCTTTTATTTTTTTTTATTAAAACAAACATAGGGAGATTTTCATCAAAGATAAAAAGGATCAAATTTAAGGAGATAAGATAACTTACTATCCTTATAAGTACAAGAAATAGCTATACCACTCCAAAAAAGTTCTTCAAAAAGAAAATGTCAAGAATAGGAAAAGATTTGTCTATAAAGAAGGATAAGAAATCTTGCTAAAATAATAATTAGGGGATAACAATAGCCCAAAAATCTCATAGAATCTCCAAGCAAGGTAGTGCTATTAGACATATTTTCTGCAAACTTGGAATTTAATAAGGAATCCTTTTATAGAGGTTGGAAATTCTAAATTAAGCATAAAATGAAAGGAAGTAAATCAAAGTATAATAAACTTTGACAAGGTAGTAAATAGGGTTTACTTATATGAAAAGAACCAAAAGCTAAAATTTATTCAATTTGACTCAACGGGGATAACTAGAAGCAATGTTTAAAATTGGTAGATATAAGAATGAGGCTCATCAAATAATGCCTAAATCATCTTTTCCTCTTACTTAGCAAGGTTCAATTTTTTCTTGAAAATTCATTTAAATACATTTTAGGCTTAGGCAAAATCGTAAAATAAATGAGAAAAAGAATAGGAGCTCTCTCTAAGCAAGCATGCACAATTAATCACTTTTAACTAAACTTTGAGAGATCGATTGGATCAAAATCCATAAACTATGGCACTTCATCAAATCTTTGACCAAAATTTAAAAAATGAATAGAAAAATTCATGCATATCAGAAATTAAAACACATCATAGAATTGCATATAAACTTGGCCCATTGCTAGAGAAATTACCCAAGGACAATAATTTCAAGCAATGAATCAAAATATCCATAAAATTTAATCATCCTAGTAAAATGTACTAGTGAAGTAAAATATCCCAAAATATTCAAAAATACACAAACCATAATATCCAAAAGAAGAAAAATATAAAGGAAAAGATTTACTTAACTAAAAGTTGAGGAAAAGCTCCCCCAAACTTAGAACTCCAGTATCCTCGTGGTCTCCTCCATGTGGTGGTGGTGGGAGCTGCTGTGGTAGAGGGTAGTAGAGGCCAAACTTTGTAAAGAAATTATTGATTTGTTCACTCAACCTAATTATTTGAGTAAAAACTGTGTGGACCTCATGCTCCACACCTTTAAACCTTTGGTCCACACCTTTAAACCTTTGCTCCATTTGATCAAACCGTTGATCCCAAGTTGTATTGTGATGGTTCATCTCTTACTCAAAAGCATCAACTTGTTAGACAAAGACTCAAAAGAATTGGGCGAAATGGAGGCTCTAACTTCAGAAAGATGAGATGGAATGTTATGTTGGTTAGTTTCTTCACCTTTTCCACCCTCACCCTCATCTCTAAACAACATCAATGTTTACCTCTAAATGCTCATTAGAAGGGGCAATCAAAACATGCCTACATCCTCTCTTTTCCACCATCTTCTTTGTACTAGTAGTGGTCATATCAATTCTAGTTTTGCTAGGGACAAGGGCAAGATTGTCGAAATGGATTCTTAGATAATATGCAATTTTTGTTATCATACATCTAATGACAATTTTCTTAAATTTTCTAGCAACTTCGTCACACTGCTTTGCAAACCAAAAACCAACATTAAAATTTTTTTTTTCTAAAGCATAATAGAAAAACTGAAGTTTTGTAATACCCTTATACTCCATATACACATAATACATATACCTAGTATATATAAAATTACAAAGTACAAGAATGCTAAAATTCCTGTCTTACCAAAATTTTGATAATTCCACGAAAAATATTTTAGAGCCTAAGTTGTGCTTTAATAAATAAATAAAGCATTCCTTAAATAATAAGTACTAAAAACACATATTTTAAAGAAAAAGCTCTAAAAAAACTGTCAGAGTTTTACTTGTATTTCAAATATTCCTAAAAATCAAAAATCAATTTCCACAACTTGCACGAAATTTTACACTCCCAAATAATTTTCAACCAACCAATTCTCCCAAAATCTCCAATATTTATCAAAATACTCAAACATATATATATATATATATATATATATCAATATTTAACATATTTCCCAATTCTCAACATGTAGCCCAAACATTTCAAGTTTACATCATTTATATATATATACAAACATATGTACATAAATATGTCAAATTAACTAAAATAAAATAATTGCATGTGTACAACTGGCTCTGATCTATGGCAACTAATAAAACTTCAAAAAAAAAACTTAGAAATCTTAGACCCGCTCAGGTCTGGCAGGACTCTTGGTTCCAACCTTGTCACGTACGTGATAAATAAATCGTGCTAAGCATATTAACTTAGTGATATATACTTTGATAATAATAAAAAAAAGAAGTAAAGAAAACAATGCATAATACTTTTCTCTTGAAATTAACAATGTGATATACTAACTATAATATATCTTGAGCATTTTCTTTTTAAATCAACACATTTAGCAATCACATCTATTGGGCTCAAATGACCCTATATAATGTTCATGTTCTAGAGATAATGTTTTGGATTACTTTTGACACCCAGTATCTAGCCCGAAGACAAATAACTATCCATACATTATGCAATCAATACTTTTAAATATATAACTATGCACTTTACATGTGACTTCATATATTAAAGTAATATAGTGTTAATGCCAATATGCAGTGTAACATGCCACTTTTAATGCATTATAATATAATTCTACCAAAGTATGCACTAACCTTTTATAAGCTAAAATGTGAGCCAAATCTTCACTCCACACCAAATTCACTTATTTCCCTTTACCTCTTGCTTATGATAATTTAATTTCACTCACTTCCTAATCAAAATGTGAGTGTACATAATTAATTAGAGTTACATTTTTAAGTATTTTAATTAATAAAACTAAATTTAACAAAACTCTTTGAAGTTTCCATTTTCTTGCCCTAATGAACTTTATCTTTTGAAGTTAATTTTAATCAATTCCAAATTAAGTTTTAAGCTTAATTATGTCTCTAGAATCACATTCCAACACATTTTAAGAAATAAAACTCAATTTACTATATTTTTTTCAAATTATCAAAATTGTCCCTAACTCCCTTTAATTCTAAAAATCTATTCCAACAAATTCTAATGTATATTTTAAGTTCATTTATATATTTAAAATCATATTATAACATCATTTAAGCAGTTAAATCCATCCTACATCAATTTTTTTTTATCAAATTCCCATCCAAACCTGAAAATCACCTTCTTCTTCTCCCAAACTCTAGCCAAACCCAATCTTTTCTTGAATTTAACCTTAAAATCATCATCAACACATCAAACTAACATCCTCCAACACCATTTAAGCAATTAAAACCATCCCCTTCAAAAGTCATAATTTTACATATTTATAAACTTAACAAAACAAGCTTAAAAGTGATGAAAACTTACTTGAATCCTTGTTTAATGTTCAAAAACTACCTTGAATCCTTTGAAATTCTTATGAAATTTGGTATTTTAGATGAAGAAAACCTCCCCTTACCTCTCTCAAAATTTGGCCTCCATGGTTGGTAGAAGAAGAAGAAGAGTTTTTCTTTTTTTTTTTTTCCAACATTTCCAATTTTGCCCTTCACACATATATGTAATTACTAAATAATTAAATATTAAAATAATGTGATATTTTTTTCCTTTCCATAATTATCTTAATTTTAATTTAAATTAAATATATTTAATTTTTTTTACTTATTTAATTAATTTATTTTTTACTTTTAACCTATCTTTGTCCTTTTTAAAAGTATATACATTAGGTATATATCATATGTACATTATGTGTCCAATATATATATATATATATATATATATATGTTAGGTAGATATCATGTGCACATTATGTATCCAATGTATATTTTCTTTATATCTTACATATACATTTTAAATTTTTATACTTTCATCACTTTATTTAAACCTTCTAAATTATAAATTAAAATTTTTATTATATTTTATTTTAATATTTTAACAAATTTACGGATGTTACAAGTTCCTTAGAATTGATTTCCCATTGGCTCTTCCACCTTCCAAAAATAGTATTAGCAAGAACAATATGAATATACCTATAGAATGAGTTTGTAAATTTTGAATAATTTGAAATTTTACTATTAAACCTTTTAGAATCATCGAATCTACTCCAAGTTTCATTTTCATTAAAACCTTAAGTTTTACAACTAGTGCTTTGTAACCCAGCGGTGCCATAAGGACCCCAAAAAGTGTCGAGAGGCCCTAGCTCAGATTTTTATCATTTTAACCTTGAAAAACTCTATAAACAAGCCTCTTCCACCCTATTTATCTTCACCCCATTCAACTTAGCAATACATATTTGCATGTTGTCTTATTCTTTTCTTCCTCCTCTCTTTCTTTAATAAAAAAGTTTATTCTTTCTTAGTTTGAACCACCTAAAATTTTCTTCCTTAGCAAATTTAGGTATCTATCTATTTGATTTAGCTTTTCTTAAGCTAAATTGAACCCAATTGCTTCCTTAGCAACCTTCATGCCCAAAGCAAAGTGGAACTAAGATCCGGTCACACTCTTAAACCGCCACCAACCAAAGCATCAAGGAAGAAGGTTAGAAACTCTAATTTCTCTTGTTTCATTTTGTTGATATTGGCCCCCTTTTTCTTGTAATTTCAAAAACCATCCTTTGGTCTTTGAAATCAAACCTAATTGACCTTTTTTTTTTGTGCTAATTTTAAGGACCATAATTTAGATCAAGGAATCAAACCTAATTGAGCATTTTTGCCCTAATTTTAAGGACCATCATGTGGTTCTTGGAATCAAAACTAATTGACCATTTTTGTGCTAATTTTAAGGACCATCATTTGGTCCTTAGAATCAAACCTAATTGACCTTTTTCCCCATTTTTAGAGGCCATCATTTGTCCTTTCTTTTGATCTAGTTTGAAAGACCATCATTTAGTCTTTAAAACTAAAAACATTTGGCTTAGAATTAATTATTTAATTTTAATTAATCTTTTTCCCAAAATTAAGCTGGAATATAAACTTAATTTAAATTAATCTTTTTCCTAAAATTAAGTTAGAATATGAGCTTAATTTAAATCAATCTCTTTGCTAAAATTAAGTTGGAATATGAACTTAATTTGAATTAATCTTTTTTCCCAAAATGAAGTTGAAATGAGGACTTAATTTAATTTAATCATTTTCTTTAAATTGAGTTGGAATAAGAGCTTAATCTAACTCAATCACTTTTCTTAAATTGCGTTGGAATATGAACTTAATTTAAATCAATCTTTTTCCCAAAATTAATGTGAACTAATTTAAATCAATCTTTTTTCCAAAATTAAGATGGAATTTAATTCAATTATTTTTTTCTCAAATTAAGTTGGAATAAGAACTTAATTTTTTAAAATAAACTTTTCTTCAAGTTAGGACTTAAAATTTGAGCTTTAGATTTAGGCTTGACATTAGGCCTAAAATGAACCTAGACATAGGCTCACATAGCTTAAGTTAGAAAGTTAACTTTTCAAAGAGTTAAACCAATCACCTCACAATGCATGGGTTTTGATTCCTATTCAAATGGGATATGAAGGCCTACTTGGAATGTCAACCCAAGTGCCAAGTCCACTTTGTAAAATAAACCTTTTCCTTTAGCTCTAGCTTCTTGTTTGAATTATGACCATTACTTCCTTTATTTATGAAATTCATTGTCAATCAAACTCTCTTTTTATTAGGAAAAAAATTTTAAAAAAATCTATTTTAAAGTTTAAGCTCAAAATGCTCTAGTCTTGAACCAATCACAATAGGTCCTGGACTAGATTTTCAAGTTAAATAAAAATTGATTTCCTTTTAATGAAACT
The DNA here is from genome assembly GCA_947685225.1 of Garcia nutans. NCBI lineage: Eukaryota > Viridiplantae > Streptophyta > Magnoliopsida > Malpighiales > Euphorbiaceae > Garcia > Garcia nutans. The sequence goes on along the minus strand of CANTUV010000006.1, from coordinate 15,121,035 downwards.
TTATATTTTGGAAAGATTTATTTTTATGAGTGACATAATAAGATGAATGGCAATTAATATATGTGCATGAACAGTCTAATATCATGACATCCATCCAAGACATATAAATAAAACAACTAAAGAAAGCAATCAAAGAAAATATTTAAGTTACAATTCCAAAATTTCATTCAAAGAGGAATCCTAACTCTTGCCCTTGTAGATATTAGGTCAAGCACACATCCTTAAAAGATAAATAAAATAAAAAAGAAAAGGAGAAGGAGCAAGAGAACCAATTTGTGATTTTTAGGTAAGCCCGCCACTTAGAGTGAAATTTCAAGATGTGTCTATATGTCCCTTTGAATGGGAATGAATGGGAATCAAGGCTCTTAGTAGTTTATGTCTTTGATTGCAAAGAGATTGTGTTGATTAATTTAAGTTGGTCATGTTACCAAACTTGAAGAGATTGAGTTTATGTATGTCACATTTAAAGATTTTCTCTTGTTTGACTTAAAAGCTTAGGCCCTTGGGCTTGACTTAGAAGAAGGTTTGGACCTTGACTTTGACCTTGATTGAAGGTTTAGTCCTTCACTTGGGCTTGAAAAAAAGGCTTGGGCCTTGATTTGAGCGTGGGCTCGGGCCCAACTTAACTCCAAAAGTTTTGGAAGAATAATTAAAATAAAGAAATAATATAAAGAGAGAAAGAGAGTGAGCAAAGGTAGCAAAAAGGTGTTGTTTGCCTTCTTTGATGTGTTTTGGAAGCAGGAAGAGGATTTCTATTTATAGAGAGCCCAAGGAGGGTGAAAAAAATGTATTTTTAGATGTAAGATGTAACACTCTTATACCCTAAATACATAAATCCCGTATATGTAAATACATGTCTAGGATATAAGGATACAACAATAATTTCATTTAGAAACCCTCACTTGGATATTGAAAATAATTTATAAGTTATAAAAGAAAATTCTCTGAAAATATTTCACCAGAGTTATGTCTGTATTTTCAATGAACACCATAATCAGTAAAAACGCAACTTGCATTGAAAGTATACTTCCAAAATAAAAATTCTCAAATTCCATCATCTCTCCATTAAATACTCAAATATTTAAACACTCATGTAAAATATATAAAACAATAAACATTTTCCAAAATCATAATACTTCTCCATTTCCATTTCTTTATACAAAATTAATCATTTCATAATAAAATTAATGTACATTATATGCCTACTCAAGAATTATAAAAAACCTCCCTTGTTTCAAATGCATTTACAATTGATTAATATATTATACAAATCAAATGTTCTTAAATAGTCTTATACATGATATGCAGTACTAATGTTCTCGTGGCATGCATAATCTCCAAACCTTAATCACAATCTGGACTTCTTTGACATGCTCTTCTAATGCCTGTGCGATACATACTATCGCACTAAGCCATACAACTTAGTGATACAAATTTAGAAACAACATATATATATATATATATACATACTTTCCTCTCAATATAATTAGTAACATCAGTATAACCACCATATTTTCTTTTTATCTCATTCATTATATATGCATACCCAAATTCACATTTTAAAATTCATCTTGCATTATTTAAACAATATACATAAATTCACATATCTACACATCACATCCAACCACACATATATGGGACCAAATAACCCTTGTACAATATTTTGATTCTAGAGATATTATTATGGTCTATCGCGACAGTGGGGATTTAGGTATCGTATCCATCCCTTTTTGGCACCTCTGTGTCTAGCTCCGAAGGCAAATAACATTATCAATAGTGACACCTAGTGCTTAGCCCGTAGGCACATCATACTATAGGTAACGCCTAATATTTAGCCTGAAGGCAAATTATATTAATAGCATAAAAAATAATTCTCTGGAACAAGATACTATACAAGGTAACACACATTCCATATATCTTATTACTTTAGCATAACTGATTCCTTCATCATAATATCCACATTTCATTATTTTTTCTCATTTATTATTTCTCATTCACAATACATAACCATGAGTCACACTCGTATTGTGACTCATTTTCACATTACTTCACTTTTCACAAATATATCCATGTTGCACATAACACCAGTTCAAATTCATATTATGATTCCTTTTCTTATATTTTCATCACATTACTCAATTATGGGTCACATTCATAATGTGACCCACTGCCACATATCATCTTCATGCTCTCATTTTATTTGCCAATTTCTTATTAATTCATAATCAATTACTTCATTATATAATCCCTTTTCATAGTTTATTCATATTTTATCATTTTCTATATTTTTCTTCATATTATTTATCACATTGTTCATTTCCTATCTTTTTACTCAATTTAATCATATTTTATAATTTATACATTATGCACATAGACATCTTAATAGCCATTTTATAGTGGCTCAACTTTCTTGTCTCATGCTTTAATCACTCTTTTAATTATACACTATACATACCCTTATCCAATACAAATATGAAAGTAACATCACACATTCTCAAATTCATAATGTGTTATGCCATTTACAATATTATATAAACAATAATAATTACAAACTTGTACTAACCTTGTTTCACTCTCCAAATCTTATCTTTGACAAAATTCTACACTTCTCCACTTTTATCAGTATGCTCTACAAATACATAACCCAAAAAAAATTAACATTACTCATTTAAATTCATTTCCATGCTCAATGTACATTAAACTATCATTATCTAAATAATTTTCATCAAAATTCCATTAAAATCCTAAATTTATCATCTGCCACTTTGCTTAAACTTTATCCAACCCAACTCATTTCCAATATTTGACCATAAAATTATTACTTACATAACAAACTAACAATAAACAACTCATTTCTATAATTATCTCAACCTATTTCAAAAACCCTAATTTTTATATAATATGGCCATAACCCTAACTTAATCCTAACTCACCCATAATCAATTTCTAACCATAGAATCATCATTTATATATTAAAACAACATTAAATTCTTTCATTACAACAATTAAATCTACCCATACCAGAACCTTAATTTTTACATAACTTATCCATAACCCTAAATTTATCAACTATGTCTATGTCAACTTCAAACCAACTAACCATCATTTCATCACAAACTTATCATTTTAACACCAATTACTATCATTTTAAAAATTTAAACCACTTTATCTCTCTACCCAAATCTTACACAACCTTCAAATTAAAGAAATCAAGCTTGAAATAAAAAATATTTACTTGAGTCCTTGGTGAATTTAATTTAATTTATTTTAAATATTCACCACTCATTTCATCTCTTCTTTTGACTTTCTATTTAATTTTTTTTTCATTTATTTATTTATTTATCTACATCTTCCCATGCATAAATATATTTGTATAAATATTTATATTTCATTTTTATTTTGTACATATTTTAGGTATATGTATGTATAATATATATGTAATGTGTACGTAACAGATATATAATGTGTATTTCATGTATACATCAAGTACACTTTATGGGTATATCATTTATATATTATGTATATAATTTGTGTCCAACATATCTAATAAGTATATGCAAGGTATATATTATGTATACACCAAGCACACCTTATAAATATATCTTGTATATATTATATATATACTCCACATATATTATGTACATACCTTGCATTTCCATCACTAATATACTAACTATCCTCCAAATTAATTATTTGACAATATCTAAAATTTATGGGTGTTACATAAGATTCGGAAGTTTGGTGGGACAGCTGCATAAGCCTAAAATGATGCAACTACGATCACCGCACAACAACTCACATAGGCTGATTTGTTTTTGTTATTTTTGGTTCGTTTGACCTTTGATTTATGTAATTCAAGTTGCATTGGATTTAATATCACATGGGCTTTCATTTAGATGTAAAATTAAGGGTTATCTCTTAGATGCAAAATTGAGAGTTCACACATAAATAAAAATGAAAGAAGAAAGGAATATAAGAATAAAGAGATCCAAACTCATGGTAAAATAAAATAAAATCAACAAGTTTCTCTTAAAATAGAATGAAACGTTAGTTTTCAGATCTAAAATATATATGCGTTACTAAATCATATCATCCATTTTCATAAGTTATCTTTTAAAAAATATAACTTACTGCTTGCGTGAATGAAGAGAATGTGTGAGTAAATGGAGAAACACAAAAAAAGAAATTGGAATGAAAGGACTTCGGTGATAGTATGGAGATGAAACTTACATATTCATGATGAAGAAGAGAGAAAAATGATGAAAAAAAATGGACTGAGTGGTAAGAGAGTGAGTTGTGAGATTTTGTTTTATTAGGGTAAAATGTGTTATTGTCCAAAATAGTTTACAAGAGATTAATATGGTCTAAAAAAATATTAAAGCAAAGGTGCAAAGATATTTATTTGGTTAAATCCCAAATTTTAGACTATTAATCATTGCAATTTGGTTCCTTAGTATGAGTTAATGTCTATTGTGTTTGTTTCTAAAATTATAAATATTAATGACAAATTCTTATGTCCAAAGTTAAAAATTGCCTATAAAATTTATTTATGCAAACTTTAAATATTTAAATTTCGTTTTAGATAGAGATCGCTATATGATGATTGAATTATATATATATGAACAAATAATAAAAATAACCCTTAAAACTTTTATAAAAATATATCTTTATTAATTTGTCTAAAAATTTATAAGAATTGTCAATAGATAATATCATATATAGGGGCATAAGTGACATAAATTAGTAAAATAAAATTTTAGAAACAAATATTTTATAAATCACTAATTATATATAAACAGTGAATAATTCATAAAACCAAAAGCAGCAATTAACATTCTAATAATTATTAACGCAATAAAAGTGAAATAGATGTTTACACCAACATAACGCTATTAACAATAATTGTCGGGAAAAAGGAAAAAAATGATTACAACAACATCAACTCTATTATTTTCATATGAATCCAAAAATACATTAATTTTATATGAATATTAATTCCACTGAGAAATTCTCCCCTATTATTTTATGCTAGCAATATGAAAAATGCTTTCTTATAGACTTTGTTATAAAGGCAGATGATCTGTCGATTTTTTAAGATGGCATCCCGTGATTTTTAGAACCTCGTGAGTTGCAAGGCAGAGCAAGTGAAAGAACTCTTGATACGACTCATATGCTATCTTTGCAAATAAAAAGACCCATAAGGCCAAAATGATCCACCCAAAAATTGGGGAAAGAATCAATACTAATGTGAAAATGGCAAACCCAGCAACCAATAATTGAATTTTTTTCAGTAATACGATTGTAATGGTTAGCCATTAATGCTTTGGCATATATTAATAGAGCAATAAAGAAGAGTGTTATAATGCCATAGTTTGTATCAAATGCTGACTCTTTCTTCGATTGATACTTTACTTGGATAAGCTGTATGAAGTTTGATAGAAGAAAAGCAAAAGCATTATTTTGCTCCCTATAACACCCTCACAACCTACCCATACATAATATACATACCCTCAAGTATGTAGTATGCATAGTTAGAATTTAAGAGCATTACTAAAATATTACTATTAAACCTTGTCTCCTTTACAAATTTAATAGATAATACATGGTATTATGTAATTAATGAATTTGGTATAAAAGTAATAAACAAATTTATAAAAATTTTGCCTCAGTTTTGTTAGAAATACGGATAATCCTAGATTTTAAATAATTCAACATGTGAAAAGTTAATATACATTTAAATATTTATCATTACTACTCTCATCCCAAAATCTTATAGCCATGCATGAATACATATAGTGGAAATCATGATGGTACTTATTTACAAACCATTCTTACTATATAATATATTTAGTACATTCATCCAAAAGAGTATTTACATGATATGCTAGGTTTGATCTTATGGCAACCGACGGTTCTAGTATCCAAACACTATCTAGGCCTGACATGGTCTAGAAGGGCTTTCAACTTCTGTTTTGTCACCTGCGCGATAAACAATTGGTACTGAGCTATAAGCTCAATGGTGTATACTTGATAATATAATATTAATATGACAACATAATGTAAAGATACATCAAACTTTAATATAAAAACATATATATATATATAAACATATAATTAGTATATATCATGCAATAGGCCCACAGTCCTTATACAATTAACTAGTTTCAAAACTATTATTTTGGTCTATCTCATCACAATGACACTAATGTATCTCGCTAGTGGAGGTAGCAATATCTGTGATACCCAGTGTCTCATCCACAGTGTATCTCAATAGTAATGACACCAATGTGTCTCACTAGTGGACGTAACAATATCTGTGACACTCAGTGTCTCATCCACAGCATATCTCAACAGTAATGACACCAATATGTCTAACTCAGGAGCGTAGTAATATCTATGACACTTAGTGTCTCAACCCATCATGTATGGCATGCCAACTACCAAACACAATCTTCTAGCAACTAGTTAAAATATAAGGTAACAAACAACATTTCATATTATGCATATATGAGCCATTCATCATATGACTCATCAACACATCAACATATAGTATAATCAACATATTTTATCATAATTCTTCACTTTATAATCACATATACATTTTTCAATTCAATATATATAAAGACATAGCTATATCAGCCATTTACTACACTCGTATAGTATAAAATATAGCAACAAACATCAACAAAACAATCTCACAGTCGTGGCATCCAATAGCCACGCCCGTGGGATGTGAAATGAGGCTGTAAAACACCATTTAATACCCCCACGGTTGTGGCATCCAAAGGCTATGCCCGTGGCATCCATTTTGCTTCTGCCTCTTCATCATTTTCACATGAAACAACCCCTCGTCCAATCCCACGACCGTGGCCCTGTATGGCCATGCCCATGGTATCCCAGAATCACTCTTTTACACCATTTTCATCAACATAACACATGCCTAACCACTTAGAATGATGCAAACCAAAAATAAGAGCATGATCCAAGTATATACTTACCTTTTTGAAGCTCAAATTGAAGAAATAACTCTTTATCAACCTCCACTCTATTTAACTTCAATTTTCACCAAAGTGATCTTTCTCTTTAGAATTCCTTAATTCAAATCACTCAAAACCTATTCAATTTTTTATTCAAACGTAAGATTAGTAACTCATTTAAATGCCTTTTAACCCATTAAACTTCCTCCAAGTTCAAGGTTAACCAAAATCCAAACAAAAACCCTAATACTCAATCATTACTTCATACTTTAGCCAAACTTCATCCAAACACTTAACCAAGTTTAAAATTATAATTTCTATATCAATTTCACGTCATAATTTCCATGCATCTTATTATACTACAATTTCATATCATTTCTACTAAAAGAAATTCAATAAGGATTAAAGAAACTTACTTTTTCTTGAATTAAAAACCAAGCTTCTTTCAATACTTGTTGAAAACTAGCAAAAATCTTGGTAATTTTAAAAATAAAATAATCCACCATGGGATTCAACCAAGAAAAAGAAAGGAAGAAGAAGATGGAGAAAATGGTGAATTATTGGTCTTTGACCACTTTTACCAATTATAAATATATATTTAATTAATTAAAATTTATATATAAAATATTATTATTTTATAATTTAACTTTTCTACTTTTTATTTTATTACCACTTTACCATTTATATTTAACCTTATATATATATAATGTATATATTATTTATATTTCCAATATTTCTCACTCATTAATATGTTTTATTAAGTTCAATAGAAATTGGGGTGTTACACTCCCAGTCCGTTATATTGCCTCTGAAAATGAAAATTAAACTTAGTTCAATGAATTTCACAAAGATCAATCTTTAACATTAAAGTTAATATTCAAATTTGATAAAAATTGTTAATTATGTAAACTTATATTTAAAATAAATGCTATTTCAACATAAATCATTTGTTTTGGTGATGAGTAAAATATTTTTGAAAATTTGACCCAATTTTTCTAAAACTATAAATATTTTTTGGCAGTATTTTTAATATATATATATTATGGGTAGTTTTATAAAAACCCCTTAAAATTATGTTACAGACCTTGCCTAATTTGGACTGAAAATGGATCCTTCTATCAAAAACTTTTAGGGCAAGTTCTTATGAATTAAAGATGCAAATTTAAATTGTAAAATATTATAAATACAATAGAACCTCCCTAAGTTGTCTGCTCTTGATAGCATATTTTTTTCGGCTCTCACTTAGCCATTTTTAGGGTTTTTCATTTCTGTCTTTATGTGTTCTTGTAGCTATGGAGAATCAGATAGCGCATCTCTCGATCATTGAGAGTGATGATGATGGATGGTTTGAGGACCAATGTGAGGCTCCTGTTAACAATCTATATATCCATTATTTGGTTGGAACATGTCTTACAATGAGTATGGTTAATGTTGTGGCAATGAGAAACACCATGGCTAATTTATGGCATCCACTTGGAGGGGTTAGTATTACTGATATTGGCCAAAAGAGGTTTCTGTTTCATTTCTTCTATGAGGAAGACGTAGATAGAGTTTGTGAGGGGGTTCCTTGGACATTCAATAGACACCTTTTATTGCTATATAAATTACAAGCAGGGGAAGACCCATTGATGGTTCCTTTATGCTACAACAATTTTTGGGTGCAAATACACGATTTGCCACAAGGTATTTTCACAAAAAACATGGCCCAAAAATTTGGTGACTTTATAGGATCTTTCTTGCAGTATGATATGAAAATGAATACTTTTTGAAGCAAAAATTTTTTGCGAATAAGAGTGAAATGGATATCCACATTCCCTTGAAAATGATGAAAAAAGATAATTGATAGAGTTGGATTGGCTTTTTACACCCAATTTAAATATGAAAAACTTCCAGTGTTTTTGTTACCTATGTGGAAAATTGGGACACTCTGATAATTTTTACAGGGAAAGAATCTAGAGACAGGGATAAGATGTAACACCCTTATACCCTATATATGTACAATACATATTTTCAGCATATGTAAAATATGCATATACGGTATAAAAATGTCACAGACCAATTTAATAAAAATCTTCACATTTCTGTTTTAAGATTTCAAATACTAATATATAAAATAAATAGTATATAAATATTATTTGCTTATTATATGAATCCAAAATAAATATTTTATATGAAAATCTCTGGGAAAAATTCGCCAGAGTTTTATTTGTAATTTGAACTTTTCCAAAATTCAACAAAACACAACTTGCATAAAACAAACACTCCAAATAAAATCAATTCACCAATTCACCAATACTTCTCAATTTCTCCATATTTTCTCAAAATACTTACATATATATAGGTATATATATATATATCTACATTACATATAAAATCCCATCTTAAACAAAATTATTCAAATCATTCTTTACAATTTATAATATATGCTTCAAAAACATATCATAACATACATAATATCAAAATATACTATAATATCAAAAATGTACATGCTGGCAACTGGCTCTGATTTTGATGTACCCAAAACAGCTCTTCAAGCTCAATAAATACAAACCTAGATCCGACCAGGTCTAGTAAAACTCTCCGGCTCTACCAAATCATCCATCACCTACGCGACGAATTACAATCGCGCTAAGCCAAAGCATAGTGGTACAAACTTTAATAATAACAATAAAACTCAATGCAATGCCAATGCACAATGTATATAGATGTCACATCATTCTACTTTCTTAAAATTTTCAAATATTTCATAGTCACAACTCATAGCATTATATTGCTCAATTGTATCACAATTCATAATTCATATTAAAGCAAAGACAAGCATGGGCCCAAAAGGATCTAATATGCTATTCAAATTTCAGAGTTATTGCTTTGGTCCATAATGACACCATGTGTCTAGCCCGTAGGCAATATATATATCCATGAATAATGTAACAGCCCTAGTCTGTTGGACCTCAACCCGGCTAGACCCTTAGGTCCCAGTATCTTGGTCCTCAACCCAGCTAGACTGCTACTATTTTTGAGGTTTACGACCTAGTATTTTTCACCCCAAAAACATCATATTTATCATTTATCAGCTGGGGTCAGCTTACGACCCAGTCTTTTCACCTGCCCAGCAATTCATAGGCATGCCGCCAAACCCAGAACTCTGAAATTGAATAACATACTAGGCACAAAATTAATTCATTTATCTCATTACCAAATACTTTCACAATTCATTTCTCATAATCAAACTAGGCTCATTGCCTTATTTTCACTTTTTTTTCTCATTTTTTACATCTTTCTCATTTTTCTCACTTTTCTCATTTTTTTTCAATTTTTATCAATATCAAATCATTTCATTATTCCACATATCTCATTTTTGCATTCATAACACATTACCCAATTACTTTGGGTATTTTCAGAAAATATACATATTTCACATTCTACACGATTTAGCCATTATCAATGGCTTTTCACAATGCATTTAACACATATATGACATTAGAAATGTCATAGCATATTATTCATACTCAATCAATGAACCAAGTAACTTAACACATTTTTCAACCAAAATGTGTTAAGCCCAAATGTCATGCAAATATAAACAATATATTTGAAGTTTGTACATACCTCCATTAGCAACCCAAAGTAAGCTTAAAACAACCTCCAATCCTATCTTTCCAACTAGCCCTTCACCACTTGGATGAAGCAAATCAACCTCCCTCAATACCTAAACCAAATGTGATAGCAAATAATCATTTAGTATCACATTTAATGGCATTTCCAATATTTAACCATAATTAAACATTACTCCTACAAATTTTCAAAAATTTAGCCTTTCCATACTTTAACATTAGAATTCCATTCTACTATATATAATTAAATTAGTGTTCTAAGTTTATTTATACTAGTAAAAACATATTTTAATACATTTAAATCATTTACATTATAAAAATACACTTTTAAACACAAAATCTCAAAAATGGCATAACCTTCCCCCATTGAAGGTTTTCAATTCCAACACAATCCATTACTTATTTCAAGCTTATATTCATCATTTTTAACACTAAACAACATTATTAAACAAATAACATCACACAATTCAACCACTTTGGAAAATCACTTTTCCAAAACCCTAAATCTCCACTTACATTCTCAAACTCCAACCAAACACAACCAAATCTAATATTTGACTTTAAAATACTTGTTTATGTATCAAAACAACTCATTTGGAATCAATTTACACAGATAAAAACCATGATTTCAAAACCCCAAAAATTACATAACCCTAAATTCTCTCTCTTCACCAATCTTACTCAAACTCAACTATTTCTTTAATCCAATCTTAAAATCATTGTTAATTACTTAAAATAGCTTCATCTATACCCAAATAGACAATTAAATCTTAGAACTTTAAAAACCCAAAATAAACATAATCACAATTCCCATGAAATCCAAAGAAAGAAGTTGGGAGCTTACTAATTTTGGTGGAAATCACCAAAAATCCACTTTAAACTTTTAAATCCTTCAATTTGTGGAGTATGGAAGATCAAAATTCTTGAGATAACCAACCATGGTTGCCGGCCCTTGATGGAGAAGAAGAAGATGAAAAACTTTTAAATTTTCTTTTTCTTTTCATCTTTTATTTTTAACCATATATATATATATATTAAAATAATTTAATAAGTAATTATTTAATTATTTATTTAATAAATTAAAAGTCATAAATTCTCTCTTCCATTCAAAAATAATTTATTTTTGAATTATTTTATTAATTTTAAATTTTTAAGATTTAATTACCAAAATACCCTTTTACTTTGATTTTTCTTTTAAAAAGTGTTGACTTTTATATGTTATGTATATTTTACATATATATCACATATATGTTCCACTTTTTCATTTAAAATCCTTCATTTTTCATTGAAAACTATTAATTTAATTTATCCATTTAAATTATAATTTATTTTATCAAATTTCCAAAACTTAGAACTTTTAAAAATTTTGGGATATTACACATATGCACTAGTAATATGTATCTTATATACATATCAAATGTACCTTATATGTGTATTAAATATTAAGTATGTAATGTATTAGTCCAACAGATACAATTAATATACTATATGTATATATTATGTATACTCTAGATATATATATTGAGTATATACAATTTATATCTCCAAATACTTATTTAATTTCTCCAAAATCACGGATGTTACATAAGAGATTATGATTGCATGGGATAATTCCATCAGAGCAGAAACTCTCAAAACCATATTCAGATCAGTGAGTGGTTAAGGGGAGAAGATGGATGAATTTTTAGGGAACCGATGACGCAACACAAGGCTAAACAATGATTCTCCTAAGATGGAATTGTAAGGGACTTGGCAACCCCCGTACAGTTTATGCCCTCAAGGATCTAACCTTGATTTATAAGCCACAAGTTGTTTTTTTAAATTGAAACGCTAGTGTAGGGCAGTAGAATGGAGCAAGTTAAGAATATGATTGATTTTGATCATTGTTTCTATGTGGACAGTCTTGGAAGAGGGGGTGGTTTGGCGATTTTATAGAAAGATGATATTTGTGTGAATGTGACTGGTTTCTCCCAAAACTTTATTGATATGCAAATCACTAATGATGAGGATAAGAATTGGAGGTTTAATGGGTATTATGGTTTTCCTGAACGTCATAGAAGGAGTAGCTCATGGAACCTTATGAGGGCTTTAAATGCTCAAAGAGATGACCTGTGGATGATGATGGGTGACTATAATGATATATTGTCATTGGAGGAAAAAGAAGGAGGAGGCGATCATCCAGATTATTTATTAAACGACTTTTCCAAGTGCTTCAGTTGATTGTGGTTTGCATGACATTATGGTTTCAGGTTATAGCTTTACTTGGGAATAGAGCCACGACCAATTTAAATTGGTTGAATCTATTTTCTGATCCAATCCTTCAAACCTTAGTGGCCCTAGTGTCAGAACATGCCCCAATTCTTTTAGAGACCAGAAAATCTTCTGAAACGAGGAGAAAGAGAAGATTCAATTTCGAAAATAAGTGGTCCATGGAATCTGATTTTGGTGCTTTTGTGGACAAGTGTTGGACCCAGAACAAGGACAATAATAACAACACAAAAAGTTTTTTGTAAGGAACTTGAGGTGTAGGGTCATAAAAAAGAATCTGGCTCTAATGCAATAGAAGACCAATATTCAACACCAACTAGAATTTTGTAGAACAAATGGGAGTCAGACAGAGTTTGAGGAGCAAGCTAAGCTATAAGCTGCATGGAATATAATTTTAGGAAAAGAGGAGCTAGCATGGAAACAAAGAGCCAAAAGCTTTTGGGTGAGACACGGCAACAATAATTCAAAGTTTTTCCATTCTTAAGTCAAAGCAAGAAGGAAGAACAACCTCATTAGAAGACTGAAAAATGAGGAGGGCAGGTGGGTTGAGAATGCTGATGGGATGAAAGCCATAGTCCTAGATTATTTTACAAATGTTTTTAATGGTGGCACAACTGATTCCGAAGTGGTAATAAGGTAGGTGCAAGCAAAAGTAACCAGCAGTGACAATGCGAGATCGTTGGATGACTTTTCCAAGGAAGAATTTAGAGAGGTTGTTTTCCAAATGCACTCGGATAAAGCTCCAGGCCCTGATGGTCTTAATTCAGCTTTTTATAAAAAATTTTGGTACCTGGTTGGGGATGACATTTTTAAGAATTTCATGCAATGGAACCATACAGATACCTTTCCTGATGCTTCAACTGATACACACATTTTACTTATCCCTAAAAAAGCTAGCCCTGATGATTAGCGAGATTTTCATCCTATATCTCTATGTAATGTTATCTATAAGATGCTTTCTAAAGTCTTAGCTAATAGGCTTAAGAATGTCTTGCCAAATATTATTTTCGAAAGTCAATCAACTTTTGTGCCAAGAAGACTTATTACAGATAATATTTTATTTACTTTTGAGTTGTTGCATGGGATGAAAAGGAAAACTAGAGGATCTAAGGGATGGAAAACTTTGAAAATAGATATTAGCAAGGCGTACAATAAGGTTAATTGGTGCTTCTTAGAGACATGATGTTAGCCTTGGGTTTTCATGGAAAATGGGTAGAGTGGATGATGTTGTGTATGACTAGTGTCAGATATTTGGTCTTGCTTAATTGTGATGAAGTGGGCCCTATTATTCCCAATAGATGCATTAGGCAAGGTGATCCCCTCTCTCCATATCTTTTTATTATGGGTGCGGAGGGCTTGTCTTCTTTGTTTAGGCAAGCCAAAATGGAAGGTGTTATTCATGGATGTTCTGCTAGTAGAAGGGGACCCAGAGTATCCCATTTGTTCTTTGCTAATGACTCTTTATTTTTCTTTAGAGCACAAGAGGAAGAATGTAGGAGTGTGAAAGCTATTTTAAGCATTTATGAAGAAGCTTCAGGTCCGGCAGTAAATTTTAATAAATCTAGAGTCATGTTTAGTGCAAATATTAGACATGATATGCAGGAGAGTTTATTTTATACTTTGGAGGTGTATGCATCATTAAGCCAAGGGAAATATATGGGTTTCCTTCTCTGATAAGAAGAAACAAAAAGTCCATATTTGCATATGTTAAGGATAAGTTACGGCAAAAAGTTAATTTGTAGAACAATAAATTTCTTTCTAGAGCAGGTAAGGAAGTTTTGCTAAAATTGGTAGCCCAAGCAATTCCCACCTATTGCATGAGTGTGTTTATGATTCCAAAAGCTCTATGTGAGGAGATGCAAAGAATTATGAACTCTTTTTGGTGAGATATGAAATCGAATAGTAGAAAGAATGTTGTCGTGGGACAATATGTGTATGAGGAAGAAGGAAGGGGGTATGAGCTTTAGAGATTTGGCTAGCTTTAATATGGCTTTGTTAGTAAAACAAGGTTGGAGGCTTTTGACTAACAAAGAATCTCTTCTATATTGTATGTTCAAAGAAAAATATTTCCCAATGCGGGGATTTTTTAAAAGCTAAATTGGGCTCCTATCCTAGTTTCACCTGAAAGAGTATTTGACAAGCTAGAGAAATCCTGTTTATGGGTGTTTGATGGCCAGTGGGGAATGGGAGAGATATTAAAGTTTACACTGATCCATGGGTTTACAAGATGAACTCTTTTTTTGTGGATAGGACTACAAGAAATATTGATGAGGCTATGTTAGTGGCCGATCTTTTTGTTAGTGGTGCTCGATCTTGGGATATAGATAAATTAAGGTCTTTATTCACTGCAAGTGATATCCAAGCTATTTTTTCTTTACCATTGAGTAGGGGTCGTGAAAAGCTCTTTGATAAGAAGGGATGCTACTTAGTTAAGAGTGGCTACTTTTATATAGAGATCATAGGCAGCAATCAGTTGAGGGCAACCTTGAGGTTACATGGGGTCATTTATTGAAACTTCAGATACCACCAAAGATAAAAAAAAATTTATGTGGAGGGTGCTAAAAAATATTTTGCCTACTAGAGTTAATCTGAGGAAAAGAGGAATTGAATTGGAAGAAAAGTGTCCTTGGTGTTATAGTTTGGAAGACGTTAATCATGCTTTATGGGCTTGTGACATCGTAAGAGCATTTTGGATAGGTGGAGGAGAAATTTTTAGAAGCCTAACATTGAGTTTAAATAGTTCCTTGTGCAAGCTTTTAACTCTTTATCTATAGATGATATGGAAAAATGTTGCATGCTCACCTGGGAACTATGGAATAAGAGGAATGAATGGATATGGTCACACAGAAACACTAATATTGAATTCGGACGTCGATGAGCTTTGGCCTATCTACATGCATGGAAGTCGGAGAACCAATCAAGAGAGGCGTTGGCACATGGAGGTGCCCTTGTATCTTCTAATATTGAAGTTGACGTGCACCAAGGGTGGATGTGTTTCATTGATGAGGCAATTTTCGTTTCGAATATGTGCACTGGTTTTGCTGCAATTTTTCAAGAGGCTGAGGGTATTTTTCAAAGCGTCATCTCAAGTCATTCAATGGGCACATATAGTCCAAGGGTGGCAAAAGCTCTTGTTGTTGAGGAGGCTCTTTCATGGATCAAACTACATATGTCTATTGCTGGTGTCTTATTTATTGATTCTCAAGAACTTTTTATCCTCTTCTTAGCAAAGTAGAGGACTTTTCTGAATTTGGTTTGATTGTTAAGGATTGTAAACTTATTTGTGAGTTGAGGCCTTATGTGATTATTAGATAAGTTAGAAGTCAAGCTAATTTGGAAGCACACTCTTTAGCTAGAGCTTCCACTTACTATGCTAGCTTTCAATATTGGGAGAGCTCTCTTCCTTATTTTCAGTCTCTTATTTGATTATGAATCTTTTCAAAAAAAAAAAAAAAGATGCAAATTTAATTGACAATCATTAAAATGTACTTGTAATAACAACTAAATAAAATTTCAAGTGTCATTTTTTTTTATTTTTTAGATATGATCATTTTTAAAGAAAATAGATCTCTAAATGGAAAAAAAATTTGAAAAAAAAGGAAAGAATTGAAGCTATATTCCACTCCCTTTTAACTGTAAATCCATTCATTTTATCTGTAATTGCCCTTTGATATTTCATTATTACGAAAATACAATTTATGAATTATGACATCAAATTTCAACACAATAGTGAAATAATTAACTCACACTAATAACTTGGAAGCTTAATTAAGCATGTCATGCTACAATTTAGCTATAATTAATTCGAAAAAGATTAGCTATAATTGCAATATAGATCCTTATTTCCCATTAAGCAAATGAAATAATGAATGAATACAGAAGTGTTACCGAGACTCTGGGCAGCTTAAAGATGGGATAGAAAGACAGAGGAACAGAGTTTGAAGCAGCACTTGTTACGTTACATACATTTTTAAACAATAAATTAATATAAAAAACAACTAACTGAAGCTAATGAGATTTACAGTTGACCGACTAACCTGACAAAGGGGTTAGTCGAAGGCAAGATTTGCTCCAAGAATGTTACCTATTTTCTTCTGCATCTTTAAAGCTTTTTCTCTGTTTTTGAAGTTCAAAATTCTCTGTTTTATGAAATGGAATTATTTCGTTTTATAGAGGTAATATGATAGTGACATTTTGACAGTCTTCCTGTACTTTTGATTTTGAGATTGTTTAGTGAAAGTATCAAACAGGACGTACTATATACAGGCGTATTATTTAATTATAAGTAAAAGTACACTTTTACCCCCTCTAATTATTCTTTTTCATGAAAAATTTAAAAAGTAAATTGAGATATAAAAAATACTATTGCACTTTATAAAAAAAATACTATTTCATGTACGTAAACGAAAATATCAAAAAGAAAGAAAATAAATAAATAAGTGATTTTAGTTAATTTTTATATTATATATAGTGTCAATAGATAACTAGTTTAGTAATTTTTAGATGTATTTTTTGTTAAAAAAAATCAAAATGTTTATATTGTAAAATTAAGAATAAAAAATATAGATTCACACAGGAAAACCAAAAGCAAAAAATAAATAATTTGAAAAATAAAAAGATCAGGAAGGAACTTTAATATTTTTCATTTTTGTTATACCATAAAAAGCTTACAACTTTGTCTATTTATATATGTAGGATTTACCCTTAGAATTAAAGAGATAAAGGTTAAATATCATAGGTTTCACTACTAAATACAATCTTAAAATATTACACTTTCATGAATATAATCATAATAAGAGATGTTAGGAAGATGAAAAGAAATATCCTTTTTATTCATAACACTTCTTGGGATGATTATCTATTAAGAATATATTTCATTAAAATCTTATTAATAAAAAATCTAATAGAAAAAAAAAAACGAGTGATGGAAGAAAAGTATAATATTCTTATATGCAAACAGTATTGCCTCATTAAAATCATAGGCTATATTTTGCAAGGTGAAACCCAGCCGGCACTGTCTAAGAACACCCCCTAATTCTAGACCATAGGTTACAAGTAGACTCTTCAATATCATCTCGAGCCGGATTGCAGATAAGCTAAAGATTAGGTCCAGTTTAACTTCTGCACAGCATAAATACCTATACAAATGAAATTTTGATACAATATTGAAGATAAAATTGAAAATTCGAGACTAGAGAGGTTCTTGTTTGAATTTATAATATGTAATTTGATTTATATGTTAGTGTTATATATATTATTGGATTTTTGCTTAATTATCTTAATTCATTTTTTATACAATTAAATACAAAAAAAACTAAAATAAAATAATATATATATGATTTTTCATAAAAATACTAGAAAAAATAAAAAATTTTCAAATTTATCAAATTTTCAAAATATATTCAAATTTATAAGAATTTATGATTAGTTTACTAATTTACCATATTTATATAGTTTATTATGAGTTTATTATACACATGATAATTTTTGTATGTTTATTATGAGTTTATTTAAGTTTATTATATATTTTTATAAAATAACTAAAATACTTTTGATAAAATGTGAAAAAATTTAATAAAAAAAAATGGTGAAATGTGTATTTTCCCTTATATTAATGTATGTAAAATAAATACATCTTTGTAATATTGCCCTTATAAATGCGTTGTTAATGAAAATGCATGGCACTAAAAAAAGTCTCTCATATTGCACAAATCAAAATGTGCAAAGGAAACTTTATTGTTTTTGGTCAAAAGTCAAATGCATAGAGCGTACAATGACTAGGCGGTGGAAATGACTTGTGAAAGGAGCAAGGGACGTCTTGTATCATTTTCAGTAATATATGGAAGGGGTTTTAGACGTCTTACATAATATCATTTTCAGTTATATATAGGAAGGGTTTTAGACGTCTTAAATATCGATTTTCTTCTTTTGCCTTCAAAGAAAAGGAACAAGGAACTTCAATATAAACTGATTTATCCCATTAACGCAAATTCAATTTGGAAAGAACCCAAAAAACAATAGAAAACAGAAAATATTAATTATTTGTCCATCTTTGAATTTCTCATTGCTTATTATTTTAACTTTGTAGAAACTAGAGTTAACTAACCAGTTCAAATTTAATTTCAGTAGACATTCGTCGTGGTACTATATATCTTCTTTTTGTTACTATTTTATGTTCTTTATTTTTTTATATTATATTCTTAATTATATTATAAAGGAAAAAAGTATAAATATAATCATGATGTTTAGATTTATAGGCATATATGCACCTTACTTTTTTTTCATCTAAAAAATGTATAGCAAGTTAGGAAAATGTATAAATATGACTCTAATCTCTAAGCTTAAGGGCAAATATACACAGTAACATAACTAGAAATTAAACGAAGAGAAGATAAAATTTTCAAACAAAAAAATTATAAGCAATTTGAAGATAAAATTAAATATTTAATATTATAGTAAAATTTATATTATTTTATTTTATATTATTTATTAAATTTTAAAAATTTATTAAAATTTTTACATGTCTTTTATTTTAATTTTTGGATATATTAATTTATTTAAATAATTTTATTAAATTAAATTTTATAAAAAATATTATTTTAAAGGAGAATATTAATTTTATCCAATTTATAATTAAATTGTAGAAGTCTAACATTAACATAAATATGTAATTACAAAGCTCTAAATATCTACTAATTAAAAATAAAATATATATATGATGCAAAAAAGTCAATAATTTATACATATATAATTATATATATACTTATAATAGTTTAAATTATATATATTTATAATTTATATAGATTATATACGTTATATAATTATAAATTATATTTATATTTATAATTAAAAAATATATATGGTGCAAAAAAATTAATAATTTATATATAATTATATTTATTTATAATAATTTAAATTATATATATTTATAATTTATATAGATTATATGTGCTATATAATTATAAATTATACATATCAATTTACATTATTTATATTAATGTAAATTTTTCTTCATTAAAAATAAATTTTGCATTCATTTCAAAATAAAATTTTCATAAATTCGGAATTTAAAAAAAAAAGCGAAAGAAAATTTAACTTTTTATCAATTTAAATGGAGGGAGAAAGGGAATGAAGTGTAAAGAAATGGGCAGGAATCGGAAAATTTTATATAGAACTTATTTTCTATTTAAATTAGTGTTAAAATATTATTATTAGTAGTAATAAATATTATGTAAATTGGAAATAAAAAATTTCAAATATGGTGTAAAATCAATCACTTTTTGTCACTTGGCCTTCTGTAAACAATAATTTTGAAAAAGGAAAAACAACCACAATATTCCCCAAACTCTAGCAACTCAAGAAGATGCTTCTTCCGATGGATTTCATAGAGGCAACGGCAAGCAATGGAGGAAAAAAAAAATCCCCCCATAGTTGTTGATATATATATTTCCTAATAATTTCCAATTGTTAATCCGGCTGCCACTCTCTTGAAATCGCCTTGGAACTTTATTCTTTACGGGTCTTCACCTTGAGCTACATCAATCTTCAAATTTTCAACTAATAATTCATAACTTAAATTCAAGAAAACTTCATATTAGATTTTAGCAATTTTGAGTTTAAAAGTTCAACCTCTAAACAGAGGTGTCAAAATTAGTTATGACATATAAATATGATATGCAAAACACTTAAAATAAATATATTAAAGTTGATTCTTAATAAATTTATATCAGAAAAGAATCAACTTATTTATCATACGACTTAAAAACATGTTATGTGTAGTGAATTTTGATACGAATCCATTAAAAGCTTTTTAACCAAATCGATTATAATTTCAATAAAATTCATAATTATATCATTTTATTATTATTATTTGTCTTAAAAGAGTAAAAATAAATTATATATATTATTATATTATTATAATTGTATTATTGCAGAATATATTATTATTTTATTTAAATATTTTATTTAGAAATATTTTATCTAAATTTCTAATTATTCTCATTAATCACTTTATTTTTGTTAATTTAATTATTAATTAATTTAAATTTAATCCTTTATAAATATTTTTAAATCATTTTCTAAATTAAATATTACAAATCAAATTATTTTTATGATTTATATAATCTATTTTTTATATTTTACATCAAATAACCTTTGCTAAAAGGAAATAGAATAGAAAAAGAAAAAAAAATAGACGTGAAATAAATTTTTCAAAGGATTCTCGTGCAAAACTTTTCAAATTAACATTGTGAGAATAAATTATTTTCTTATTCAAAATTTTGTTAGTCTTCGTTCATTCTGGTGTTCAACCAATAAAGGATCTTGCTTGATATTCATAACTTAGCGCATCTATGTAACGTGGTCTGAATAACTCTTACTAAGTGAAGGAATTGTTATGTGGACATCAACATCCAGACTATTTCTATAGCATTACAGATATCAAGATATGTATGTTTACTTAGAGAGAACTCTAGCATAATTAACTGTGTCTAGGTCCAAGCCGATCTTAGAACATGCTTTGATAAGCTTTCAAGATAAAATTGAACTATGCCTATTTAAGAGAGAAATGTAGGCATTATTTGCTGAGACAACAACTCATTTCCACTATGGTTGCATCTATCCCTAGTTTTAGGTTACTTTTCATTAGCTTGTAAACTTGATAGCCTAACATATATTGTTGTATCACTTATGGTAAGTCTAGTGATTACTAAGCTACCAAAGTGGTAAGAAGATCGAAGAAAGGGTTGTTTATCAAGACTATGCAGATAGTTACCCTAATTAGACTTGATGTCTCAAATCTATTTCATTTTGAGATGCATTAGAGCAACAAAAGATCAATCATCTTTTAAATAGACTCGCGCTACTCCAACAATCCATTATCAGAAATGTAAAATGGTATAAAGAAGACAACTTTGATAAAGGGTACAAAGAAAAAAGAGCAAAAACAATAAGAAAAAAGTGGAAAAGAAGAAGAAGAAAGGGAAAGAAGAAAAAAAAAAGGGCTTAAACCTTTTGCAAAAGAAAATATTAAAATTGTCTTAACCAGGTCTAGATTTCTACCAAAGAGATGAAAGAAAAATTAAGGCTTTATCTTTTTCATGAAGAATGAATAGTAAGGCACCTTGTGGGTAGAAATTATATCCAGAGCTTAAGAATAATTCCAATAGTGTATGGTTCCAACAAAGGTTTTGTGGTTGAAAGATTTATTAGTAGTGACGTATTAGCTCTAATTAAAAAATTGCCTTTGCTTAACCCTTACCCCTTATACACCTTATTACAAGTTTATTGAAGACTTGTTGATCACTCTTGATAGGTGGAGTCTATTAGTGAATTTTTTTTTGAAAAACATGCAAATGAAATAGATAAGTCTCAAACTTAATTAGATCTTTGACCAAGTAATATGTATATTTTTATCTTAAGTACAACAATTCATTGCAATAAACTCTAGTTTGGAACAACAAGGTGTGATCGAAATGGAAATAATTCCCAAACTTAGTATAAGAACTAGGGTTGTGATGTTATAGATGTGTGTTGTGCCTAAGGAATGGCGACCTTTGCCCATTGCTATTTGCTAGTATGTCAGAAGATTGTAGATTTCTTAACCATTAATGTGTTAATCTAACTTATAATCAAACAAAAGTGTTAAGTTATTGAAAGGACCTAAAATAGAATAAAGTTCCTTAAGTTCCCTTAACGGTTCCCTTGAATCTTCAAAGATGGTTAACAATGAAAGAGGAAATAAACCATTCAAGGAATAAGCTATGCCTAACTATAAACAAACAACCAGATGAATTTAAATTAACAGGCTAACATAAATCAAGCATAAACCTAAAACAATTCCATTGTATGTTTTGAGGAAACTAATGTAAATCTTGAGGAATAATGAAATACCGAGGAACAAAGCAGCTC
The DNA here is from genome assembly GCA_947685225.1 of Garcia nutans. Lineage (NCBI taxonomy): Eukaryota > Viridiplantae > Streptophyta > Magnoliopsida > Malpighiales > Euphorbiaceae > Garcia > Garcia nutans. Next base: position 15,098,267 of record CANTUV010000006.1, on the reverse strand, counting down.
TATAAACTATTAAAAAAATTAATGTAAATATATCTAGTTGGTGAAAATGAAAGTTAACTGTGCAAACAAAATTAATAACTAAAAAATCTATTAACTAAGAAACTATGAAGATCAAGATGATAAAGCTGTGCAGACCAAGGAATTAAATGTAACACCCGTGAGTTTTAAATACTATTAAATAATTAATTTGGAGGGCAGTTCATATGATGGAGGAGAAAGATACAAGGTATAATCATAATATATATCAAATATATATATATACACATTGTATACATGATATATACCTAAAATATACATGATATGTATACATAAAAATATACATGATATATACAAAAAAAGCATATATGATATATATATTTATGGGTGAAAGATGGTAATAATAATAAAGAAAGAAAGAAAGAAAGAAAAAAGTCAAAAGAAGAAGCAAAATATATGGATGGAAATTTAAGAGAGAAATGATTAAATAATTAAATATTTAATTAAATAAAAAATTAATTAATATATATGGATGGGAAAGGAAGAAAAAAATAAAAAAAAACCATCATCTTCTTCTTTCACCATGGGAGGCCAAAATTTTCAAGGAGAGAGAAAGGGATTTTTGCTTCTTCAAACACTTAAAATTTTACAAGAATTTTAAGAAAATCAAGTTGGTTTTGAAGAAAAATCAAGAATTTAAGTAAGTATTTTCCTTTTTAAGCTTGTTTTCTCTAGTTTTAAGGTTATGTATGATTTGAGTAGAGAGAGAAATGGATATTAATTGTTAAAATAGACGGATATAAAGCTAGTATGATAAATTAAAGATGAATTGGTAGTTAATTGATTAAAGTATGTATGGTAAAGTCAGGGTTTTAGGGTTGATATGTGGAAATTGAAATTTTGATAAATATTTCAATAATTGCTAATATAGATTGTTTTGAAGTTGTGTGGATATATATGTAATGATTTTATAGTTGGTCGATTAAAATGATTGGGTTTTATTATAGTGTGGATAAAGTAGTGAGTGAATTAGGATTTTTGGTGGAATTTGGGTAGTAAGGGTATAATTGATGTTTGGTTGATTAAAATGACTTGGAATATGATGCTAATGGAATATTTTTATTTAAAATGTTATTTAGGATTAAGAAATGTGGATTTTCCAAATCAAAGTAAGGATGACCATTTGAAGAAGTAAAAGTTGGAGAGTGAGTTTGGACTTAGAATTGGCATTTTTAGATATTAGTACACACTTTGATAATTTATATTTTAATTATATTTGTTTTGGCATAACACATCATGGTTTGGTGAATGTGCTATGCTACTTTGTTATTGGTTTTTATATGTTAAATGCACTGCACTAAGCAAAAGTTTGTGAACTATATGTAATCTGAAATGTTAAGCCATTATAGAATGGCTAATGACAATGTTATGTTTAAATTGTGATAAGCGTACTTTATATATTAGAAATGAGGAAATAGGCTGCATTGTGAATGTGGCTAAAATGTATGTTTTATAAGATTGGAAACTATTTAAAGACATAAATAACATAATGGGAATGAGAAATGATAGTGTTTTATGAAAATGTGATGTGGAAGTGATCATTAGAAATATGTGGAAAATATATGAAAATATGAAGAGTATGGAAATGGTGGAAAAGATATGAATAATAGTGATGAGAAAGAGGAAAGGAAATGAGAATATGAAAATGTGACATGATGCGATATGTGTGTTGTGTGTTCGCTATACACAATTACTTATTCCAGAAAGTTGATGTTGGTGCTGTCAGGTTGGCATGCCAACGATACGTCATGACATTTAATGTGCCTTCAAGATAGATACATTGGTGTCACTGTTATTATTGTGTCTTTGGGCTAAACTCACTGGTGTCACTGTTATTATTGTGCTTTCGGGGCTAGACACATTGATGTCGATAGGGGACTCACCTATGGGCTGTATGATATAACACTTACCGGTGTCGTGATAGACCAAATCAATTATTCTAAAACTTGGATATTATGTAGGGACTTGTTAGGCCTAATGTGTGTGTTTGTGAAATATTGGTATGTACATTATGAATTATGTGACATGAAGGTATATAAATGAATATTATATTGTGATGATAGTATGATTGGCTATGTGATATGGTATATGGTGGGCAAATAGGTGTTAAGTGAGTATTACACGGTAATGGTATTAAACACATTTCAAGATATTAATTGTGTAAATATGTTTAATGGTTATAATGTGGCAATAATATTTGTCATTATGAGACAAAGAATATATTATGAGTGTTGTGTTCGTGGTTAGTATGTTGTTATGTGAATCATGGCGGTATGCATTGATTTTCAAATTATTTATATTATCAAAGTATATACCACTAAGCTCTCGAGCTTAGCGTGGTAGTGCATATCTCGTAGGTGATAAAAGTGCCAAGCAAGGAAGTGCTAATGGTCTGGGCAGGTCTAAGATTTGAGAATGACCTAGAAGGTAGAGTTTTGCCATAAGACCAACTTGAACAATGATGCATACATGTATAATTCTGTTTAAGACACTTTGGTGTTTGTAAGTTATAAGTATCAAATGTAAACATGTTTGTATCAAATGAAGTTTTGTAAATGAGTATATTGTACATTAATTACTTTTGTAAATATTTGGCTGTGAAATGAAGAAATAAAGGATTTTGGAGAATTTATACTTTGAGAGTGTATGTTTATTGCAGTTTGAGATTTAATGATTTTTAGGGATTTATTGGAATTACAGATACAACTTTGGTAAATTTTTCAGAGAGATTTTTTCTTACAAAATTATAATTATTTTAATATTAATGAGGGGGAGGGGGTTTGTGGATATTTATTGTGGTATTTTATATTTGTTTTATTAGTGTTTGTTATAGATTTGTGTCTTGTTTAGTATAATAATTATTGTTTTCTTTAGGTAATTTGTTAGTTTTAATTGGTTTGTTTAGTGTTTTCATTAATTTTGGTAGTTTTAGTTCTTTTAGTGTTTATGTCGTTTTTGATTTAGTTTTTAGTATTGTGTTTATGTTTTGTTGGTTATTGTCTATTTACTTCTTGTTTAAACTTTGTTTTGAGTTTTGTGTTAGGTTAAAACAAGCAAGGAAACAAATTGAAGGAGAAAGGGGCAGTGGCTGACACAGGCAGAGGACACGGCCAAGTCACTGGCCATGTCCCATTCCAAGCTAAAAAGAAGAGCAAGTCCTAGTAGCAGACACAAGCAAGGGACACGGCCAAGTCTTGTGGCCGTGTCCCTCCAAAGAAGATCAACACGGCCAAGTCACCTTGACTTGGCCGTGTCTCACTTGGTTCCAAAGGCAAAAGAGGACTTATTTTTCACAGAAGCAAACACAGGCAAGGGACACGGCCAAGTCAGTGGCCGTGTCCCTTCAAAGTAGCCCAACACGGCCAAGTCAAGCTTCATCTGGCCGTGTCACTCAACCAAAGAAGAAAAGAAGGAATTCTGAGCCAGAAGCGGACACAGGCAAGGGACACGGCCAAGTCACCAAGTCACATCTAACTTGGCCATGTCTCTCATGAACCAAGCCTGTAGCGGATTTTTAAATCGGCCTTTTCGTATAAAAGGAAAGAGTGAAGCTAGGGTTGAGGACTGTTGACGATTGGGAGAGTTGTTTGAGTCGTCAGAGAGCAAAGTTAGGGTTTTAACATTTGTTTTCTTTGATTTTGATTTCACTTTGATTAATCTAGCTTAGATTAGATTTGTTCTAGCCAACGAGACATCCTTCTTGCAAGATTGAACAAGAGATTCTTCAGAAACTTCAAGGAGTTTGTAACTTGGTTTTGTTCTCGAACTTATTCTCTTTATTTTCATTGAAATTGTATTAATGGATATTATCATGTCTATTTTAATTCCTTTGAACATTAATGAGATGAATATGTTTGATTGCATTATGAACTAATTTGATCTAGTCTAGGGTTTGTATGGATCTGCTATGATTGTATGAATTGGTTATTCTCTTAGCTAATAATTTCTTTAGCCTTGATTGAATGAAATATTGTTAATATATAATTGATTGGCCACCAATTATGTGTTTTAGGTATTAGATGATGGATTAAGAGATGAAGTCTAATACTGGAACAATTCAATTAGGGACTTTGGTGAATTAGAGATATAACCTATTAAAAAGATTGTTTCAATTATAACAAGATTAGTTGTAAGAGGTTTGAATGCGAGAGCTTATTTCCTTGATTCAATTAATTAAGTTGTTTGAGATTTAATCTTTGAAATTAAATTAATTAAGAGGAATAACCGTTCATACATATAAGTAGTAGAGAAGTGCAAACCCTAGACCTTTTTATCAAGTGAATCAAAACAATCAGCTTAATTTACTTTTATTCGTTTTAAAAACTTCAATCAATTTTCTTCTTTAGTTAGCAATTTAGATTTTATTCATTACTTGTTATTTATAATTTGATAATCAATTAGCAACTTTAGCTTCCTTGTGAGACGACCTTGGGGCGATAATCTTTGCTACAGCTACCTCGTATACTTGCGAGTGACGCTTTGTGGTAGAGTTAATTTGAGCGTAACAAGTTTTTGGCGCCGCTGCCGGGGAGGCTAATTGGTGTAATTGTTTATTTAAAAAAAAATAAAAAAAATTTTAGATTATTTTTCACTATTTTCATTTTATTTTATTTTGTCTTTTGCTTTTAATTATTTCTTTTTCTAGAAAATTTCTGTTTATGCAAGGCAGGAGATCACTTGAAGGAGAGCTACATCGATTCATTCCAGAAATTCAGAGAGTGAAAAGGAGCAGAGAAGAGTTTAAGCTCTACACCGGATTTGATACAGAGGAGGACACTTCTGATTTTGAGTCGAAATCTGAAAAATCTGTTAAGATGGTTGAAGAAAGGCAAAGAACGATGAGAGACTTTGCTAGACCTGTCATTGGAACTTCCACTTCTTACATAAGACTAACAGATGCAGCAAGAAATTATGAGTTGAAGAATATTCACTACAACATGCTGCCATCATTCTATGGAGTTCCAAATGAAGATCCTTTGAACTTTATTCGGGATTTCTACTCCACCCTCAACACTTTTCCATTGGGAGGATTAACAGAAGATTAGTTGAGGATGAGATGTTTCCCTTATACTTTGAAGGATAGGGCAAAGAGCTGGCTTATGATGTTGCCTGAAAACTCACTGACAACTTGGGAGCAAGTTTATAACAAGTTCATGGGCAAGTTCTATTCACATCAAAAGACAACTGAGTTGAGAGGGAAGATTGCTACATTCTCTCAATTTGAAGGAGAGCCATTTCATGAGGCTTGGGACAGATTTAAGATGCTATTGATCCAGTGTCCACATCATCACTACCCACTTCAACTCCTTAATCAGTTTTTCTATGATGGTCTAACCCAGCAATTTCAGAACACTGTTGATAATGCAGCTGGGGGAGCCATGGGAGAAAAGACAGATGATGAGACTTATGAGATCTTTGAGATGTTGGGAGCTAATTCTCAACAAAAGAGTGTAAGGGGAAGAAGTAAAGGGGTGAATCAATTGGAAGCCAATACTGAAATAGTTAGTCAAATAGCTGAGTTGACAAGGTAGGTTCAGATGCTAAACATGAAGAACAATATTTCTTCATCTACTCAAGAAGTGTGTGGAATCTGTGGGACATTTGGGCATGGAGCAAATATATGTCCCTCTGCATATGAGTCTTTTGGGAATGAAGCTGAGCAAGTTAATGCTATGGGGGGATTCCAACCAAGAGCCAGGAATGATCCTTATTCCAACACTTACAATCCTGGTTGGAGGAGTCACCCCATTTTTTCCTGGACAACAAATAATGCTCAACAGCCTTTCCATTTGCTCCAGAGACAGAACCAACAGCAGGGCCAATCCTCAAATCAAGGTCAGCCTAAGAGAGAGAGAGTTTGGAGGAAAGTTTACAGGCTTTTATCCAAGTCAGTGCTAAAAATCAGGAGATGAACAACAAGAGGCTGGATTCCTTGGAAGCATCTTTTAAAAAGGTGGAAACCCAAGTGGGGCAACTTGCACAACAGATGCAGATTCAACAAAAGGGGAAGTTCCCAAGTCAACCTGAGCAGGCACAATCAGTGACTGTTCTTAGGAGTGGCAAGGTAATTAATAACAATGTTGAAAATAATTCTGTGAATGCAGGTGAGCAAGAGAATAAAAAGGAAGGAGAACTAGAGAACAAAGGTGCTGAAGAAAGATCAATGGAGAAGTCCCCTACAGCAGATTTGCACAAGGCAAGCAATCCATACCGGCTACCTATACCATTCCCCAGCAGGTTGAAGGATGATAAAAAGGATAAGCAATTTTCAGATATCTTCAACATGTTGTCTAAGGTAAGTATCAACTTACCCTTACTTGAAGCAATTAAGAACATGCCAGCTTATGCTAAATTCTTCAAAGAACTAAATACCAAGAAAAAGAGGTATGAGCCGAATGAAAAGGTGATAGTTTCTGAGGTAGCTAGTGCTGTTTTGCAGCATAAACTACCTCCTAAGCTAAAGGATCCTAGAAGCTTTATTATTCAAATTACTATGGGGAATGGAAAATGTACTGATGGCATGTGTGATTTAGGAGCTAGTGTGAATTTAATGCCTTATTCTGTTTATCTTGATTTGGAACTAGGGGAACTTAAACCAACAAAAATGGTGTTGCAATTAGCTGATAGATCCCTTAGATTCCCGAAAGGGGTTATAGAAGATGTTTTAGTTAAAGTTGGTGGTTTGATAGTACCTGTGGATTTCATTGTTCTTGATATGGAAGTAAGTAATTCTTCACCATCTGCACACACGATTCTGCTGGGTAGGCCTTTTATGGCGACTACCAACACTTTGATAGATGTTAAAAATGGTAAATTATCAATGACTGTTTTGGGACAAATTGTGGAATTTTCTATTTTTAACACTTCTCCTATTCCTACAACTGCTTTATATGAGGATTGTTCTTTCATTGATTGTGTTGATGCAGTTGTTTCAGATGTTTTCTTGTAGACAGGTTCCTCTGATAAATTAGAGCTGGCATTGACTTTGGATAATGATTTGGAAATTTTTGATGCAGAAATAGCCAGTAGTCTTGAGACCTTAGAAAGTGCTGAAATAGAGGAACTTAAGGAGGACCCAGTTTGTGAGCTTCCCTCCATTAAAAAAGAAGAGAAGAACCCCTCACTAGAGTTAGAGTTGAAAGAGTTACCTAAGAACCTGAAATATGTGTTTTTAGGAGATCACAACACTTTACTTGTGATAATATCTAGTGAACTTAGTGAAGGGGAGGAGATGAGATTGGTGAGTGAGCTTAAAAGATTAAAGAGAGCAATAGGATGGGGATTGAGTGACATTAAGGGTATTATCCCTTCCATGTGCATGCATAGAATCACTTTAGAAGAGGGAGCTAAACCTGTGAGGGAGACTCAAAGGCGCCTTAATCCAAATATGAGTGAAGTGGTTAAGAAGGAAGTGCTCAAATTGCTGGATGAAGGAGTAATTTATCCAATTGCTAATAGTGAGTGGGTGAGCCCAGTACATGTAGTTCCTAAGAAATCTGGAATCACTGTGGTGAAAAATGAGAATAATGAGTTGGTTCCTACTAGGACTACTACTGGGTGGAGAATGTGCATCGATTATAGGAAGTTGAACAATGCTACAAAGAAAGATCATTTTCCTCTTCCTTTTATTGATCAGATGTTAGATAAACTTTCTGGACACTCACATTATTGTTTTCTGGATGGCCTTTCAGGTTACTATCAGGTACCGATTGCACCAGAGGATCAGTCCAAGACTACCTTTACTTGCCCTTTTGGGACTTATGCATTTCGACGTATGCCCTTTGGCTTGTGCAATGCACCTGCAACTTTTCAGAGATGCATGATGTCTGTCTTCTCAGATATGATAGATGATTTTATTGAGGTATTTATTGATGACTTTTCTGTTTTTGGTAATTCTTTTGATAATTGCCTCAATAAACTTGTTCGTGTGCTTGAGAGATGCATTGAATGTAACCTCACTTTAAGTTGGGAAAAGAGTCATTTTATAGTTACCCAGGGCATTGTTTTAGGTCATGTGGTGTCAAGTAAAGGGATTGAGGTGGATAAGGCTAAAATTGAATTGATTGCTAAGTTACCCCCACCTACCTCTGTTAAGGGAATAAGAAGTTTTCTAGGGCATACAGGATTTTACAGGAGGTTTATTAAGGATTTTTCCAAAATAAGCCAACCATTGTGCCATTTGCTAGGGAAAGATGTTCCATTTGAATTTACAGCACAATGCATGCAAGCTTTTAATTCCCTTAAAGAAAAATTGACTACTGCACCAGTGATTGTAGCTCCTGTTTGGACTTTACCTTTTGAAATCATGTGTGATGCCTCTAATCATGCAGTAGGAGCTGTTCTTGGGCAAAGGGTTGATAAATACTTGAGAGTAATATATTATGCCAGTTTGACCCTAAATAGTGCGCAGATGAACTACACCACAACTGAAAAGGAAATGTTAGCTGTTGTTTTTGCTTTAGACAAATTTAGAGCATATTTAATTGGGTAAAAAATTATTGTGCATTCTGATCATACAGCTCTTAAATATCTTTTAACAAAACAACATGCTAAACCGCGCTTAATTAGATGGGTGTTGTTATTGCAAGAATTTGATTTTCAAATCAAGGATACTAAGGGTAGTGAGAATGTTGTTGCTGATCATTTATCTAGATTACCCTTCTTTAGTGAAAATCTTGCATCTGATAGCATTCATAAAAATTTAGAAGCATTTCCTGATGAGCAGCTTTTTGTGGTATTTGATGTACCTTGGTTTGCGGATATTGCTAACTATCTGGCTTGTGGTATTTTGCGTACTAACATGTCATTTCAGGAAAAGAAAAGGTTTTTACACTTGAGTAAGTTTTATTTTTGGGATGAACCTTATCTATTCCGGATTTGCAAAGATGAGATAGTTCGCAGGTGTGTATCTGAGGAAGAACAACTGAGTGTTCTTCAATTTTGTCATGATCTTCATTGTGGGGGTTATTTTGGAGGAAGAAAGACTGCAGAAAAGGTGCTACAAAGTAGTTTTTACTGGCCTACTTTATTTAAAAATGCTCAAGAGTATTGTAAGCACTGTGATCGTTGCCAAAGAGTAGGTAACATTGGGAGGAGGAATGAAATGCCCCTTCAATCATATATTGTTGTTGAACTGTTTGATGTGTGGGGAATAGACTTCATGGGTCCTTTCCCCAAGTCTTTTGGATATGAGTATATTTTAGTTGCTGTTGATTATGTTTCCAAATGGGTGGAGGCAATCCCCACCCGTACTAATGATGCTAATGTAGTTGTTAAATTTGTGAAGGAAAATATTCTTAGCAGATTTTGTACGCCAAGGGTGATAGTCAGTGATGGGGGGAGCCATTTTTGCAACAGGCTTTTTGAGAAATTAATGCACAAATCTGGTGTTAAGCACAAAGTGGCAACCCCATATCATCCACAGACTTCTGGACAAGTGGAAACATCCAACAAACAGATTAAGGGAATTCTGGAAAAAACAGTCAACACATCAAGGAAGGATTGGGCAAACAGATTGCATGATGCACTATGGGCATATCGGACTGCTTTCAAAACTCCTCTAGGTATAAGTCCATATCGATTGGTTTTTGGAAAAGCTTGTCACTTGCCAGTGGAGTTGGAGCACAGAGCGTATTGGGCAATCAAGACTCTGAATTTTGACTTGGACAAAGCGAAGAGAGAACGATTTCTACAAATTTTAGAGTTAGATGAGCTGAGAAATGAGGCGTATGAGAGCTCAAGAATTTACAAGGATCGCACTAAAGCACTTCATGATAGAATTATAGTACGAAAGACATTGAGTCCAGGTATGAAAGTCTTACTTTTTAACTCACGACTCCATCTTTTTCTAGGTAAACTCAAGTCTCGATGGAGTGGTCCTTTCGAGATAACTCAGGTGTATCCTTCTGGTGCCATTGAATTACTTAACTCTCGAACAAGTGAGACTTTTAAAGTGAATGGACAGAGGGTTAAGCCATACAATGAAGGATTTCAGGAAGTGAGGGTCATTGACAGCACTTTGATTCATGATCCATAGGCCTTGCATGATGTCTAGCTATATGACATTAAAGAAGCGCTTAATGGGAGGCAACCCATCGGTTTGCATTTATTTTTGATAGTTGTAATTTTAATTTTAGCAAGTTTTGATTTTATGTTTAGTCTAAATAAATGGAATTGGTGCTTTGATCGGTTTTTCTTTATTTTGTGTTTCAGGGTGTTTGAAGAAGAAGGTTTGAAAAATCTTTAATATTTGGTGATATATAAAAAAAAGGGGTTAAAGTTGAAAAGTGGCAGAAGGAGACACGACCAAAGGACTTGGCCGTGTCCCTTGGCCGTGTCACACACGGCCAAGACTTCACCAATTTGTTATTTTTGCATGTTGTCACAGTGAGTGACACGGCCAAAGGACTTGGCCGTGTCACACACGGCCAAGACTTTACCAAAATTATTCTTGATTTTTATTTTGCACCTTTTCTTCACAGACTAGCCGTGTCCCTCCAATTGCATTAGACACGGCCGTGTCACCTAGACTTGGCCGTGTCTCTCCAATTTAACACACGGACACGGCCAAGTCCACACCAACACGGCCGTGTCCCTCAATTTTAGACTTTTAAAAACCCGATTTTGACCCAGTTTCTTTCCATTAAATCCCTAATCTCCTGTTCTTCGTCTTTCTCGCTCTCTCGCTCTCTGTATCGCCAAAACCATACTTTTTGATTTCAAAACTCCAAATCTTCCTTTAAACATCAAATTTCTTCACCAAAACTAGAGATAATCACTTAAAACTTCTTCTTTGCTCATATAATTTTGATTTGATCAAGTTTTGGTTTGAATTTTCAGATTTCTAAGGATGCCGAGAACTAAGACTGTTTCACACCGCAAGACGAAGAGGCCTACAACCGAAGGAGCTTCTTCCTCTTCATCAACTTTATCTTCGAAGAGAGCAAGTCTTTTGGCTCGGGATTTTTTCCCGACAAGGTATGTTAACGATGAATCTCTTGATGCCTTGCAAATTAGGACTAATTTTGAGCGATATGTGCAATTTCTTGGATGGGAAACTCTAGTCACCTTGAGACCTTTGCAGTTTGAGGAACTTACTTTAGAATTTTTGACATCTCTCAAGGTTGAAAGAAATGATAAGAAAATCTGCACTAGATTGATATTTAAATTGCTGGGTGAATCTTATGTGCTCAATATTGACCAGTTAAATGATATATATGGTTTTCATCAGCACGGGGAAAGGTCGGTACCCAAAGAATTTAAACAACAATTTGCTTGGGGAGCTTTAGGCTCGGGTACTTATGTGGCCAAATCGGCCAAGGCATCTTAGTTAAGAAATTTCGCTTTGAGATATTTGCATAGGTTTATGGCTTGCGGATTCTTTGCTTGGAAGGAGAGCCCGGGTGTGGTTGAAGTGAGTGAACTATTTTTCCTGGATTGTGCTTTTAATGCAATGCATGTCAGTGCCGGCTATTGGTTAGCCGATATTTTTGATTCTGTGGCTAACAAAAGAAAGGGGGCAATTTGTGTTGGAGGGTTGGTTACCACATTAGCAGTAGCCCTTGTTGAGGATTTTGACCTGAGTACTAGTCGCATGACTAGAATTTTGGGTAATGATTCTTTGGATTTAGCTACACTTGAGAAGATGCACATGGTGGTGCATAGGAGAGGGACTTATGTGATGCCTTTAGCTGAGCCTGCAGCACCGGGGGACAGGCAGAAGAGAGCACGGGTCCAAGAGGAGTCCGACTCGAATTCTCTTAACCTAGATGAGGATGCTCCGGTTTTGGAAAGTCAAGAGGTACTTCTGAGGATTGAGGCCCTGGAGGGTAAAGTGGATCGACTGGATGGCAAGGTGGACCGTAACCATGCTGAGGTTTTGCAGCAGTTGGAATAGATTAATAGCAGCCTTGCGAAGATCTTGAGTCTCCATCCCTCAGCTGCATCATCTTCACGCCAGCCTTTTCCATAGATTTTGAGTTCCTTGTTTTATTTTGTTTAGTGTATTTTTGTTTTTATTTTTCGTTTTTGTTTTCATGTTAACATTTTTATATTTGGATATGTTATTTTTATATATTGTACTTTTTTTTTGAACTTTTGTGTTTGTGATGGAAAGCTAGGGTTTTGCCTCACCAGGTACGATGGAAGACAAGTTGTCCTTTAACTCTTTTTATTATTATTCTTGTTTTCCATTGAGGACAATGCAAATTTTATGTGTGGGGTACTCTTTAAGCTTTCCTTTAATTCTTGTTTTGCTTATTGTGTTTGTTGTGCATGGCATAATTGTTGAAAATTTATTGATCTTTTCTTTTATTCTAGCATTATAGTTGAGACTTTAGTATCAGCATAGAAATGAACATTTGAATTCATTCGGGATCAATTTTCGCATTCTGCAATTCATGACATATAAATCTTTGTGAACCCACCTGTGTGAGTTTTGTGCCTCATAAATTTGATATTATTGTCAATTGATTTTCTTTTCTTAAGTGTGCACTTTCATGATTTGGCATCTCTAGAGTTTGCTTTTGCATACTAATTGAACTCACATTATGATTTAATCTCAAGTTTTAAAATGATGAAGGCAAATTAGGTTAGCCCTTTTAGCTTAAAAAGACTTCCCTTAATATTGATTTCCTTAGTGAGCCAAGTTGAGCCATTGACCGTTTCTTGTTTGATCAACACAATTCTCAACTTAACATGTTCTTATTATCATCTTACCTATGCATTAAGGAATGGAGTTTTATGATTTGACAATAGGGTAGTTTATTTCAAAGTGTGGGGTAAGTAAAAAAAAATGGTATTGCTATTTGGGGTTGAAATGCATACTTTGCACATTGTATTGGATTAAGTGTTGATTATTCCTTTCCTCTACATTTTAAGCTAGATGTTCTATGCAAGTTTATATTTTGTGTATATATATATATATAAAATGATGATGATAAAATATATATATATATATATAAAGAAAGAAAAAAAGAAGAGATATATACATATATACAAAATTCATATATTTTCTAGCATTAGAGGAATGTTGACTTATGTACTTTTCTTTTAGTGTGCAAGTATGTAAAATTATTAAGTATTGGTGAGTATGCCATTTGAGGGAGTTGTGAGTTTCTTAGCAATAGTATTGTCTAATTTAGATACTCTATTTCTTGATGCTCCAGCTTAAATGCCTTTTCTCACACCTTTACCTTAGCCCCATTACATCCAAATGAAAGACCTTCGGATTATTTCTTGAGAAAATCAGTGAGGGAGATTGGATAATTAAGCAAGTTTATGGCAGTATGCAGTCATGAGTGGTTTGAGTGATTAACCTTCGAAATCGAGTGAAACACTTAGATGAGAGATAAGATTTGTATGTCTGGATTAATGTATGAGTTAAGAAAATCCTTGATTGAACTAAATTGCAAATTATTTATGTTGTGTCTTAAAGGATTTCATCTTATCTACTGGAATTATAGTTAAGGTTGTTTGAGTTTTTAATTTATGCCATGTGGATTTGCTTGAGGACAAGCAAAGTTTTAAGTGTGGGGTAGTTGTTTTATTAGTTTTTGTTATAGATTTGTGTCTTGTTTAGTATGATAATTATTGTTTTCTTTAGGTATTTTGTTAGTTTTAATTGGTTTGTTTAGTGTTTTCATTAATTTTGGTAGTTTTAGTTCTTTCAGTGTTTATGTCGTTTTTTATTTAGTTTTTAGTATTGTGTTTATGTTTTGTTGGTTATTGTCTATTTACTTCTTGTTTAATGTTTGTTTTAAGTTTTGTGTTAGGTTAAAACAGGCAAGGAAACAAATTGAAGGAGAAAGGGGCAGTGGCTGACACAGGCAGAGGACACGGCCAAGTCACTGGCCGTGTCCCAATCCAAGCTAAAAAGAAGAGCAAGTCCTAGTAGCAGACACAAGCAAGGGACACGGCCAAGTCTTGTGGCCGTGTCCCTCCAAAGAAGATCAACACGGCCAAGTCACCTTGACTTGGCCGTGTCTCACTTGGTTCCAAAGGCAAAAGAGGACTTAATTTTCACAGAAGCAAACACAGGCAAGGGACATGGCCAAGTCAGTGGCCGTGTCCCTTCAAAGTAGCCCAACACGGCCAAGTCAAGCTTCATCTGCCCGTGTCACTCAACCAAAGAAGAAAAGAAGGAATTCTGAGCCAGAAGCAGACACAGGCAAGGGACACGGCCAAGTCCCTGGTCGTGTCCCTCCAAAAACCACTCACATGGCCAAGTCACATCTAACTTGGCCGTGTCTCTCATGAACCAAGCCCGTAGCGGATTTTTAAAGCGGCCGTTTCGTATAAAAGGAAAGAGTGAAGCTAGGGTTGAGGACTGTTGACGATTGGGAGAGTTGTTTGAGCCGTCAGAGAGCAAAGTTAGGGTTTTAACATTTGTTTTCTTTGATTTTGATTTCACTTTGATTAATCTAGCTTAGATTAGATTTGTTCTAGCCAACGAGACATCCTTCTTGCAAGATTGAACAAGAGATTCTTCAGAAACTTCAAGGAGTTTGTAACTTGGTTTTGTTCTCGAACTTATTCTCTTTATTTTCATTGAAATTGTATTAATGGATATTATCATGTCTATTTTAATTCCTTTGAACATTAATGAGATGAATATGTTTGATTGCATTATGAACTAATTTGATCTAGTCTAGGGTTGTATGGATATGCTATGATTGTATGAATTGGTTATTCTCTTAGCTAATAATTTCTTTAGCCTTGATTGAATGAAATATTGTTAATATATAATTGATTGGCCACCAACTATGTGTTTTAGGTATTAGATGATGGATTGAGAGTTGAAGTCTAATACTGGAACAATTCAATTAGGGACTTAGGTGAATTAGAGATATAACCTATTAAAAAGATTGTTTCAATTATAACAAGATTAGTTGTAAGAGGTTTGAATGCAAGAGCTTATTTCCTTGATTCAATTAATTAAGTTGTTTGAGATTTAATCTTTGAAATTAAATTAATTAAGAGGAATAACCATTCATACATATAAGTAGTAGAGAAGTGCAAACCCTAGACCTTTTTATCAAGTGAATCAAAACAATCAGCTTAATTTACTTTTATTCGTTTTAAAAACTTCAATCAATTTTCTTCTTTAGTTAGCAATTTAGATTTTATTCATTACTTGTTATTTATAATCTGATAATCAATTAGCCACTTTAGCTTCCTTGTGAGACGACCTTGGGGCGATCACCTTTGCTACAGCTACCTCGTATACTTGCGAGTGACACTTTGTGGTAGAGTTAATTTGAGCGTAACAATATTCTATAAGTATATTCTATGTCTATGAGGTATATATATATTGTACATATATAGAATATAAGGGTGTTACATTAAATATATTATGTGCCTTAAAGCCAACGAGATTAGACAAATGTATAATTAACATGGCAAACAAATCAACAAACTTAAAGGCTAAAGTGTTAGCAAAATTATAGTGATTATGTAATCTAAGGAATTTCAATGTTTTGTTCTCTAGAAACAGGATCAGACATATGTTGTTTTGTAAAAACTTTAATTAACCTAATTGCATATAACAAACCAAGGCATTCAACTTAAATAAAAAATACTTACAGGGATTACTTACAAAGGAAACATCTTAAACTGAAAGTACTAATGATACTATGATGGATTGATTTAAACAATTAAACTTGGAACTACTGACAAAGAAGCTTCTGAAAACTGATCGAATTCAAGAAACAAAGATCTAATGACTAAATTAAGACAACTTATTGCCCCTTTTTAGTTCTAAGACTTCCTTTTATATCTATTTCACCCCCATTTTCTTGGACGATGGCACATTTCCTACCCCATGTTCTTCACATCTTCCCATACCACATTGAGTAGTAAGTGGTTCGTGGTCTTTAGGTAGTGGGCTTCGAATGGACTTTTTGATGATTGCCTATATTCTTCAAAGTTCATAGTTTATGCTTCCATAACTCTGCTTCCTCATATTCGTGCTCCTCAATGAATTAGTGCTTCACCCACCTATTTTTCTCAAGTTGTCACTCCTAAAGGAAATACTTCTTAACTTGTTTCTTCCTCTACTCTCATTCTCTAAATCGGGTTCAACTTTTTTGGTGCAAACAATTACCCTCTGCATATCTTTAGTTCATTGAAGAACCATATGTATCTATGTATGAACCTCTCGAATCTTTGTTTCAATTACGGTGCCCTTTTGCACCCAGGTCCAATTTAGCAAATTCAAAGATAACTTCTTGAAGAGAGACAAACACCGTACCAAGGCCACTCTTGAGGAAGCATTTGCCACTAAATCACCTAACTCCTCCAAATTTCAAACATTCACTTCTTTTGGTGAAGCTTATTAGATTACTTTTTCATCGGCTTCTTTCACACCACATTCTAATAAATCATTTCCAACTAACCATATCTTGAATCCTTTTCAAATTTTAAATCAATTATATCTTAATTCGTTATCTTTATAGGAAAATAAACAAATTTGAATTTTGATGTTTCCATTAAAAATCCTTGACTGTCTGTACCGTCTAAAACAAAGTATGTTCCACAAGCCAATCACTCAACTAACACTGGAATATGCCCCAATCCAGGCCTACTTAATGCTTTTGAATCGAGTCTATCAACCCTAGTTAAACATGTTCCTCAGCCAATTATTTTGCCAAAACATACTGCTTTAATTTTCGCCCAAAAGAAGTCAGTGTGTACTGTAGTTTTTAGGTCTTCTTAAATCCCTATGCCATTACTTACTTCTCCATAAATAGTACTCCATCTTATTTGTTTCCTCACTCTACAACTCAAACCCTAAACTCTTTTAAGTAAACTCTTCTATTCCAAATCGTCCCTATGGTAAAGAATCTCTACCCCTTCAACTTTAAATGGCTTCCTCCTTTACATGAATGAGCCAAGCTAAGATGGCAGTATTTTAGGTAGTGCCTCTATCTTTTTGCCCTTATTTCATTTGATTATTGAATCCCTCGTTGTTCTGAATTACTCCTTTCTCAGGCTTTGCAAAATGACCTCATCAGGGACTTCTTTACATCACCACTTCCTAAACCCCAATACCTCAAGTAATGATCAAGTACTTTTCCTCTCGATAAATTTTTTATACATTAACTTACTTTTCTTTGATGTATTGACCTAGATATTTTTCTCAATTAAAGACTCAATCTCAAATTACTAGTTCACCATTGGCCCTTATTCAGAACCTCATGCCACCACTCCCACTATAAACATCAGAATTTGACACCTCCATGGAATTATCGAGCTCAACAACATTATTTTCAAGCTCGGTAGTCCTAATGGATTATCAAGTAAGAGGACAAGAGGACCGGGTTCAATAAATCTGCCATGAATGTTTAATACTGAGCTTGACATTACAGTTATTATCGAACTAGGCAATTCCTAAATTTAGATAGCAGCTTCTGTTTATAAAAGGCCAGCTGCTTCATCTTTTAAAGGGACCTTTTTTTCACCATTTTTGGGGAGCCAATAGGAGACACTTGGATAGAACAACCAACCAAAAGTAGCATAGACAATAATTGTAATACCTTTATGCCCTATATACGCATAATACATACACCCAGTATATATAAAATACGCATATAAAGTGTAAGAATGCCACAACCCGATTTAATAAAAATTTTCACATTTCCAATTAAATCCCCAAACACATTAAGATGTGTATTTAAAAAATAATAAAATATTATTTATAAATAATATATTCCAAAATAAGCATTTTATATAAAAATTTCTGAAAAAAATTCACCAAAGTTTTGTTTGTAAATAGGACATCGCAAAAATTCAATAAAACAAGACCTGCATAAGAATGCACTCCCAATAAAAGAAATCACACATTTCCACCTCAACTTCTCAATTCCTCCATAATTTCTCAAAACATTTATATACATATATATATATATATGTATATATCAAAACACATATAAAATCCAGCATCACACAATTTATCCAAAATATTCTTTATAATTTACAATGTACTCAAAATCATAACCATAATATAAAAAAATACCAAAAATTGGTATAATATAAAATATATACATGATGACAAATGGTGGCTCTTATCTCGAAAAAGCAACAAACACAACTTAGGTCGACCTTAAATCTAGACCTGACCTGGTCTAGAAGAACTCTTCAGATAAACTAAATCACCTCGGTCACCTGCGTGATGAATTACAATCATGCTAAGCTAAAAGTCTAGTGGTATAAACTTTGATAATAACAAAACTTTAATACAATGCCATTGCATAATGCCTTTGTATGTGATGTCACAATGTGGAATACAATTTCACCATTAAAACATAATCTCACCTTTTTATAATTTACATAAATACATACATAATCATGGGCCCAAACAAACTAATATATTATTCAAATCTTAGAATTAATGTTTTGGTCTATATTGACACCAAGTGTCTCACCCCGAAGGCAAATCATATAACAGTGACGCATAGCGTCTAGTCCCGAAGGCAAACCATATATTAGTAACACCTAGCGTTTAGCCCCGAAGGTAAATAATGTATCAGTGACGCCTAGCATCCAGTTCCAAAGGCAAATAATGAGGATAACCTCATAGGCATGCTGCCAAACACAGAACTCTGGAAATTGAATAACATCCTGGGCACATAAATATTACATGTTTCCCATAATTAACTTTTCTTATCACATTGTCTCATTTTCTCATTTTTCTCATTCATATCAATGTCAATTCATCATATCATATATTTTCATCACAATGTATGTCATTCCATATTAAAAACACATTACCCAAATATTTTTGGGTCATTTTCACATAATGCACATAATTCACATTTCATTTATTTTAGCCATTAATAATGGCTTTTCATAATGCACATAATGCATACATAGCAATTTATATGTCATAACACAATGTTCATGAATGTTCAAGCTACCATGTAGCTTAACACATTTTCTAACCAAAATGTGCTAGGCCAAATGTATTGCAAACATATCCCATTTATCAAAAGCTTGTACATAAAATGGCACATTTTATGTACAAATGTAATGTGCTAGCTTGTAATGAAGCTTGTAATGCTAGGCCAAATGTAATGTGCTAGCTCAAATAGCACTCCAATCCAAACTAAAAATCTCCTACCAACCTTCATTTCCAACTAGGTCTGCAATACTAGGGTTGGGCAATCAACTTCCTCTTAATGCCTATTCAAAATGTGAATAAATATCATCATTTAAAATCACATTTTAAGGCATTACAAGCATTAAACCTTAATTAAAAATCACTCTAAGCAATACCCAAAATTTAGCCTAACCTTACTTTAACATTGAAAAACCATGTTAATCCATTTAAATTGGTATTTTAAGTTTATTTATATTATTACAAACATAATATAACATGATTTAACCGATTACATTAAATAAACACATGCTCTTTATATAAAACCCTAAAATGTCATAACGTTCCCCATTTAAGGTTCTTCATTCCAACTCATTCCAATTATTAATCCAAGATTATTTCTATCACTTATATAATTAAATAACATGATTTAAATATTAAAATCAAATAAATACCAATACTTTGCAAA
This sequence comes from Garcia nutans, assembly GCA_947685225.1. Taxonomy (NCBI): domain Eukaryota; kingdom Viridiplantae; phylum Streptophyta; class Magnoliopsida; order Malpighiales; family Euphorbiaceae; genus Garcia; species Garcia nutans. The sequence continues at coordinate 15,078,669 of CANTUV010000006.1, read as the reverse complement.
TTCCCTTCCAAAACCCTTAATTCAACACTACTTTATCCAATCTATAATCAAACTTGGTTAAATCCATTATTTGACTTTAAAATCCTTGTTTATGCATCAAAATAACACATTTGGAATCAATTTTCACAATTAAAACATAGGATTTCAAAAGTTTAAATGTTCCATAACCCTAAATTCTCTCTCTTCAACCAAACTCTACTCAAACTTAACCATTTCTTCAATCCAACTTAAAAATCATTAATAACTAATCAAAATAACTTCATATATACCCATTCAAGCCATTAAATCATGCTAACACAAAATCCTAAAATCCACATAATCACAATTTCATGGAAATCCAAAGAACTTGTAAAATTGGTAAAAAAAACTTACCAATTGATGAAGAATTTCCAAAAACTCCACTTGAATCCTTAAAATTCTTTCAATCCTTGGTGTATGGAAGAAGAAAAAACTTGGCTTGGTTGGCTATGGAGGTTCGGCCTCCTAAGGAAGAAGAGGAAGATGAAGATCAATTTTAATTTTCTCTTTCTTTTCTCTTTCTAATTAATTAATTAATTAATTATTTAAAAAACTATAATTTTCCTCTTACATTAAAAAATAATTTATTATTAATTTATTTAAATAATTTTAATTTTTCATAGTATATTTACCATTTTGCCACTTTACTTTTGACTTTTCCATTTAAAAATGTTGACTATTGTATATGTTGTATATATTTAATAAATATTTCACATATGCATTCCACTTTTTCATTTAAAATTCTTCAATTTTCTATTTAAATTATTCATTTAATTTATTTTTAACTTGTTTTATTTAAATTTGAAAATTTCAGATGTTACAACAATACTTCCTCAGCTAATCAATCAACGCCAAAGGAAGATCATTGAAAATGGTGAATCACTATAGGTGAAATTTCCTTAGCAGTAAGCTTTTTCACTCTTTACATACATACTCTTTCTGATATTTTAATTTTGTCATTTGATACCTCATCTATATTAAAATAAAAAATGTAATAAAAATATTATACATGAATAAAAAATTATATGAAAATTTAATATCATGCTCCAAAAATGAGAAAACCTTAAAGATAAATGAAGAAAAGAAGAGAAAAGAATACTTGATAATGAGGTGACATTCTTTATTAGACTCTTGCCTATATCTTTCATAAAATTACATGTTATCAAATTAATAAGAAACTAGATAAGATGACTTTTTATGAACTTTTCATAGAAATCAATTAAAGAGACCGATTTTGTCCTCCACTGATAAAAATTTTCGAGCTCATTATTCCTTGAATATCAAAATCGATATTGTCCTTAAAAAAATATATGTTTAATTATGTTATTTACTAATCCTATTTTTTTTATAGTTTTTGTTCAGTTTGATATTATAATACTGTAGAGCTCGATGCTATTTCTTGAATATTTCTTAAATTATTCTTTCATTCTTTTGTTCTATTATTCCATGATTATACTAATATCATTATCCATACTGCATTTGACATCATAAGTAATTAAACAACTTTTCATATTCAATGTACATAGGAATTTAATGTAATTTTCCTTTTTTATAATAATGTATAGGATTTATCAAAAGTGTTGTAAATAATTTTTCTCTTTTATTTAAACAGTTTGTATAAGCATGTTTCTATTTTGATGGGTGCTCTTAGGCTATTTTTGTAAATAAATACATCATATGCATCATTTTATATATCATGATATATTATATGTTTCCATATGTTTCTTCGCCTAACATTTTGAATAATATTACTAACATTTGAATCAAAAAGTAAGCCAATGTCTTGTAGATCATGCATATGACAATAATTAGAAAGGATCCCTCCTTCTTATTATTTCATATGTATCTAACTTTTTGAATCTAGAAAAGAGGGGTTAGGGATTCATCATGGAATCAAGAATATCCCCTTCATTATCTTTCTCGATTCCACCAGTGGCGACTCCATTCTTATAGGCCCTATCTGTTAGATCCATGAGGTTTAAAGTGTTGTGGCCATTCAAAATCATTTTTAAAATATAAAAAATGGAGCAACGAGGTTTGTTCACCAAGGTATGGCCGAAAGGAAAAAAAATGAGTGAAATGTGTTTGTGGAATGCCTTACTCATCATTTTTTCTCTTTGAAGGAAGCTAGGTATTTTTCGGCTTATTCACTTAAGTCAAAAGTGTTAGGAAATTAAGGAGATCACTGCAAACAAAAACACGCAGCGGAAAAATATTTGATCTCTGATTTCCCACCAGGAACCATGCTGTTCGTTTAATTCGACAAAAGTGTTCAAAGAACTAACCTGTTGATGATTCGAAATCACAGTTTTGAAGAGATGCCTCGATCGCGAAACACCCTCTATCGCGTATCCACACGAATGCTACCGTTTGGAGTGCTAGCTCTCTGCAACAGCGAAGGCTGGAAAAACGTTTTCTCTAAAAACGTATTAGGGTTACCTTTTTCGTTCCTCTTTGTTTTTATTGTTACCTCTGAGAAGACTTAACGTCTGGAGTGAATATAATCACTCCAGAATCCAATTCAAAATTGGATACGGAAAGTCAAATTCAGAATCCAAGTCTAATTAGGATTCTGAATATATTATCTAATAATATATATATATATATAAACGAAAATAATAATAATAATAAATATTAATATCTAATATTAATATTATTAATATTATATCCAGCCCAAAACGCATTCTTGTGTGTGACCCGATAGGCCCATATTAATTGGCAGTCAATTTAATCTCTATTAAATCAACAAGTCATAATTGGCCTCTAGCAAGGCGTTACAACTACCCAATTAATATAAGGAATGTCCAATTTGCCTAATAATAGTATATGCATTAATCCCTTTGTCACACGATATCTAGCTTGAACATAAGTCATGGTCAACGTCATACTTATATTGTCCAAACTTATGATTACTCGATCTCCAAGTAGACTGATAAAAACAAATGAAATTGATCACACTATCAATTCATTTGAGCACGGCCATGCATTTCACAGTCTCACTTATCGAGGGGCCCAAAAGATATCTCTCTCAAAGAGAGGGACAAATTCTATCTTGATTGTTCATTATCCTCTACATAATTTCTATCATATATGAACATAACCTTTATTACTATCCAGTTACGGATAATGTTTGATCATGTCAAAATATAATAGTCCTTATATTGGAAACTATGACAATCTCAAGTCAAAGAATTAATACATAACTATCATGAGATTTACTTATGACACTAACCCATGTAGTAATCTCATGATGGGTCTATCCAATACATTGTTCTCTAACAAGTATCTATGAAATTGATTTGTATCACTATACACATAACCATCTAATGATTATCAAATCAATGTTCATACTGGTTAAGAATTATTTATTTTTTTTTATCTCTATAACAATAATAAACCAGGGACAAATATCAAAATTGTGTAACATGCAAACAAACAATAATGATAATAAAACCTCATTTATTAATAATGAATGTATAACATAAAGATCCAAACAAATGGCCTAGGGCACATACACTAACAATCTCCCACTTGCACTAGGCCTACAAATTTCTAAGACCCATAGATCTAGTGTGCTGATCATGCTTGACCCGTGAGAGAGGCTTTGTTAATGGATCTGCTATGTTATCATTTGTGTCAACTTTGCATATCTTGATATCTCCTCTATCGATAATGTCTCGAATGAGGTGAAAACGCCTGAGTATATGCTTAGACCTTTGATGAGATCTAGGCTCTTTTGCCTGTGCTATGGCACCATTGTTGTCACAATAAATGTCCACAGGATTTGCAATGCTAGGCACCACTCCTAGCTCAGTGATGAATTTCTTCAACCAGACTGCTTCCTTAGCTGCATCTGATGCTGCTATATACTCAGCCTCTGTTGTAGAATCAGCCACAGTGCTTTGTTTTGAACTCTTCCAACTAACAGCTCCACCATTCAATGTGAATACAAAACCTGACTGCGATCTAAAATCATCTATGTCAGTTTGGAAACTAGCATCTGTGTAACCATTTACAACTAGCTCATCTTCCAAACCTCCATAAACCAAGAATACATCTTTAGTCCTTCGAAGGTACTTAAGAATATTCTTGACAGCTGTCCAGTGACCTTCACCAGGATCAGCTTGAAATCTACTAGTTGCGCTTAATGGATATGAGACATCGGGTCTAGTACATAACATGGCATACATAATAGATCCTATAGCAGAAGCATAAGGAATCTTATTCATTCGATCTCGCTCATCAGATGTCATAGGACATTGACTCTTGCTGAGATGAATGCCATGAGACATAGGCAAGAATCCCTTTTTGGAATCTTGCATGTTGAACCTCTTCAACACTTTATCTATGTATGTACTTTGACTCAGGCCAATTATCCTTCTAGATCTATCTCTATAGATCTTTATACCAAGGATATAGGCAGCCTCACCTAAGTCTTTCATTGAGAAAGAATTCCCTAACCAAGTCTTAACATTTTGCAAGGTAGGGATATCATTCCCAATGAGTAATATGTCATCCACATATAAGACTAAAAACACTACTGCACTCCCACTAACCATCTTGTAAACACAAGGTTCATCTTCATTCTTGATGAAACCAAAGTTCCTAACTGTTTCATCAAAACGAAGATTCCAGCTTTGAGATGCTTGCTTCAATCCATAAATGGATCTTTGAAGCTTGCAAACCTTTGTAGAATTCTCAGGATTTACAAAACCCTCAGGTTGTGTCATATACACATCCTCAAGCAAGTTTCCATTAAGGAAAGCGGTTTTGACATCCATTTGCCATATCTCATAATCATAGTATGCTGCAATGGCAATGAGAATTCTAACAGACTTAAGCATAGCAACTGGTGAAAAGGTTTCATCATAGTCTATACCATGAGTTTGCTTGAAACCTTTTGCAACAAGCCTTGCTTTATAGGTCTGCACATTCCCATCCATGTCAGTTTTCTTCTTGAAAACCCATTTGCAACCAATAGTCTTAATACCCTCTGGAGGATCAATTAAAGACCAAACCTGGTTGTCAAACATAGATTGCATCTCAGATTTCATGGCTCCAAGCCATTTGTCTGAATCTGGACCTGACACAGCTTCTTGATAGGTAGTAGGCTCATCTTGATCTATGAGCATTACTTCACTATCATCAGTCACAAGAAATCCATATCTCTCTGGATGACGACGTGTCCTATCAGACCTGCGAGGGATTTGTGTTACATCTTCAGACTCCACAACTATTTGTGGTTCTGAAATAGGCTCTATAGACAGCTCAATGATTTCTTGTGGTACTTGAGTTTCCTCAAGTTCTACTATACTCCCACTAGTTCTCTTAGAAAGAAATTCCTTTTCCAAAAAGATCCCATTTCGAGCAACAAACACTTTGTTCTCTGAAGGAGTATAGAAATAGTATCCTTTAGTTTCCTTAGGATACCCCACAAAATTACATTTGATAGACTTTGGAGCTAACTTATCTGAAACTGGTCTTTTCACATAAGCTTCACAACCCCAAATCTTAAGAAAAGACAAACTAGGTGTCTTACCTGTCCATATCTCATATGGTGTCTTTTCAACCGCCTTAGATGGTACACGGTTCAGAATGAATGCAGCTGTCTCCAAGGCATAACCCCAAAAAGATAAAGGAAGATCCGCTTGACTCATCATTGATCGAACCATATCTAATAGAGTTCGATTTCTCCTTTCAGAAACTCCATTCCACTGTGGAGTTCTTGGAGGAGTCAGTTGTGAAACAATTCCACAATCCCTTAGATGATCATCAAACTCTTGGCTCAAATATTCACCACCTCGATCTGATCGAAGTAGTTTAATTGTTTTACCAAGTTGATTTTGTACTTCATTTTGAAAAGTTCTAAACATTTCAAAAGACTCATGCTTATGTTTCATTAGGTAGACATAGCCATACCTACTGAAATCATCAGTAAAAGTAATGAAGTATCGAAATCCTCCTCTGGCACTAATGCTAAAAGGACCACATACATCTGTATGTATCAAGCCCAATAAATCATTAGCCCTTTCACTATGACCAGTAAAAGGATCCTTTGTCATCTTACCAAGCAAACAAGACTCACATGTTTCAAATGATTCAAAATCAAATGAATATAATAATCCATCTTGATGGAGCTTAGAAATGCGTTTCTCATTTATATGGCTAAGGCGACAATGCCATAAATAAGTAGGGTTTAACTCATTTGGCTTAGTTCTCTTAGAAGTTATGTTATAGATATAATTACCATTAGAATCATCAAGATTAAGGATATAAAGGCCATTATAAGAATTTGCAATACCATAAAGCAGATCATTTTTATCAAAAATAGAACATTTCTTATTCTTAATAAAAAATGAATAACCTTCATCATCCAAAACAGATACTGAAATAAGATTCCTACTCATAGTAGGAACATAAAAGCAATTGTTCAAAATTAACAAAAACCCATTGGGCATAACAAGCTCATAAGTTCCTACAGCTATAGCAGCAACTCTTGCTCTATTGCCAACACGTAGGTCCACTTCGCCCTTCTTCAGCATCCTACTCCTTTTGAGTCCCTGCATATTTGTACAAATATGAGATCCACATCCGGTATCTAATACCCAGGAAGAAGGAATAGATAAATTAATTTCTATAACATAAATACCTGAAGATGTAGTCGCACTACCCTTCAACTTCTTTAACTCATCCAAATAGAGTTGACAATTTCTCTTCCAATGCCCAGGCTTGTTGCAATGGAAACAAGTCCCTTCCTTAGGAACTTTAGCCTTAGGTACAGGTTTTGGTTTAGCTTGTCCCTTGGACCCTTTAGCACCTTTTGCCTTACCCTTGCCTTTAGTATCTTTGGCTTTCTTTTTCATTTGTTTAATATTGACATTCAATATTTGGGTAGGCTTTTTGATATTCCCCTCAGCAGTTTTGAGCATACCATGTAGCTCAGGAATGGATTTCTCCATGTCATTCATGTTATAGTTCATGACAAACTATGAGAAACTGCTAGGCAATGAATGTAGGATCAAATCCGTGGAGAGTTCTAAACTCAGGGGATATCCAAGTCTAGCAAGGTGATCTAGATAGCCTTTCATCTTCAAAACATGAGCACTAACAGATTCACCTTCAGACATTTTGCAGTCAAATAATGCAACAGCGGTGTTAAACCTATCTTGCCTAGCCTGTTGTTGGAAAGCTTGTTTGAGATGCACACTCATCTCATAAGCCTCTAAGTGTTCCAGATCCTTCTGAAGTCCTGGACACATAGTAGCCAACATAAGACATCCTATGTCATTGGAATCATCCACATGCTTCTTATGCTTACTCTTAGCAGCATTAGAAGCATCGGCAGGAGGTGGGTCAGGGATAGCTTCATCAAGCACGTAGGACTTTTTCTCTTGTTTGAGAACAATTCTCAGGTTCCTAAACCAGTCAACAAAATTAGTCCCACATTCTTTCAGTTTTTTCTTCTCAAGGATAGATCGCAGTGATAAGGTGGAATTGTTATTAGCAGCCATCTGTTGATAAATATGCAAAGTCAAATTTTAATTAATAATGAGGTTAAAATTATTTAAACTCCTACTAAAAAATATAACCCTCTAAAGAAATATTTTAGTAGGCTAAGATCCGTATTTCACTTAATTCTAAACTCAGCTTTGGCGTGACGCTTAAAATCAAGTTATTTAGGTAGGTAACATCTTTACCAATTACATCTCATGTAACTCTTAGTAATTATGGAATATTGACATCATATGTCATAGCATGTTGAATTCCATCTAATGCCTTAGGCCCAAAACCATTTTGATAGCCTAATTAAGTCTAACCAATTTTAAAACATATGAGTAGGACTATTACTCATCCTACTTAGCTAGGAATGTTTAAAGCATATTGCTTTGGCAATACCTACTTTAATACAATCTTAGTTTTGATAGGTGTTCAAAACGTGGATGGCATTTAGACTTAAATTATTAATGAGGGTTCAACTAAATTATTATCATGTCTTGCATTACATATCATTATATTTTAGCATCCTATATGCATATATATAATTTATCACATAAGCATCATATACCAAATGACAAAATATGTAAACGTGACATAGCATGGCCAAACTAAATATGATCTTCAAGAGACCAAATGAAGATCATAAAGGCAACCCTAGGTGAAAAACCTATCTATTACAACACTTGCAATATTACATATCTTCAAAACTTGAGCTTGTGCTTCCATCACCATGGAACCATCTTCTCCTTGGTATGAATCTCCATCACAAACATTGTAGCTTGAATCTTCATATATTACAATAAAAGAAAATCTAACTACTAGTAAAATAAATTACAACAAAATAAACGACACGCAGGCCGTATTTACCCAAAATAAAGATATGAATAAACCAATCACATAGGTCATAAGGCCATGCTATGCACCATGCCAAGACATCAAACAAACATAACATATTCATCACTAACATGTTAAATAGAAACAAATATATTGACATTCTTAATGTCGCGGTAACGAACTATAGGGCGCGAACATACGGCGGTCCCGCTAGCCGGTTAGCGGGCGGGGCTCCCGCTGGCCGGTCAGCGGGCGGGGTTCCGAAGGGGCAGCGCCCCTCGAAGCCAAACAGAAACGTTAATCTCATTAACATTTTTCTTTGGCGAAACCCTAAAACAGAACCATTAATCTCATTAACCTTCTTACTGTTTTATTTCGAATATGTACAACCCATTACAGAATCATTACCAAATGTTTATATCACATATAAACTTAATCGTTTTCATCATATGAAAATCATTTTAATCAACCAATCATATATACGTGATCATCTCATGAAAACGAAATGAAAAACACCAATCCTTTCTCATCATATGAAAAACGAATTAGGGTTTTACAGAAACGAAACCAAAAACCAATCCTTTCTCATCATATGAAAAACGAATTAGAGTTTTATAGTTAACATGCCATACGTAAACAATATATATCACCATA